>CM034302.1:4688486-5380787 GCA_019925795.1 Dendrobium chrysotoxum | reverse complement strand
AAGAGTCAAAAGTCCTTAAGACAACCCTAAATCCTCTATTTAAAGACTCAAACCTTTGATCAACGGTCCTAGGATCTATCCTAGGGCTAATTAGGAGGGAAAATAGAAGTCTGGCGTGGGTTAGGTTTTGGATAGATTAGGAAAGGGTTAGAGCTTTGAATGGGTTTTAAATGGCTCTTAAAGGGTCAAACCGACCCATTAGGACTTGGGTTGACCAAGTCAACATTGACTTGGTCAACCTAGTCAAATGGGCCCAAGGGATGCTATGGTGGGCCCTAGGAGGGGTTTGGGATGAATTTGAACTTGAATGGACCTATTAAGGCCTATTGGGTCAACCTGGGTTGACCTGGTCAACCAGGTTGACCCAGGACCAAGACTTGGGCCCAATGGGTCAAGCCTGACCCACTGAGTCCAGTGGAGGAGAGAATAGGGCTTGGAGAGCCTGGATTGGGTTTGATTTGATTTGAAACTAGTTTGACCTCTATGGGCCTAATGGGTCAACCTGGGTTGACCTGGTCAACCAGGTTGACCCAGGGCCTGGGTCTGGGCTCAGCAGACTGGCTTGACTCCCTGAACCCACTGGGATGGGTCCTGGGTCTAGCCTGGTCAAATTGACCAGGTCAACTCTTTGACCTAGGTCTGGGGAAAAAACAGGGTCAACAAACGGACCCCCAACAGGAGTGGCGAACAAACTAGTGAACCGCTCGTGTTGGCGTTGACCGAATGTGACAAAGAAGTAGAGTAAAGATTGAAAGGAAAGAGCACAAAAGAGGTGAAAGAGAGCACAGGGGGGATCTTCTCCTGGCCTTGCCTTACAGCAAGGGCAGAGCCGAGGAGAAGGTGGAAAGCAAAGTAGTAACAGGTCACAAAAAGGTGACAGAGTAAAAGGAAATCCCCATCCTCACCTTGCCCTGTAGCAAGGGCAGAGCTGAGGGGGAGACCAAAAAAAAGGTAAGGTAGTAAAGCAAACCAACTATCCATCTGACCGTATCGAAACAACAAGATAGAAGGTGAAAGAGTGGTGAGGTATGCCTTCCAGGGACACTGTCAGGCTCACTCGACCAAGTAAAGTCTGATGTCTGCTTGATCAGAGCAAAACAATCAGGGAAGAAGTAGTGGTGAGGAATGCCTCCCAGGGACACTGTCGGGCTCTCTCAACCGGTAAGTAAAACCAACTACCTGACTGTTCATTTCAAACAGCAGAATAGAAGGTGAAAGGATCCCGTCTCCTCCTGCTCCTTTCGGAACAGCGGATAGGGGTGACTCAATACTTCTGCCTGACCTCAACAAAAGTAAATAAGCCACGAAATTGGAGTCTGCGTAGTCTTTTACAGAACATCCAGAGTAAAGGGGTGGTGAGGAATGCCTCCCAGGGACTCTGTCGGGCTCTCTCAACCGGTAAGTAAAACCAACTACCTGACTGTTCATTTCAAACAGCAGAATAGAAGGTGAAAGGATCCCGTCTCCTCCTGCTCCTTTCGGAACAGCGGATAGGGGTGACTCAATACTTCTGCCTGACCTCAGCAAAAGTAAATAAGCCACGAAATTGGAGTCTGCGTAGTCTTTTACAGAACATCCAGAGTAAAGGGGTGGTGAGGAATGCCTCCCAGGGACTCTGTCGGGCTCTCTCAACCGGTAAGTAAAACCAACTACCTGACTGTTCATTTCAAACAGCAGAATAGAAGGTGAAAGGATCCCGTCTCCTCCTGCTCCTTTCGGAACAGCGGATAGGGGTGACTCAATACTTCTGCCTGACCTCACAAAAGTAAATAAGCCACGAAATTGGAGTCTGCGTAGTCTTTTACAGAACATCCAGAGTAAAAGTGGTGGTGGGGAATGCCTCCCAGGGACTCTGTCGGGCTCCCACTCAACCGGGTAAAGTCTGATGTCTGCTTGATCAGAGCAAGACGACCAGGGTAAGGGTCTGATGTCTACCAGAGCGGCAGGACAGTCAGGGTAAAGGTGTGGTGAGCTATGCCTCGCAGGGGCTCTGCGGGGTGCTCCCAACCAAGTAAAGCCTGATGTCTACTCGGCGCATATGCCTGCAGCAGAGCAATCAGGAAAAAGAGGTGGTGAGATATGCCTCCCAGGGGCTCTGTGGGGCACTCTCAACCAAGTAAAGTCTGATGCCTACCCGGCGCATATGCCTGCAGTAGAGCGATCAGGGGAAAGTCATCTCAACCATACCCTAACACGCATATGTGTAGGGATGGGAAGAGGAGTAGAAAATGGAAAATTTCAAAGAGAGAAGGGTCGTCTAAGGAGTTTCAAACTAGTGTTTTGGGTACCACGTGGTAGAGGACAAGTCGTCGTGGCCACGAGTATCCAAATGCCAGTGAAACTGCCTAGGCGAAACCAAGATCATACAAACCTGGAAGCACCAGAATGATGCCTCGAGAGACCATGGGAAAGGTACGCCCTCAACAAAGTGTGAGAGGGGTAATCTCATTCCCACTGAGTAGCTATAGTAGCAAGGAGGACACACTTGCTACAGAAAAAAGGACTATATCAATGAGAAATAATCGTAGAAGACTACAGTGGTACACCCACGTAAGCTAGTGGGACCCTGTAGAGGTGGAAAGCAACATAAACACATCCAAGGGACGCTCTACAACCAGGAGTCGGGTCACGGCGGGAAAGTATGTCACTCTAAGACAAGTGAAGTGATTTTCTGCTAGAAAATCAAAGTTCACTAAGAAGCGACGCTAACATCTGAGACTCGATGTACTGCATCACAACTAAGAAAGCACACAAGGGTAGCGAGGGGACACACTCGCCACTAAGGGAAGTAACATTACATATGAATGATATTTATGAAAAGCTCACAGTGGTGGTACCCACACAAACTGGTGGGACCCTGTGGGAAGTGGAATAATATCAGTGCATCCGTAGAGCTACCCCAGCAGCTGAGGGTAGAGTACGAATGAGAGAGAGAGTAAAGTAGAAACTGAGTTGATTTTCTGCTAGAAAATCAGAGCTCTCAAGTCAGTGATGCTAACGCCGGTAACCAGGCGTACTGCAACACTACTGGGGAAACAGCTCAGGATGACGAGGAGACACACTCGCCATTGAGGGAGATGATTTATGAGTAAAATCAATAATCATCAAACATCACAGCGGTAACACTCACCCTGACCGGGGGGGCCCTGTGAGAGGCAGGAGCGACACTACCAAACCCATAGGACTGCTCTAGTAGCTGAGAGCAAGGCAAGGGTGAAAAAGTAGGTCACTAAAAGAAACTGGAGAGCTGATTCCCTACTAGGGAATCAGAGCTCGCGAAGGTGGGATGTTAACACCTTGAGCAAGATGTATCACACCACTAATAAGGACTATCATGATTGTGAAAGACCATAATAATCACAAGTGTAAACTCATCCTTGAAGCAATCGCTCAGACGCTTCGTAGGAGAAGAGAAAGAAAGACTTTGGGGAACTTGAGCTCTTAGAGAGTATTACCGGGTTCCACCTGTGACAAGGGCAACCGGTTTTGCTCTACTGAGAGCTTCCCTCTTTTATTGTATAGGTGCATATTTTTTTATATGTTCACAATCATAGACTAAATATGTCTCGTACTGTCGAAGATAACACCCGGTAGAGGGAACGTTTACCATATCCATGTGTTACTCCTAGTATGGGACATCCTCTAATGATTGGAACTCAAAGAGGGATATAGGATTGGCTTTGATAACCCAGGCCACATTCACCACATGAATAAAACTGGGGGCACAATCAGAACACAATTGATATGTGAATGAAATTTAGGTTAGGATAGTGGATCAACATCACCCTCCTTAATTAGCACAGGTTGGTATGGACCCAGTACAAAAGAAGTCTGAATTAGTTTTGATATTCCAGACCACACTTGGGAGCACCAAGTGAAACTGGGGGACAGAGAGGGGGAAACCCCCAAATTACCAGAACCTAGAAGAGGAAGGTACAATAAATGCGAGACTTTTATCAGTCCTTAAGAATGATCTATAATCAGATGGTGGGGTCAAAATATTTTCGTGCATGAATTTTTAAAAGAATATGGCAAGCATTTAAACAAACTCAATAGTGGGACCACTAAGAGATGTTTAAGCCCTTACCAATCAATCTGAGAGAAGTCTGATTCACACATTTTCTAAAGAGTGAAAATTTCATCAGAGAGTAAAAGAACTATTCTTAGAAATGAAAAATTAACCTCTTAATCATCTTGAACCTAAAAAAAAAAAGGTTCCGAAAGTTCAGCAATATAGGTTGACTCCATCTAAACCCGAAAAGGTTAGGGATTTAAATTTTGCTAACCCAGCTTAAGCTCCCTACAAGCTAAGCTGGGCTTTCTCCCTTACATATTCTGAATAAATATCTAATTCAAAAGGGTGTAAATTAGAGAGAGAAACTGGATCTTCTCAATCTTCTTGCATGAAAATATTTTTATATCTAATAGAACATCCTTGCACGATGACGAATCTAAAATCACGATTTTCAAATTCAAGTATCACAAATATCAAGGGGTATGGATTTTCTGAGACTTAGAGATTTACAAGAAAGGGAAGCCATTTACTTATCCACTTTGGGCTCATTTTGAGCCCCTCAACTTAATTTGGCGCACTGCGCACCTTTTAATTACTTGATACACTTTGTGTATCCTTGACTTTATGGCGCATTTTGCGCAACTTTCCACTTTTGATACACTTTGTGTATCTTTGATTTTTGGCGCACTGCGCATCTTTTCACTTTTGATACACTTTGTGTATCTTTCATTTTGTAACTGGCTCCCTTTCTAAATCCCTAAAAAAAAATTTTCTCAGTTGTAAGATTATCCTCCAAACATAAGAGAAGAAAAACTCACTCTCTTGTGCAAGGAAGAAAAATCCACAAAGCAAATCCAATCCTATGATAAGAGTGAACGACTTGAATAAGAAAATTATGAGGTAGATTCATCAGCCTGCGAAAGACACCTATGAGATAGAAAACTGCAAGATGATTGGGAAAATACGCGTCTCTAAATCTAATTTCAATTTGATATAGATTTTAGTTCAAAATAGGAAATCATCCCTAAGCAAGGGATGAGAGAGAAGGCATATATTTTTTTTTTTCGAATCATTATAATCGTCCTTCAAGCGCTTAGAGGAGTCAACCACTAATTACTTCATTTTCTAAAGAAGACAGGGGTAAATCTTTCATTAGGAAAAATAAATTTGTACTTTCTAAGAAAAAAAATTCTCTAAAAAGTCCACTTCGTGTTTTAAGCTCGCAGACTTTTCTCAGATTAATCTTTCTTTTAAAAACTTTGCATATTAAATTTAAAGATCCCACCATTGAAAATAGAACTTGAATCTGTATTTGGACTGATATGGTCAAGATCTGGCCTAGACGAGTTCAGACAAGGGAGATGATAGAGACTAGAGTTTATGTCAGTGTACGGATCATGTCATCTCACCTCATCACACCTAAGGATAGCCTCATACTTCTCGTAACAAACATCGTGTGGTAGAGGACAAATCGTCGTGGCCACACAGACTGTCGAAAAGTGAAGAAGCCCCTCCAAAGGGGGGACATATACAGGGGAGTATTTACAGGCGGTAGGAAGACCCCCTCCCTCTCGAAGAGTGAACTCAGGCATAGTACTTTTTCAAGTACTGCCCGTTGATGACAGGCATAGGGTGAACACCATTGGCATCAACGAGTAGGTAGGCACCACCTTCATAAACTTGCTCTACAGCAAAGGGGCCTTCCCAGACAGGCTCGAACTTACCACTTCGGCGACGGCGCGAAATGATAGGTCTGCGTAAAACAAGGACCAACTCGCCAACCCGGAAAGCACGGGGTCGGACAAGGCGATCATGTGATCGAGCCATACGTGCCTGATATAGTTTGAGGTTCTGATAAGCTTGTAGGCGAAGCTCTTCTAAACCATCAAGCTCTTCCATCCGTAGTCGGGCGTTATCTTCGTGGGAAAGATTGTGGCTGACTGCCACACGTAGCGAGGGGAGCTCGACCTCAAGTGGGAGGACGGCCTCGACCCCGAAAGCCAAAGCATATGGGGTAGACTGAGTAGGAGTACGGTATGTAGTCCTATAGGCCCATAGTGCTTCGGGAAGTCTATCGTGCCACTCTCGTTTGTTTGCAACCAGGATTTTTCTTATTAATTGCACGAGAGTTTTATTGAATGCTTCCGCCAAGCCATTGGCCTTGGGATAGTAAATTGAAGAGTATCGCCAATTGATGTTATGGCGGCGGGCAAATCTAGCAATTTTGGTGCTTCTAAACGACGGGCCGTTATCTGAAATGATACGGCGCGGGACACCAAAACGATAGACAATATGATCACGAAAGAAACGCATCACATCTTCTGATTTGACTTCCTTAAGTGGCACAGCTTCTGCCCACTTAGAGAAGTAATCAGTGGCAGCTAAAATGAACCTATGGCCCTTAGAGGAAGGAGGGTCAATAGGACCCACTACATCCGTGCCCCAGCCCTCGAATGGCCAAGATGATACAGTAGGGTGCAGCGGATTAGGGGGTTGGTGAATCACCGTGCCATGAATTTGGCACTGGTGGCATTTTCTAGCGTGTTCCATACAATCACGAATCATAGTCGGCCAATAGTAACCGAGGCGTTTAATTCTGCCTTTCATTTTTGGTCCGGACTGATGAGCACCGCAAAGACCTTCATGTATCTCGCCCATGACCTTGCGAGCCTCTTCGCCGTTGAGGCAACGCAACCACATTTGGTCGAAAGAGCGTCGATACAAGGTGTCGTTCACATAAGTGAATGATAGGGCTCTCTTTCTGACCTGGGCAGCAAGAGATCTATCATCTGGAAGCCTGCCATGCTTCAAATACTCTATAAAGGGTACTCTCCAGTCTGATTCTTCCTCAACTGAGAACACTGTGAGGGTCTGATCGGGAGAAGACAGGTCTGCGGGGCGTAGGGCTTGACGGCACTGGACAACGATAGACAGTGGGTTGCCAGTTGGGTCAGCCAGTTCCTTTGCTAACTTAGCTAATGCATCTGCCTTGCCATTGGCAGATCTAGGGATTTTAGCTAAGGTCACTTCAGGAATCAAACACAAGAGCTCCATTGCCTTGCTGTGATAAGGCGAGAGCTCAGGTTTAAGCACTTTGTAGACTCCCGCTACTTGATTTATGATCAGTTGTGAGTCTCCAAAGATTTTCACCCGCATGACATTCATCTGAATGGCCAACTCTAGTCCCAAAATCAGAGCTTCGTACTCAGCTTCATTATTAGTACGAGGTTCTGAAAGACTGTAGGAATATCTCAGAGTGTGACCTTCGGGGGATACGAAAATGAGGCCCAGACCTACCCTAACTATAGGAGTTTCATTCGGGCTCAAGGCTCTAACGGACGACGCACCGTCAAAGTAAAACTCCCAAGTTGGGGACTCCTGCTCCACCACACTCATGATTAGCTCGTCAGGCAGCTCATCATTGAGTGGGGAGTCTGCAGGGATCGGGTGAGCAGTAAGAAAATCAGCTAGAGCCTGTCCTTTGACGGCCCGCTGCTGGACGAAAGTGATGTCAAACTGCAGCAAGATCATAGACCATCGTGCCGGACGACCTGAGAGGGTCGGACGGGTCATCAGATACTGCAAGGGGTTGACTCGAGAGATTAGGTTGACCTTATGTGAAAGCATATAATGCCTAAGCTTCTGTACCGCGAAGATCAAAGCTAAACACTGCTTTTCCATCGCGGGGTACTTCAGCTCTGCGGGTATCAACCGTCTACTGAGGTAGTACAAGGCATTCTCCTTGCCTTCCTCATTTTCTTGAGCCAATAATGCACCCAAGGACTCATCCAGGGCCGTAGTGTAGAGAATTAACGGCCTCCCTGGGATGGGTGCAGCTAAAACAGGGGGGTTTATCAGGTAGCGCTTTATACTCTCAAAGGCCTCCTGACAACGCTCATCCCAGTGAAAGCGGGCGTCTTTCTTTGCCAGGGCAGCAAAGGGGTGACATCTACCAGACAAATTGGAGATAAATCTCCGCAGGAAGGCTAGCTTTCTTTGAAAAGACCTTAGCTGGGTAAGGCTTCTAGGGGGTTTTAGATCTACTATGGCTTTGATCATGGAAGGATCAATCTCAATGCCACGGTAGCGAACTATAAACCCCAGGAACTTTCCTGCACTAACTCCAAATGCGCATTTTAGAGGGTTCATTTTCAAATCATATTTGCGTAGGCGTTCAAAAACGATTCGTAGATCTCGAAGGTGATCTCCACGGACCTTGCTTTTGACTACCAGATCATCCACATAGCATTCAACTTGCTCGTGTATCATCTCATCGAAGATAACAGTCATAGCCCGTTGATAGGTGGCCCCGGCATTCTTGAGACCAAAGGGCATCACCTTGTAGCAGAACACACCTATATGTGTGCGAAACGCAGTAAACTTTTCCTCTTCAGGGTCCATCTTTATCTGATTGTAACCAGATGAACCATCCATGAAGGAGAAAATGCTATGGGACGACGCTATATCCACCATAAGCTCGGGGATAGGAAGAGGAAAATCATCCTTAGGACATGCCTTGTTTAAATCACGAAAGTCGATACAGACACGAATCTGCCCGTTCTTTTTCCGGACTGGAACAATGTTGGCAAGCCAAGTAGGGTACTTCTCTTCACGAATGAAATCGGCCTCTATAAGCTTCTTAGTCTCAGCGATCACCTGTTGTTCTATTTCTAACCTCATCCTGCGAGGTGCTTGTTTAACAGGGACTGCATCAGACTTAAGGGCTAGTTTATGGACTGCTACATCTGGATTTAGACCAGGCATCTCGGTGTAGTTCCAGGCAAAGCAATCTTTAAACTCTGAGAGTAGCTCGATGTATTCTTGAGCCTCTGAGTCAGATAACAAGACACTATGAAAAATAGGTCTAGGATCTGATTCAGTGCCTAAGTTTACCTCACACAATTCGTCCATGGCAGAAGTGATGCCATCTTCAAACTCTTGAGGAGCATCGAGTACTCTATCCTCATCATCACCCGGGTCTTCTTTATCGGTAAGAGAAACAACCGGGTATGAGCGGGAAACCGTTCGGATGTTAGCATGGTTAGGTGAGCTCTGCTCGATATAACCTAAACCTTGCTTAGTTTGAGGCATATCAGTCCGCCAAACACGAGCCTGTCGTAGAGCTTGTTCATCTGACCAAGTCGAGATGACTGCACCCCGCTCTACACAGTCTTCCACGAAAGGGGAAAAATAACGAGGGGCAGTTGTGACCCTGTTATCTATAGCGGTCTCCGCTGAACCCTGACTCCCAGGACCCAGTGGGGCACCTACACTATGGGATAACGAGGCACACTCACTAGCTCGTG
Organism: Dendrobium chrysotoxum; assembly: GCA_019925795.1. Lineage (NCBI taxonomy): Eukaryota > Viridiplantae > Streptophyta > Magnoliopsida > Asparagales > Orchidaceae > Dendrobium > Dendrobium chrysotoxum. Next base: position 5,371,466 of record CM034302.1, on the reverse strand, counting down.
GTGGCACAAAGGTTTCGTACAGAGGAGGCGGAGGGCGACCTCTAACTTGTAATGCACCACCCTCACTAGTGGAGGGGGTAACCAAAGATCTTTGGTGAGACTGCTCAACTCTTATTCCACGTATCTGACGGGAAAGGGACTGTTGACTAGTGGTCTGACGTCGGGGGTCTACTTCCTCGTCTGAACCACTGTCAATAACTAAACCACCCTCGGGTATCAGGTACCTACAAAAGGTAGGCAGTGAACTATAATCAGTGAAGTCCGGGGCTGGTGAGGGAGCTGAGCGATGAGGAGTAGTGATCATCTCATCGTCAGAGGAGTCGGACTCGACAGTCAAAGGAGAAGCATAAAGATATGAGGGAGGAGGGATTTGAGTATCGTAGTTTCGCGGCGGGCGAGTCGATCCTCTACCTCTACCTCTACCTCGCTCTCCCCTACCTCTACTAGGGGGAACATCGTGCCCAACTGCAAATTGGAAAGGAGATCTAACAGGATCTGCAGTGGAGGTATCTGCCTCAATACTAACCTGTGACGGACCTTGCGCAGGTAGCTGTACAGGACCCTGTACAGTACTGGCAGGTGTCACTGGTGACTGGGCAGAAGGAGGTTTACTCTTCTTACGAGGTATGTAATGCTCAGCATCATCGTAAATAGAGACCTCATGCACGGAAAAGGGTTGGGTATCCCCGGGAATGGAGTACTCGACTTCATTCCTCATATACTTCATACATTGGTGCAGGGTGGAGGGCACCATTCCATACTCATGAATCCAGGGCCTTCCTAAGAGAGCCCTGTATGAAGTATCTGCCTCGATCACATGAAACTTCGCCTCAGTAAGAAAATTTCCAAACTTCAGGGGTAGGGTGATAGACCCTAGGGCACGCTGTCCTTGGTCATTGAAGCCTTTCAACATAATCTTATCGGAGGTTAACTTCAAATGACCCAGGGAGAGGCTCTTCAAAGTTTCATAACTCAGGATGTTTACTGAAGCTCCTTGGTTAATGAGGACCCTGTTCAACTCATAACCATTGACTTCAGCGGTGACATACAAAGGATGATTGTGATCAGAGGTACCCAAGAGGAGATCACGATCTGAAAAGGTAATGCACGGCATCTCTCTCAAAAGGCATGCATCTCCAACAGATTCGGAAGCAAAGAAGGCTTGATAGGACTCTGGCTCGAGTAGTGCTTTTACCAGGGTCTCTCTCAAGTCAGAAGACATCATCAAAGCGTCATAGACACTGAGAAGGGCAGGAATTTTCCTTAAATGGGCCAACACATTGTAATCGACCTCCAGCTGAGGGCCTTTCCCTTTCTCCTTAGACTGCTCTTGGGAGGAAGGGATAGGATCGTCCTGCTGGGTAACAATGTTCTTATCTTTCTCTTTTGTATTCTTAGCCATCCTAGGTGGAAGAACCTTCCCTGAACGCAAGTGAACTTCCTGTATCGAGTCATCTTTGACAGGAGATTCACTTGGTTCAACGGTGATGGCATGTGTTGGCTCCAAGGAAAGTGACTGGAGTGGGTTCTCGGATTCATCTTCTGAATCCATGTAACAACCACCCTCCGGAATCATAAAGACTGGTTCCTCATCACACTCAGACTCTTCATCACATACAGAACCATCATAAGAAACATGTAAAATATTGAAAGAGCGAGCGCTAGAAGAAATAAAAGTAGGAGCAGAATACCAGAAGTAGCCAGAATCACCTTCTTCTATTATTTCATCATCAGTTGAAGGGAGAACGAAATCCTTCAGCGTAAGTGCCGGAAGGCGTCCCGTCTTCCCCTCAGAAGTTACAACAAACTTTTCCTTTTCATACATCTTTTTATTACATAAAATAGGAAAAGAAATGTGCTCAGTAGGCACTACAACAGACGAAGAAAAAGGAAAAGGTGCTGGCGAAGAAACTGGTCTGGCAACTGTCGATTTGGCCTGGGTAGGCCTCCTCTCAACTGCCTCTGAACTCTGAACTGTCTGCCGGATCATCTGCCTCATCTTCCGAGAGAGTGCTAACTGCCACTCCCCCTCAGAACCTCTGGGTGATCTACTGCGACTGCTCTGTCTGCCACTCTGGCTGTCACTACAACTACTGGAGCCCGAGATCATCTGAACTGTCTGAGGTGTCTTGCCCTTGGGCTGAACCAGGTCGCTGTCCTGTAGGTGGATCTGCCCACTAGCCATGAGCTTCTCAACTCTGTCCTTGAACACATAGCAGTCTTCTATAACATGCCCGATATGTCTGTGAAATGGACAATAGAGTGGGTGTTCTGTCTGCCCTTCCTCTTCCACTCTATTGTTGTTCGGGAATGTTAAGATGTTTCTCTTAGTAAGGAACTTGAAGATCTTCATCACACTTTCCCTTTTAAAGGGATATTCCTTACTAAGCTTCTCCCATAGGTACTGCTGACTCTCTGGGGTCCTACGGGAGGGTCTAGACTGCACTGCTGACTGGCCCGGTGTGTGAGACTGCTGAGGTGGTGCTGAACTGACTAAGGGCTTCTTGCCCTTATCTGATGGTCCATAAGTACTGTGTACCTCCCCTCTCCTAGGTGGAGGTGCTCCTGATGACTCCTGCCGCTGAGGTCTACGTGAAGGTTGACTCTCAGCCTTAGGAGGGACTGCATCGGGTATGCTGTCCTGCAAACTGATCACCTTTGTCAACAACTTCTGAAAGGTTCTGATGCTGAAACCCTTCAGATAAGGTGCTATCGGACCATCTATGTTCTTTAATAAAATTTCTACTGCATGCTGCTCCTGTAACTGGGGCTCACACTGTAGGCTGAGGTTCCTCCATCTGACTATGTAATCTGGGAGAGGCTCTCGGGGCCGCTGTCTAGTCACAACTAGCTCTCCAACTGTAACTCGGTGCTCTGCACTGACAAACCTCTGAACAAACAACTGCTCCAGCTCTGCAAAGGTGCGTACTGAATCGTTGGGGAGGTCGGCGTACCAGGCAAAGGCCACCCCAACTAAACTGCTGACAAAAAGTCTCAACATCAGTGCATCGTTCCCTCCTATGTTGCAACAGATGGCTCGGTACTGGGCTATGTGCTGCCTCGGGTTCCCAAACCCATCAAAGACTCTGAACCTAGGAGGGACAAAACCAGGGGGGTAGGGCTCGTGCTCGTACTCTACTGGGTAAGGACGCCCCCTGCTAACTACCTCTCCAGACTTCCTGGAGGAAATGGCCTGCTCGACCTTCTGGGCAATCAGATCCTGAATCTGTCCGGCTGACAACTGAACTGACTGACTCTGGACTGGGGTAGTAAAAGCAACTGCCGTCGGTGCCACCGGAACTGCTCTCTGGGCCATGTCTACTCCCACAGGACCTGGTGCTACTACAGGTGGTGCTGCTGGCTCGTCCCTGGACGTAGCAGGAGTGCCTACGCCCGTCATCTGGGGCATCGCCCCCAAAGCTGTCAACTGAGCTGTCATCGCTGCCATGGCCCTGGCCATCTCTGCCATCTGAGTCTGTAACTGTAGTACTGTGGCATCTGTCTCAACTGACCGGGGAGATCCTCCTACCTCAGCTTCTCCCTGCTCATCATCATCATCTGCCTCCATCTGCTCATCTGAGTGGCCACGTCTCGTAACCACGCATACTCTGTGTACCGGTATATCTCCATCTGACTCCTCCTCGAGTAAATCATCCTCAAGTGCATCATCCTCGTAGAGGGTCTGATGGAAGTCCTCTGCATACGGACTCAAAGGGGAAGAAGTCTCATAAGGGCTAAGGGCTGGCTCAGCCCGAACCGGTGAACCACTAGGAGAAACTGTAGCATCATCGTCCGTTGCTGCATCACAGACCATCGGAACTGCCTCTGATCCGGAAGGAACAACTGCCTCTAACTGCTCAACTGCCTGAACTAGCTGTACTGCATCGACAGGGGACTCTGCCTGTCGTCGTCTCCACACCCATCTACTGCGATGGGGCCCAGTAGGGGCAACTGACTGCTGCGGAGCTACTACAACTGAAGGGAGCTGGGGTCTGGGGGGCTCCAACTGCTGCCTCTGTCCATGACGACGTGGGCGTCGTCCAACAACCGGAGTAACTGTCTGTGGTCTCGCCAACGGAACTGAACTGACAGGCTGTCTGGGTGGCTGTCCTCTCTGCCACCTGTACCTCTGTCTAGCAGTCTGTCTCTGCAACTGAACGGACGCCTGAGAAATCTGGTGGAGTAACCTCTCTCGACTGACAGGGCCTCGACCCCGCGCTAAGCGGATAATACTCCGAATCCTCTGAGAGAGGGTTCGAGCAGCATCATCCCTGGGGACCCTAGCGCGTGGTAAAGTAGTAGCGACAGGAGGGGCCGCCGCAATGCGAGCAACGTCCTCCTCGTCACCACTATGTGTCAGTGGGGAGAAGCGTCCTCCCTGAACCGCTGCTATCTCAGGGGCAACTGTAACGTCCGGGGTAGGGGAAACTGCAACTGGTCGTGGTGCCCGCTGCCTAGGGACCACTCTCCTCTGAACTGGCTCCTGGTGAGCCAACGAATCTGCCATCCGCTGTCTATCTGCCTCGGATGCAGCCAACCGAAGTCTACGGTTTCTATTCCTCCGGGCCCTTCTCCCAAGGCCGGAGGCGGAAGACGAAGCAACATCTGAACCCACCACCTGAGTGGCAGGGGGAACAGGAAGTACGGGAAGTGTCAGGGTCTGCACGAGGGTCTCTGGGTGAGACAGTCGAGCGAAAGCTGAAATCCGACGGGAGGAAGGCGAAGGAGCCTCGGTCTGGGCACCCCTTTTCCTGGAGGAAGAAGGAGGGGGAACCCGAACACGAGCTGCCTCTGCCGGAGTAACAACAGTGGTAACTACTGTCTGCCGGCGCTGAGGGGCCGGGGCAGTCTGAACAACAGGTGCAGTAGGCACTGGTCGCCTAACCGCTGGACGAGGGGGCTGAACTGGGAGTGGTCTAGGCACTGGCTGCCTAACCACAGGGTGTGCCAGCTGCACACGAACAGGAGTAGGACGAGCAGGTGCCCGGGCTGTCCGCCGAGCAACTGGACGTCCAAAAGGTCGCATGGCTGCGCGAGCTCTCCTCTGGGGAGGAGAGTAGGCAGCAGCCTCAGCAGGGGTCGGCCCGCCGAGAGTGACGAAGCCCGAGTCAGTGAAGGAACCAAAAGTGATTCCTCCAGCGGGAGGACTGGTTAGTAGGAACTCAGGAAGTGTCACCCGTGCGTCAGAACCAAAACTGAAAGTAACAGAAGGCACGAAGGAAGCCATGGCACTGTCTGCCAAGAAGAAGAAAAGAAATTTCAAATGATTAGTAAAAATAATGAGAAGAGGAATGATAGATAAGGGACAGAATGACCTAGAAAGTCTGAAGGAAGAAAGCTTAGCCAGGGGGGAACCCTAGCTAAGAAGAACGGAAAGAAAGAATCCTAGCTAGGGGGGAACCCTAACTAAGAAAAAGAAGAACGATCCTAACTAAGGAAGGACCCTAACTAAGAGTGGGACGGACCTAATCTAAGGAGTGCCAATCCCGGAGTACACACAAGAGAGAATAATATAGAATCCAAAGATGGAGAGAGAAACCTGTCCCACCGTGGTCGCCAGAAACCTGTGGACCTCCGAAAGGACTCAGACATCATCGCCCCGCGAGGGGAGACAGTATCTGGCCAATGGAAGGGCAGATTCGATCATGCATACGATTAACCATTGAGGATAGTGGCTCTCACCAGCACACCCCGATGGATAACAATATGTACGATCTAATCACAACGGGTTTCCCCCACCCGATACATTAGCTCGAATGGGGTTTATTTGAGAGTGGGATTCGATTTCCCACGGGCGCAAGCCCCCGTGGTTAATTACATCTCAAGCCGGAGCCTGAGAATACTCTCGATTAAGGATTCTATATTATACTTTCTAAATTGGGATTGGCACATAGGGCGAAGACTAGGAAGTCCTACTCGAAGGGAGAGAGAGGTTCAATTAGGCTTAGTCAACATGCACGGCTCATATCAGCATCCGGAGGGACTAAGGTAGTGAGAAGAAACTGGAGAAAAATAAATGAATCATGCACTCGAAACATGCAGGAGAGGAGGATGGAGGTGGCGTCATCCGTGTGACGCAGATATGTAGGGTTTAGGGTCTCTGGAAGACAGAAGACCTACCTACTGATGAGGCGTACTACGAAACAATAGTAGCCTTGAATCCTAAATCTAATGGGTTTAGTGTTCTACGCAACACTAACACCCGTGTTCTAACTAATGCAATGCAAAAACCTGGACTTACCCCGGCCTGGAAGGGGGAGCCAGCTAACCACCTAATCGCTTTAAAACCATGCTGTCCAGTCATTTATGAAGGATGGGTAGGTGGGTTATAGTTCTCGGAGATAGGGCCGACATCTAGAGGATTTCCTAATTGGCCCCGGACTGATGTTGGGTGAATGCTTCTAGAGCTAATGCAATTAAAATTTTGATTTAGTCAGTTTCTAATGCAATGCATGCTAATTAAAGTATCCGAATCAGGTATGCATAGAAATTTAAAAAGGCTTATAAAAATAATTTTTAGAATTAGACTGGGCTTCCCCAGGTCCGGCACCTCATCCTCATAGGTCAGATTATCCGGACTCTACCCACGGGCGGGGAAGTGTCTTATAGAAGGAAAGAGAGAAATGCAACGATATGCATGCTACCCCGGACGATTCCGGCAATTCCCTAGGTCGTTAAGTTTCTAAATTATTTAAATCTTAAAATTTGAATGTTTAGTTGAGAGTAGAAAAAGTTTTAGTCCTTAAAGAGCCTAACGAAATCCAGGCTAAAACAAAAGCGACATGCAAAACGCCAAGAAACTAAGAAAAGCAAACAATCCTAGAGGCACACAATCATAAAACACATCAAAATTATTCAAACAAATTAATAAATGTCCATAGGCCAACTGCCCTTAATTACAACCCAGGGTCTGCAGAAAATTAAAGTGGCCGGGCACCACTGCCAACAACCCGGATTTCTAATCCTAAGACTGACGCAAGTTATTTTGAGTGGGATACACTTGGTCTTCATCTTCTTGATCTTCTCTTTCTTAGACTCCTTGGATCTGAGCTCCCTCGGACTCCTTGGACCTCAACTTCCTTGGACTCCTCGGGTAGTAGAATAATCCAGATTTGAATTCCCAAACAGAAAAGGACTATCCTCATATTGGGTGTCCTTTTCTCTTTGGGCATCCAACCTTTGGATTCTTGTATCCCCACTCAAAATAAACTTTCACAACTCAATACCAAGTTACAAACCATTTACATTAAATGAAAGCAGTAAATCTAGACTCTCCTGCAAGGTTATCCTAATAAAAAAAAAATCAACCCAAGCAATTTTATATTATCCCAAGCAATTTATATAGAAATGAAAATACTCATCACAGCCACACTTGGCCATGCTCTTAAATGTTTGAGGGCTAAGCAAGCTCTGGAGCACCTGTAGCAATTTATAATAATTTTCAATTAGCCCTCATTTATTTAGGGGGGCTGAGCAATTTCTGAAGCACCTGCATAAAACAGCATTAATTTTTAAATCATGATTATTGCCCCCCTTATATTTAACGCTGCATGAGCATGGCCACCTGCAGAAAACATCATTAGTATCAACCTCGATCCTAACCTATGGGTAGTCTATCGTGCAATCACATCAATTCCCAGAGTGCAGTAAAAGTAAACAAACACACCAATAGTTCAATCACAACATGCAATGAAATCCGGAAAACTCGGCACGCAGCAGAAAAGTAAATACCGGCCTAACCTAAGCCTAGAAGTGGTGCCCTAGCAAACAATTCTACAGTGTGTGTAAAAGCCTGTGTGGCTGAGGTAGATCCTAAGCTGGGTAGTTAGTTACAATTGCCTACTGTCCAGGTTGGTTGTAGGTCTAAAAGGAAATTTTAGTTAAAGTATAAATATTAGTGAATTAAGCTCCATTTTATTTAATTTGGTATGTAGGTCAGTTTTAATGTTTAGGGTAATAATATTTAAAGTTTAGATTGCATTAGTGAGTTTTAGGGGGTTCGGGGTCCGCCTATACACTAAGCAAAAAGGGGGTTCCAAAATTGACTTTTTAATTAGAGGGTATCTATAACCAGCTAATATTTCTATAAAATGCTAGGCCTTAACCTGATCAGTTAGACAGTTAGTATGCCCGATTTGGATTTTTCTATCCAAAGTTATGAATTTCTGAAGTTTTGGTTATGTTTTGAACTAAGTTTGACCGGGTTGTTGACTTTTTGATTTTAGTTGGTTTCTGGAATCTTAATGTTTTTAATGAATACTAGACCCTAATGTGAGTTTAATGCCTTTGAGTTTGCTGGATTTGGAGTTTCCTACGCAAAGTTATGAATTTTAGAAGTTTCGGGCCCTAGACTATAGGCTACGGTTGACCGAAAAGTTGACTTTTAAATTTAAGCTGATTTCTGGCCACCTGAGATTTTTAATAAATACTAGACCTTAATTAGAGTTAGGTGCCTTTTAATTTGCCCATTTTGGAATTTTCTATAATTAGTTATGATTTTTAGAAGTTGGGGCAATTAAAGGAATTATCGAAATTGCCTAATTAGGGGTATTTTGGGGGTTTTGGCCCAAATCAGCTCCAAACTGATTGGAATCACCCCCAAAGGTCAAAAATGACCTAAGAAGGTGTTCCCAAGTGTTTGGGTAAAATTTGGGATTTTTAATAATTTTTAATGATTTAATTAAGGCAAAAAGGTGACTTTTGATTAAAGTTGAATTAAGGTCCAGATTGAGGTCCAATTAAGGGGCCCTAATTATCTAAGGTTGGGGAATGAATTTTGGAGAGTTTGAGATATTATGGGTATTTTTCTGATTTAAAATGGATTTATTAAATTTTTCTGAAGTTTCTAAGGCTTAATTAACGGGTAGATTAGGGTTTGCTAATTAAGTGTTTTAAAGAGTTCAGAAAATTCCTAGAAAATTCTGAGGGGTTTAGGATGTCACTATGTTTAAGTGTTTCAAATTTCAAGTCATTCGGGGTTCTACCCTAATTCCTGGAATTTTTCTAAGTTCGCTAGACGGGTCCATAATTGTTGTCCTTAGGGTGTCACTACGTTATATGGGAATGAAATGAAGTAACTAACCCTTAGGCATAATACAGAGGGTAAATGCAGCAAATATAAACACACCAAACCATGTCCTTAGATCTAGGAGAGCCTAGGCTACGTGCTTGTGCAACCTACACATGCAAGGACTACGAAAACACTAAGCAAAGGAACCTAATGAAGTGATTAGTGAATGATTGGGACACAATCACTCACTAATCCTCCTCCCACATGAATTCTGTTCACATATAGGTCCTAGGTTTAAAGTTTCATAAGGGGTAGACTTCCCAAAATTGGGGGATTTAAATAATATGTAATTTTAAAATTATCTTTAAAATACATAAATATTATAAATAATAATAATATAAGTTTAGAAATAAGATAATTGAAAATATTTCAATTCATAAGCATGGGAGGTCTACCAGCCACCAAGGGGGTTTTAAAAATAATTTTTTTTTTTTTTAATAATCAATTATATTAATTAAATAATATTTAAATAATTAAATAACCAAGTAATACAGAAAACATCCAGAAAGGATAGAAGTAGACACAGGGAATAATTTCAAATTAAAATTCATATTTTTCTGAAAAGTTTAAGGTATTGTGCGTCAAAATCCGACTTAAAATGACGAAGTTATGAATTTTCGAAGTTAAATAGGTTTAAAGGTAATTTTTTTTAAAATAATTTAAAATAATTAATATTTGAAAATAATTAATAATTTCAAAATAAATCAGATATAATAATATCTGAAATTTTTTAAATTTTAAATAATAATAATTAAAATTATTATATTAATATGAAATAATGAATATTAATATTATAGTGATATTAATATTAACATAATAATATTATTATTAAAAAGAAATAATAATAATAATATTATTAATTAACAATATTAATATAATAATATTAATAATAATAATAATTAATATTATAATAATAATAATAATCATAATAATATTATTATTAAAATAATAATATTATTAATTATAATACTAATATTATAATAATATTAATAATGACAATAATTAATATTATAATAATAAAAATATTAATTATAATAATATTATTATTAAAATAATAATATTATTAATTATAATATTAATATTATAATAATATTAATAATAATAAATACTAATATTATAATAATATAAATATTAATATAATAATGACATTATTAAAATAATAATAAAATTATTAACAATAATATTTATATTATAGTAATATTACTAATAAAAAAAAAGTAATAAAAAAAATAATTATAATAACAAAATTTTAAAATATATATATATATATATATATATATGTATATTTAAAATATAATAATAAGAATAGTAATAATAATAATAATGTTTTAGAAAGATAATTTTTAAATAAAGGAATAATAATAATAAAAATAATATATAAAAAAAAAATTTATTTTTTTAAATAAAATAATGATAATAATAGTAATAATAATAATATATTAATAATAGCAATATTATATAATAATAGTAATAATAATAATAATAATAATAAAATAATTAGAATAATAATAATAATAATAATTAAAATAATATTAATAATAATAATAGTAATAATAATAATAAGATTTTTAAAATAGATAGATAAATAATAAAAAAAATAAAAATAAAAAAAATTATTCGGCGGCGGGACACGTGTCAGCCCGGGACTGGTTCCGCGGTCCCGGGCAATCATTGCCAATGATTGGGGGGAGAGACCGCGGCGGCGGCGGAGCGGGCCACGTGGCACTCTCGGGTTGGCTCCGCGGTTACGGGCAATCATTGGTAATGATTGCGCCACCGCGCAATCATTGCCAATGATTGCGGCGGCGCGGACCGCGGCACTTAACCACGTCAGCTCGGATCAGGGCCGTTGATCCCGCGCGGTTTTGAATCAACGGTCCTGATCTTGCCGGACGACGAGCGGGACCACGGGATCGAATCCGCGGTCGGAAGAGAAGCGCGGAACGGCCGAATCAGGACCGTTGATCAGGAAATCAACGGTCCAAGGCTCCGGCCGGCATGCAGACGCCGAACAGAAACCCTAGAATGGATTTTCGCGTCGTTCTCCGGCTCCGATGGACCAAATCCTTTGAAATTTTAAATATACACCATATTCATGAACAGAATTCGTGTGGATGCATTATTTCGATCTAATACGCATTGCGTAGGGACCTATTTAGATCTAAGTGCTTTGACCTATTCTATGGATTTTAGGGATTATACCTTGGGGTTTTGGGATTTCAATGGATGCTCTGAACTTGTAGGCTGTCCTCGCACAGGTTCGTAGTTGATCACACGATCAGATGAGCTCTAGATTGGGGGGATCGAGACTTTGGACGTCTAGGGCCTAGGCTCGCCAGGAACTCGCCGCCGGCGGGCTTTGACCGTTAGTCTTTGGCTTGGGAAAGGTGGAGGGAACTTGTGGGAGTGTCCTCACAAAATCTCCGAGCCTCAGGGGGTCTAGCGAGAAAGAGAGAGTCAAAAGTCCTTAAGACAAACCCTAAATCCTCTATTTAAAGACTCAAACCTTTGATCAACGGCCTAGATCTATCCTAGGGCTAATTAGGAGGGAAAATAGAAGTCTTGGCCGTGGGTTTAGGTTTTGGATAGATTAGGAAAGGGTTAGAGCTTTGAATGGGTTTTAAATGGCTCTTAAAGGGTCAAACCGACCCGTTAGGACTTGGGTTGACTAGGTCAACCATTGACTTGGTCAACCTAGTCAAATGGGCCCAAGGGATGCTAAGGTGGGCCCTAGGAGGGGTTTGGGATGAATTTGAACTTGAATGGACCTATTAAAGCCTATTGGGTCAACCTGGGTTGACCTGGTCAACCAGGTTGACCCAGGACCAAGACTTGGGCCCAATGGGTCAAGCCTGACCCACTGAGTCCAGTGGAGGAGAGAATAGGGCTTGGAGAGCCCTGGATTGGGTTTGGATTTGATTTGAACTAGTTTTGACCTCTATGGGCCTAATGGGTCAACCTGGGTTGACCTGGTCAACCAGGTTGACCCAGGGCCTGGGTCTGGGCTCAGCAGACTTGGCTTGACTCCCTGAACCCACTGGGATGGGTCCTGGGGTCTAGCCTGGTCAAATTTGACCAGGTCAGCTCTTTGACCTAGGTCTGGGGGAAAACAGGGGCAACACCGACTTTAGTCTTCAGTCCACCACTGAACTTCTGTCCGTCGCTGGACTTCTGCCTGTCGCCAGACTTTTGTCGGACTTCTACCCGACGCCGGACTTCAGTCCATCTTTAAATTTCTGCCCGTTGCCGGACTTCTACCTGACGCCAGACTTCCGCCCGTCGTTAGATTTCTGCCTGTCGTTGGGCTTTTATCGGACTTCTACCAGATGTCGAACTTCCGTCCATCTCCACACTTCCTCCTATTGCCGGACTTCTGCCCATCGTCGAACTTTTGTCGGACTTCTACCTGACACCGAACTTCAGACCATCTCTCGACTTTAACCTGTCGCTGGACTTTTTTCGGACTTCTACCCAATGTCATTATTTAGTTTATCACTGTACTTCTTCCAGTCACCGGACTTTAGTTAGACTTCTACCCGATGCCAGACTTCTGTCCATCGTCGGACTTTGACCCGACAATCAACTGACACCGGACTTCCACTTTGCCATCGACTACAGTCCTTCTAACCTCCGACATCGACTACGGTCCTTCCGACCTCCTTTATTGATTAAGGTCCTTCCAACCTCCATCACTAGATAATAGTCTTTTCGACCTCTATCGTCTGCCTGCTATAGTCTTGCCGACTAAGCAAACATGTCAATACTAATTCTTCCAATTTCCACGATGTAATGCATTCTATATGATGTATATTTGTTACATCAAGCTAAGACATTCCATCCAATGAAGGGCCTCATTTAATTTATAATCAACTGCAAAAACTAGTGGATTTATTGAAACTGGGCTAGCCCCCATTTTTCCCCTTTTCAGGATTTTTCACATAAAAATCTTGATTTCTCTTATAAATGTTACATCATCTATTTCATCTGTTTGTGTGCCGGATTTTCATACAACGCTAAGATGTTAAACTTTATACTTATTTACCGCCACGAATATTCCAGGACGCAACAATACTTTTTTAATATTATTTTTAATATTATTTAAATATTAATTTTTAAATATTATTTTAATATAAAAAATATTTAAATCTCTCTATAATCTCTCCCTCCCCATCTGTATCTCTTATTTATGTTTCTCTCTCCTCATTTGTCTTCTCTAATACGTCAAAAGATTTGGTGCATTCAGAACTCGCTAAATCATTTGGCGGGTTTAGGCTGCGCCGAACAATTTGACAAATTTGCTCCTTTTTAAATTTTTTAATAATCACGCTCATTTTATTTAATTATATTTTAAACACACTCCTTTTTTAAATTAAATATAATATTAATATGTTTAAAATATATTAAGTAATTTGAATTGAGATGGCGCAAAGAGATCTACAGATCTTAGCACGCAAAAAAAAGACACTTTTCTTCAAAAAAATCTCAGATAACACAGATCTGATAAACTATTTCAATAACATATTATGTAATTTAAATTCATTCAATTATTAAAACATAGTTCTATATTATATTTTATAAATTAATCTTGTTGTCGATAACTTTGAATTAAGTTTAATTAAGGAAGTTTTTTTTATTTAGAATTTGTTTTAAAATTTTTATTATCTCTGACTTATAATCATATATATGAATTAAAACATATTAAAATTTCTATTTTATTCCATGTCTAATTAAGCATCAATTATGACTGCATCAATATTGTTAAACTACTTATTTTAAAATAATCAATAAATTTTGCCCTAAATTAGTTTCAAATTAATGTAATTATCTACCTATTAATCTAACAAATATAATTATTACTACAATAATTTATATTTATTAATTTACTTGAGTAACATCCCGGCTAAATTATGATATAAATTACTTTAATTTAATTATACTTAACTAAATTTTAATTTAATCAAATAATCTATAAATAAATCACGAATTTTTTTCTCTCTGGCTTAGTCGTTTGGCGAGGGAACAACTAGCTAAGCTAGTGATGTAGAGTGGATTGGTGGAAGAATTGGATATGCTATAAGGGACACCCAAATATAAGGAACAAACCAAGCTCATGGCTCAAAACATCAGCATATTCATCATCATTCATACTATAATACTAGCGTTTAAACTAGCCATAGAATATTCTAGACTTTCTATGTAACAAATATGTAACAACTAGATTGAAAGTTCGATAGGGATGTTAAGCCCTTAAGAACTAGCCCGAGGCTAACTAAGAGGGGGGTAAATTGGTTATTTTAAAAATTCGTGAGCAAAAATGATTTTGAAAATCTTTTCGAATGTTTTAAAATGATTTTAGTTTTGCGATGATGTGCAGATATTTAACAAAAATAAACTAATAATCACAATCACACGATCAACAACAGAAAAATAAAGTGCAAAAATAATAAGAAAGAACACACCAAATTTTATAGTGGTTCGGTCAACTTGACCTACATCCACTCCCCGGAGCCTCCCCTCCGGGTATTGTACTAAACCAAAGTGACTCTCATTCTACTCCCACAATAAGGCGGAGAAGCCTTTACAAAACTTCTTTTCACCAACCCGGTGAGGTAAAGAACTCGGACTCCTCTCGCTTCCTCCTGAAACAGGCAGAAAACCTTACCTCCTTTCTTTTCCTCCTGAAGTAAACAGAGAACCTGAATCTTCTTGCAAATGATCCTTCCACAGAGACACCAACAAGACAAGAGACGACGACCGGAGAAGACGACTCAGATCCTTGCTTGGAGCAACCTTTGTGAATACCTCACAAACTCTCACTCACAAGATCCTCTCTCTCTCTCTCTCTCAAGGTTCTCTCAGGCAAGAAAGGTGGCAAAAGATTTTTCTTATTTTAAGAAAAATATCTTAAATAGAAGGGCTAAAAAATAGCCCTAAATTACAACTTATCGTCAAAGATCATCCAGGATGATATATCGATCGTCCTGTACGATCAGTACAAATCAGCCCCTTTTGGCCTTGACGATCTGATTTCCTTGGATGATTAGAAGTCATGTTTGTTCAGATCATCCGGGACGATTTTACAATCGTCCGGGACAATTAGTTCAAAATTGTAATATCATCTAGAGGATACTTTGGGTCGTCCAAGTGAAAAGGCTAGACAATCACAAGAAAAAGACTTGATCGTCTAGGATGATATATCTATCGTTCCGTACGATTAGTTCAAAAGTGCCCAACATCGTCCAGAGGATACTTCGGGCCGTACAGTCAAAAACATGTTGGACGATTCAAAATGACTGGATCGTACCAGACGATATCTCTATCATCCCGTACAATCAATTCAAAATCGAGAATATCATCCAGATGATACTTCAGGGCGTCCAGGTGAAATGCACTGGACGGTCAGGATTTCTAATGGATCGTTCAGGATGATCTTGCGATCATCCAGGATGATATTATCGAATCAATCAAAACTTAAATACTTTCTTTAATCACTTGACTTATTTAGGCATGATTGTAATGGATTGTCTAGGACGATACACGTATCATTCGAGACGATCATATTAAATCTCTAAAAATAAAATTTACCTAACTTAGTCTGGCGGCTGAGAATTTTTTATTTGAGCATATCATCATGTAGGATGGGTGTATCGTTCAGGACGATCTGCTTAATCAAACTGACTTAACATTGTTGCCCTAATTAGGGTTTCTATTTCCAATGGATCGTCCAGAACGATATGAATATCGTCCAGGATGATATGAACAAAATCAGAACAGAAACTCTTACTCACTAAATCTCTCCCCCTAAGTGTGTGTGTGCAAGATTATTTAGCTTGGGGATCCGTTACATTACACTTGACTCAAAAAAAGATGAAAAATCATATTGAACCTGAAAAACACAAACAGACTGACTCGATCTTGAGTTGGCTTGAATTGCAATTGATCTTGTGAACCTGAAATGTTAGACACTCAAACAGAAACGAAAAGGTTTGCTATCATCAAAATCATAGTCCTTGAGTCCAGATTCGCAACATAGATAAGCTATTTCTAATGAGAACTTTAGCTAAGATGTTCCACGTCATACTCCTCTGACATCAGAAGAGCTCGACTCAGTCGAGACGCATCATTAGTAGGAAAGTAGGTGTAGAAAATATAAGTAATTATCATGGGTTGAAGATTTTACATCTTGGAGAATTAGCATATCGATCCTCCTTGAGACTTGGATTTTAGAATATCACTCAACGTGCAACCAGTTCCAAAACCAGTATTTAGTATTTCATTGCACTTTCTAAACTGAACAACCATATCATTATGCAAAACCAAAATAAGATCAGTATTGAGAAGAAAATCAACTTATTGGGTAACAATAAAAGCCTAGAGCTCTGCAAAAGTCTCAAAAACAAATCTCTCATTCATCGACTCAAATATCTCCATCCCATATCTACCAGCCTACCATGACTTTCATTAATTGAGAAATCTTGCAGAAAATCAGAAATATTTTGGAGGAAAAGTTGTAGACAAGAAGCAACAATAACCGGAGAATTTTCTTTCAGTGCACATTCCATAAGTTCAACAGCCTTTAGCTTTGAAAAGAAAACTTGCAGAAAATCAGAAGAATTTTTTGAGGTGTTCATGTCAGACTTTTCCATATTATATATATATATATATATATATATATATATATATATATAATTAAAAAATATACCTAATAAATTTTTTAGTTGGATAAATATTATTAACTTTATTATAGATTAAATTACATTTGTAATAGAAATAAATGCTTATAATCATGTAAAGGTTGTTAGAGGATCATAATCATCAGACAATGGTTGTAAGATCATAGTCGCATGACAGAGTTCAAGCGATGATAATCAAGCGATAGTGGTTGGGAAAATCATAGTCGTGCGACGATTGTTGAGCGATCGTAATTGGACGATTGTAATCCAGCGAATCTAGTGACAGTGTGTTTGGAGGATTGTAGCTAGACAACATTGATCAGAGGATTGTAAATGGGGACGAGAGCCCAAACTCTAGCGATAGTGGTTAAGGATTGTAGTTGGATAATGGTGGTTGGGAAACCAGTTCGATGGTGGCGATCAAGAGGTGATCTAGAAGGGTGGGGCTTAATAGAGCTCCGAAATTCATCAAACATTTAGACTCTCTTGAATCTCAAGCAAAGATCTAAGCCATCTTCTATGTAGAAAGTGTGAGCCTATTTATAAATTTTTAGGATTAATATGCTATATAAATATAGCCAAAATTTAAAACATTTTATGGGATGACCCAACCCCTATTGGTTTTGTTAATTATTGACTATTTTTCAATATTTAAATGCTTTAATGATGCATCACTAGTAGTTTTTGGGCTTGTTAGATTGATTTCATCGAGAAGTTTTATTTAACTATAAGCAAATAGATCTGAAAATTGGTAGGTCTCTTCCAATCAATATCCCAACATTTTCAACTATGTTTAAAGTGCTTGAACTTTAACTAAATGATTCTGATTTGCCAAATAAGAATCAGTCCATCCACTGCTGCTATATATGGACAATATATATCAACCTGCAAGGAGCCAATAAATCAAACACATAAATACTTAGCAAAATCTTACCACTTGTGATTACAATCTCAAGTGAGAAATTGCTAAAAGCTATATATGTAGATATACAAAAGCTAATACATATCGTGAGATATATTCTTCAGAATCTGGGCATGTTCCTGAAGCAAAGCAATGAAAACATCCACTCCCCCACCCTCACACAATCTCGGAAGAAATATCACCAATCCATCCATAGGTAGCCAACTAGGCAAAAAAGCACACAGAGCTCCTCCTCCGCCAAAATCTATGTCTTCAAACTGAAGCCCTAACCAGCTATCAGCCTCCAGGTTAGGCAAAAGTAAGTCTCCACACAAGTCAAAAAGTGACACAAGGTTCTCCTCCTTATTCATCTCCCCAAAGTCTATAAACGACTGGAAATAGCGATTGTCGATCCTCCGAACCGCCTCCCGTATAATTGTCGCCGCCCTCCCCACTCCTCCATTGATCAACTCCCCTGCTTTTGACATCGGATATGCATGTAGTACAAGGTTTCCGACAAATTCATTTGACACAGGCGGCCGTAGCCTCGGCCTTCCGTTCACAGCAACTCTTATCATAGTAGCCTCCCCTTGCCCAAGTGTTCTTGCTATTGTGATTTTTCTCCAGATATGGCCAAGCAGAACTTCAAAAGTTGTGAACTTTTCTTTGACCCCTGCTTTCAACTTTGAGTTGATGAATTCATAAGAGTAGTGAATCAAAATATTGGATGTTGAATGAGGTTCAACAGATGATTGATTTAATAAGAAATTATTATTATAGTGGTTTGGAGGGATGAACTCTGCACCCCAGTGTTCAAATTCAAATTTTGGAGGAAAACGTGGTTTGATCCATGATAGATCATAGTTAGGGATTGGGTCTAGTGGAATGCCACGGGTGATCTTGCTCCAAGCAACAAAGAAGGTGCTCATTGACTGGCCGTCGGCAACTCGATGATGAGAGGTGATGCCGACAATGAGGCCGCCACATCGAAACCGATTGAGCTGAACCTGGAGGAGATGGGAAGCACTAGTGGTGTTAGGGTGGAGGCGGGCAAGCTCTGGTGATGGTTGGAGCGGCATGTAGTCATCCAAATTGGAATCCACTATCGCTTCCACAAGTAGAGCTCCACCTTCACTGCCACCATGAATGAGGCAAGGGTTGTGGGGGTCGCCGCCAAGGCAGGCGGTGAGCCGTGGGAAGTGGAGGAGAAGTGTTTTGGATAGGGATTTTATGAGCTCAGAGTTTGATGGAGCGGGAGCGGAAAAGGCGAGAACAACAGCAATGTGCATGCCAAGGGCAAAGCGATCGAAAATTGTGAGAGGGAGCTCCAACGCCTCTGTGGTGGGAGGTGAAGTTGCAATGACAGTAGAGCGTTGGATTCGTACCTCCATTATTTAGCTCAGTGTTGGCTACTGTAATTTCTTTCTCTCTTTCTTGCTTCGCTTCTTCTTTTCTCTTCTCTTCTATATATATAGAGGGACAAAATTTTATAATAAAATCGTTTAAAAATTTCTTCCTTAAAAATGAACGGAAGAAAAAAAAATTAAAAATAATGTTAGGTGCGATGGGCCCGTAGTTATTGTCGAGGCTAAATTTTTAAAAAAGATCATACCGACAATCGAAATGATAATAAAGAGCGTTGCTTAGGAAAAAAAATAAAAAAAATGCTAATATTTTGGCATATTCTCCCCACTTGCGCAGGAGAGAGAGGGAGAGAGAGGCGGCGAATAGAGAGAGTCGCAGGAGAGTGAGAGGGGAGGGGGAGAGAGAGGCGAAAGAGAGAAGAAAAGAGAGCGAGAGTGTCGGGTGAAATAAATTTTAATTAATTTTAAATATAAATATAATTTAAATATAAGTAAAGGTATAATATAATTTCTAATTGTTAAATTTAATTAACTTTAATATAAAATTTAATTAACTTTAATTTATTAACACGGTGAATATTATAATTTTTAATTAACTTTTTTTATTAATTTTTAATTAAAATTTATATTTCATTTATCTTAAAATAATATAATAGTTATAATTATATATTTTAACTTTTTTTTATTTTTTATTTTTTTTATAATTATATATTTTAACTAAAATTTTATAGTTATACAATTTAAAATTAAAATAATTTTATATTTAATTATTTATTTTAACTAAAATAAATTTATTTTTATCTAATAACACATAAATTTATTATACTCCCCCTCTATCTCCGCCAAGCAGGTGAGCGGAACGTGTCAAAATATTTAATAAATTTTTTAATTTTGTGTACAAATAGCTAAATATTTTGACGTTTTTTACATAAATCAAGATTACATCAAACCGTTTAACAATTTTGCTCTTTTAATTTTGATTATCCATACGGTGCAACAACAACAACAACAAGTCTTTATCCCACTACGTGGGGTCGGTAATATGAATCCTTTTTCTTCATTATGTCCGGTTCAAAGTCAAATTCTCGTTTAAATCTAATAAAGAAAAATCATTTTTAATAAATAAAAATTATTGATTATCCATACGTAAAATCTGCCCTCGTTTGGCGGATACATATTAATAGAAATTATATCAGCCGTACAATCATTAATTTTTTTGGTTGTAGTGAAGGACCCACCGCCGGAGATAGGTGATTGTTTGGACCGGAATTTAAATTTTCTTTGGGTAGTTGAGAGATATTGTAAAAATAATTTATTTTAGAATAATTGAATAAGTTACTTTAAAATAATTTATTTAAAATATTTGGTGATGATCGGATAGCATAAATGAAAAGAATGTGGAATCATAGATAATATTAAGGAGGAATTTAAAAAGGCCCATGTTTATAATATAATTAAGTAAAATTAGTATGATTATTAAAAATTAAAAAAAATAAGAGTAAATTTGTCAAACTGTTTGGCACAGTCTTAAAAACGTCAAATAATTTGATGAGTTCCAAATGCATCAAATCATTTAGTGTATTCAGTTGAAATATTTAGTTCAAATAAGAGAGATAAATGATTCAAATTTAAATACTCATGACATTTCAAAAAAATTGTTTTAATTATTTTTATAGAGTAAAAATTTTAATATTACACATTTTAAATATAATTTATATATTTTTTAATTTTTCTATATAATACTTGATATATCATCAAGGAATTATCTTGATCGGGCACGAATCTTAAAGCAAAATCAAGTTGGAAACTTCAAAAATTAAATCGGAGATCATTTTAACTCTAATTTCAACAAACTTACAGTAGAACAGAACGTCTCAAAAATACGAACCCAACGACACCGAATTAGACTCAATCTGAGCCCAGATGAGTCCAAATCGAGGGCCCGAAGTGCATTTGAAAGGTTTAATCCATAATTTGGATTACCAAACAGTTTCCAAATGTGACATGCTTATAGTTGAATCGAGTGGCTCGACGAGACGAATCCAACGAGCCCAAGATCATCAAATTTTAATATCATTAAGACATTCAAATGTCCAGTGAACGGCCCACAATCAAGGGATTCAACATCGGCCGTCCATTCAAACCATTTCCAATTTACCCTTGATCTTTCTCCTATTTACTGGCCATGCCACTCTCAGAAAACTATAAATCGACCCCTCATTTCTCATGGAAGAAGGGCCGGAGCAAGGAAGAAGAGAAGGAAGTGTTCTCTTGCCACCAGACTCCTCCTCGACCACCTCCCAGCCAGTGACCAAAGCCAAACTTCCGCCCGTTGCCGGATTTCTACCCGTCGTCGGACTTTTGTCGAACTTTTACCCGACACCAGACCTCTGCCTATCACCGGATTTCGACCCACCGCCGGACTTTCACCTGTCTCCGGACTTGTGCCCGTAGCCAGACTTTCGTCGAATTTCTACCTGACGCCGAACTTCCGCCTGTCGCTGGACTTTTGTCGGACCTCTACCAGACGTCGAGCTTTCGTCCATCTCCGGACTTCTGCTCGTCGTCAGACTTTTGACGGACTTCTACTCAATGTCGAAATTCAGTCCATCTCCGGACTTTCACCCATTGTCGGACTTATGCCCATCGTCGGACTTTCGTCGAATTTCTTCCCGACACCGGACTTTCGTCCATCGCCGGATTTCTGCTCGTCGTCGGACTTTTGTCAGATTTCTACCAGACATCAGACTTTAGTCCATCACCGGACTTCTACTCATCGCCGGACTTTTGTCGGACTTCTACCAGACGTCAGACATTAGTCCATCTTTGAACTTCTGCCTGTCGTCTGACTTTCATTGGACTTCTACCCGACGCCAAACTTCTATCCATCGCCGGACTTCCACCTGACAATCAACTAACGTCGGACTTCCACTTGGCTACTAACTACGGTCCTTCCAACCTCCATCACCGACTACGGTCCTTCTGACCTCCATCGTTAGACAACAGTCTTTCCAACCTCTAATGTCCGCCTACTATGGTCTTGCCGACTAAGCAAACATGTCAATACTGATTTTTCCAATTTTCACCATGTAATGCATTCTATATGATGTATATTTGTTACATCAAGCCAAGGCCTGACACCCTGAGCTCCGCCGGACCACTGCCTAAGGTCTGGAGTTCTACCAGACCATCACCTAGGGCCCGAAATTCTGCCAGATCACCATTTGACCTCGAAGTTCCGCTAGTGTGACATCGGACTTTCACATACCCCCGACTTCAACCCTACGGTTGATACTTGTAATCTGATCAACCTTGAAGGCGAGTCAGCCCCCTGTAATCTGTTCAAGTTGTAGTGGAATGATTTCAACTGGGCCCCGTGATTTTTCCCTTTTCCAGAGTTTTTCACGTAAAAATCTTGTGTTCTCTATGTGTGAGCTAGATATTCGTGCAATGCTAAGACATAAGATTCAAGCTCTATCACCGTGTATATTCTAGCCCGCAATAATAATAATTATTATTTGCTATATTATGCATTTACATGGATTTAGCACAGTTACGTTCAAAAAAATGATTATGGCCTGAACATAAAAAAAAACTTATTCAATAACACCAATAGAGCATTCTTGTCAAATGGTTATATTGGAAGCACACTTAAAGCTATCAAGAATGAATCAGATGTGAGGGGCTACTTTGTCTAGTCATTTCTTGATATTTTGAGCTGTTGGATAGCTATAAAAACAGCCTTAATCTCTATTATGCAAAATTTAAAGGACAATGAGCTTCACAGAATGCCAAAATTCTATGCTTATTAGCATTCAAAGTTTTCAAACATCATATTGTGAGAAGAAACAAGAAAAGAAAGAATATCATGCCATGCAATAATTTGATCTCGTATGTTGAATTTAACATTTATGAAGGAAGTTAGTTTTAAAAGTAACGAATGCATGTCAGAGAGATGTGGCATAATATCATTATAAGAGAAGAAGCGATAATGACAGCATGTGGCATATGTTCACTAGAAGCTAACACCAAATACACATCGATCAATATGATACAACCAAAGCACTAGCTCGCATCCATGGAGATGAAGAACAATGCAATTACACACCATTACTAATGGCCCGCATTAGTAATCTTATATTCATCTTGCTACAACAATCAAGACAAGAAATGGAGGTTATGCTTGGACTCTAAAAGGCTCCAGTGATAAATCACCCTCACGGCAAGTTAAGAGACTTCACATCTTTTATATTTGACTTGTGTCGTAGCTTGCAAAATCTATTGGTTGACAAGATTTCAGTAAAAATGTCTAAAATTTAATTCACTAAATTGATATGCGAAGCTTTAGTAGTTTTATTTTTCATACTTTAGGAATGAATCATAAGCTGGAACATTGTTTGGAGCTTGACCAACTTCAAGAATCATTTCATCAAAACACCTTATGGGCACTTTGATAAGTCTTCTCATTCTCAAGCTCTTCAAGGCGAATGGCATAGACAAGTCCCCGCAAGCGTCAGAATAATTCAGTTTAGTGAAAATAGAAAATAAGAGCTGAAGTCGCCATGCAATCAGCCATATCAGCCTATTGTAACAACTCAGTAGCATATTTAGATTGGAGAAGATGTAAACCATTGACATTATACCAAGGAAATATGAGATTGTGCTAAGCTTAATGTGTTTGCATCAAAGAAGAATCACAATATTAGAAGAATGATCAGACGCAATGGAAAAGAAAAAAAAGGGGCTATATTTCTTTCTCTGTGATAAATTTCAAAAGGAAAAAAAAAGGACGAGATTTTTGAAATTTTATTGCTTGAAACGAAATCAACCGTTCTTTTTTCTGGGAAACACTAATTGCTGAGTCTGTTAAAATGTTATTTTGCACGCTTAATAAACAATCAAATCACTTTTAAATTTCCATTATATTTAGCATTTCTAATAAATTTCATGTTGAACTTTAACTAAACCATTCAAACACATAAATACTTAGCAAAATCTTACCACTTGTGATTACAATCTCAAGTGAGAAATTGAGACAAGCTATATCATATCGTGAGATATATTCTTCAGGATCTGGGCATGTTCCTGAAGCAAAGCAACCAAAACATCCACTCCGCCATCCTCACACAATCTCGGAAGAAATATCACCAATCCATCCATAGGCTCCCAAATAGCCATCCACCAAAATCTATATCTTTAGATGGTAGTCCTAACCAGCTATCAGCCTCCAGGTTACGCAAAAGTAAGTTTCCACACAAGTCATAAACTGGCACAAGGTTCTCCTCCTTATTCATCTCCCCAAAGTCTATGAACGACTGGAAATAGCAATTGTCCATCCTCCGAACCGCCTCCTGTATAATCGTCGCCGCCCTCCCCACTCCTCCATTGATCAACTCCCCTACTTTTGATATCGAATATGCATCGAGTACAAGGTTTCCCACAAACTCATTCGACAAAGGTGGCCATAGCCTCGGCCTGCCGTTCACAACAACTCTTATCATGGTAGCCACCCCTTGCCCAAGTGCTCTTGCTATTGTGATTTTCCTCCAGTTATGGCCAAGTAGAACTTCAAAAGTTGTGAACTTTTCTTTGACCCCTGCTTTCAGCTTTGAGTTGATGAATTCATAGGAGTAGCGAATCAAAATATTGGATATTGCATGAGGATCAACAGATGATTGATTTTTAAAAAAAATTATTATTGTAGTGTTTTCGATGGATGAACTCGCACCCCAGTGTTCAAATTCAATTTTTGGAGGAAAATGTGGTTTGAGATATGATAGATCATAGTTAGGGATTGCGTCTAGTGGAATGCCACAGGTGATCTTGTTCCAAGCAACAAAGAACGTGCTCATTGACTGGCCGTCGGCAACTCGATGATGAGCGATGATGTCGACAATGAGGCCGCCACATCGAAATTGATTGAGCTAAACCCGGAGGAGATGGGAAGCACTAGTGGTTTTAGGGTGGACACGGGCAAGCTCTAGTGATGGTTGGAGCGGCATATAGTCATCCAAATTGGAGTCCACTATCGCTTCCACAAGTAGAGCTCCGCCTTCACTGCACCAAGAATGAGGCAAGGGGTGTGGGGGTTTCCGCCAAGGAGGGCAATGAGCCCTGGGAAGTGGAGAAGAAGTGTTCTGGATAGGGATTTTATGAGCTCAGAGTTTGATGGAGTGGGAGCGAGAAAGGCAAAAGTAAGAGCAGTATGCATGCCAGGGGCAACACGATCAAAAATTGTGAGAGGGAGCTCCAACGCCTCTAGGGTGGGTGGTGAAGTTGCAATGACGGTAGAGCGTTGGATTCATACCTCCATTATTTAGCTCAGTGTTGGCTACTGTAATTTCATTAAAAAGAATGGAAAAAATAAAAATAAAATAGTGCTAGGTGCGATGGGCCCGGAGTAGTAGTTGAGGGCAGATTTAAAAAAAAAAGAACATACGGGTAATCGAAATAATAAGAAGAAGCGTTGTTCACCACCACCACAGCAGGATGAATTATTTTGTGTGGACATCGGATGGGAGAACCGTTTGGTTTTGTCTCTCTGAACAGTAAAAACGTAGCTCACTACGTTTTTACTGTTTATGCTGCGCTTTTACTGTTCACAGAGACAAACCGAATGGTTCTCACCGTCCGATATCCACACATAATAATCTCTCCCACAACAGAGTCTTTGTTCTCCTCCACAAATTTGACAACTTGCTTGTTTTCTCTGTGGAATTTGAAAAACATTTTGATGGATGGATAGATTATTTGATGCTTGAGTTGTGTTTCAGACTTGGCTCTTTGCTCCTCATTATATAGAAGAACATATGTATCTTCTAATTTCATTAATTAACTCAATAGTATTGATAATAGTCATTCTAGACTATGCCAAATAAGTGTCGTTCTAATACTAATTACAATAGCAAACTTTAACATATATTGGTAAAGTTTTTTCGTGTTTTTTCACAAATCTAGACTACGCTAAATAGTTTAACAGTTTTGCTCCTTATAATTTTGATTGTCGGTAGGCTCCTTTTTAAAAATTTTCCCTCATTCCGTGGGTACATATTAATAGAAATTAATATAAACATTTAAATGCCGACTGGTTTGTTGTTATTAATTTTTTTTAATGCTTCATTTTTGTCGGGTCTTGCTTTAAATTCTATTTTATTTTATTTTATTTTATTAGGCTGTGGTGGAGGAGATAGGTAATTGATTAGATCCGGAATGAACTTAAATTTTCTTTGGGTAGTTGAGAGATATTAATGTAAAAATAATTTACTTCAAATAATTGAATAAGTTACTTTAAAATATGAAGATTTAATAACAGAAATGAAAAGAATATGGAATCATAGATAATATTAAGAAGAAATTTTAAAAAGGTGCATGCTTCTAATATAATCAAGTGAAAAAAACGTGACTATTAAAAATTTTAAAAAAGTACAAATCTGTCAAATTGTTTGGTGCAGTCCTAAAAATGTCAAATGACTGCGAGTTCTAAATGCACCGAGACATGATTGGAATAGAGAAATGAGAGAGAGAAAAAGGGAACAGAGATGTGTGAAGGGAGACACGGGTGGGGGAGAGTGAAAGAGGCATGGAGAGAGAATGAGATGGGGGAGGGAGAGAGATTTAAATAAAATTGTATATTTAAAATAATATTTAAATAAAAAATATTTAAAAGTATTATATAGAAAAAGTAAAAAATAATAAATTATATTTAAATATTATATTTTTCATTTATTAAATCTTTTGCATTCTTAAAAACAAAAAAGAGGATCATTTTAAAAAATAATGAAAATTTTAAAATTATTCATATAAATTTTAAGCTAGAAAACTAATTTCAAAGAAAATAGTGTAAAATTTTATTATATATATTTTTTCATTTTAAAAATTTTAAATTTTATTATTGAAAAATAGTTTTTTATATTCAAATATGTTATGATGTGAAGGTTATAATAAAGTATTTATTTAAAATTTATTTTTCAAATTTAAATTCTCATGATATTTTAAAAAAATAGTTTTAGTTATTTTTATAGATATACATTTTAAATATAATTTATATTTATATTTTACTTTTTCTATATAATACTTTTTAAATATTATTTTATTTAATATTATTTAAATATTATTTTATATATCAAAAAATTAAATCCAAAACATTTCTCTCTCTTGTTTCAATTGAATAAATCAAATGATTATGATTTGGTGCATTCAGAACTCGCTAAATCATTTGACCGATGCCGAATAATTTGACAAATTTGCTCCTTTTTAATTTTTTTAATAATCACACTCCTTATGTTAAATTATATTTTATACACGCTCCTTTTTAAAATTTAATCTAATATTAATATGTTTAAAATATATTATGCAATTTGAATTGGGATGGCGGAAAGAGATCTAAAGATCTTCGCACACAAAAAAAAAAAATTCACAGATCTACATCTACTGATAAACTATTTCAATAACATATTATGTAATTTTAATTCTTTAAATTATTAAAGCATAGTTCTAAATTATATTTTATAAATTAATCTTGTTGTTAAGAACTTTGAATTAAGTTTAAGAAAGTTTTTTTATTTAGATTTTTTTTAAATTTTTATTATCTATCACTTATAATCATATATATGAATTAAAACATATTAAATTTTCTATTTTATTTCATGTCTAATTAAGTATCAATTATTACTGCATCAATATTGTTAAACTACTTATTTTAAAATAATCAATAAATTTTTCCATGAATTAGTTTCAAAGTAATGTAATTATCTACGTATTAATCTAACAAATATAATTAGTACTACAGTAATTTAAATTTACTAATTTACTTAAGTAATATGCCAGCTAAATTATAATATAAATTACTTAATTAAATTATACATAACTAAATTTTAATTTGATCAAATAATCTATAAATTAATCAAGAATTTTTTTCTCTCCGGCTTCGTCGTTCGACAGGGGAACAATTGGCTAAGCTAGTGATGTAGTGGATTGGCGGAAGAATTGAATATGCTAGAAGGGACACCCAAATAAGGAGAAAAAACCAAGCTCAAGGCTCAAAATATCATCGTATTCATCATTCTTTCCTACTACAATACTAGAGATATCTCATCAAAAAATTATCTTGATCGGGCATGAATCTCGAGGCAAAATCAACTTGGAAACTTCCGAAATTAAAATTGGGACCATCCGAACCACGATTTCAGCAAACTTACAGTCGAACTGAACGTCTCGAAAAGATGAGCCCAACGACACCAAATTTGACTCAATCCGAGCTCAAATGGGTACAAATCAAAGACTCGAAGCACATTTGGAAGGTTCAAACCATAATTTGGATTACTAAATGGCTTCCAAACGTGACATGCTTATAGTCAAATTGAGCAGCTCGACGAGACGAATCCAACGAACCTAAAATAGTTGAATTCTAACATCATTAAAGCACTCAAATGCTTGATAAATTGTTCATAATTAAAGGGATCAACATCGGCCGTCCATTCAAACCACTTCCAACTTGCCCTTGATCTTCCTCTTATTTACTGGACATGCCACTCTCAAAAAAATTATAAGTAGACCTCTCATTCTTCATGAATGGAGGGAGGAAGAGGGGACCCAAGGAAGGAAGAGAAGGAGAAGGAGAAGGAGAGGAAGAAGGAAGAGAAATTTGAGAGTTCTCTTGCCATCAGACTCCTCAACCACCGTCGAACTTTCGTCCGGCCACCAATTTTCTTCAGATTTTTGTCGGACCTTTTCCTGCCGACAACGGTCTCTCCAACTTCCGTCATCCACCGACAACAGTCTTTCCAACCTCTGTCGCCCGCCGACTCTAAGATCCTTCCGACCTCCTTTGTCGGCTACGGTCCTTCCGACCTTCGTCACCAGACAATGGTATTTCTGACCTTCGTCGTCCGCCGACAACAGTCTTTCCAACCTCCGTCACCCGCCGGCTACGGTCCTTCTGACCTCCTTCTCCAACTACGGTCCTTCTGACCTCCGTCACTAGATAACAGTCTTTCTAACCTCCGTCACCTATCCACAACGGTCTTTCCAACCCCCATCACCCACTGATTACGATCCTTCTGACCTCCTTCGCTGACTACGACCCTTTAGACCTCTGTCGACTACTGTCCTTCCGACCTCCATCGCCCGCCGACCACGGCCTTTCCGACCTCCCTCGCCTACTACGGTCTTTCCGACCTCTGTCGCCTGCCGACCATGGTTTTGGCAACTAAAACGAACATATAAATACTGATTCTTCCAATTTCCACCATATAATGCACTCTATATGATGTATATTTATTGCATTAACTCAAAGCATTCCCCCAATGAAGGGCATCATTTGTAATCGACTGTAAATACTAAAAGATTTATTCAGTCTGAGCAAGACCCTGTGATTTTTTCCTCTTTTTAAGGATTTCCACGTAAAAATTATGATGTCTCTTATAAACGCTACACCTCTCTTTTATCTGTTTGTATATTGAATATACGTACAACTTCATTATTAATAATAATTACATTTGTTAGATTAATACGCTAATAATTATATGAATTTGAAACTAATTTATGGATAAATTTATAGATTAATTTAAATTAAGTAGTTGAATAATGATGCAGTAAAAAAATGAATTTTTATTTGACATGGAATAAAATTAAAAATTTAATATGTTTTAGGTTTCGTTTGGGACGACTTTCTTACTACTTTATAAAGCAGCTTTTTAGTATAAAAAGTTTAATTTTTGTACTAAAAATCTGCTTTAAGAAGCATAAAGAAAGCCGTCTCAAACAAAGCCTTAATTGATATATATGATTTTAAGTGAGAGATAGTAAAAATATAAAAATAAAAATTAAGTCAGTCATCAACCTCCCAAACGACTCACCGCCCCTCCACCCTGCCGCGTCCGTTCCGACCGGCCCCCCGATCTCATCCCCCATTTGGATCAAGCGCCATCCTTGTCGTTCGGAGGGTGAAAGACGGGCTTTTTATTATTATTATTATTATCAAGAGTGGGTCATAGTAGTAAGTGGAGTAAACGACTCGTTTTTAAATTAATTTCACAGTTTAAGTTAATGCTAATTTCAATTTACTTTAATAAGTTAATGTTAATTTCCGTTTAATTTATGTTAACTTTGGTTTAATTTAATAAGTTAATGTTAATTTTGGTTTAATTTAACAGTTAATTTAATAAGTTAATGTTAACTTCAGTTTAATTTAATAGTTTAAGTTAATCTCACGGTTTAAGTTATTACTCATTTTTGTCCCCGCCCGAACGACTGGACAAATCGCTCACTGTGTCCACTCTAGGGGTGTAAACGAGTCGAGTCGAGTATTTACCTTATCAAGCTTGGCTCGTTTAACCCTTAATTAGCTCGAGCTCAAGATCGAGCTCGTTTAGTCGGCTCGAGATCGACTCGTTTTAAAAATATCAAGCTCGAGCTCGACTCGAAAGCTCGAGCTCGTTTGAAAAGCTCGAGCTCGAGTTTAAGCTCGTTTGAAAAGCTCGAACTCGACTCATTTGATTGGCTTGATGGTTTAATTGTATACCAAAAATTTCCTTTTTTCTTGTAATTTTTTTCCAACACTTAATTAAAATGTATTTTCAATTATGAAAATTCACTTAAGTAGTCATAAAATTTATACAAATTTAACTTTTAATTTCTTTTAAAAAAATTTAAGTTGTAAAAAGTCAAAATATTCTGCGCAATCAACTTCCTCTAAAAAAAATTTAAGTTGTAGAAAGTCAATATTATTTAAATTTTTTTAGATTATCTAATGCAATTTTATACAATTAAGTACTATAAAAAACTTGATCAATATAAAAATAAAACATTCATATCAATGTTAGACCAAACATTCATAAAAACTCAATAAATGATAGAACTAATAAATCAAAGCTCTGTCTGATATTCCATATTCTTCCAAGCAAAAAATAAAAAACTCCTAGCAATAGATGCAGAACAGCAGATCATAAGAAAAAAATGGATCCAAATTTCAGATACAAATTTCAGCATGGTTTCTTGATCGGAAGATCGGAACAGAGCTTGCAATCAACAAATGTATCCAATCCTTACAATGGCAGCATATGCATGAACAAAAGACAGCAAACAAACGTCCCTACAGCAAACGCACGTCCCTACAGATAAAATTTGGTCAATCAACAATAAGAAAGAACTGAAGTTTTCTCAATAACATGACAATCAGCAATAAGAATTTTTTCCTAATGTCCAACTATGGGCGTTTGCTGTGTGAAACTCAGAAGCACCTCATCACCATTACTTGGTATAACATATACAAGTACAATTGAATAAACCATCAGATTTTTTTTATTGAAATCGAAGTTTGGATAGTCATGAATTTAAGTTTAGAAGTTTCTAATTAGAATATAAATTGAAGTGCCCAATACACTTTTAGTTTTTACCCGAGACCTGCTAGAGGGCACAAGACAATCTCAGATTTCTCATGTAATCGGTAAGACAATCTCCATCTCTTCATCATCTTCTTCCTCCTACAAAAGCAAAGATGAATGTTCATATGTAAGTTGTTTGGGATACCAAATAAATATGTTTTATCTTGTATGTACTATTATTACCTTAATCCTTCCCTTCAAGCCATAGTGGGAGCGAACCCAATTGGAACCACATAGAAGAGCTTGCACAGTCTCGACACCTAATTTTGATCGATATGTATCAACTACTCTTTCTCCTGCACTGAAAGTGGACTCTGAAGCTACTGTACTAATAGGGATGGATAAAATATCCACTGCCATTCTCGAAAGTATGCGGTATTTGGCTTGATTGTTTTTCCACCATGCTATCACATCAAACTTGTGCCCTTCACTACAAAGTTCTAAGCCATCTTCCAAATAGTTGTCTAAATCTGATTTTGCAGGTCTGGTGCTTGTTTTGGATGAGACAAATGAGGTGAAATCATGCCAACCACTATATTTTTTAGAGTTAGATAGATGGTCTACACTTTGCAATGAATTGTTTGTGCTCCTTGAACTTCCTCCTGCAATACCACCATCACCATCTATTTCTGATTCAGAACTTCTAACATATTCCTCATACATTTCATAGAGCAGACATCTTACATGCTGCACATTCCTCATGCTTTCATCTCCATGATATATTTTAGGGTAGGCAAACTCAATTACAACAAACTTCATTCTTGGATCCATCACTGCACCAAAAGCCATGAGAAGATTACATTCGCCCCAATATTTATCAAATTTATCTTTCATTTTCTTAGTCATCTCCACAATAAAATAATCGGTTGAAATTGCCCCCTGATCCAACACCTTCTTTATAGTACAGATTTGTGAAAGAAATAAATTTGCTGTAAATACGTGCAAACCACTAACAATGCAAGCAAATGGAGTTAATTTTTACTCCGAATACAATATAAATTAACCCACTAAGTAAAGCCAAAAAGCCGATTTGCAATAATTGATTCATAGTTGAGCCAAGTCATTGTAGCTTTGGTGTTTTAGAAGTTTCATCACGCAAAACATTAACAAAATAAACCGATTTTAAGTAGACGAACTTGTTCGGCTGAAAGAGTAACAAAATAAATGAATGGAACCTCCTATCGTAGTAGCAACAGAAAAAAGAAAGACTAATTTTATTTTTGTTTAAAGAGAAGAACCAAACAATTCAATCACCACCAACAAATTGAAATAAAAAGGAAGGAGCAGATCTAAAGAAGGAAGAGGGAAGAGAAGAAGGAAAATGAAATTACCGAAGAACCGAAGAGCAGATCTAAAGAAGGAAGAGGCTGGGAGCTTGGCTTCTCTGGGGCGGAATGAACCGAAGAAGTAGGAGAGAGGGCGGGTCGCGGGCACGATAGAGATGCGGCTAGGGCGTCACGCCGTCACTCGTGAGGAGGCGAAGAAGAAAAAAGGAAATCTGTGTGCGACTAGCGACTGGAGCGTGTTACGGGGCCGGGCTAATGAGTAATGGCCGCCGTAAGCCCGTAAGTAGAAACTAGGGTTTCTCATCAAGAAGATTTAAAGTATTTTAAAAATAATAATATTATAAATATAATAAAAATATATAAATATATATTAACCGAGTAGCTTGATAAGCTTTCGAGTCGAGTCAGGGTTGAGCTCGAACTCGAGCTCGTTTATTAAACGAGCTCGATTAGAGGCTCGAGCTCGAGCTCGAAGCTCGATAAGCTCGGCTCACAAGCTCGTTAACGAGTCGAGTTCGAGCCGGCTTGGCTCACTTACACCCCTAGTCCACTCGACGTCGTTTACTCAGGCAATGACTGGCACTAGTTTTTTTTATTTTTTTTTTATTTTTTGCATTTCTGTTTAACAAAAAAAACTTTTAACTGTTTTTATTTTAAAAATGTGTCCGATAAGCTGATGAAATAAGTGTTGGGGGAAGGCATGAGTGAGAACTACATGGCTTTCACGTAGCATCGTAGAAATTGGCATATTTGTGTGATTTCAGCCCGTTGTTGGAGTTGAGAGGTGCTTAATTATCAGCTGGGTTGGTAGCATGGATGGGAGAGATTATTACGTGCGGAGTCCGAACATAGCTTTTTGTTCAAACTCTAATCATGTGAAGACACGTGAATTTTCTCTTTGTGACTAATAATAGGGTTGCAAAAGATTAATTGTCATAAACCTGACATAGAACATAAAGTAAACATTTCAAATGACTATTCTATTACAAAAATATTTTTGTAATGTTTGATTCTAATTGATGAAATCATTTCATAAGCGACAATCAGAATCAACAAGACGTCAATAATTTGACTAATTAGCCAGAAGTCTTAAGTTGGCCAAATAAGATCACATATCTGATCACCTTAAAGATAAAGTGGCAAGAAATTAAAAGAGGTTCTGCTCAGGAAAGTGATGGTATTAAGTTGCTCAAAACCATTCATCTACACACTGACCTCATGAAGAGAAGTAGCTATTGATCTCGCCAAGAGAGCTCATTATTGATGCGGCCAAGAGAGCTTGCTATTGGAACTCATGAGAGAGTTTGCAAAATGTGGCTCTTCATGAACTATTCTCATCCTCAATGTAGAACTCATCAAGAGAACTTGACCAAGCACTTGAACATCAATCAACCAACAAGACTTGGGACATTTTTATGGCAAGCACCCTTTAAACCTAATGAAATAAGATTTCTTATATTACTCAAATATAGTCATTCCTATATCACAAATCTCAACTAGGATGACATAATCATGAGATATGATGACTTTGTAATCATCACCTCAACTATCCCCTTTAAGTTATAAGAAATTTATCTATATATACTAAATCAAGATTATTTCCATCAAATAAAATCATTGTAAAGCTCACAAACTAACATTAATCATAAATTCTCTCTCATAATTTAGATATAAAACTAATCATAAGAGTTGCATCAACGAGAAGCCTTGAACCAAGAACATAAATGAGGGTAAATATTTTTTAGCCGAGATTTATGTACTAGTTAACATGTCTTCTAAAAATTAACGTGGATACTAACTCATATATTTATAGATTCAGGTGGAAATCTTTTAGAGCCCACATAAAGATTCCAACAAAGAGGACTAGAATATCCTATTCAAAATTTATAAACTTGCATTATTTTTAAAAATTATAGACATCAAAAATAGAATCAAACCATTAAGTTAGGAGAAAAAAACTCTTTAGCTCTGATCACTACCTAGGGTGTAATTATGCCATTACTGGTGTTCTTGAATTCATCATCTTCCTGTTGCTTAGTTAAAATCCCCACAGCCTAGAAGATCCAGACTCACTCTCTGCCTTCATTCGCCCATTAACTCTATCTCATTCAGTCCCCACATCTTCCAAGTAAACGTTTGCCAGCCTAATTATTCATAGGCATTCGCAACTCTAGGTCGTTTAACCCCCTCTTTTTTCAAAAAAAATTGTATTGTTTCGATCGCTCTCTACCAACATCTATATCAACACACTTGAGATAAGTTAAATTATTGGTCTTCTTAATTATCTCTTTATAATATACCTCTTAATTAAGAACAGCTTTATCTCGCATTGATAATCTTAATCCACTATACATATAATAAATATTTCAGCTAAAAGTCTCCAACATTTTATAACTACCTAATCCATAAACTAATCATTCCATAACTACATTATTAAGAGATGAGCTAATCTGAACATAATTAGAAGAAACTGTTTGTCTGCTTATGTGCTATGGATAATATTTAATAGTCTCTGCTTGTTTTCTCATCAGCTTTCCTCCAACTCTGTCGCGCATGTCTTGCTTTGCTTGCACGTCTTCTATGACTTGTAGTACTTCAGCATGGGATAATATTTATAATTTTATGCTAATAATAAGCAATAATTAAGGCTTCATCTTCATTTTTGGACAACTTTTTTATTGCTTTATTTTTCAAATCATAATCATAATTTCTATCTGGCTACTATTTTTTCAGTGCTTTCAAAAATTTTGTGCTACAAAATTACTTTCTAAAACAGCTTTTAAAAAATTACTTTATCTACAACAATTTTAAAGCTGCCTTATAGAAAGCTATAACTATCTCAAATGACCACAAGTATTCCACTCAATTTATTTATATATTTAATATCTAAAATTTTAAATTTATTTATATAATATCATAATTTATATATTTCGATTTAGATAAATATTGTAATATCGTTTAGAGATTAAAAAATTGCAAAATATTTGGATAGTAATAAATATAAATATTTGAATATCAGATATGTAAATACATAAATAATTAATTAGGAGGAAATTAGGATCAAAATATTCTTATTTAAATTTGATCAAAATCTGAGGCGGAACCAGCCTTAATTTTCACGGGGGGCAAACTTATAAGACATATATGTCGGGGGTCCAAGGGGGCAGCGCCCTCTGACGGGGTTCAACCTGCCCGGTTGGGGGCAATTGCTTTATTATTTATTGGGGTCAATTATCTAAAGACCATATTATTTTAAAACTTTTAGGGGGGCAATTGCCTAAAAATCCTTATAATAAAGATAAAAAAATGAATGAATATGAACAAATTACCTAAAAAATTATATAATTATTTTTTTTTTAATTTTTTGAGGGGGGGCAATTGCCCCCCAGACTCTTATGGTTCCGCCACTAATCAAAATGAACTTTATATTTATAATATTTATTTTGAAATGAATATAATATATTATTGATCAATCAAAATTTATATTTTATTTCTTTTAAAATAAATTTAATGGTTATAAATTTATTTTGATCAAATTTAAATATAATAATATTAGCTTTAATTTTTTTCCCTTTAAAGAAACCAAGCAAACCAGCTCAACAAGAGGCTTATGAATCTCACTAATCCGGCCAAGCAATGATGTGATTAAGGCTTCGTTTGAAATAGCTTTCTTACTGCTTTCTAAAACAGTTTTTTAGTACAAATGATTTTTTGCCTCAAATGAAGCCTAAAGCAATAAAACAAGCAGTAAATCTTAAAATTAAGATTCATATTACAGAGCTAATTAAGCAACTATCCAAAAGAAAAAAAAGAAGAGAACAAATAAGAAGAAAGAAAGAAGAGATTGAGCCGTGCGCCAATATCACAGTAAACAGTAAATAAATACTCAGCACAGCAGAAATCTCCTCTCTCTGTCGTCGCCGGCGTTAAATCGCTGCTCCATCAAAGAAGCCGCCGCCGGTGGCTGCTTCAGTACTCCTACCATGCTAAGGACCTTCGGCTCTCTCTCGGGCTAAGCATCCTAAGCTTTTTACCTTTAATAGCTTTATAGAAAGTGGCCTTTGGAAAGAAAACGCTTTCTTTTTCTTTTAGATTTATTAGAATTATTAATTATCATGTTAGAATATCAATTTATTATTTATCGCAATAATTTCTAATTATTATATATATTTTTATTAAGTATACTTTTTATCATATTACATTTTATTACTCTATTATATTATTCTATGTAGGCATCCTTATATCGACTTATTTTTTAATTGAATGAAAAATTCTATCATTTTTATCTTGGTGTGTCAATTTAAGTTGTTGGGAAGGGTTCTGAGCTGACCCGAGATTAACCCAACCTCAATATGTTGAACCCGAATTTAACTCGTTTTTCATACATGTCAAAATGTTTAAGCCAAACCTGGCTCGACCCAAACCCACTGAGCCCTAATCCAGACTAATTGACACGTATATTATATGTCGTGAAAATCTTTTAGATAAACATGAATAATTTAACCCGAACTAAACCCATTTATCCAAACAATGATGATAACTTAATCAATTTTGAATTTTTCGGTCAACCCAACTCCTATCAAAAATTAATTGGATCAATATTTTAAATTTAAACCTAATTAGAATAATAATCAAGTCAACCTAAACTCAAATTGTTGATATTGGATCTAAATATTCAGTCAAATACGGAAATTTATTAACACTACTCTGATTTAATTTAGGCTTCGTTTGGAACAACTTTCTTACTGTTTTGCTTTCAGACCACAATCATAGTTTTTGTTTGACCACTATCTGTTCGCTGCTTTAAGAAAATTTTTGTACTGAGAAGCTGTTTTCTTCAACAACTTTCAAAAAGTTATTTTCTCCACAATAATTTTATAGTCACCTTTAAAAAAAATTGCAGCCATCACAAACAAATCCTTGGTTGCCAAAAAGCTGATTTCTCTTATTCTCTCTCTTTCTTTGTTTATTTTGAAGAAAACACAGGACCTTAAATTCAAGTTGGAATGATTTTAATTTCAACTTGGTTTCGTTGTAATATTGAGATTTTTAATTTCCGTAATTTTATTAGTTTAATCGGTTTTGAGTTTTAATTACAGTTATGATTTTGATAATTTTTTTATTTGAAGAAATTTAAAATTATATTTAATGTAATGGAATATAAATAAGCATTTAATTGGGATTTAAATTATAATATATAAAAATTTTAATGAGATTTTAATAATATAATTATAATAGAATTTTAGTGTCTCTTTAATAATTTAGGTGAAGCTTGAGCTTCACATGAAATTTTAATGGGATTTCGATAATAGAAATATAATAGCATTATGATTTTTTTCCAAAAAAATTCAAAAAAATTGGGAATGATGTGAAGGACAAAAAGTTTTTTCTTAGTCACAAAATAAGGATTTAAGAGAATATTCTTTTGTTTTTATATAAATCGATAATTAGATAAATTTTAGATATTTTTATTGACAAAAAAATTGTTTTTTAATGACTCGAAGAGGAGAAATTTTTTGATCAAATCAAGATATTATGCTTAAAATTCGGCTGTGATGGATCATACTTTATGCTAAATCTATACTATTATTATAAAAGGGGCTTGAGTTTCCACCCATAACAAATCTTGGCCATTCATTTTATTTTATTTTATTTAAATTATATTGTCCCTTCATTATATTACAAATCATTACTTAATTAAAAAAATAATACTTATATAATTTAATGCCCCTTAAATACATGCTTGAGTTTCCGTCAGTTTCATTTAAGCTATCAGTTTTCAGAATTTATATAACAAAATTAAAGTTACTAATGATCATTATTATATTTTCTAGCAATTAATACCTTTCAGTTTCTTTAATCTGAGCGTTTTATTTTCAGTAGTCCAATGATTCTTCAGGAGTAGCGGAATGGTTCTGCTATTAAAAAAAAAACTTGGATCGCCATATCCGTTTTCTCCATCTCGCCACCGAACATTTTGGGTGTAATCACGGGTTTTGATCGGGCCGGGAGCTCGAACTGCATCAACAACAGCAACACCATGGCCACTACTAGGCCTGTCAAAACCGGGTCACGGGTCAGGTTTGGGTCGAACCCGACCTGACCCGAATCTATTCGGGTCAACCCTAACACGACCCGGTTAGGTAAACGGGTCACTTTTCAGGACCCGAACCCGACCCGAGCCTGATTCGGGTCAACCTATTTTGACCCGCAGACCCGCTTAACAGCAATTAATATGAAACCAACCCAATTAGCAGCCAACAAAAAAATAATATTAAAAATCAGAACCTGCAGGTAAATACCCAAGACAACAATACAGATAAACCAGCAAACCAAGACAGCAATTAATGCAAACCAAGACATCAATTCTATATTACAATTTTAAATTACAAATTACAAAAATTTAATTTATACATCATAATTAATGACAAACACATAATTTAACAAATTACAAACACATAATTTAACAAATTACAAACATATAAATTAACAAATTACAAATCATAAAATTACAAATTACAAATTACAAATCCGAACTTTGAAGAACAAAAGTTATTTGCTAGCCCTCATGGAGATTTACGCTAACTGCAAAAAATAGAAATAGTTAAAAATCCATAAATTAGTTGAATGATTGAGTCATTAGCTCAAATTAACCCTCCAAATAATTCATCAAATAATGAAATGTGAGTCAACTATACAATTTTTTACAGTTACGATATTGCCATCCAAGGCGGCATTTTGTATTTGAGTTATACGTAGTATCTGTTTGATTAGACGATAACAGAAATGCCACCTGGTTGCAATAATTTTTTCCCCCAATGACCTCACAATCAGTTTAGAAGGGCACTCATCATCGCTACTCAACTTTCAATCCTTTTGAAACCAACCCAACAGCATTTGAACAGATACATCAAGTGAGCAACTACACTACCCAGAAAAATCAGCACACACTGAACATAAAAAATACTCTCAAACCATAAGCATAGTTCGAAAAGCACCTCATCGGCTCACCCATTTTTCGGACAAAAACAACCCCAAATCAGAGAGCATGCCAAACTATGCCAGAATTTCAAAAAACCCGAGAAAAAATTCGAAGGCGACAACAAATCGGACAAACCCTAAACCCAAAAATTTTCTTGCAGCAATCATAATAATTTAATTAAACAGCAAGTCAGTAAGACAGCAACACAACCCTATACTCTGCTCATAGATCAATCTTCTAAAAGGAGAAAATAGAAAAAAGATAAGAGATACAAACAGCGAGCGATGTTAGTGTTCGTGTTAGGCCAAACGAGATGTACACGATGAACACCACGTACGAAGAATGTGCCAGAGAAGGAGAAGAGAGGAAACCATTGAAAGATCTGAGGAGATCCAAAGAGGAAATGGAAACCCTAGCCGAAGCAACGAAGGAGATGAGAGAATGAAGCGGACGCGAAGCAAAATGAATGCGGAGGCATGCGGCTTCGAGCCCTAATTAAGTCCCGCGAAATGAAATCCGCGGGTCGTATCGGGTCACCCATCGGGTTGACGGGTTAACCCGGACCCGACCCGAAATCTAATTCGGGTCATTTTGCTAGACCCGAACCCGACCCGTTTAGAAAACGGGTCGTGTCAGACCCGAAATTTTCGAGTCGAATTTTCGTGTCGTGTCAATTATTGACACCCCTAGCCACTACTGCATGAAGCCATTATTATCATGCAACAAGCTTCGATCAGTAGCTGCTGTGTAGCTTTGGTGGAAGAATCCCCTCATTACATATAAGTGATGATCAGAAAGCCGTTGCTTAAGTAGCTAGAGAATTTTGTGGAGTTGAGAGAACGCACCATTCCAGCTGTGTACGTTGTTTATCTCTGTAGTTTTTCCTGCTGAGTTTTAGCTATTTGGTTTATCAGATCCTTCCAAGTATAGAAGAGATAAAAGCAGTTGCTGCCCACATTCCATTAAAAAAAAATAAGAAATTAACAGAGAGATTGTTTGAGATCAGTTTTTTGTTTTGTTTTTATGAGTAATGGTTGGTTTATATTAATTTTAGTTGTTTTTGGTTTTGGTTTATGATCGATAACAAATCAAAGCTCTTTTTATTTTTTTGTTTTTATAACAAATGAAGTTGTTATTTTTTAAAATATTTGGAACAAATTTTTGGTATTTGTTAGGAGTTTTTTATATATTTTTAAATGAAATTATCTCCTATGATCACTGGATATGAATGATAATCATCATCACTCATATTTTAATTATTTATTATAAATTTATGTTCATCTTATTTCTTTTAATCTGTCCAAAAATTTTATTAGAACTAATGTTTACAATATGTTTTTCAGAAATATCTCATTTTCAATATGCATCTGTGCATCATTCGGATATATATCTCTGATTATTTCGAAGTAAGTTGAATCAAATTTATTTTCAGTTATTTTTCTCCAATAAATTATTATATATTCTAACAAAATAGAAACAAAGATTAATAAAAAATGAAAAAACTGCAACCCAATTTTGAGAACTGTACCTCTGTAAAGCTTTTTGTTTTTTGTTTACTTTGCTTGTATATGATTAATTTATCAGTAATGATTGCTAATTGCAATTATTGTTTCTTATATTTCTTTGATTTTTGATATACATCTTACTGATTGTAATTTAGTTAGGTATACTTTGCACTAAAGCACAATAAATAATCCTCTTCCTTGTTGGATATGAAATATGAACAAAATGGTCAAATTTTAATTCAATCATAATAACAATCAAATTAAATAAATATTTAATTGATAATGAAATCCATTAAGCTTATTTATAAATTGATTAGTCTTAATCTATCTTTAATTATATTTTGATTACATTTAGTATGCCCAAATGCCTCATAACATTCCGTCTTTTATTCCATTGCTTTCGCCTTGCAACCATTTCATCACACTTTGGCTTCTTCTTTGTCACTTCAAAATGACATCAACAGCCGAAATACGAAATTATAGGATTTAAATTATTTGCTAATTCTTTATTGCGACTTCTCTCAACTTTCACTTTTTATCTATTTCAACTTCTCTCTCAAACTTTTATTCTCCATAACATATTTTTTGTGAAATTTGATTACGTACTACATATCATTAAACAACATATGTTTCTACATTCATACTAAAAAAATGCTAATTAAAGAAAGTTAAATTTTTAATAAAATCTTTATTGTCATTATACAATATTTTGATATTTATGTAGTTTTTTTTTGCATAATTTAAATTATTGTTTTGCTATTTATGTGCACAATATTGATGTTTATTTATTGTAAATTTATGTTCATCTCATTTTTTTACTTTGTAAATTTTTTTTGTTAAAAATAAGATCTAAAATATATTTTACAAAACATCTCATTTATAATCTACATCTCAGCATCATTAAGATATACATCTTCCCATCCTTCAAAAATAAGTTTAATCAAAGTAATTTGCGTTTCTTTTTCTCCAAAAAATTAGTATATCTTCTCTGTTTACTAATCTTTCATTTTGAATATGTATCACAAATAAGTATAAAAATTTAAATAAATATTGTGCAGCTATAAGTTATCACAATCAAAGTTCTTAAAAAAATCATACTATGATAATTAGATTAATATAAATCTATATCTATACTACTATTATAAAAAGGATATGTGATTATTTCCAAATGCAATCTTAGTCTTTCATTTTAATTACTTAAGTATAATCAGACTTTCATTGAACTGCTTAAATAGAAATTCGATTATTTTATCCTTTGCCTATTGTATTTTTCTTTTTGTCATCTCTCTAAGGAATTATTTTTTCTTTTCTTTCACAAAACAATTATATTTTAAAAGCTTTTTATTATATTCATAGAAAAGTTATATATTTTATTTTGATAGAACAATGTTCAAATTTTTGTACTTTTTGGTTGATATATACCAAACTACACTATGCTTTAAAATATAATTTTCATTATACATATTATAGGACTATTGTATGTATAATCTTAGGGTTGTAGAGTAAGCTATTACATTGCCTAGCCCTGCGAACATCCTAAATAATGGTCTGATGTATTGTTCATGTTGGATGGGGAGTTCACTGGTCACTTTGTTAATAAGAGTTTTGAAAGAGACGCTAAAGGAACTTCTTCGCCTTCTTCCATGATGTTTTTCTTGTCAGATTGGGAGTCACGATAGAAACTCGCCGGTTGCCTTTTTCTACAACTTTGTCCATTTGACTTCATATGCTTTGAGGTAGTTTTTTGAAGAGTCACTAAAGAAGTTTCTTTGCCTTCTTTCGACTTCACATGCTTGTAGTGAAGAAGAGTTTTAGTGAATTAGGTATGGTCTAATCATCTAACATTTCTCTACTACTTGCAGTTATACATGAATTTACATTAATTATTATTTGTAATTTTTTTTTACAGGTAATACTCAGACGATCTATTTCTCCTCTTTGATAAATATGAGAAAGTTGATATTTTCATTCCAAGAGACCACAGGTATCTCACAGCTCCAAAGCCTCTTTCTTAAGCATGATAAGTTGATGCTTTTGTAGGTAATGTTCTATGGCAATTCTACTTTTTTTTTTTTTTGAATTTGCTTGATTGGAAATCGCAATTTCTATTTGATCTTCTTCTTTTTGTGTGTTTTGTATTAATTTTTTGTGCAATCTATAATTTTGATTTGATTGTTAGTTCTTAGTTCTTTGTTTGGTTGAATCAATCCTCTTATTGTTGGATACATTATTCATCGCATGTAGTTATTGTTGTTGATTTAGTATTGTTGGAAATGTTTCTCTCTTCCATCTTAAATGCTTAACACATGAAATTGCTCATGAGGTTCTAATGATT
Source organism: Dendrobium chrysotoxum (assembly GCA_019925795.1). Lineage (NCBI taxonomy): Eukaryota > Viridiplantae > Streptophyta > Magnoliopsida > Asparagales > Orchidaceae > Dendrobium > Dendrobium chrysotoxum. Next base: position 5,327,967 of record CM034302.1, on the reverse strand, counting down.
TTTTTATTTAGTATTGTTGGAAATTTTTATTTATTCCATCCTAAATGCCTAACATAAGAAGATCTGATGGTTTGTTAATTTGGTTTTGTTGGAAACGTCTCTTTCTTTCATCTTAAATGCCTAACACTTAAAAAGTATAAGGAATTTACTAAATTGGAAGTGTTAATTTGTATTTGATCATCTTGTTTTTATTTTTTGAGTTTTGTATTATTTTTCGTATAATATGTTATTTTCTTTTGGTTGTTAGTTCTCACTTCTTTATTTTTAAATATGTAAAAGAAATCAATCTTCTTATTGTTAGCTGTATTATTCTTTGCATGTACTTATTGTTACGATTTAATATAATTAAGAACATTTCTTTCTTACATCTTATATGTATAATACGGAAAATTTCCCATGAGATAGATTCTTATTCATTGAGTGTATTGGTCAAATTACATATTATATAACAATCTTTATTTTTTTTTAAATAAATCATATATGATTTTATCTCTATAGTTGAGATAAGTAGGTAGATTCTTATTTCATTTCAATTAGATGTATAATTCATTGCATATTGTATAATAATATTTGAGTTTTTCTTTTATGAATCATATGTTATTTCATTTCTATATTCGAGATAAGTACGCAGGTTAATAATTGACATTTATGAACATTCTGATGCTTCATTCATATTTCTCATTCCTATTTTATTATGCTTCGAATTGCAGAGATGACTATCACCATAGAGTTCCCTCATATTGGTGAGTTTTATAATTTGCAGAAAAAATAAAGTTATTTTTGTAGTTTGTTGATAACATGTACACAACTTTTTTGGCCTCGGGAGTTGATTTGTGAGAGAAGATCAACATTGAAATAATCAGTGAGTTTGGGTCTTGGTCTTTTGACTGGGTACAAGGTGTTATTGTTATATTTCTCTGGACCTGTGGCTCCTACTCTTGCTTCAGGTTTTGCTCTAAATGTATATGGGTTTCTGATAGTGATTTGCTGCATTCTTGTTTCTATTTTCTGTTTTTTGTTGATGATATTGTCATGCTTGCTGGTGGCAACTATGGTGTGTTCTTTGTTTGGCTAGGTTTTCCCTGTGAGTTTTTTCTCCTTGTGATGTGGTCCTATGAGGTGGGCATTCTGTGTTATCTGTAGCTATGGATTTTCTCTGGCTATTTTATCTGATGTTTCAGGTTTTGCACCATTTTGTTGGCCCATTCATCTCTTGTATCTAGGGGTACATCAAGTTTATTCTCTTGTATTATGTTATTCTATTTGGACTGTTACGTTTCGATATTTTTTTTGTAGGATATGGCATCTTCATCCTAAATGATCTTTAAGTATATCAAGCTTTGGCTCTGTGGATGGTTAATCTTTAATTTTTGTAATTTTTAAATGAATTAACATATAGGCCGTTGGTGGGTTTTAATAATAAAAAATGAATTGATTTTAGATGGTGGTTTCTCGGTTCCAAAAACAAAGTATATATTTCTTTTAATGAATTACTAAGTATTTTCTTCTGTTTAATCGATTGATTTCGGCTGATTCAGGGAAATCTGTCAATGATTATAATGATGAATCTGAGAGGAAGAAGACGGTTAGGAATTTTATCGTATATCATATTCATCGGTCTTACGCTTTTGTAAGAGATTGATTGTTTATTCTTAAGCAATTTTATTTCATGTATCGAAATTAATTATGAAGAAATGATTAATAGATTTTAGTGAGTTGGATATATATTATTCAGTTCATAATCATGTGTAAGATTTATATAATAAATTATTCTTATCTATCTTAATTCATTTATAAGAATTCTTTTTATTGTTGCTAACTATTAGTCTTTTTTATTATGGTCATTCAATATTATTTGTATAATAAATTTATGTTATTATATGTAATGTTCTATGATAGACTTACTTTTTTGTTTTGAATAATTAATTCAGTCATCTGATGGATATTATAAATCAATCGATTAGAAACCCCTTACGTTACACAAACCTATTTTTTTAATTTTTCAACTAATTGTAATAAGTGTATTTGAAAGATAATAGAAGTATAAATCATCTATTTTTATGCAAATATTGTATTTAATATTGATATAGATTTTAATATCTTTGATATAGCATATCATAAATTATTTTTTAATTTTATTATATATTTTTATTTTTTTAAATTTTATTCACGTCACAATGTGCATGTGCATTTATACTAGTATATAAAATTGGTGAACAGTGATGGAGCTAGAATTTTTTTTGTGAGGGCACAAATCGTTAATTTAAAAAAAAAACCTCATCAGCTTTGGATTGTGCATTATTATCACTACAAATGCTAGCAACACTTAAAAATGCCAACTACAACCCCCAATCTTCTCAGCTCCAATCCAATACACTCTAATCAAGGCTTACTTCCTACACCACATTGTAAGCTTTATTTCAAGTCCCTCATCTATCTCACCATCATCTCTCTGATAATAATATGTTCATTTCCTTCGACGCCTCCAAATACACTATTTAGGACATGAAGGCCAATCTTCTACTCCTCCGAGGACCATGCTGTAATGATCTCTATCACATTCAGCTACCACATCTGTAACTTGCTCATCATGCTCTAACTGCCAACATTTCACCTTCATTGCTTTGGCATCAACAACTCAAACACTCTCATCTTACGCAACTCATCTCGGTCTGTTGGTTGGGAGCTTTAGCTACCAATTAAGAGGTTTTGAGTTCGAGTTTTACGTATGTGATGTGTGTGTGAGTTTATTTTAATTAGTCCCAAAAAAAATCCCTCCTCTTCAAATTTTGTCAAATATCTCCTAAGAACAATAGCAATCTCAATATTCCTTCCAGCTTTTCCTTTTGCATTACAAATAATACCTCCAAAGTTCATAAATTATCTTTTGCCAAATCTTGCAATCATAGTTATAAACCACTGTAACTAATACATTCAAATGCACAGGAGCCCTCTCCAATCTCAATTTACAATTGTGGAAAGATTTGTGTTCTTCTTAGTATTATCTTAATAGATTAAACTATTATTAAAAAGTGATTATCTGGTTAATCAATTATTATTAAGGGTGGTGTGACTAATGACTGCCTAATAATAATTTTAAAATGTCATTATGGAGATTATAAAGAGGTTAAAATTAATCTCAAAAATTAAAAAAATCATTTGATCATTATTAAAAGCATGTAAATGGTTTGAAATTAAATAGATAAAATGAGTATAATTATAATTTTTAAAAGTATTTATATATGCCATTTTATATCATGATAAATGAATGGTGAAATCATTATTAAAATTTTTTTAAAATCAATTAATTTTCTATTTTTATGGTGTAGATCACAAATAATGAGTAATCTTAATCATTTATATATATTTTTTCCTTAATTTTATCATTTTTGGTCCATTGAGGGTTACAATAACCAGTCCTAAGCCTGCTTAGTTCACTTTTGGGCTTGGGCGGCAAATTAGGCTCTTTGTTCGGCCCATTAGGCTTTTGTTGTTCCCACCAAAGCCCATGAAGAGACATGGACCTTTATTATTTAGGCATTGCTTTAACATTACATATATTTTCCCTCTAAATCCTTTTGTGTCCATAGAAGAAATTGGCTGATCCAAACCAATTTTTTTCTATAAATAGAAACAATTTTTATGAATAGAGGCACCTAAAAATAAAGAAAAAATAATTCCTTAAGTGGAAAAATATAGCATTTTTTAATGTGAAAAATGGATAAAAAATGAGGCTTAAGACGCATTAATTAAAAATAAATGATAAATAAGAAATAATAATGCAGTTTTACAATTTTTAAAAAAAGTACAATTTTACAAAATTTTAATTATAACAATAACAACAACAAGCATTTATCCCACTAGAAGGGTCAGTTATTTGAATAATTTTTCTCCATTATGTCTTATTAAGAGTCAAATTCAAATTTAGATCTAATTAAAAAAATTCTTTTCCATTGTTTTTTTACTGCTTTCAAAAATAACTTTTTAGTACAAAATTTTCTAATTCAAAATTTTTTTGTATTAGAAAACTATTTTAAAAATCAGTAAGAAAACGATCTCAAATTAAGCCTAAGTTTTTTTTAGTCTATCTCTTTCTTAACATAGGTCCGATCTAACACATCTACTCTACTAATAGGGTCTTTAGAAGAAGACAACAATAACCTTTTCACATACATACTCATTTCACATTATGTCTTTAAGTGTAAAGCCGCTCATGCACTTGAGCATTCTCACCTTTGCAACACTTTGACTTAATTTTATGCTTCTCTTATAATGAACAACATTTTGCATCATAAGACATTATAGATCTCACCAATGAAATTTTGATTATAAAATTATAAATTGAAAAATAACTAGTTTAATCGTAAACTGTAACAACCACATCTGGAGATTTCCGTTTCATGATATTAATAAGAGAGGTTCTAATATGATTCAAATTGATAGAACTTGTTCTGAAACATGTTCGAACTTGTTTAAATTCAAACCTACTTCGAACTAAATTTCAAATTCAGTCATACTTGTGACGATCGTACTTGGAGGTTTCAGTTTCATGATATTAATAAGAAAGTTTTGAATATGATTCAAATTTTCAAACATGTTTAAATGCAAATTTAAGTTCAAACTCACTTTCAAACCACACGTTCGAACCTAAATTCAAACGAGGTTCAAAACTTTTTTGAAAGAGTTCTACTTTCAATCTACAAATACAAAAGGCATATGTTGGGGTAATTATATTGCAAGGCTTTTCTATCAGGTCTGGCTCATAAATGTCAATCAAATATAGCCCTCACTTGTATGTCTAATATTTGATAGATAAGGGCCATAAGGCTATAAGAGCCTTTCACTTCTACATTTTTTGATAAATAAGAACATTACCATCACATTTGACATTAGCATTCAATTTGATTCAATCAATTCATATTTATTAGTTGTTTTCATTTTTTTAGAGAGAGAGAGAGAGTCAATATAAAAAAAAATGTTTGAATTTTGATTTTTTATCACTAGACAATGACACATGGCTTAATTTGGGTTGCAACATAATAGCATAATAAAATAAAAACCTTCAACAAAATGGCCCAATTCTACTAATAAAAAATTTTCCAACATTTGTCAATTGATGAATCATATAAGTAGTCAACAACATTTATTAATAAGTGGCATTTAGTGTTATCATCCAATCAAATTAGAACCAATTGATTCAACCTCAAAATAAAAATAAAAAATATATAATAATAATAATAATAATAATATTATTATTATAAAGGAGCCAATTCAACTTTATTGATGTCAAATAATAAAGGCCGGAGAAAAAGAATATATCAATGACTAATGTTTTCAGGCTAAATTGTTTGAAAAATGATGGAGAGTAAAACAAGAGAGGACTTAGCCCACAAAAACCAAATTTATGGTTTTTCAATTATTCCAATTATTGAAATAATCTTCTTGGCTTCAACTAATTAATTCATGGAAAAGTAAGACTTGTCTAAATTATGAAAAATAATAAGAAAAAGTAATTAAGTGTTTAATTTTAATAAGTTAGGGTGATTATTAAGGTTAATTGTTAATTATTATTAAATTTAGAAAAAAAATGTATCAATCATATTCCCTCTTGTGGTTCTATGAGGATTGATCATGTAGGCAGTTATAAGGGTGTAACTGAGTCAAGTTGAGCTCGTTTAAATATGAGCTTCACTATTTTATCAAGTTCGAATTTGAGTCTGAGCTTAAGCTCAATTCAATGAGCTTGAGCTAGCTAAAGCTAGCTCATTTATTATAAAATATAGAAAATGAGAAAATAAATGAGAAAATAAAAAAATAATAATAAATCAATTAAGATAATCAAAGCAAGTATACTTTAAAAAATTTAATTACTTTGTACTTAATTAAATACTCTAATAGTGATACGTTCTGATCAGTAATACTTAATATCTGTAATTTTAATTAAAAGAGTAACTAATGAGCTGACAAGTCGAGTTATAGCTCACTCAAGCTTCACCTGTCAACTCATCAGCGTTAACTCTCTTCAATAGCCATGTATCATATCATGCTCCAGTCATCTCATAAATCATCATGACTCAGAATTTTTATACAAAAAAATTGCTTTAAGAAGCAGCAAGAAAGTCGTACCAAACGAAGCATTAATTACACCCCAACGTGTTAACTACCATCATCTACAACATTTTACTCTTAACAACAATTACGCATATACTTTGAGATTCGTGCCAACTCTAATTAATATTATTTTTTCTTAATCCATACCAATCTTGATACTTTCACATATTATACCTAACATTTTTTTCCTAATCAAACAAGTGCCTAAAACAGCCTAAAAAAACATTAATAATGAATTTTCTGCAGGTGCTTAGTTAAATAAATATAGCTATGATAAACAATAAGCAGAAGCTTCTGTCATAGTACATAGCTCATATTATTCCCCTTTCTTCATCAGAGATTACTATCAAACCCTAAAAAAATATTATCCATAAAATAATTATGTTTACTAAATAAACACATCAAATCATTTGCTGAATTTCAAAGTTTGGGAACCTTCTTATATATTTCTGCAGCTCTCAGCTTTACAGCCATTAAAAAAAAAAATAGAAAAAGTCAACTTGTTGATGCAGAAGTGATTATATTTCTGCTTATGAAAACCCTAAATCAATAAAACAAATAGTATTATGAATCATTATCACACGTGGTTTGCAAGAGAAGAAGCAAGTTGGTAGCAGCCTCTTCTAACTCTGATATTCTCTATCTGACACAGTAATTTTTTTTCATATATAAAAATACTATTTGTTATAACACTACTGATAACTACATGCATAGTTAAATTCCAAAATGATCTATGACTTAGTATTCTCAAAGCAACATGTGGACATAGTCGGCTTGTTTTTTGTTCCATTCACTAGACCTTTAATTATGAATTATATGATAATTAATCCTCAAATATGGAGCTTTATCATTTAATTATATATGGATCACATTCTAATCTGCTCAAAATTAGAATAAAATTGCTATAACAATAAGAGCATCTCTCTCTCTCTCTCTCTCTCTCTCTCTCTCTCTCTCTCTCTCTCTCTCTCTCTCTCTCTCTCTCTCTCTCTCTCTCTCTCGGTATAATATTGCATATTGGATTATTTGAGATGAAAAAGAGAGTTTATTGTCTTAGTACTATGAGAAGGTCTTGTACACACACGAGTAGATCGATAAGTTGAGAGTAGATCATATGAGGCATTCAATTTTTTTATGTGGAAAAACTGAAGGAAAAAATTATTAAAATAATTTCATTGGTATGTGCTAAAGATTACAAAGAATATCCTTCTCTACAAATAAAGAAGGTATTGATATAATCTAGAAGACACGAGTTGTGAAATGTATAAGGTTTACATGGTAAAAGCTTTGATACAATGTAACAGGTATTAATTGTTGAAGGTGACTTGCATCATAAAAGTAGGAGTTTTAAGACATTAGAGTTGTCATTAAGTATCATTGATGATCTATTTAGTATAAGAGAGAGACCATCAATCAAGAAGGCAAGTGTCTAAATTGTTGGCAATAATGACCAATGATGTTATGAAGACCTTGAATTTTCAATAGTTGCCCTCTGGCACTTCAATCTTTATTTATATCCAACTACTAGAGAAATTTATTTGTATTACACCAATTAAGTTAACTACCAACTACCGATCACTAATAACCACTTCTCCAATCTCATCCTTTGCACCTGTATAATTGAAGGAGATAATTTAGAGATGCAACCAAACATCATACAATCATCTCTTTTTTAAAAGTTTATAAGTAATAAATAACAACTTTGTAGAGGATATATATATAGCATTAGTAATGCTGTGTGTTCGAATGTTCATGTTGGTATATTAAGAGAGTTTAATATTTTAGCATTATACATGTACTCAACACACATATAAATAAGTGATGTAAGAGATAGTACTGGAGTTTTTATGTGAAAAACTCATAAATAGAAAAATTATGAGGCCTTACCTAGTTAAAATGATTCCACTAGTATTTTGTCATCGATTATACATGATGCTCATCTCCATAATTAGGGAAGATATTTATATAATATAATAGACATAAATCGTATAGAACATATTCAATTCTATGATGAAATGTTTGACAGTCCCTTATAGCATGGGAGCTATCTTTAAGAGACAATTTATTGATTGTCTAAATTTTATTAATTCTGTGAAGAGAGAAGGCCAGAGACTAAGAAGTCTACTATAAGTCTTCGTTAATGTTGAAAGTTATAGTTGGTATCGATTGCGCGTATAAGCCTTATAAGTGATAGTGTGCATCAATGATATTGGCGAAAGCAGGCAAAACGCAAACATTGACATAGTCGAGCAAAAAATAATTAAAATTTCAATTTTAGGTAACAATGATTAGGAGACTTTAGTCAAAAAAATGATGGTCAGAGGGTTGTAATCATGCAACATTGGTTGGAGAATTATAGTTAGATAATGATGGTTGAAGGATTATAGTCTAACAATGGTGGTCAAAGGATGATATTTAAGCAATTGTGGTTGTAGGATTGTAGTTTAGTCACAATGATCAGAGGATCACAATTAGATAATGATAGTTGGAGGACCATAATAGAAAAATGGTTGTTGAAGAACAATAGTTGGACCAAGGTGGTTGGAGGATCGTAGTTGGGTGAAGCTAGTCAGAGGTCCATAGTTGAGCAATGGTGGTCAGAAGATTATAAAGTGACAATAGTTAGAGGACATAGTCAGACGACGACAGTCAAAGAATCATAGTCAAATGACAGGGATTAGAAGAGCAAAATTGGGCGATGGTGGTTGGTGGAGTATAGTTGGGCCACAATGGATGGTAAATCGTACTTAGGCAATAATAGTCAAAGAATTGCATGCAGTCATACAATAGAGGTCGAAGGATGATAATCATGTAATGTCAGTCAAACAATTATGGTTGGATGAAGGTGGTTAGTGCAACTTAATCAGGCAAAAGCAAAGTTGGTTGGAGGAGGACCATTGTTGACTGATAGTGGTAAGAAGATCATACCCGAATGATGGTGGTAGTAAGAGTGTAGTCGCTTAAAGGATTGTCGTCGACGATGGTGTCTAAAGGATTGTGGTTAGGCGACTATGGCCAGATAATCATAATTGGGCAATGATATTTGGAGGATATTAGTTGGGTAACAATAGCTGATGATCATAATCGAGTGATGGTGTTGAGACAACATTGGTTTGACAATGGTGATATGGAGATAGTGTTTTGACTGTACATATCATGCAATGGTCTAATAGGGATAGTCAGATGATTGTATGATAGCGACGATTGAGCCATGGTTTAACAGTGGCTATCGGACAATAATGTTTAAACTACTATGATTCAGTAGTGGTGGTGGTTCGACAATGGTAATTGAGAATTGATCCAACTGTTGCTACAAATGACGGTTGACAGATTATGATAGTCAATAATGGTGGTCCGTCAATGGTGGACTAACAGTGAGGGTTGGGTGGTGTTCTAATAACGATGGCCGAATGGTGGTTCGATAGTAGCAGTTGGGAGGTGGCCTGATACTGTTGGTCCAGCAGTAATGCTATGGTGATGCTCCAATATTCTCAAGGCTCTAAGCTCTTTTGAATTTCAAGCCAATGGTCTAAGCCCCCTTCACATAGAGAGTAGATGCTAATGTATATATTTTTTATACTGGTATGCCTTGTAATATAACAAAAATCTAAAATATATCAGACATGTCATATTAATTCTCTTTTTTTTTGGCAGGTCCATATATATATATATATATTTAAATTAAGAAAACAGATTGCAAGTCCTTAAAGGAACACAAGCTCTCTAAAATACAACATTTGAAGGAAAACCTATGAGCCCATAATGTTCCAATCTATTACAATAATCAAACAGAATAAAACGGACAAAACATGAGAAACCCAGAGTGGAACCTAAAGAACGAGAAAGCCAAACAACATGAAAGGATCGAGATAAGCTCTCAGGGCCAAACAACCTAAGCAAAACAAAGAAGAAAATTGCAGCCCCAAAATCAACTTGACTCAAACCGCTACCTAGTTGCCAGGCTTGGGCCATCCAAGGAGGAAAAGAAGGAAAGAATAGAAGTTCCAAGTAGATCAGGTCCTGAAGAAACAAAATCCACCAAATTTAAAAGAGAAGTAACCACATAGGTTACCAACCAAGCCAGGTCGTCCGGGGTGCATGCAAAAAACCCGCCACAACATTATCCTAACCAAAATCCAACGCAACACAGAGGACACCAAAAGCAGGCCAAAACCGAAATACACACCAACCATAGGCAAGAAAACACAACAACTGAAAGAGAGATCCAACAAAAAAACTATTTCTTAGATTTTCTCTTACGACGCTTCCCGTCGCCATGGGAGAAGGCCCCATGCACCATGTGCCCCACCTGCAGAGCATACATCTCTTGCAATTCATCCACATCATCAACTAAATCACCCTCAGTACCCCCGCCAATCCGAAGGATCACCATTATTCAAAGTTAAAGCCAATTGAGCTTTCAATTCGGCATTAGAAACAATTGAAAGAGGAACATCAAAAACATGCTCATTTCCCTTAAAAACCTCCACATCAGGAGTCAACTGGACCCCCAAAGAAGCTACATGTGAGACAAGAATGGTAGCATTTGAATCGCTTGAAGACTCAACCAAAACAACCTTGTTAACATCACACAATTCTATGTTAAGCCTATCTAGAGCATTACCTAGACAAAGCCCACCATCCACATTTTGATTTGCCTCATAAACAACATTATCAATGGGAGATCTAACCCTGACAACACCATCATCCACCATATCATGAATCGGATGATCCAAACCAACATATTGAGGGTCCAAATTGTCAATAGGAAAAGTCGAATCAACAGTAACCCCCAAATTATCCAAGGCAATAACACTACCAATAATAAGGGTCGAAAACACAAGTTCAGTCAAAAGATTAGTACCACACCTATTCAATGGAAGATCATCAGCTTGTATACCAACATCACTAACAACATCACCTTCCCCACACCCGAGCACCATTCCAACACCACCATTGCCATGAAAACCAGAAGAGGGCTGAACAGGAGTAGGACACTCGATAACAGGACTAGAAGCCTTATGAAGGAAATTATCTAAAGAAGCATTACCATCAGTAGAAATAGAAGTAAGAGGGGGAACGTCAATTGAGGGCATAATAGAGACCACATTATTAGCCTCCTCTACATTCACATACCCTTCTGATTAGAACCCACAATGGCGTGATGGGGTAAAAAAATATTAGCTAACTGAGGGTGAAGAATATGACAATCCACTCTCGAATGACCCAAGGCCTTGCAATGGTCACAAAAAGGAGGAAAAACCTCCATATCAACATGTTGAATATAACCATACTTGTCAGGACTAAGCCAAATACGATCAGGAAATTGTTTGGAGACATCAAGCTCTACTAACATTGTCGATCTTCAAAGGTTTACCAAACAAAGAACCCAAGCCATGGAGAATCCGAGGAGAGAAGAGATGGGGGTGTAAATTAGGGAAGGAAACCCATATTGGAACAACAGGGGAATCCACATCGACATCAAAAAATGACGACCATTTGGTGAGTTTCATATAGCAATTGGTCACAAAATAAGAGCGATGGGAGAAAACCTGACTGTAATTCAAGTCATTAACAAGTTTAATCAAAACATGCTTGGGACTTAAAAGGGTAACAGAGAAATCCCCAAGGATCTTAAGATTGAAAAAAAAAACTTCCTAATCGAATCGAGAGATGACCTACCGGTTGGAAATTTCCCAATGAAAGAAAACTCAAAAGGTACTGCAAGGGCTAAGATTTCAGCTTCAGAGATCCACAATGAAGGCAATCCATGATGGGAGGTACATTTGAGTTTAGGGAATCCATCCGAGGAAGAAGAATAACCCGATAACACATCCAAAAACGAACGCGATGATTTCACATTGAGAAACCTCATATCATTTAACCGCGAACCGCGCGCCATCCAACCGACGAAGCGGCCGAAGGAGGCAATCAAACGGTGAAAACAACGGCAAAATCGAAGGAGAAGAGGAAATGCAAGACGAAAAGGGAAAAAGGCACCTAAAGGCCGCCGAAGGGCGGCATGAGCCGACAAGACGTTCGGGGTGGAAGCGCCCCCCAAACCCTACCAGAGCTGAGATATTATCGCAATTTGAGATGATGATGTGTCATATTAATTCTCTATTGACTATTCTTTCTTCATTTAGGTATGTTAATAATGTCGGAATTATATGATTTTGAGCTCATTAGATTCGTCTTATCGAGACACTTGATTTGACTCAAGCATGTAAGATTGGAGATCATTTGATCCTCTAATTAACATCCCAAAAGTTTCTAATTATACTTCAATTGTTTGATCTAGGCTCATTTGGATTTCAAATCACTTCTAATGTGGATGGGTTCGTCTCATCAAGACGTTCAATTTGACTATAAATTTGATGAAATTGGAATTCTTATCGCCTGCATTTAAGTCTATAAGTTTTTAATATAATTGTAGATATTAGAAAAAAACTTTAATTAATATATGAAAATCACATGAAATATATTCAGATAATAGAGTTTGACTTTATGATTATGGTTATAATTTTATCTATATAAATCATTCTCAATATACAATTAAAATCAATAAATTTATCTCTCATTAGCTCGTAGATTTTAAAAATCTCCTGTTTTTTTTTAACTGCACTTAACTTGAGTCAAATTGAAACCTTCAATCTCTATTTGATGCCGATCGACCTATTCTCTATTGATTGAGTAAAAAAGCTGCATTGATTGAGTAAAAAATGCTAAGCCACGCCAATAATGACACCGTCTATCCGCTCGGTGCTCATTAAGTCCATGAAATTATAAATTACATTAAAATTTTTCAAAAACAAATCACAATAATTACCCTCTCTCTCTTTCTCTCTCTCTCAGCAATGGCAAAAAGGAAGCAGAATAGCTCTATCACTAACAGTGAAAATACTAACAGCAACAGCAACAGCAACAGTAGTAACGGATATATGAAGATGAAGAGGACAAGGAAGAGCGTGCCGAGGGAGTCTCCCTTGCAGAGAAGCTCAGTATATCGTGGAGTCACAAGGTTTGTTTCCAATCTCTTCCCATCTGAACTGAACTTTCTTCTTAATTCCTTTCTTTTGCAGGCACCGCTGGACAGGAAGGTATGAAGCTCATCTCTGGGATAAGAACAGCTGGAATGAATCTCAGAACAAGAAAGGAAAGCAAGGTGTGATATATATATCTCTGATCTCTTTTTGGCTGAAAAACTTTTATTTTTTAGTCAAATTCTTTTAGTAATCTGTTTTTTTTTTTTGTTATGGGGATGGAATTAATTCAAATACACTGCATCTGCATGCAGTTTATCTAGGTGAGTTCTATTGCAGAAAAGTACGCAGATTTTTTTGTTTTTTTTGTTTTTTGGTTTGTGGATTAAAAGAAAGAACTTCTGGTATTGCTCTTGAACACAGGAGCTTACCATGATGAGGATGCTGCAGCTCGTGCTTATGACTTGGCTGCATTGAAATACTGGGGCCAAGAAACCATCCTGAATTTTCCTGTATAGATTTTAGATAATTTTTTGTTTTGTACTGTATCTGTATTGTATTTTTATTGAACGTTTTATTCATATATAGCTACTGTTACTACAATTGGCAGTTATCAACATATCAGGAAGAGCTTAGAGAAATGCAAGGCCAGTCCAAGGAAGAGTATATTGGGTCTTTGAGAAGGTAATGAACAAGCACTAATGAATGAAAAGGAAAAAAACAAAAAAAGAGGTTCAAAAAATGGATTTTACAAAGAGAAAAAATTGTGTTAGAATATGCTGAAGAGGATGCTCTTAATGTTATTTTATTTGCATTAAAATTAGTATAATTATAAGGTGTAATCAATTATTCATATAAATTTAGTATTCGTTTGGAACAACTTTCTCACCGCTTTGCTTTTTAGATCGTAATTATAGTTCTATTTGGCTATAGTGTTTTTGTTTTTTTTTTTTCTTGCTACGACTTTCTAAAAATTTTTGTGATGAAAAATTAATTTTATAATATATAATAACATTAAAAAAACATACGATCAAAATTTTTAAATATATTTTTATAATATCTACAATAGCTTTTAAAAAAGTTTATTAATTTGTCATATAAAACACGACATCAAACAGACCCTTTATGATTTTAAGATTAATTCAATTCAAATAAAACTATGACAATATTAATAATCTAATTTGTTCCCATTTTAAATATATTATTATTGTTTTTATTTTTGAGAATTGCAGGAAGAGTAGTGGATTCTCCAGAGGTGTATCAAAGTACAGAGGTGTTGCAAGGTAAATATCAGGCTACTGTTACTTTATAATTTAAGCTGATAAAATTTTAAAAATAATAAGAGAAAATATACAAATTATTTGCCTATTTCCTTAAAGAAATCTCTAATAAATCTACTCTTAGGTATGACTAATATAAATTTTAATTAATTAAAATTTTTAATTTAATTAAGCAGAAAAATATATATTATTATTTTTCTATGAAATGAATTTACATTTTCTTATGAAAATTAATTGCAGGCATCATCATAATGGAAGATGGGAAGCAAGAATTGGTCGTGTACTTGGCAACAAATATTTGTATCTCGGAACTTACGGTAACTTTCCAGCTTCTTATCTTGGTCTGTTGGTTGGGAGTTTTGGCCAGCTCATTTTGATCTGTTAGTTGGCCAGCTTCTCATCTTGGCCTGTAAGATGGGAGCTTCCCCCCCATCTGTTTTACCTTTTATATGCTATTCAACCCTCAATACCTCCTAATAAGAAGGGTGATAGCAGGCTTTCTTATGGTCAGATACATTCCAATATAAGAGGAAAGCTAAGTCATATGAATTATTTTCTTTTTCAGCTACACAAGAAGAGGCTGCAACTGCATATGACATAGCAGCAATTGAATATCGTGGTCTTAACGCAGTCACCAACTTTGATCTTAGCCATTACATTAAGTGGCTTCGTCCGAACTCTGAAAGCAGCAAAGCCACCAACAACACCCCAACCCTGCAACTCATGAACCAATCATCGCCCGTCAGATCAAGCCAAGATGCCCAGTTAACCCTTCATCATCAACCATCGCCATTATCATCATGCCCACAACAACATTATGGCCGCATTCAATCTTTCCACCATATAGAATCAGGAGCACTTACCAATACGACTGCTGCAGCTGCTACTAATGCCAATGCTGCTGCTACTACGACAAATACATCTGCTCTCGGATTACTGCTTCATTCATCAAAGTTTAAGGAGATGTTGGAGAGGACGACGGTCATGTTCGACATGTCGTCGACATCGCCTGAGCTCACCGGCAAGCCGTCGCCACGATGTAGCTTTCCAGATGACATACAGACATACTTTGAGTGCCATGATAATGGAGGCTTTGTAGAGGGAGATGGTACCTTGTTTGGGGAACTAAATGCTTTTGGGCTAGCCTCCTGCTTTCCAATGCGGGCTGACATATGACCAACTCATATGGGGAAGATGATCAAGAATGTGGCATTAATTGTTTATCTGGAAGGAGATTCTGAGCTAAAATTTGCTCAAAAATGTAATCCATTGCATAGTATTTTATGAGACAACTTTCAGATTTTGTAAGCTTCCTTCTACATTTGAACGACAACACTCAAGATAGTTAATAAATGAAACATTTTGTAAGAATTTGAAAACATTGGCGTTTTCTCTCTCATTGTTAGTAAAGGTTGCTGCAGTGTCAAAATAACTTCACAATCAATCTTTCTCTAGCAAATGCACCGCTGCTTCGTCCCTAACTCTTACAACATTAACTTCTTGATTAACAATATTAATTAATGGAGTTTTATTGTTCCAGTTAACAATAATTACAATAGGAGGTTTAATATTAAATGATCATCTTCTCCAACTACAGAAAATTACAGTATTAGCACTTTATCCCATTTACTGTATATATTTACTTACCTGCCATCGCCAGCTCTATTTATATGTATCCTGTTCCTTCTCAATGATATACAATACAGTTTTACATTTCTGTTTTCTCTCGGTTCTCTCTCAGCCGCTCCAGGCATTCGTTCTTCCCTTTCTTGCCTTTCTCTCATGGTATCAGAGCAGCATGGGAGATCAAGATTCGGTTAATTCCCTCCCTCCCTTCTCCTCCACCACTCAACCTGATAACAGTACACCCACCTTCTTCATCCCTCCACCATTAAAATTCTTGTATCCCATATCAAGAACCTTGTCCCTCATCCCCTCACATCGAAAAACTATCACATCTGGCGTATCCAACTTCTTCAACAGTTCACCGCCAATGGCTACGCCAGTCATCTCACGGGCACCGCCAAGCCTCCTGCGGACATTGCATCCGCCGAACATGCTAGCTGGCATCTCATCGACAGCACCCTTCTTTCAGCTCTCTTTTCCACCGTCACTCAATCCATCCTACCCTACATCATTACCTCGACCAACACTCATGAGGCATGGACTATTCTTGAAAGACGACTTCAACCGACGAGTCGCTCTCGCGTCATCCAGCTCAAGAATGAACTCTATCGTCTCCACATGAACGACCTGTCCATGCAACAATATCTCACTCGTATAAAATCCATCGTCGACAATATCTCCGCCTCAGGTTCGAAAATCGACCCGGAAGATATCATACTTCACATTCTCAACGGTCTTCCACCTACATTCAACTCGTTCAAATCAACCATTCGCAACTCTCCTTCCCATCGATCTGGATACCTTTTATTCCCTTCTTTGTAATGAAGAAATTCATCTACAACAAGAAACAACTCCAGACTCTGTCAATTCACCATCAGCCACCGCTTTCTACGCCGCCCCACCCAACCAATATCGCGGCCGCAACACTAAAAGATTTGTCAAGAACAAGAATCAGCAGCACATCTCTCAAGCTCCAGCCTACCAGTCGACTTCTTCCGCAGCCAACATTCCGCCAAGACCATCATGCCAAATATGTGGCAAAGTTGGTCATATTGCTCTGAATTATTGGCACCGATGCAACTTCAAGTACGCTCCCATCGACTCCAGACCACCTCGTGCTCTTCTTGCCAATCCTCCTCCTCCGGTCAGTCAAGATTGGGTTCTTGATTCAGGCGCCTCCAC
This sequence comes from Dendrobium chrysotoxum, assembly GCA_019925795.1. Taxonomy (NCBI): domain Eukaryota; kingdom Viridiplantae; phylum Streptophyta; class Magnoliopsida; order Asparagales; family Orchidaceae; genus Dendrobium; species Dendrobium chrysotoxum. Next base: position 5,310,785 of record CM034302.1, on the reverse strand, counting down.
CCATCTAACCCCGGACGTCAATCAACTTCAATACCCCACGGCCTATCAAGGAGCGGACGCCGTCTCCATTGCTAACGACACTTCTTTACCCATTCATACAACCGGTCAAGGGCTTCCTCCCCTACCCGACACGTCTCGTAAGCTCCGTCTTCATAATCTACTTCACGTACCCTCCCTCACTCACAATCTTCTCTCAGTTTCGAAACTCACTTCTGATAACTCAGTTTCTATTTCTTTTGACGCTAACGGATTTGTCATTAAGGATCTCTAGGACCAACGTCCACTGCTTCATGGGCATCTTCATAAAGGGTTATATCAAATTCGCCTCTCGCCGGACCCCAAACCCACTGCTCTCACCGCCAGCACCATATCTCCCCACATTTGGCATGCACGGCTTGGCCACCCTAGCAATCAAGTTCTGTTGGTTTTAGCTCACAGATTTTCGAAAATTTCTAATGTACCAAACTCCTTTATCTTCACCTCTTGTAACATGGCCAAAAGCCACAAACTAGTCTTTAATAAAAATGTTTCTACTACTACTGCTCCGTTTGAGTTAATTCATACTGACGTTTGGGGCCTGGCCCCGCAAACCTTCATAGACGGATACCGCTACTATCTCATTTTTATTGACGATTACACTCGTTTTACTTGGATTTATTTTCTTTACTCTAAACAAGAAGCTCTCTCCAAGTTCAAAATCTTTTATAACTTAGTCAAAACTCAATATCACAAAACCCCCAAAATTCTCCGCTCCGACGGCGGCGGCGAATTCACTAGCCACGCATTCTGAATCTTTCTTCAAGAACACTGAATCCTCCAACACCTTACCTGTCCTCACACGCCCGAACAAAACGGCATAGCAGAACGTAAGCATCGGCACATTCTCGATCTTACTCGGGCCTTGTTACATGCTGCCGGTCTTCCCCCAAAATTCTGGGCTGAAGCGATCTCTACAGCTCATTATCTAATTAACAATCTCCCATCCAAATCCATTTCTTTGCAAATTCCCTTTCAACGCCTACATGGCAAACCTCCCACCTACACTCACCTTCGCACCTTTGGGTGCCTATGCTTTCCTTGGCTAAAACCATATGCACCAACCAAACTCTCTCCGCGATCCACCGAATGTGTCTTCCTAGGATACTCACCCTTGCATAAAGGGTACAAATGCCTTAACTAAGCAGCTCACTTGGTCTCTCGTTCCCCCACCTACCAACAAACCTATTCTAGGCTGTAAATGGACGTTCAAAACGAAGCTCCTTCCAACAGGGCAAGTGGATCGACATAAAGCCAGGCTTGTCGCCCTCGGCTACGGTCAGCAGTTCGGGATCAATTACACAGAAACATTCAGCTCTGTTGCGAAAATGCCTACTATACGTCTTCTTCTCACTCATGCACTTAACCGTCAATGGCCACTATTTCAACTAGACATATCCAACGCATTTCTGCACGGAGATCTCCCAGACGACATATACATGCGGCAACCACCAGGATTCGCCAACCCGAACCATCCAACTTTCGTTTGCAAGCTTCACAAATCTCTCTATGGGCTAAAGCAAGCGCCGCGGCAATGGTTCAACAAGCTAACCAGCTTCCTTCAATTGCAAGGCTTTAGGTTTAGTCGTTCCGATCCCTCCCTCCTCATTCTCAATAAAAATAATATAGAACTCTACATTCTCATTTATGTTGATGATTTTCTTGTAACAGGAAACAACGAGCCAGCAATTCAACATCTCCTCACACAACTTCAATCTCAGTTTGCCCTCAAGCAGCTCAGTCAAATTTCCCTCTTCCTCGGCATCCAGGTCACTCGCTCCACTTCTGGTTATTTTCTTACTCAACATCACTATGCTTCCAAAATACTCAATGATGCAGGTTATAAGGACTGCAAGGCAGCCCCTACTCCTGCCGTACCTGCTTCCAAACAGAAACCGCCCAACACTCAACCTTTCCCTGATCCCACTCTCTATCGCAGAATCGCCAGCTCACTTCAGTATCTTACGATAACAAGACCAGACATCGCTCTCGCCACTAATCTAGTTTGTCAACACATGCAACAGCCTATCGAGCATGACTTTAAAGCACTCAAACGCATTCTACGCTACATCAAAAGAACACTCTCATACGGACTACCTATCTCCACAGGTACACTTGAACTCCGCTCGTACATGGACGCTGACTGGGCAGCCGACACCACTGACCGCAAGTCCATCTCCGGCTTCTGTACCTTCTTAGGGCCAAATCTTCTCTCCTGGACTGTTAAGAAACAAGTGACCGTCGCCAAATCCTTAATTGAGGCGGAGTACAGATCGTTATCGGCTGCAATATCTGAAGTCATTTGGCTTAGGCGCCTTGTCGCCGAGCTCAATATTCCGCAACATTTGCCCACCACGATCCATTGTGACAATACGTCAGCCATGGCCATCGCAAAAAATCCCGTCTTCCACGCCCGCACGAAACACATTGAGATCGACTACCACTTCATTCGTCAACACATCAGCTCAGGCGCCATTCAGCTCACTCATATCTCCTCCAAGGACCAGATAGCAGATATACTAACTAAGCCTTTTTCCACCTCTAGGTTCAACGAACTCCGCACCAAATTAACCATTCGATCCTCGAATGCCTAATTTGCGGGAGGCTATTAGCACTTTATCCCATTTACTGTATATATTTACTTACCTGCCATCGCCAGCTCTATTTATATGTATCCTGTTCCTTCTCAATGATATACAATACAGTTTTACATTTCTGTTTTCTCTCGGTTCTCTCTCAGCTGCTCCAGGCATTCGTTCTTCCCTTTCTTGCCTTTCTCTCATACAGTTCATCTTTTGACTTCCACATTAAGCACACCATTTCATCATTAAGCAGCTTCATCTGCTAAAAGGCTGAACATAATCTCTTCATGATTCAAAAAATAAATAAATAAAGGATGAAGATGAACATAGAGGATCAGAGGAGGGAAATGAAGACAATCTCTGGAAACGAAACAATCACAATTTTTCTTTTGAAATGAGAAACAATGTAATTGAATTTGAATTACATTTTCAAATGATCAAATTGAAGTCATACAAATTGTTAACAGAAACACATCAAGAACGATCTACCAAACAAGAAAGTACAAGTCCTAACTAATTCAGTTAGAGTCTGTACTGACATGTAAATATTTCTCTATAAATACCATGTGGTTACTGTGAACGAAAGATAAGGAAAATTCTGCTATTCTACATTTCTCTGTTTCTCCTCTCTGTTTTGGAGTTCTCTTTCTTCCTGTTAGCTTGATCGCTTTTACAGGTTAACATGGTATCAGAGCTTGAATAATTTTTTTTCTCTCCCTTCACATCGTCCCTTCTCTTTCAATGGTTGGATCGTCTACTTCACCACTCACCGGCGACTTAACTTCTTCCAATGGTTCCATCATTATACCGACTCAACTCAAGTTCTTGATAAGTAATATCAAGAATCTTGTCACAACTTCATTAACAGCTGATAATTACCCTCTTTGGAGATCTCAAGTGGAGAAGGTCTTCATCGCGAATGGGTTTAAAGGTTTTCTCGACGGAACTTCATCTTGTCGGAGCCTCTCTCCGATCAAGAAGCTGACACTACCTCCTCTGCAAGATCCTTGTATGAAACCTGGATGCTAATGGATCAAAATCTAGCTGCAGCATTATACTCAGTGATCACACCTTCTATCCTACCATATGTGCTCTCATTGAAACACTGCAGTGAAATATGGCTAACTCTTTCTCATCGTCTTCAATCTACAACACGTTCTCGCATTATCCAACTGAAAAATGAATTACATCATTTGTCCAAAGGGGACAAATCTATGACTCAATACCTTCTGGAAGTTAAATCCAAAGTTGACGCCATCACAGCTACTGGTAGCCAAATTGATCCAGAAGATGTGATACTTTATACACTGAATGGTCTTCCATCCTCCTATCAGGCATTCAAAATGACAATACGAACCAATCTTCAACCGTTACATCTGGACGATCTCTACAGTCTTCTATGTACTGAAGAATAGAACCTAACCCAAGAAGCTACTAAAGACTTACAAGCACTTCAGCTTATGGATAACACCATGGCTTTAACGGCAACCCGAGGCCGTGGTCGTGGTTGTTTCAACAACTCTCGCGGCAATCGTGGACGTCGAACATCTTCATCATCTGGACGAGGAGATAAATCAACATTTCGCAATATCATATGTCAAATTTGCAATAAAACTAGACATTATGCCATTCGTTGTTGGTATCAGAATGATCCGACATATACAAAAAATAATACTAATGCGGCTTTATTCAGCTCATCTGAAACTCCTCATCACTCTGATTGGTTTCTTGATACCGGAGCATCTACGCATCTAACATCAGATTCCTCTCAACTGAACACAATCGAGCCATATACAGGGACCTCTCAAGTTGTACTAGGAAATGGGCAACAAATTCCAATTCAGCACACTGGTAAAGGTTTACTTCCCACTCCGGCAGGTAATCTTTATCTTTATAAACTTCATCACGTGCCCAATCTTTCGTTCAATCTACTTTCGGTTCATCAACTAGCCCATGATAATGATTGTGTTATCTCTTTCTCATCTCATGACTATCAAATAAAGGATTCAAAGACAAATCGAATTCTGCTTCAAGGTCCATGCCATGATGGTCTTTACAAAATCAGCTCCATTGTCTCTCCGCCCAAACTAGCTCTGCTATCAGTTCAATCCATACCTGATCTGTGGCACAGTCGGCTTGGGCATCCAGCAATTTCCACCTTGCAATTCTTAGCTCGTTTGCATTCCAATATTTGTACTTCTGTTTCCACTAAACCATGTAATACCTGCTGTCTAGCTAAAAGTAGACAATTGTCTTTTCCTACTTCCACTTCTACTACCAGTGTTCCCTTTGAATTGATTCATTCAGATGTATGGGGTCCTTCCCCAGTCACATCTAAACAAGGTTATCGTTACTATGTTTCCTTTATTGATGACTTTACGAAGTTTTGTTGGGTTTTTCCACTAATCCATAAATCTGAAGTAACTAAAACATTTGTTACTTTTCATAAATTCATAAAGTGCCAATTCAATAAATTCATTCAAACCATTCGAACCGATGGAGGAGGAGAATACCTTAATAATACATTCAAATCCTATTGCATTCAGTGGGGTATACATCATCAGTATACTTGTCCTTATACACCATCACAAAATGGTGTCGCTAAAAGGAAAAATCGGCATATACTTGAAACCATCAGGAGCCTTCTCATTCATTCAAATGCTCCTTCCAATCTATGGGTTGAAGCTTTACACACTGCTCTCTATCTCATCAATCGTCTACCCACACATACTCTCCAAAATAAAACACCATTTGAGCAACTGTATCACAAACCGCCATCCTACAATCATATGAAAACTTTTGGATGTTTGTGCTATCCGTGGATGAGGCCATACTCTTCATCAAAACTTTCACTTCTCTCAATTCCCTGTATATTCATTGGCTATACTCAAGCTCAAAAAGGGTACCGTTGCCTTGATATTAAAACCAATCAGGTATATATATCCAGGCATGTTATCTTTAATGAATATGTATTCCCTTACAAACAAAATCAAGCTCACTCTCCACTCACGACTACGGCAACTCCTGCATCCCACATACCACCACTACTATTAGTTCCTGCAACCACTATACTGTCTTCTCTGCATAACAAGACTTCAACTATACCTTCATCACGTCAGCCCTCTCCTCTCATATCCTCCTCACATAACTCCCTAGATATCACTTCTTCACCTCAAGATCAACCTCCACCTAACATACCAGCCACATCTCATCATCCTATGCAAACTCGATTCCAAACAGGTCACCTCAAACCGAAAAAAATTTTCAATCTCACTCATCAGATGAGTGATCCAGACCCTACATCTTACACACAGGCCATGAAACAGGAACATTGGCGCCTAGCAATGTCTCAAGAATATCAGGCTCTTCAGTCTCAAGGTACATGGGAACTGGTTCCTCCTGATTCCTCTCAAAATCTGCTAGGATGCAAGTAGATGTTCAAAAGAAAATTTAATTAGGATGGTAGTCTAGCTCGCTACAAGGCAAGACTGGTCGCATTGGGTAATCATCAAGAGTTTGGATTGGATTATACAAAAACGTTTAACACAAATGTCATCTGTTATCAGCATTCATCAGAGCCAATAGAGTCTGATTCATTCTAATCTAGATTAACCAAGCATGTGGCATCTCTGTTTATTTTTAGTTGGGAGTTAAGAAACACAAATTATGATTTGCAATTGATTTGATTTAGATTTTGTTTGGGACAGCTTTTTTACTACTTTCAAAAGTAATTTTTTAGTACAAAAATTTTTTGAACTAGAAATTTTTATACTAAAAAACTGTTTTAGAAAGTAATAAGAAAACTGTCCCAAACGAAGCCTTAACTTAAATTAGTATTTAAGTTCAATATTATTCAATTTCACATAAGCTTGAAAAGGGATATAGCCTATAGGTCTTATAGGTTAGATGTTGAAAACTCAAACTTTCTTTTTGTTTGAAAGATGAAAAAGCTTTATGTATAACATATATAGTTCTGTGCTTGAAAATTTACTGCGATGGATATAGAATTTTTGTGTATTATTATTTTCACGAATATCAAATGCACATATATATAACACAAAAGAACGTAGTAGATATCAAAAATTTTACCTAGAAAATTCAAAAAATGAAAAAATCACGAGATCTGAACCAGAAGAATAATCATCTATATAAATAGGTCATAAGAGTTCACTCTTCCCCTTAATTGTAGAAGGCTGGATTATAAAGTATATAATATAAATTTTTATTTCCGTGAATGTAAGGGAGGATACTAGAGATGCAGCAATTGGATATTATTTGTCACTTGTTGATAATTAGATGATGTTGATCGTGTGAGACAATCGGATAATGATGGTTGAGTGACAATAGTTATGTAATAGTGGTCAGACAACTATGAATAGTTTATGATTATTTGGTGTTGGTGGCCAAATGACGGCGGTCAAATGATGGTGGTCAAGCGATGACAATCAGATAAAGACAATCAAGCAATGACAGTGGTTGGCGATGACATCAGTGTCAAGGTCAAGTAGAGAGCACTACGAGTTTTTCAAATATCTAAGCTCTCTTCGAACTCAAATGCAAATTAATTTCATATGGAGAATGTGAGTTTATTTATAATATTTTAGAAGTGTTATTTTGATAAATTGGTCAAAATTTCATAATATTCCATTGAACATCTCATATTGAATCATTTGATCATAAACCATATATTAAATATTTAGGTATCTTAATAACCTCATAATCAATTGATCTTAGGTTTGTTGGATTCATATTTTCAAGCCGCTAGATTTGATTATAAGCATGCAAACATTGGAGATAATCAAATCTTTTCAATTAATGCTCCGAGATTTTCAACTTTTATTGCAAGTGTCTGATTTGTGCTTATTTTCACTTGGATTGAGTCAATTTTAGTGTCGTTAGGTTCATCTTGACAAGACGCCTATACTAACTACATGGAGTTCAAACTATTCTAAATTTAATTCTAAAAATTTTTAATACAAATATTACATCAAAATTAATGCCGATTAAATGAAATTTTTTAGACATCGTACATAAATTCACTCTCTTAAAAATTTAAATTCAAAATTACAAATTAAAATAAAATCTTATTTCAAGTTATTATAGTTTTTATTTTTTTATCTGATTCAAAAATTTAAATTTTGGCGTTTTTTTAAAATAATCTGGTCAACATTTCACCTAAGGTTTTGTAAATTAACTTCTATTTACCCAAATATCCAAAATCCAAATTATATACAGGCAATGGGCGGGAAACTTGTAAGTGGCAGAAGAGCAGGAAGAAGAAGGGAGAGAAACATGGATGAACAGCGGCGCCACCGGTCGGCGGCTTACATGTCGACGGAGGATCATCAGCCATACCACCCAGCGGTGGACGGGTTGGTGACAGTTTTAAGCAAGGCAAACCACAACCTTTCCCTCGTCCAACTCCACATCGAGCGCGAGTTCCAGGCGACCTACCCTGAACACGTATTACACGCTTTCTCCCACGACTTTCCTCCCTTTAGAATCTCGGACATCTGTAATTTGTAAATTTCTTTTGGGGGTACTTGTATTGTTTGCTTGTACCCGAGCTAGAGATTCTAGGGTTTCCGAGCACGAGGGAATTTTAAGAATTGTGTTGTGTTTGATCTGGGTATAATCTCCATATGCTTTCTCCTCCCAGGCAAATCCGTACAAGATGATTTCTAGGATGAAAAAGATTCAGGAAGAGCTGGTCTCGCTGAAAGATCTGTGTCAAGAGTTGCTGAAGGAGAAGCAGGTAGGTTTACCTTTCTAGATATCTTTTTTTATCTGCCGACAAAGTAAGCGAGAAGGAATTACTTTTGTTAAAGTTTTTTGCATTATTGAAAGTTTCTCTATTCCTGGTAAATGATGCCATTTCTTATATGGTTTACTGGGATTTGAGGAAAGGGTTTTTTATTATACATTTCCAGATTTCTGTTGCTATTATATATAGATGGGTGTGTTTTCAGATAATTTAAGTCGTCTGACAAGAGTGCTAGATGTATGAGTTTCCAATTGCGTTGTTATTGGACGAGAAATCTTCATTTTCATGCAATGCTGTCAGTGTTGGTTGACTATTCAGTTAATCAACTCAACTTAGCCAGTTTCATTTCCTCGTAGGTCCATTACAATCAGTCAAATCAAACTACATATAAGATAAACTAGACATTTACAGATACCTTTTTCAGTTTGTTAGCTTCTGTACTTATGATTGATTGCTCTGATCTTCCTCAATTTTTGTAGGAACATGATCCATCTTGCATACGCCTAGTTGATACTGATGCAACACCGGTTAACTAAGCGAGATGGCGGAACACTTTACCGTTCATAACAAACTTTATGCCTTTCCACTACTTTAGTTGCTATTTTCTGCTTATAGTACGATGCACACTTTTTATAGTATTTGCTACTAAGATAGTAATCACCAGGTACTTATAGAAATGATAGGGAAAAGCTACAGTAGTTGTTTTTGATTTACAAAAAGTAATACATACAGAATACTATAGTATTCTTCTGGTCTTGTTCTTGGTTTTCTGCTTGCTTGCGGTTTTTCTTTCAGGTTCCAGGTTCCAGCGATCCTGCCAAAGGACTTCAGTTGGTATCAGAGCCCTTCACCTGGAGGAAGAGAATGGACCGAGGCAAAGAACCAGTAACAAAGGAGGTTAGGACCCTTGACATGCTCTGGGCAAACCAGGAAAATGTCAACCGTCGGATAGATGAATTGGCTGCCGAAGTTCAGCGGCTCGCAGTGCAGTTTCGCCGTGAGTTCAATCCCAACAGGGCGAGACCACCGCACCAACCATTGCAGCGGGAAGAAACACCTGCCCATAGACCTGTTTTTAGGAGGAGAGCAATGGTCGGTTGCAACCCGCGACACCCCCAGGCGAACTTTCAGGATCTATCTGATTCCGAGGAGGACCCGCCTTTAATGTGCGGATATGATCTGAGAGATTCCAGCGAAGAGGAGAGAACTAATCGGGTTTTGGCGAATTACCCCCGAAACTGACGTCCAACCCACTACCCACACCATCCAGGCGAATTCAAAGCTAAGCTGGATATTCCATTCTTTGATGGTCATTTACACATAGAAGACTACCTGGATTGGGAGAAGGCGGTAGAGAGTTTTTTTGATTATATGGAGGTCGAGCTGGAGAAACAAGTTAAGTATGTGGCGTGCAGGTTAAAAGGCGGCGCTAGTGCTTGGTGGGAGCAAACCTTGCAAATGAGGCGAAGAGAAGGTCGAGGGCGCATCCGCACTTGGGCGCGAATGAAGCAGCTACTCAGAGCTCAATTTCTTCCTTCCGATTTTGAGCAAATTTTGTACATGAGGTATCAGCATTGTACCCAGGGTATGAGATCTGTAAGTGAATATACCGAGGAGTTCAATAGATTGAGTGCCAGAAATGATCTCAATGAGTCTGCCAATCAGCTGGTGGCTCGGTATATTGGGGGCCTTAAAGACAGCATTCAAGACAAACTAGAATTGAACTCGGTTTGGTCGATGTCACAGGCAGTAAATCTGGCCATGAAAGTTGAGATACAGTAAGCTCGACAAACAAAACCCCAATATAATAGGCGTCATTGGCAAGAGTCGAGCACAGCAGCAAACAAGGGAAATCTGCAACCTGTGGCGAGAACCCCTCCGAACAGTAGCCCTGTGATCCATCCCGCAGCTTCCTCTTGTATTGGCACTGATTTGAAGAATCCGCATAAGCCCAAGCCTATATCTAAGGATAACCCTTATGTGAAACCCTCAACCTTCAAATGCTTCCGTTGTTTCCAACCAGGCCACAAATCAAACGAATGTCCGCAACGTCAGCAAGTGCATCTAGCTGAAATTGACGAAGGAATTGATACCGGAGAAGCGGAATTTGACAATGATGGTGAAACGGAAGATGTCCAAGCAGATGAGGGTGATCCGTTCATGGGAATCCTAGAAAAACTGCTTTTGGCCCCTCGGCAAAGTAGTATGTCACAACGCCATGCTATTTTTAAAACGCGGTTGTGGGCTCCGAAAATTCGGCCTCGGCCTCCGCCCGCTTTTGTGCTTTTCGAGGGGGAGTTTTAACGGATTAAGTTCCGGGGTAAATTTTGGAAGGCAGATGGGTTTATAGATAAGACACTACCCAGAGATTTCGCCCTCATTTTGTGAGGACTTTATGATCTGAGTTCTGGTTTCCTATAGGCGCAAGCCCCCTATAGTTAATTACCCCTCCCGGTAGCGAGAGAGAACTTTCGATTAAGGCTAGTCGTCAATCAGATACGTAGAAATACGTGAGTCTGGCGTATAGTAGCAACAATGGACATTTGAAATATTGAAAGTGTTGGAGAACTTGATATTTAAAATAGAAATTTCATCATCTTGCACTTGAAGCGGATAGTGGGGGAATGGATGATAGACCCAATCAAGATCCCATGGTTCCGTTGTCCCGGGCCATCGTGGTCCCTGGTCTACTTAGTCAGAGGAGGTAGTCGACCCAACCTGACAAAAGGATCCTTATCAGCAGCCATGGGTTGCTTCGTCCAAGGGTACCTTGTAGACCTGGGGGGGATGTTTGTCTAAGGGGACAAATTTGAATCCACCTTAGCCAACAGAGGGCTTTGTGCCCTATCGATCATATCATATTGATTCATATCTCAATGATTTGATGCCATTGGGGAGCATACGGGCTTTGGCCATAACCATAATATAATGGTGCCATTTGGCGGCGACCACCTGGTTCAGAGGGCCCCGAGTCATAACCGTTTATCCTGCAGTGCCATTTGGCGGCGAAACTGTCGGTTAGAGGACTCGTACCACGTCCTTGCTGGCAGGAGATTGTTTGAGAATGGATCCTAGTGATATTTTCGACTAGGCATTAGCTCAATGTGAGCTGAAGTAAATTTTGATTTGTCCACCTCGGCAAACTGTTGCGGAGAGTAGATATGTTTTGCTTTAAGTGTTTTGATAGTTGGATTTCAAATTTTAAATATTTTTTGGGATTTTGAAATTGTTATTTTCTGGAATTTTGGATTTTCAGGTGTTTGGAATTTTGGATTTTGTGGGAATTTGGGAGGCATTTTGGATTATTTGGAATAGACCCCTCCGGTTGAGATATGCATTCAACACGGCCATCATCGAGGTATATGAGCTCATTTATATTTTATTGATTGGACCCTGTCGACTCTATCTACTGGTCGATAGAGGATCGGGTTTCGTAGGCTTTGGACCTTTATAAGTGAATTCCCTTGATTATAGGCCTTGAAGGCCTAATATGAATGTATAAAATAAATATCCCAGTCGATCTCGCGACTGTATATTTATTTAATAGTTCGAGGCGTGTCGACTCATATCTACCCGTATAGGAGGATCGGGCTCGAACTTGAATTCACTTATTGACTCGCGCAGCATCCCTAGACGTCACGTGTGTACCAATAACACGCTCGCCGGGGCCCATGCGGGTATTCAGTATATCCCCTTATGTGTACTTATGTGTATACATGTTATGGTGCATGTGCGGGGGGGGGGGGGGGGTATTTTAAAATATTTATTGCTGCTTGGTTGCACGGGTGACCGCCATTTGAATGCAGCATTCCACTTGGACTTTTGTACACCCCTTCTGTCCGCTTGTAAAGATGTTGCGGATCTGGTGGCGTGGCGTCGTACGATCTCTCAACTGTTGCTGGTAGGCAGGTGGATGTTTTCATTCATAGATTGGAATTGACTTCAGGGTACTGCATTTACTGAAGTCTTTCTGCATCTACCCACGAGTGACATATTTTACATACATCTGTATTCGTAGAGAGATTGTATGTATTGCAGATCTTCCTTTTACTTGTAGAGGTCTGATGTATTCGCTTGATGTTGAATGGTGATTGACTACAAGAGCATTACATTATTCACCACTCTTGTTGCATAGCATTGTAGGTGTTTGCATTCATCACTGGCCTTCTTACGCCTGACGATTAGTGAATGTTTGTATTTGCTTATGTGTCTCTTTCTTTGTTATCGTGAACCGGAGCATTGCATGCGATGCAAAACTTCCATCACCACCTTTCTAATTCATAGATCAATTGTTGTATGCGTGAGGAGATCATTACAACAATTTGTGGGAGCTCACAAGTAGGTTATAACATGGTCTCTACTCGTGTTAGTAAGAAGTCTATTGTGCTCATTATGCTTTTCTCCATGTAAGCTTGTAGGCAGTCTTACTGCTTTCATTAGGGGTCGTTTCATAAAGGTTAGTATATCATTTGAGGGGCTCTTCTTTGTTGGTGCCTTCGAACTCTCTTCACAAATTTATAAGTTAACCAATATGAACATCGGAGGCTTCATGCTGCTTGTGATAAGGTATTTGGAGATCTTCAATATTTGTGCATTGTAATCATCTCAAGTAGAGATCAATTAGTAGAACTTTCATTATCATCCATGAATGAGCAGTGTTTATAGGATCTTTATAGGTATTATCCTTAAGTTCTTCGCATAGCATATTGCATGCTTTCGCCATTCGTTATGACTACATCCATTTGCTTTTGAGCATGATTGAAATGATCATCACAATTTAATTATCATTATTAAGGAATCTCATATCAAAGCTTGTAATCAATTTATGCGTGAGGCCCTTTTTCATTCCAGTTCGAGTCCACTTTGTTTGATCTTTGTATTCAATTCGGTCCAGGTCCTTGCAATTCAAGTCTTACTCATTTGATGTTCAAATCAAATCCGAGTCATCTTGGTCCAAATCAAGTTTTGGTTTGAGTATAAATGTTCAAGTTCAAGCTCATTTCAAGTCCTTGTTCATCTTCGACTAACTTTCAAATCAAGTTCAAATTCTATTTGAGTTCTCTTGCACATGATTCAAGTTTATGTGATTGTTCAACTTCAGTCCTTCTTGATCAAGCTTGATTCAAGTCTTGTTCATTTGATGTTCGAATCAGTATCCTTCGTTGCAAGTCCTTAGAGTGCATAATCATTCAAGTTCTAAGTCCAAGTGCAAGTTCAGTTCCATATGGTTCATTCAACTCCCTCGTATCCATTCATATGAGTTCAAATTGAGTTCAAATCAGAGTCCCGTTCTAGTTCGAGTCCCCTGTTTGCTTGTTGACTTGAGTTCAAATCCTTATTATTTGGTTCAAGTTAAAGTCCAGATTTGAGTCTCTCGTTATTCAACATCATCTGATTTTGAGCTTGATTTGATTTCTTCTCAAGTTATATTAAAGTTCACTTAAGTTCGAATTCAAGTCCGGGTCCTCTATTGTTCAAATATTGTTCAAGTCAGGTCTTCTGTTCACCCGAAATTTCGGCAGCCTCCCGGCATCTCCCCCGTTTAGGAGAAATTACGAAAAACTGGGCCTTTCCCACCACGCTAAGAAAAGCGTATATGGTAGGTGCCCTCTTTCGAGGACACCGCGGCCGTGTAAAGTCTTCAATCCCCCACCACGCTACGAAAAGCGTGTATGGGTCTTCGACAGCACCTGTTTGAAAAACACAGTTGTTTCCCCGCGAGCGGGTACTTATGAATATCCCCTTCTCGCCATAGGCGCCGCACCGACTTTCCATCCCACAACGCTATGAAAAGCGTGTATAGGCGGTTTGTCGGCGCGCCGCGAATGCCGAAAAAGAGATTTTAGGTGATCACCCACTTCGTCGTAGGCGCCGCACCGGGTTCCCTTCCCACCACGCTATGAAAAGATTGTATAGGCGGTTTGCCGGTGCGTCACGAACGACGAAATGAGCTCTCGAAGTGATTACCCGATTCGTTGCAAGCCTCGCGACGCACTTCCTCCCACCACGCTAAGAAAAGCGTGTATAAGTGGTCGTTTTGTCGCGCAGCGAGCCTCGAGGCGGGCTCTCGGAGTTTTAGGGTTGGAGGGTTATACCTTGGCGATCGGTGAGGTTGGTGCTATCAAATGTGCACGATGAACCAAGGCACAAAAATTTTCTATTTCTTTCTTTTTTTTTTCTCTTTCTTTCTTTTCTTTTCTTTTGCTTTTTCTTTTTTTTTTCTCTTTTCCTTTTTTTGTTATTTTGGCAAAATCTCCTTTTTTTGTTACTCTCTTTTTTTTTTGTCTTTTTCCCACAAACATACACACGAACATATAATATAGTTATACTACGACACATAACTATATTATAAAAGATAACATAATCATATTATAAAACATAATATAATCATATTATAACATATAATTATATTATAAGATATAATATAATTATACTATGAAATATAATATAATTATACTACAAAATACACTATAATTATACTATAAAATATAATATAATCATATTATAACATATAATTATATTATAAGGTATAATATAATTATACTATGAGATATAATATAATTATACTATAAAATACACTATAATTATATTATAAAATATAATATAATCATATTATAACTTATAATTATATCATAAGGTATGATATAATTATATTATAATTATACTATGAATGATAACAATTAGAATAGCTAATAAAAATAAGATTAAAAAATAAAATAAAATACCTAAATAGCTAAAGGGATCGGCAAGGGTAAGGATCGGGCAGAGGAGCTTCGGCTTGCAGGCGACTGAGAAGGAGGAAGGGAGGTCGGGCAAAGCAAGGTAGTAGAGGAAGATTTGGCTGGGGTCGGTTTAGGTCAGGATTAGAGGAATCGGGACAGGCAGTGGAGCTGGGGTCGGTTCCGCCTGCTGCAGAGGTCGGATGGCTCTAGTGGAGATCGGATGAGAGGCGCTCGAGTCTGGGCCGTGAAGTCGAAGGAGGTAAGGAAGAAAGATCTCTCTCTCTCTCTCTCTCTCTCTCTCTCTCTCTGTGCAGTCTTGCGAATAGGGCAGCGGCGTCGGGTTGGAGTCGGAGGGCTATGGGAAGAAGAGAGAGGTCGGGATGCTTGCGAATAGGAGAGGAGGGAGCTGGAGCTTTTGCGTGAGGTTGAGCCGAGAATGGGGGAAGTGTCATGGGAGGAGAAGCAGCGAATGAAGAGCAGAAGAGCCTCCTCCTCTCGGTATTTAACGACGCAAAAGGGAGGCTCGATCGAGGAGAGGAACAGGTTTTACGGGAAGTGACGCGAACGGCGCCAAATCAGCGGGATTTCGGCAAGATTCGAGGATCTGGCGGGTTGAGGTATGTAGGATTTTTTTGCTCTTTTTGTTTCTTTGTTCAGAGGTTAACAGCGGTGCACTATAAGTGGCAAGGTGTGTGATCTATTAATTGACAACGGATGCACCGAAAACATAATTTCAAGATCCGTCGTTCAAGGGTTACAGTTGAAGACAACCAAACACTTACATCCATATAAAATCTGTTGGGTCAAAAAAGGGATAGAGATCGTGGTCACCGAATCCTGCAGCGTGACTTTTTCTGTTGGCAAACAGTATGTATGCGAAGTTTTGTGCGACGTCTTAGATATGGACGTTTGTCATTTGATCCTCGGTAGGCCATGGCAGTTCGATGTGGGAGCTCAATATGACGGTCGCGCTAATGTATACTCATTTGACTGGAAGGGGCGGAGGCTAAGGTTATTACCTGGAACATCGGATCCGGCTTCAAGAAGCAATGGTCCGCCTAAACAAGCTGCCATTCACTTAGTTTCTGGCTCCATGTTGCTGCACAGTTGGTTTGAGCAATCTCCAATGTTTGCCTTACTTGTTACCGAGCCGAACACTGGATCACAGCAGAAGGAATTACAAGCCGACATCTCAAATCTACTTGAACTCTACCAAGATGTCATACCTGATGAGTTACCTGCCCAGCTCCCACCCTTGAGAAACATTCAACATCAGGTAGATTTCATTCCCGGTGCCACGTTACCGAACCTACCTCACTACAGGCTAAATCCGAAGGAACAGATTATCTTGCAAGAACTGATTGACGAACTATTGAGAAAACAGCTAATACAAATCAGCTTGAGTCCGTGTGCGGTCCCTGCATTATTGGTGCCCAAGAAAGACGGCTCCTGACGAATGTGTGTCGATAGCAGAGCTGTTAATAAAATCACTGTTAAGTACAGGTTTCCGATGCCCCGCATTAAGGAGCTGCTTGATAAGCTCACGGGATCTTCCATCTTCTCAAAATTAGATCTGCGGAGTGGGTATCACCAGATTCGTATACGACCTGGAGATGAATGGAAAACCGCCTTTAAGACATTGCAAGGATTATACGAATGGAAAGTAATGCCGTTCGGGTTGTGTAATGCTCCTTCAACGTTTATGAGGATGATGAATGAGGTTTTAAAGCCTTATTGGGGAAAATTTTGCATCGTATATTTTGATGATATATTAGTATACAGCTCCGACCGCCAACAACACTTAGAGCATCTGAAATCTCTTTTTGAAATCCTGAGAGAGCAACAGTTGTTCGTCAATCTCCCTAAATGTGAATTAGCCACCTCAAAGGTAAAATTCCTTGGCTTTATTGTGTCAGCTGCAGGCATCCATATGGATCCACAAAAGGTCTCCGCTATACAAGATTGGCCTCCGCCGAAATCTTTTTTTGATGTAAGAAGTTTCCACAGCTTAGCAAATTTTTACAGGAAATTCATTAAGGACTTCAGCCTTCTCATGGCTCCGATTACAGAATGCTTAAAATCCAAAACCTTTCGGTGGGAAACCTAGCAGCAGCAGAGTTTCAGGATGATCAAGGAGGCTCTTAGCACAGCACTTGTTTTGGCGCTCCCCTGTTTTGACAAACCATTCACTGTGGACACCGACGCTTCTTCAATTGGTGTTGGCGCCGTGCTATCGCAAATGGGGAGGCCTGTCGCTTTTTTTAGTGAAAAATTATGCCCCGCCCGACAGAAATGGACAGCTTATGAGCAAGAATTATACGCCATTATTCGTGCACTGAAGCAGTGGGAGTCATATTTACTACATCAAGACTTTATCTTATGCAGTGATAATAAAGCGTTGCAGCATATAAACACTCAAAAGACCGTCAATCGGATGCATGCTAGATGGCTTATGTTTTTATAGAGGTTCTCATTCACTATTAAGCATAAACCTGGCGTCGAGAATCGGGTGGCGGATGCTCTCAGCAGGAAATCCATGTTGCTCACAAGGCTACAAACCGAGCACCTGGGTCTTGAACACTTGAAGGAGCTGTATAAGGCGGATGCTGATTTCGGAATTATTTGGCAACATTGCCAAGAAACACAACAATATGAAGACTATACAATCAGACATGGATTCCTTTTTAAGCAGAATCTACTTTGCATTCCCATCTCTTCGTGGCGACAACATCTCATAAGAGAAACCCATGGTGGGGGACTTGCTGCCCATCTTGGTAAAGACAACACTCTCCGACAACTGCAGTTGCGATTTTTTTGGCCACGGCTGCGTCGTGATACCTTCCGCCTAGTGGAGAGCTGCCCAATATGCCAAACGTACAAAGGAGGAGCCCAAAATACTGGTTTGTACATGCCGTTATCGGTACCCGACTCCATTTGGGAAGACCTAAGCATGGACTTCGTTCTCGGTTTGCCAAGAACCAAGCGAGGCAACGACTCAATTATGGTGGTCGTCGACAGATTTTTGAAAATGAGCCATTTTATTTCCTGTAAGAAAACTGCGAATGCCATGAATATTGCTAATATTTTTTTTAACGAAATCATTCGTTTACATGGCCTTCCTAGAAGCATCACATCTGATCGAGATGTTAAGTTCGTAAGCCACTTTTGGCGAGAACTATGGAAACGGCTTGGTACCGACTTGCGGTTCAGTTCAGCGTATCACCCACAATCTGACGGGCAGACGGAGGTTGTTAACCGCACTTTAGGCAACATGCTAAGGTGTTTGGTTCAGGAGCATCCGAAGCAATGGGAAGAAGTCTTTAGTAGAGCCGAATTTGCTTATAATGCAATGACCAATCGCTCCACAGGTAAGGCGCCTTTTCATATCGTTTACACTAAGGCACCTAACACTGCTTTAGACATCAGCATTCTGCCTAAATGCAAGTCCTCGGCAGCTGCTTCGTTCACAGAAGACTACTCCAAAATGCTAGCTGATATTCGTCAGCAAATCATCCACTCCAATAAGCATTACAAGGAAGCTGCAGACGTCCATCGAAGACAGCGCCTGTTCCAAGTTGGCGAGTTGGTCATGGTTCGTCTCCGACGAGAACGGTTTCCGCCCGGAGCCTACTCTAAGCTTGCCCGACGCAAAATCGGACTGGTGCCTATCATTGCTAAAATAAATGATAATGCTTATATCGTCGAACTACCTGAGGATTGCAATACCTCTTCAACCTTCAATGTTTCAGATATATGGCCATACCAATCAACTGATGAGGCAAGGATCACACTCAGCTCGTCGGAGTCGAGCTCTTTTGAAGCCGGGGAGGACTGATGCAACACCGGTTAACTAAGCGAGATGGCGGAACACTTTACCGTTCATAACAAACTTTATGCCTTTCCACTACTTTAGTTGCTATTTTCTGCTTATAGTACGATGCACACTTTTTACAGTATTTGCTACTAAGATAGTAATCACCAGGTACTTATAGAAAGGATAGGGAAAAGCTACAGTAGCTGTTTTTGATTTACAAAAAGTAATACATACAGAATACTATAGTATTCTTCTGGTCTTGTTCTTGGTTTTCTGCTTGCTTGCGGTTTTTCTTTCAGGTTCCAGGTTCCAGCGATCCTGCCAAAGGACTTCAGATACTCTCTTCGGAGTTTAGAAACTGCAATGCTTGGTGATCACTGTATAGCAGTCTTGATGCAATAGATTGGCTCTTACTGTTTGAGTGCATGGTCAACGACATATAATTTTTGTTCATATGCAATCCACTTTTGATGGAGAGATTATTTTGTGTGGACGCCGAATGCAGCTCTACGTCCAGACACCAATCAAAGTGAGCCACGTTAGCAATACTGAGCCTCGGTACCACGGTACCGAGCCGCGGGCTCAGTTATCCGGACGTCCGCACAGAATAATTTTTCCTTTTGATGAGGTGCGCTAACTTTTTCATTGAAGAACTCAATGGGCAGTCTCACTTAAACATCCCTAATACCAATCATGATGCATGAATTTTCACTTGAAAGGGTTTATTAAAGTTCAGAAAAACCAAACACTGAGCCAAAGTCTAGCTTTTATTTAGTAGTTTCAAAATATTGTTGTTTTTTGTCACACCGATTGAACTGTTTTTGCTTTAGACAATCTGTAATTGGGAGCATTATAATACTAACCCTCTAATGAACTAATGGTAGAAGTTTGCTAACCCAAGGAAGCTCCAAATTTGGATGATAAACTGTAGGATTGGCCAATGTTTAATTGCGATGACCATCCTGGGATCAACTGGACTCCCATGGCACTAATTATGAAACCCAGAAAATGTATACCGGTGGTGGTGAATTCACATTTGGATTGGTTGAGAAATAGATGATGCTCATGGAGAGGAAAGAAAATGATATTCAGGTATTTGATGTGGTCATCTAAAGAGGCACTAAAAATCAAGATATCGTCAAAATATACAACACAAAAAGAACCAAGGAACAATTTGAATACCTCATTCACAAGCCTCATAAATATAATAGGAGCATTGCATGACCCAACTTGGTATAACTTTCCATTCAAAGCCCTTCATGCATTTTAAACGTTGTCTTTCACACATCTCTTAGGCATATATATATTTGTTGATAATTGCTTCATAAATTCAATTTTGAAAGTATTGAGGCATCATTCAATTTATAGGGCATGTCTTCGAGACATGGCATAGGAAAGCAAAATTTGATTGTAATTTTATTAATTGTATGACTATCCATAGAAATGTGTTAGGTACTATCTTTCTTGGGTATGAGCAACGCATAAATGAGGCATAGACTAAAGCTATGTTGTATCAAGTTTTTGTTTAGCATATCGTTAACAATGCTCTGAAGTATGCGATGACCCTTAGGATTCATATTGTAACATGGAAGGTAAGACAATTTTGCTCTGTGAGTGAAATCAACTTGATGCTGGATAGTTTGCAATGGAGGAAGCTCGGTTGGTAGCTTGATTGGGCTTAACTCGACAAATTGCTCAAGTGAAGTTGCATTCTGGCGCAAGTTGTTTAGGAGTTTGATCATGCGTTTCAAGGATTACTAGAGTGAACATAACAGTGGACTACCTGTATGCAACTAAAATTTGTGACTTTGATACTTTTGTGAGAGCAGAGGCATCACATGTAGTTGGAAGGGATGTTGCGGTTGGCATGGGTAACAAATGAATCTTGCGCCCTTACAGTTGAAAGAATAAGAGTTGGCTTGGTAGCCGTATATGACCCTTATATTTAGTTTCCATAGGCGATCAAGGATAATGTGGCACACATCCATGCCTACTATGTTGGGTAGGACAGCACACATGAAGTTCTTTTCAATATAAAAGGGTCTCTCGGCATATTTTTTTTATACCAAGATCTCAACTCTGTTACAAACCCAAACTGATCTTATATGGTTGCGGATACTTACTTGTGTGTAATTTCAAGGCTAAACAACGATATTGGATATCTCATTTTCAATACATCTGTTGTCAATTAGGAGTTCACAAACCTTGTCATTGATGGTGCACCGAGTTTAAAAAATTGCATGACGTTGTGTTGCCATTGGTTTTTTAGGAACTAACATAATTTTTTTCTAAAATATAGGCCAAAGCATCACCTTCATCTCCTTGTAGCACCTCAATCTCCTCCCCACACAAAATAGTTCAGTCACATAACTGTCATTCACCTCGCATTCAGCAATTTGGACTTGCATTCATTTTGGACATTCATTGGCCTTGTGTTGGTTTGATGTAAGGATTGTCGTATGCGGGTGTTATCGTCTTGTTAATGGCTTTGTTGTGGGAAGGTCACACTGACTTGCTTGCAGTTTGGGATTGGAGGGAGTTGTTCTTTGGAGCCTGGGAAGTGCAATTAGACTCGTTACTCCGCTCACTCTAGGATTGCTGATAGGTATTACCATGAGAGCTTCTGCCTCCTAGAACGCTGAACGCTAGCTTTACATGTGAAATTGAACACCTTGGATAAAAAATCAAATGGAGTTTATGTTCAACTTATCTCAAATGCTTCCGTCAGTTGCTATTTGTTTGTTGTTGTCCAACATTGCACGCAATCTTGGCTCTAATACCGTTATGACATAGTATCTGATCACACACAAACTGTGGCACAAGAGGAGCAATAGACACTTGTATTGAAGTGTAAGAAAAACAGAGTATCAATAGTTTGTATATTCAGCTAGTTAGCAAATAACCAGCCCCAACATTATTTTAATTCCTCCCAGCTCATATCGGCATAGGTGAAAAAAAGAGAGGTAAGTATAATAGCAAAAAAAAGTAAAATACTTAAAATAGAAGTTTGTGATAAGCTGCTACTAGAGAAGTGGATTAATAGTGGTCGTGCGGTGAGTGGTGTGCATCCCCCTGCAACTACTACCCAATAATAACTCATGACTTGGCAGCCCTCTAATTGGCCTTAATAAATTCATTCCACTCAGCTCTCATTCTAGTTTTCTTACCATCATCAATCCATGCATACTTATACTTATCATTTTTACGTACACCTTCAGCCGTGGAACTAATGTGTTTCTGAATCCTCAGGATCTGATGGACCAAGTAAGGGTTTCTCTGTCCGCACAGAGGAACTCCTTGAACCGGTTACTGGCATCATCTGGTCTTCCACCGAAAAATGATTCTGATGATATTGCATATACAAATCTAAATCAGGTAGTAGTCTCACTAATATAACATTGTGCATCCAATTTTTATAATAATCACTGTTAATTTCTATGATGTAGAACTATTTTCTGGCCATACTGTTGTACCTTCATTTTGCATTTCTTTTCTTCTTTAAACTTTTTTACTTTTTTTATATTGAGATGACTCTCAAAGACAGGTTGTTGTCGTCTCTATCAAACTTCACAATATGCAGAAATCTGTTCTACTTAAATTGTGACTTTCAATTGTGAAAACTAGTAGTTTTTTTAACAAAAAGCTATGTTTAATTTACTGTATGCTGGTCTTTACGTAAATGCCTTTTGCTGTCACCTGATTTCATGAAAGAAAATTAACTTTTACTAAACTTCTAAATAGAAATCCACTGCATTTCTAAATAGAAGAATGGTTTCCTTTTTGTGTTTTCTATGAAATCTAATATTTTAATCCAATAGCATAAGCTGTTGTTTGATAAGCCAGACTAAAGCGTACCCTATAACCATGAAAATGGCAACTTGGTTTACCAGTTTAGAAATCCTTCAAACTGTTAATTTTCAACCTTAGTCAGCCTCAGGAGCTCCAGGTAGCTTTCTTAGCTCCCACTTGGCTACTACTACCTCAGAAGGTATTGATTTTTATGAATAAATTCAGGAAGTGTTGCATGTATATATGCTCATCTAGTTCACAAGAATAAATTTTTTTTTTTTTTATGTATATTTATTTAAGGAGTATGACTTCATTCATATAATTAATAACTAATCGTTGCAGATCATTGATGCGTGGAAGCTTCAACTAAAAACAAGGACAGGTAGTAACATTACATTCCTTATCGATTGTAGAAATATTGGTGTTTGGTGCTATGATCCTGACTGATTTTTCAGGTGATGAGAAGGATATTGATGAGGATATAAATCAGATGCTGTTTTCTGCCATGGTCAACAACAGCTGATGTTACAGGCTAAAAGACAGACAATAAGATCAAAGTTTATCTAAGAATCTGAAGCTTGGATTTGTTTGATGAACTTTAAACTTCAGAGCTTCTAATTCAGTTTGAATCCTTTCCTGTTATCATGATATTGGGAGGGGTGCAGGCGACATACTTCAGTAGTTCAATCTATTATAGATGTTTCTTTTTTCAAATCATTTTGATTAAGTAGTCTTGAGTTCCAATTGTGTTAATTTTCTCTCTTTGATAAAATTTACATGAATCAGCTCCAAATTCAAATTTATGTTTAAGACATTTAAGTCTATTAAGATAAATTCTTATACGCATCACACCGCTTAGTTAATAGTCAACGCTCTCGACTAACGGATTAAGCTGAGTCTCCAATCCAATTTGATAAATGATTTATGAGTTGAACTTATCAAGTAAAATAGCTCAAGCTTATTGTAGACTTGGCTTATGCGATTGTTTATTCAGGACCAAATTTAAGTTATATTCTATAATTTTTAATATTTAACATTCTTTTAATACAAATTTTTAGAAAATATCTTAAATCCTATTACTTATGTCAAATCCTTTTCTTAATTTTGGTGCTACGACTCTTATATTTGCATGTGCTGTTGATTCTATAAAAGAGTTAGTTTATTTATAGTTTGATCAGAACCTGAGTGTTATTTATCGAGTTTAAGCTTAAATTGTGGCTAGTTTGATCATGAGCATTTGTTAAGAGTTGTCAATTTGGTTATCATAATTATATATGCAGTTGAAAATTAATGATCTTAAGTATATGCATTTGAATATAAAAGTACCTTGACATATAAGAACATTTTATTCTTAATTATATAGGCTTCATTAAACAACTTTCTAAAACAATTTTTTAATACAAAAATTTTAATCATTGCACCATCATAGACTGAAACTTAGCTAATTTTTAGAGTGTTAAAAAATAAATTATAAAATATATGATCTAAGAGATATATTCATCTCCTTTGATTAAAGATCTACAGGTTCTTTTTTCACAGTTCGTTATCATTGTTGAAAATACAAAGATAATCTCCTCTTATCACACATAACACACAATGAATATACCTAAAAAATTTCCAAAATATGTGACATTATGATGATTTGCATGATCAAACAAATTAACATTATATTGCTTGCCTAGAGTGGTGCTACCAGCATTTAGAATAGCATAATATCAAAGACAACTTTCAGGTCAGCAAGCTTGCAACATAAAATTCTTCCAAAAGCATCATAAGAACATGTTTTTGCAGAACAAATAGCGTGATACCAAAATCAAATGTCATTAAAACGCCATCTTTCCAATCACCTGCAACAAACATACTTTGTGTGAATTGGCATTCTCATAATTCATTTCCTCTTTTATAGAAGAATAGATTATTTGGAAAGCCATAACACTTTGAAGAATATGATCGACTCACCATTAAGAAAAACAGTTTTCTTGTCACTTAACTATTATAATACTCGAGCCTTCAATATTTAGCCATTATAAAAGATCCAGCACACCAAAAGTGGGCGCAATGTCAACAGGCACCTGGAAAAAGAAAATATCAGAAAAACGGATTTTGTGCATGGAAATTAAACGCTAAACACTGATAAAATATTGCCAGGAAATTCGAAGTTTATCTAAGCAAATTAGATGAACTTTTGACTGATAACTTGCCCATAACTTGATTATATATTAACTCGAGAAAAAAGAAGTTAGGGCCGACTCATTGAAAGTCTCTTATAAGCTGCAGTCATATTTGGATGTCCATGCTTCGAGGAATGATTGATTCTAAGACAAATACCCTAGGCAAATTTGATGATGTGCCAAGAACTAGTTGAAATCTACTTCAGGCTAGCCGACACATTGTAGGTTGCAGATAGTTTCTACTTCAAAACAGATGAATTTTCAAGGCAATCCAGCATGTGGTTGGGCACTACACAACAGATTCAAAGTTGCGCGTAGAAATGCTGAATCATAATGCAGGGAAAATTGGAATACAAATGTACAGTGGAACAGTTTATTTAACACTATTAAATTCTCATGCAACAACAAGTCCTGGTAATTTTTTTAACTTGAAACATGCTGAATAAGCGCTTGGATTTTTTGCGAAGCCAAATTGAGCTTCTTTGGACAGATTGAAACTAATTTGCTGTACTCCAAAAATCTGCAGTAACTTATATCTCACTCTCCTTTACCTCCCTCCTGATTTCTATACTATTTGAGTTCTACGGCTAGACTGAAACTAGCTCACACAAACACGGAACCAAAACAATTTTTTTCCTCAAGTTATATTAAAAATCGAAGAATTACAAGTCAAGCTTGACTTTAAGTACTCTCAAACTAGAGTCGTACATCCAAGTACATCCAAATATCACAAGGACTCGATTCGAGGAAAGACTACGCTACTCAAGACAACTTAGTTTGAGTCGTAACAACAATAGATATATGGTGAACACGCAGGTCCATCCTAAACTCGCTAGGATCATCATTAACTTGTCGGTAACATGATGAAGTATACATAAAACACTGACTCAGAGGGTTATCCATGCATAATCGCCCAAGCTCAGAAGCAAGCCATCAAAATTTACTTAAACAAGCCAGTGAGTTTCTCTAATGCCAGTGAGTTTCTCTAATCAAGTAAAAAACTTCATCCAATAAATCAATGACTTCAACCAAAAAGCCAATATCATCATATGTTGGAGGATTCAACTTAAACCAGTTAATATGTACTCTACTATACTATAAACTCATGTACTTTATAAAACATTAAGACTTGTTATGTATTTTTTTTATTTATAAAACTCAATATGTAGTCTTTCTTATAGCACAAAACTCTAATCGTAAGTATAAATAGTAAGTCAAGAAAACAGACAAGTATACGTGATCTTTGTACAAACTAATCTAGTGAAATCCCAGAGCTTTTTATTATAAGTTCTCTCTTTTCCTCTCTAATCTTTGTTCTTTCTCTCATTGAGCACGTTAGTAAGATTCTAATATTATCCACGGGCAATTTTGGATCCAAAAAGGGTGTATTAGAACCAAGTTTTTGATCCTTTGGCTGGTGTCATTGTTTACACTTGAATTGAAATATAACCAATCCTAGTACTTGTCCTTAAGAAACACACTTGCTAATTTATTCTCTGCATAAAAGCTATATCAGTTTATGGAAAACATTCAACAAAAAATCTTCTAGACGTAATAACCATCATTATATTCTTTTATTCCAAATATTTGTGGCTCAACTTTATGAATCATCCTTTTTTATTCATTCACATGGGGTGTAGTTTGAGGCATTAAACCTAGGCCTCGTTTGGGACGGCTTAATTAGTGCCGTTTTTGTTTCCAAATGTGAAAAATTATTTTTGTAGACCATTTGGATGCACTACTGTTATAAACACTTTTTTTCAAAACATCATTATCTTACCGATTCCCAAAGCTTTTTTTTTTTTTTGCTTATTGGCTAGTAACCTCGCTCTAAGCGAATCAAAGTCGAAAATACCCCACATCCATTTGGCAAACTGCAGAGATGGCTTCGAGATTAGCGGTATCCAGGAGGGAGAACTTGTGCATAAATTTCCCCATCCAGCATTCCATCCGAATGTACATACCTTCTTCATTGTCCTTCTCGTCGCCCCGCCAACGCTCGCCAGTGATGACGAGCAAGTTTTCGTCCTCGATCTAAACCTTGATCTCGCTAGGTTTGAGACCAGGCACGTCGAGAACGAATTCGTAAGCCAACATCAGCTCCTTGTTGTCGGCCGACGTTGAAACCATAGCTCATAATTAAAAATTATGTAGATTTTACTGTCTTGGATGAGAGTTAAGCAAGATTTAAATCAGTTTTTATTTTAAATTTGTTATTTTGCAAATTGTATATACTAAATCGTGATACATTATTTATAATTTTAAATGAATCCAAAAATTATGATTCTTAATATCCGGATATGATATTTTAAATGAGGTTTTAAAATTATTTTATATTTGTTAATTAGTTTTCATGGATTTTTAAATAAATAATATATACTTAATTTTAATATAAGGATAATTTAGTCTTTTAGGGTTAAAATGCTAAAGCTGATAACACAACCAAACAATTTATATCTGTTTTTAAGTTTGCATAAACATGCCAAAAATAATGTAACCAAACAACCACAATTTATTTAAACAATATTTTTTAAAACTCTGTTTTCTAAACAACCGTTCTTAACGGACTTTTACAAAAGATGTTTTGCAATCAAACGAGGCCTTATTCTTCACAAATCATGTTGATCAAGCCCTATCCATTTTATATAACAAGCACTACGAGCAATTCTCTCACAGCTCCACACTTGCATGAGCACACATTTGCCTGCTCCTTTGCAGCATCCCCTGCTCAACTCCAAACATCTCATACTCATCGGCGCTTGTGCTAGCTCATAGTTAATCTTGCGGCCTAAGATGCTTTAGCACTCGTCGGTCACACTTGTGATCCCCTCACCCACGCTTGGCACTCGAATTCACAGGTTCACGGTAATGTTATTTGTTGTTGACACCTCATGGTGTCATTGTCCGACACTCCATATGCCCACTAGGACTGCTCAATCTCGTTCCCCCTGTGTCTAGCATGGCGACCTTGCTGTTTTGAGTTTCTTCTTATTATGCTTTCCCTCATTGGCATTGCTTCTAATTTTTTTATTCTTCCTCTTGTATTTGGCATTATGAAATCTTGCTTCCTCTAGTTCAGATCGTTCCACGATAATCATTGCATCTATCTTTTGATTTGGAGCTTAACCCTCCACAATTGCTTGCTACTCTACTGCTCTGTCTGCTGCTACATCTAAAGCATCAATTAATGTTGATTCTCCCATGTATGTGCTCCTCTTCCTTTTTAGGATGTTAACTATGATGCACCGACACTTCTCCTCAAAGAGTCATACAGTGTCCGACACAACACGCGTCCGACACTCCTCCGACACGTGTCGGACACATCGAAAATATGTCTGATTAAAAAAAAAATTAAATACAAAATGTCCCCTTAAATATTTTATGAATTTTTTTAAATATAATTTCTTGTATTTAAAATTTTTACTTATTTCAAATATAAAAACTAAATTTCTTATTTCCTATTCACAATACCAAGTCAATCGCTCGCATTTAATACCCCATTCATCGAATATTCTCATTTTCATTTCTCTTTGGCGGGTTACAACTTTGATTTCACAACAATGCTCAATGTTATCTCAACATCGACATCTAACGTCGTTACAACATCAACATTTCAAAACGATCTCCATATCAAAATTTGACGTTGTCTTCACATTGATGCTCGATGCTAGCAGTTTCTACACCCACAACTTGACATCTCATCTTTGTCCAATACCTTCTCAACATCGACGACCAACACCCTCTCAACATCGACGATAAACGCCCTCTTAACATTGACGCCCAATATTTACTGCATAACATCAATGCCTGACTCTCGACAACATTGTCATCTCATCTCTCGATGAATGATAAACGGCATCAATGCCCGACTCTCGACATCCTAATATTAATCATTTTAAGCACAAATTCTAGTTAAATGACTTATTATTTCTAAATTATTTTTAAAATTATAGTTATTCAATTTTTATACACTATTTTTAAAATATAAAAACTATAATACCGTGTCCAACCAATGTCCGTGTCCTATATTTTCAATAATTGACGTGTCCAGTGTCTATGTCGTGTCGTATTCGTGTCGATGTGTTCGTATCTGTGCATCATAGCTCGCAACTCTAGTGCTCTATGTCTGCTGCTACATCTAAAGCATCAATTAATGTTGATTCTCCCATGTATGTGCTCCTCTTCCTTTTTTAGGATGTTAGAAGAAAGAAGGGTTCAAGTATTCAACTAGCTTCATCCTCTCATTTCTCCATATATTTTCATCAAGGAGAAATACCAACTTAACATAAGCTGCTTTCAATATGTCACAGTAAGCCTAACTTATTGTTTCTGATGAGGAAATTTCGTATTTGGCCTCTCCTCCTTCCTTCACTATTGTTGGCAATTTTTTTAGGTGATTCCTAGTCTCAAGTTTGTCTGTAGAATCATGCCTGATTTGTGATTAATTGGAGACTTCTTCGTTGGGCTCTTAAGTCTCATGATTTTCTTACTAAGTTATCCCTAAAGGCGATTATTCTAGACTTTTTTCATGAAAATCATACTTAGTTGATGGATTTTTTTTCCGGATATTTTTAAGTGTTCTCCTCACTTTGATTGTTCCAAGGAACTACCTATAATGCTAGTTTGGATTGTTTTTTCATGGCTCCATATTGATTACTTCAGAAAGTGCACTCTGTATTCTCTTGGAACTACTTTTGGGAAACCTTTACAAGTGAAGTTGTTATTATTAAGCACTCCGTTAATTGCTAAGGTCCAAGTTGAAATGAATGTTACCACATCTTTAGAGAAGGAGATTAAAATTGATTCCACCATAAGTGATTATAGCAGAAGGTAAAATTTGAGGGCATGCCTTCCTATTGTTCTCAATGCAAAAAAAAATTATCATAACTCCACAGTATGTTTCAAAGCTCACCCAGAATTGAAGGAATCATTTTTTATTAATACAACGACAGAAGATTTAAGTGAGCATACAAATGATCAAAATTCACCTTCACACGACATGGTCGCTATTTCTATTATTTATCTAGTTTGTACACAAAACCTAAAACCAACTTTAAATCTAGATTTGGAATCAAAGCCTTCCTTGGTTGTTATTAACCCGAAGGACGTTGTTGACAACTCATTGGTATGTACAATCATTGATCTAGATGCATTAATGATCATCCTACTATTGAGGATGATAGAATCAGATTCACAATCTTATGACACTATTAGTAGAATTCCTAACACATAAATACAAGTAGATTCACAGTCTGTAGAATTCTTTTAAAACTAACATTTCATTGTTGTTGCTCATGTTGTACTCATTTCATTGACGAGTTACCAAAAATTTTGCTTTTAAAAAAAAGGTACCATACATCTCACCTTAAATCTATTGATTTTTACTCCTAATCCTTCCACACTAAGTTTATCAACCAGAGTGCATCGTCCGGCTTTTTTTTGTACATATCCAAACCACCTAAAGTCTATTTTCAACTATCTTTTCTTCAATAGATGATATTCGAATCATCCCTTTGATATAATAATTCATTAATTTATATTTACTAATTTTTGTCATATATCATCTTAATGTTCTGATTTTTTGCATGTTAGCTATCAATAAATCTTTTACTATCCAACGCTTGAATTCAAACAACACAGCCAATCTTGTTGTAATTTTATAATATCAACCTTCACAATGATAGCCACTTACCAAACAATACTCCTTAAGAAATTCTCCATTTTTATCATCTAGTCCTAACACAGGAAATTATAAGCTTACATATATCTCCATTCTGTTGTATAGTAGATTCAATATACTTAAACTTAAATACTTAAGTATTATTTGACTTATAATAATATTAAATCATAATTATTAATATTACCTTACTAAGATTACATATTATATATATACTAATCCCTAAATCTTCTAAGAATTTCCTCAATTATCCTAATTTTTCACTCTTTTATCAAATGTCTTATTGATTAAAATTATTTATTCTAAGAAAAATATAAACCAAGACACCTATCCTTTGTAATCATTTTCAATATCAATACAAAAAGATATAAACTCAAATCTACAGTAATTAAAAACTCTTTTATCACTCACAATCACTTCAAACACTAGTCAATGCTTCCTTATACAAGTATTTAATAACTTCAACATGCCCTTAACACATACCTATTTTTCTTAATGTATGCCAATTTAAATCTCATGTCATGATAGTTTGACATTTTTTATGTTGGCTATCGACTATCTAACGCAACCCTCAACTAAAACTGAATACATGGAGTGTAATTTTAATAGATATAGTGGGGGGGATTGCGACTTTAGGCGATCAAATCAGTAAAAAGAGTACACATTTTATATGTCTCGGGTCTATTGTTCAAATGATGGTGAAATACATGGGCATATTATATTATTAGTAGAATTCAAGTTGGATGGTTGAAGTGGAGGAATGGGTTAGGCCTGTTGTGCGATAAAAAAGTACCTCTCAAATTTAAGAGAAAATTCTATAAGATGGTGGTGAGACCTGCAATACTTTATGGTGCAGAATGTTGGCTATTAAAAGAGAAGCATAAAATTAAGTGTTGCAGAGATAAGGATGCTCGTAGAGACAGAATACGAAACGAGTACACACGTGAAAAGGTTGTAATAGCCCCAGTGGCAGATAAAATTAGAGTCTCCTTAGATGGTTTGGTCACATAAAATGTTGGCCTTCCGATGAACCGATCAGGAGAGTAGATGTATTAGATTTGACCTATGTTAAGAAAGGTAGATATAGACCTAAAAAGACTTGGTTAGAAAGTATTAGAAATGATATTTTCTTATTAGATTTAAATGAGGATTTGACTCTTAATAGAACACAATGGGTAAAAAAAATTCATATAGCTGATCCCACATAGTTAGATAAAGGCTTAATGTTATTGTTGTATGACAATTTAATTCTCATGTACTAATCATATATACTTTCTCGTGTTAAATAAAAATTATTTGAATATTCTTTCTCCCGGGCTCGACCGAGCTGTCTCCGCATGCTCGTATACGCTTCTTGGCAGATCGATTCGTTGTTTTAAGTAGATAAGCATGTGAGGGAGTGAAAAAGAACGACTCCTCACGCGAGACATCTCCGTTTCACTCATTTTTGTAGAAGAGAATCACGGAAGAAGCTCTATGCCGAGAGGAAGAAGGAAGAGATATGTTTTCTAATTTTATTCATTTTTCTGCACATTTCTTCTGTGATTTAATCCTAATAGGATTAAATCATCTTAAAGGAAGGCAAAAAAAGGAATTGAGAGGAAAAAAAAAAGAAATTCGTGAGAGAAAGAAGAAGGATTTTATGTTGGAAAAATTCTCCTTTGTAAGTGTTTTAATCATATATTTTCTGTTCAAATTTTTAAAAATTATTTTTATGACAATTAATAGTGTATGATTTTAGAAAGAAAGAAATCAAAATTTAGTGGAAGTTCGATTCGGCAAGAAAGAAATATTCCTTGAGGTAAAAGATGCAACTTAGAAACTTGACATTTATTATTATTTCTTTAAGCTTTGAGAATCTCTTCAAAGTTATTTAGTAATGTTAATGTCAATTAATATAAATTGGAAAATAAAAGGATTGGATTAATCTAGTGTGCGAATGCGAAGTGCTGCAGCCAATAAAAGATTTCTCAAGGGATTTGAGGTAAGAATTCATTAAAGAAATGTTTATGTAAAATTAATGAAAGTTAAATATAGTAATAATTTATGTGATTGTATGTGAATTTAGATTGTAATAAGAAAGATCATTTCAAGGGTTGAAGATTTGAAAGGAATTGAAGCCTAAAGTATAAAAGTGGGTAAATATAGCATAACTATTTTATGGCAATTTCAAATTATTTTCTTTATGTAATTACAATTCCTTGTAATTATTGCAATTAATGCATGTTATACAAATTAATTGAAACAATAAAGAAAATTTAAATGTAAGTTATAATTATACGGAATTATCATTATATGAATGATATATTTAAATGTTAAATATGCAAAAACCTTTACCTTGAGAATTATCATATGACTAAGGTTATAGCATAATGTATATATGAGTAATGATTTATATAAAAATAAAAGTAATAAAAAAGGGAAAAGGTCATGCATGCCAATTTACAGGAGTTTACCCCCATATGGTACTGGATGGGGAAGTAACGTACCTGTGCACGTTAAATGAAAAAGGTTATGGAAAAGGAAATAAAAATTGTTGTGTACCTTTATTGGTACATTTAGATGGTACTCTTGTACTAAATGAAAAAGGGAAAGAGATAAATAAAAATGAAAGATGAATGAACATTAAATGAAAAAAAGAATATGCTATTGGAAAAAGATATAATAAAGATTTAACCCATAAATTGATACATTTATGTATATGTTAGATGAAAAGAAGAAAGAAAAAAAATGCATATAATTCATTATATATTTTTGTATAACTGTTATATTATAAGAGTAATTAACCACTAAGTTTGCCATGTAAACTCAACCTATTAAATTAAACTTTCAAGTAAGTCTCATGACAAATAGAAATGACTGAAGGAGGAGAGGAATACGTCTACAGAATACGGCGCACAAATACAAGCAGGTAATATATGATTAATGTAAATGTTAAATATGTGAAAGATTTTATTAGTCGTTTGATGGAAAATGTGTTAGTGTTTTTCTTTGGGATGTATATGATAAACTATTTTTGAATTTAAAGAAATGTTATAAACGTCCGACTGTTCGTTCCCGCCTCCTTAATTCGAGCATCCGGGTCAGGACGTGACACCTCACAAGCTTTAGCGTGGTAGAATTCATAATCTAAAAACTGATATGCCATCCTTGATTATGTTCAGAGTTTAAAATATTCTTAAAAGCTTAACTTACCCTATTGCACACAAATAAAGCAAGTTATTTGATGGAAAATTTTGAAGCTCTATAAAGGGTAAGCTGCACAAGAACACAATCGAATTTAGAAAGCAGACAATTACTCGACAAGTTTCATTGAATGAAAAATCTACATGCATGAAATATGTAGAGGGACTTCATAAAAACCTCCGCACAGAATTAAAGCTTTTTCCATCAAATGACTTTGAAGCTAGTAGCAAAGCTATTCGATTTGAGTAAAGAAATTCCTGTCAATTGGAAAAAAAAAAAGCACAACCTACAACTGCAATAAAGAAGACTGAAGGTCAAACTATAGAGAAGTAAGACGCCATATCACTATGTCGTTGTTGCAAAAGTTAGAACATAAGCCTAAAGATTGATAAAATTTATATCAAGACAAGTTATCAAAATGGGAGAACAAGAAAAAAAAGACCTTACAACTACTTTAGAAGAAACTATTGAAGTGGGAGGTGGAAAAGGAAAATTCTGCACTAGCTTTGATGTTGCATGCACATGCTAGTGGGGAACAAGTAAAAGCTACCCTTGTCTATGCTAACGTTGGACCAACATAGTAAAAATAACCTCATGTTTAGAGCACAGCTAGAGAAACTTGAGGCTAACCACTACAAAACATCCAAAACCTTACTCTTCAAGTTGGTTTTTGAAAACTAATATTTCTAAGTGACGAGGACATCCGACCATGGAGAGTTTACCAGAGACAGGGCCGACGATCTATGGCCACGATTGCACCGCTTTACATTTGAGTCATCAGTTGTATTAGATTTATTATTATGTTTGTATTGAGTTTATTATTGCATATTTTCTATTTATACCCTCACTTGAGGGAGTAGTCCTATGTAAGCCCTAGGGGCATGTTTGTCTTTTGTTTCCTTCATTGTATGTTGGCTATTTAAAGCCTCCTCCTCATCTTTTGAGGATGATGAATATTATTACAAAAATTTCCTGCATTGTGTTTTGGAGAGCTTGAGAGTGTTTGAAGTCCTTAAGTGACGGCAACGTACCACCCACCAACTGCAGGAAGTATCCGGGTTTGTGGTTCCTCTCTTTTCCCAAAGCCCTATCCATCCTTCTCCATAGCCGCCGGCCAAGAACCCCAAAATCCCTCCCCTAGTCATCGGTTCGAAGCCCCCCTAGCTATCGGCCCCTAAGGCCTCCCTCCCCTCCCAAGCTGCTAGCCAAACCCCACAATCCCTCCCTAGCCGCCGCCCCCTAGCCTTCTTCCTCCTCCCTAGCCATCAGCCACCTCCCTTTTCTTTTGCTTCCAAAATTTCAAATTAATTATTCAATACCTTCCTTATTTGAAATATCTTAAGTTAGGAGAGTTTTCAAATTTAGATTTAAATTTATTTGAATTTTGAAATTCTTTCCTAAGATAAGAAAATTTATATTAAAAAGCTTTCCCCAATTATCCCAATCTGAATCTAACTAGAGTTTTGCTCTAATTCAACTTTCCCTTATTAAAATTCTATGTTTGGTAACAAACTTAAATCCCCAAATCAATTCCCCCTTCCCATGCAAGCCGCCAGCCTCCTCTCTTCTCCCTTCCCCTTTTGATTCCATCTCCTTTATTATTTCCCCAATTATTCCCTCGCCAAATAAGAGATATTTTCTCTTTCCCAAAGCCGACCACATCAAGCCCTTGCCGCCTAGATCCATTCGCAACAACTGTCCAGATTTCTAAACTAGAAGAAGTGCTGTTCAGAATTGTATTTTTATGATTTCGACTTTGTCCTGGAGTTTTAGCAAGCTACCTTGCTGCATTGCTTTCCGAAGAACTTCCCTTGGCTGCCATAGTCTCCAGCCCTCCATTACTTTGTTGTCCTGCTTGTCGGAAGACCACTCTTTGCTTTCTAAGAGCTTCCTGCATCCCCTAATTGTTGTCCACTCATGTATGGCGGATCCAGAGCTTGACCATGGGTTTGTGTACAACAATCAGGGGCAGATTGGCATCCTCTAGTCTCCGTTCTTCGACGTCAACTTAGAGATCGATCAAACTGTTGAAGACTACGTCGAAAGGATTATCTTCTTCCTCGCCGCCGCTATCGACGAACAACACCCTCCCGCTCAATGGCAAATCGTTTCCGAATCCTAGTAAAAGTGAATTTCTCCTCCAAATCTTTGCTTTTCTAAGTTTCCCCTTTAATTGTGGCATCATGAAGGTTGTGCAATCTATCTCCGCTTAGCCAAACATCAAGAGTGTGAGTGAGTGAATCTAATTAGTGCATAATCTAAATGTTAATTTAGGGATTTCCTTTGAACTCCCCCATGCTATGCTAATCTTGATTGGAACTGATTATTCATGATTTTAACTCTTATCGTGTAATTTGACCTAAGCTTAAATCACATCTTTCTTTTTTTTCAAGATTTGTTTAAATCGCTAAAAGTAAACTTAATTAATGAGGACATCAGAGATCTACGGCTACGATTGTGCCTATTTATTTTGATCTATTTTATGTATTTGATTTGTTATTGTTATTTTTCCCTTTCTACCCTCACTTGAAGGCTTTGTCTTATGTATGCCCTAGGAGCAATAGTGTCTTTATTATTTTCCTTCATGTATTTGGCTATTTAAAGCCTCCCTCTTCTTTTTTGAGGGTTAATGAATGAATGATAATAAAATTTCTGCATATTGAGTTCTTGTGTGAGCTTGAGAGATATGGAGAGGAATCCCTAGGAGAGGGAAAGCGGATCACCCACCAACCTTGGAGACGGCCGGGTTCGTGATTCTCTTTTTGTTCTTGTTCTTTCTTCCCTTTCTTTCCTTCCCTCACACCTTTCGGCCCCTCGGCCCCTCCAAGATCCCCAAACCGCCGGCTACCTAAGCTCCACCACCGGCCACCCCCACAAAGCTCCACCACCGGCCATCAAAACCCCACCCTCCCACTGACTAACATCCCACTTTTCCTCCACCCCTAGACCACCACTTCCCCTAGCCGTCCTCCCCACCATCCGCTGCCTAGACCCTACCCACCACCCCATCTTTGGCCAACCCCACCGCCAGCCTCCCCTTGGCCCTCCCTCCATCCCCTTATTTCCTAATATGGATTGCATATAATTAGGACTAATTTCGAATTCAGATCCAAGTGATTTGAAATTCAAAATCTTTCCTAAAATACGAAATCTATTTTAGGAGAGTATTTAAATCTCATCCCAAATCAATCTTTAATTGAATGAGATTTAATTCCACTTACCTAATTTAAGATTACGTATTAAGCAAGCCATAAATACTTGCCTTAAACCCCATCCTAATCCATTAAAGCAGCCAGCCCTCTTGGATTCCCATGGGATTTATTTCCTAAATCCAATTTGCTCTCTTGGAAATATTTCTAACCACCTCTCCCCTCTCTTAGCCGAAACCCTCCTTGCCCCACCTCATCATTTCTTTCTAAAAGAAGCCTTCCCTCATTGGAATAATTTCAAACTTCCTCTCCCCTCTCTCCACCCGCCAGCCCCCTCTCCTCCCTATTCCTTCTATAGGTGCCTTCAGTTTTCCCCTGTTAACTGCTTGCTGTCCCCCTGTTCCAGCAAGAACACCTTGCTGTCCAGCACCCCAGGAAGCCACAAATTGCTGTACAGAGTTTCCTACAGCACACAGGAGCAGTCCAGAGTTTGTTGAACCTTACAGGGTGCTATCCAGAATTCTCTAAGGGCTGAAAACTGCTGTCCAGCAGTCTTGGTTATCTCCTGATGCTGTTCTGCTGTCCACAAATTCTTAGATTGCTGTCCTAACTTTGGAGATTATGGAGGTTGCTGATTGGGAGCTTCCAACTACTGCCTAATGCTTGATAAAGGTGAACTCTTTCCCATGTCTCTTATCTTCATAGTTATCCTACTATGCAGTTTAATTGATTCATAAGAAGCTTGTTAATTACTCTCCGTTAAAGTTTAGTAATATTAGAGACTTGAGTGAGGGATATCTCTTAGTGACCCATCTTGTTGTTAGTTTAGGGATTTCTCGTTGAAACCCATCACGTATACAACATTACGAATAATTGATTGTTTTGTGCCTTTTACTTTACGCAAGTAGCTTGGCCTAAACTAGTGTTTACCGCTCTTTGTGTTTTAAGTCATTGTTTGAATCAACCTCAAGTTCTAATTAAGTTGTTCTTAATCATTAAGCGTGCAAACTCCTTATTTAAATCTTATTTTCATATATGTCCTGCATCATTAATTATTGTTGTTCTAATTTAAAGGGCATTTAATTTCAGACATTGCATACTTACCTACGCATTTAGTTCTACATCACTAAGGTTGGTGAAGTTGTACCACTATCAATGTATTCTTAAGTTTGATTTTTTTAGAGATTTCATCCATGAGACAATCTATGAAGTTGTACCACTATATATATATATATATATATATATATATATATAATGTAATGAAAGAGAAGGTCAAAATGATCCCTGAACTATTTGTATGGGATTAATTTCAGTCCTAGATTATAAATATTTTCAATTTAGCCCCTTGACTCTTTAATTCGAATTCAAAATAGTCTCTATGTTGGATTCTTTTGTGTTATATTTAAGAAGTCAATAAACTATCTTAAATCATATTTAAAGAGTCAAGGAACTAAATTGGACATATTAGATAGTCTAGGACAAAAAAGGCACTGATAAATGACCCAGGGACCATTTTGATCTTTTACTAGTTATATAATATTAAGTAGTTCACTACTATCAGATAGGGATACTATCTTCTTTAGTTGACAATAAAAACTTTTTGCATGTAAAGGGAAAAAATAGAGATTTCACGTTCACAATCCTATCAAGATAAGCTGTACTTATCTGGGATGTCATTGATAAGAAAACTAATATCCAATTGCATCTCAGCGAAGAGCTCTAACCTGCACTCTTTCCAGCTTTTCCAATGCAGAAGACAATGGTTGCGTCATTTTTGCATATCCTAGTAGAAGAGACTTCGCACTAGCCTTATCACCCCTGGCTTGAATTGTTAAGATTTCCCTGCTGAGGTCCTCAACAGCTGCTTCAACCTTCAAGAAGATAGCATTTGGAAAAACCGAAGAATCAGTTTTCATTCACATTAGATTAGGCGTGTAAAGCAATCAAGAAAATAAAGAAAAACACCTTTTCAAAATCCACAGAGAAAGTACCATCTGAGTGCAAAATAAATGCTTCTTTGTCATATAACCAGTTAAATTGCAATGCCTGTCCTTTTCTGCATTCATTCAATGAATAACAACTTTAGTAACGTTAACTATTCATAGTGTGAGAATTTTGAACTGGACGGAATAGTTAAACATGCTTACCCGTGAGCTTCTTCTAATCCAAAGCGTACTGATCGAAAGCATCCCGCAAGGAAAGAAACATACATAGATCTCAATAGGTATCTTGGGAGCAATTTCTGAATAATTTAAATGGTTAACTAACATATTAAATAAAACAACCTCCTAATTTGCATAATGCGGCCTCATGTACAAACTGAAATGGCAATTTAACACGAAATATGCACGGCAAATAGCATTAGAAAAAGTTACAAGGAAGCTACTGACCTGGCTGATTAGGAATCTTAGAGCCCAGAGGCCAACAATATCTGCTTTAGTTTCTTCCAAGGCAGAATGAAATTCTTGAAGTTCCTTAAGCAAAATGAACAAGGGAAACAATTATGGGACAGATCAAAACTGTTTCAGGTTGCTTTTCATTAAAAGATATCCATAAATAATGATGACAGAACCTTTGCTGGCAAAAATTAAATTCGAGACAGAAAAAAAAGATATGAAAGGCCCATTCAGGGTAACTACAGCTATTTGCAAAGATAGTAATAGAGTTGTTAGAAAAAATCGCTTTTTTGAAAATTATTGCGGCTATAGATTTTTTTCCCCTTTTGATAGCAACTTTTCTATAGTTATCACACTCTAACATACCTGAATGTAAAAAGTTACTTCTCATCACAAAAGATTTGTAACAACAACAACATCAAGCCTTTATCCCATTACGTGGGATTAGCTAAATAAATCATTTTTCTCTAAT
The DNA here is from genome assembly GCA_019925795.1 of Dendrobium chrysotoxum. Lineage (NCBI taxonomy): Eukaryota > Viridiplantae > Streptophyta > Magnoliopsida > Asparagales > Orchidaceae > Dendrobium > Dendrobium chrysotoxum. The sequence goes on along the minus strand of CM034302.1, from coordinate 5,271,027 downwards.
GTGTCCGATTAAGAGTCAAATTCTCATTTAAATCTAATAAAAAAAAGATCATTTCTAATATTTTTTAACCAAGTCTTTATAAGTCTATCACTACCTCTCTTAACATAGGCCAAATCTAATGCATCTACCCTCCTCACTGGGTCTAGGTCATCAGAAGGCCGACATTTTATGTGATCATACCATCTAAGACGACTCTCTCTAATCTTTCTGCAATTGGAGCTACTCCAACGTTTTCACGTGTATGCTCGTTTCGCATTCTATCTCTAAGAATAAAGCCACTCATTCACTTGAGCATCTTCATCTCTGCAACACTTAATTCTATGCTTCTCTTTTAATGGCTAACATTCTGTGTCATAAAGCATTGCAAGTCTCATCACCATCTTATAGTATTTTCACTTAAGTTTGAGGGGGAATTTCTATCACATAACATGCCCGATGTATTCCTCCACTTCAATCATGCAACTTGAATTTGACTAATAATATCCCCATCTATTTCACCATCACTTTGGACAATAGACCTGAGATATCTAAAACATGTACTCATATTAATGACTTGATCGCCCAAAGTCATAACTCCCACATTAGATCTATCACTACTAAAATTATACTCCATGAATTCGGTTTTAGATCTACTCGAATGAAAACCTTTAGACTCTAAGGTTGACCTTCATAATTCAAGTTTACCTTCACTCCCTCTCTAATCTTATCAACAAGAAGAATATCATCAGCAAAAAGCGTACACTAGGGTACATCCTCTTGCAAATGTCAAGAACATCCATGACTAAAGCAAAAAGATATGGGCTTTAAAGCTGATCCTTGATGTAATCCAACTGAAATAGGAAAATACTTGGTCCAAACTCCTTGTGTTTGAACACAAGTAACCGCTCTTTAATGACTTGAGTATAAGCATTATTAATCACTTTCTTTTCTAAAACTCTCCATAGCACTTCTTCTGAAATTTTATCATAAGCTTTCTCTAAATCAATAAATACATATGTAGATCCTCCTTAAAATGTGGCTAAATAAAAATGTGGTACTGATCTAAACAGCAAATCAGGTAAAAAGCAATGCCTCAAACAAACCCTAAATAGATGAATATTCAGTTAATTGCCGTTTTTTATATTTCTGAGCCAACGAGTTAAACAAATTTGTGTTAAATTGTAGTGTTTCAAGCGTGAAAGGCTATGAAAAAAACAGCAAGTGGTAAACATAGAAGGTGAAGTGGTGAACATAGTGCTAGACTATTAGAAATAATAAATTTATCCAAAAAGTAAGCCCACAGAAGGCAAGTGGTGAACATAGTGCCATACACACTATACACAAGTTGGAAAAAAGCTACTGTAGAAATATAATAATGTGGACTCTAAACCATCCCACCAAAATTTGTTCATATTTGAGTGATTATGGGTCGATTTTCATATTTTTCAGAAGAAAGATTAAATAATAAATAAGAGACTACCTAGAGATTTCACCATAAGAGACAACCTAGAGATTTCACCATGATGCTAGAAACTTATGATATGGTTTGTGGTTGCCCATATAGACACAAGCCCTCATTGATAATTATCCATGTTGATCATCAGAGAAAACTTTCAATTAAGTAAAGTCTATAAGCTCTACGATGCCTTAACTTTAGTAACAACAATTTGGATTGGAGGAAAGAATATAATGTTGTTAGCTCAAAGTGAAAATGCGAGAATGTGAAAGATTCAATCAAGATCATAGTTTACTTCATTTGTGGAGGCATTTGACCTAGCCTAATAAAAAATCCAAATCAATAACTATGGATTTTGTCATCCAAGAAGAGCTAAAAGACCTAGGCGAAAGCTTGTTGAAGGGGCTAATGTAAAGACAAACCTCGACTAACAAAATGAAACATACCCAAGCGAGTATGTTTAATGGGCTCACAACTCATAAGATTAGCCATTAAAGAACATCCGATCTAATGTTGTAACCTTAATATAATGGCGCAATTGTAATCAACCTAATAACTCAATCAAAAGCTATGTGTCGTGCCCTTACTAACATGATATTTTTAGTTTAAGCATATCGATATACTCGATATGATATTAGCCGTTTGTAAGCTTTAGTCAAACTTAAATTCATCATCCTCATAAGTTTGTGTAGAGAATGGGGTAATTGCTCTGAGAGGAAAGCGGTCAATTATTTCTTAAGTTTTTCGATTTTATAAATTTGGATTATGATTTGAGGACTATGCCCATCATTGATAAAAGTGCTCGAAATACATTTATCTTGAAATTTGAGAACATATTTTTTCATAAAGAGGATTCCTTTAACTATGATTGGCGATAACCATACCCATTATTGGAGATATGGCCAAAATATTTTATCTTTGTGATGGGAGCTTTAACAATATTGGTGACCATCTCTGATTATGATTTGTGAGCACATCGATCATATGAGAGAGAAACTTGCACATGCATGTATTGATTTATTGATGTCGGATCCACAACTTAGCAAAATTTGATTTCCATATGATCAATCTTAAAAATATTGCTCGGAGGGTTGCTCACATGATTGCATCAATTTTGTCTTGAAGATTAGGCATGTTGGAACACAAACTGTGATATCAAATGCTTGCAATAATAACATAAGTCTTCTTTGTATATTATTTTCCAAGCTTCTTCTAGCGTCCACCAAATTCAATATTTGGCCATCACTTGAAGTCAGTTTGAGAATTCTTTTACTTTAACCATGTCAACTTTGTCACTCTTATATAGAGGATCAAACTATGAAAACTGTCAAACTATGGACCATATTGACTCTAACCTTCGTATGTAGATGATTGGGCCACTGATAGTTGTCAAACTACCAAGCAGGTCTACTCTACCCCAGTTATGTAGAGATCAAGCCTTCAACAATTATTATTTTATAGGCTCCATCTACTCTACCGCTGTAAGTAGAGAATCAAGCCTTGAAATGAGACATTTAACTCCAATGATGAAAAAGCCCAAAGGTTAGCACCTATGATGCACCGACACTTCTCATCAAAGAGACGTGCAGCGTCCGACACGTATCTGACATGACACTCGTCCGACATGCCTCTAACATGTGTCGGACACGCCAAAAACTTGTCTGATTAAAAAATTATTAAATACAAATTGGACATGTGTGTCTTAAATATTTTATGAATTTTTTAAAAATTTAATTTCTTATATTTAAAATTTTTATTTATTTAAAATATAAAAATAAAATTTCTTATTTTATATCCACAACACCAAATCAATCACCCGCACTTAATATCACATTCATAGAAAATTCTCATTTTCATTTCTCTTTGGTAGGTCGCGACTTGGGTTTCACAATAACGCCCGATGCCATTTCAACATCGAAATATGATGTTGTTACAACATCGACATTTCAAAACTACCTCAACATCAAAGTCTGACACTGTCTTGACATTGATGCTCGACGTAAGCAATTTTTACACCCACAACTTGACAGCTCATCTTTGTCCAACGTCATCTTAGCATTGACAACCAACGCCTTCTCAACTTCGACGACAGTTGCCCTCTTGACATCGATGCCCGATACTTACTGCATAACATCGATGTTCGACTATTGACAGCATCTCTCGATGTCTGATACACGACATCAACACCCGACTCAACATCCTAATATTAATAATAATTTTAAGCATAAATTCAAGTTAAATGACTTATTATTTCTAAATTATTTTTAATATTATATTTATTCAATTTTTATACACTATTTAAAATATAAAAATTATAATACCATGTCTAAACTAAGTCTATGTCCTATATTTTAAATAATTGACGTGCCCCGTGTCTGTGTCATGTCGTATCCGTGTCTGTGCATCATAGGTTGGCACTTACAACCTTGTCATAAAGAGAAGCAACCCATAGAGTTTTCTTATGTGACGAGTTTTCACCATGAAGGGACTAGAAAGCCTATACAACTACTCATCTTAGTGAAATCTACAACTGAATTGTACATCCAATTTGTGAAGAAAAATATCAATTTGACTGGACTGAGAGAATTGCAATTATTATTATATCATTTTGACAACATTTGGAAAGCAGGCCCTATCACTCCACCACTTGCAAGCAAAGGGTCATGCTTTGACAAACTCATATATTCTTTAGCATCTATACCTGCTTCTTTAAATTTTCTAGAATTGTGCGCTTTGATGCAATGCTGAGAGAGTTTGAAATGCTTCATGGAACTTGCATTTTTCTAGAATTTTTCTCTTTTTTTCCCAAACTGGGATTTTTCTTTTTATGGGGATATTTCACATCTTTTCCTTTTTATAGAATTTGCTTTTATTTTTCTGAATTTTCTATATTTTTATGCTCCAAAAATACCAAGAGCCTCAGTTCTAACTTCTATGTCAAGTTAGACACAAAATACTTGTTCGGAACTAACACAAACAAATATTTGAACCAAAAAAATGAGATCATGCTTCTTTTGAAGTGGGAGTGATGCGGACATCCAACCGTCCATGCCTACCCAAGGAGGAACTGAAGATCGACGGCCGTGATCGTCCCACGTTATCTTAAAAATTTTATGTGTAATTTTTATTTTTCATTTTTACCCTTAAGGGTCTTGCCTTATGTAAGCTCTAGGGGCATGTTCGTCTTATTTTAGTCTTTTTTATTTCTGAGGCCAATATATAGAGGCCCTTGCTATTGTATTGGCATGATGGATTATTAATAAAAAAATTATTTTGCACTTTTGTTCCTTGGGAGGACTTTGGTGAGATCCCTATGGGAGGGAAGCATAGTTTCCACCAACCGCAGCATGGGTCCGGACTCGTGGCTTGAAGTCCCTTGGTGAAGGGCAACGCAACACCCGTCAGCAGCAGGAAGCGTCCGGGCTCACGATTTTACCTTTTTCTTTTTGTTTCTCCTTATTTTTCCTAACCGTCACATCCTCCTTCCCCCCCCCCCCCCCCCCCCCCCCCCCCCCCCACTCCAAGCCGCCGGCCCCCTACAAACATCCAAGCCGCTAGCCACACCGCCACCCCCCAACCATAACCCTAACCTTAGCTGCCGGTGTCATTCCCCAATCCCCACTTGCCTCCAAAATTCCAATCCCCATTTAATACTTGTCATTTATTAAACATCTTAAATTAGGAAAGTTTTCAAAATTCAAATTTAAAATTATTTGAATTTGAACTCCTTCCTAAAGTTGATTTGCTTTGGAAACCTCCCAAATCCCCTCAAATCTGAAATTAATTAGAGATTCCCCTCTAATTCTCTTTCCTTAATTAAAGTCATATGTTTGGAAAGGTTTTCAAAATTTTCCCAATCAACCCTCCCTCTTGCATGGCCGGCCCTCTCTCTCCCTCCAATCCAATTAACCCATATTAATTACTCCCATTAATTCCCCAAATCAAGTTCCTAAATTAAGTTGTTTTAATTTTGGTAAGTTTTGAATTCAAAATTCAAACGAATTTGAATTTCAAATCCTTTCCTAATTGATAAATCTAATTTAGGAAGCCTCCCTAATCACCTCAAATCTGAAATTAAATTTCAAATTTAATTTCCCCATCAATAATTAATGCTTGGGTCCACATACATTGTATGTGGACACTTTTTCCTCCCCCCCCCGCCCATAGGCCAGCCCCCTTCTCTCTCCCTCTTAGTTAATGGATTCCCCAATTGGATATCCCATTAAGGGAATTAATTAATCAGCCCCTATTTCCCCTCCTCTCTCTCCTATCCGACTTAAACACCACTAATCAAGGCCAATCAAGCCTCGATTTGGACGGCCCCCTTCCCTCCCTTTTCCAATTACTTAGGAAATTTTGAAATTCACATGACCCCTTCTTCTCGTTCTACATCAGGGAGAATTTATATTGCATTTGCATCAAAAAATTGCAGTGCACGCTTCACCAAACACTTGGTTTGCACTAGAAGTTTGATTCAAGGACATGCAAATTTATCTCTAGTCCAAATTTGTCTTTTAATGATGAGGACTCATAAAGCACATGCTCTGAAAGTTCAGCTGCATTTGTGTTTGAGTTCATCAAAGTGCATGCATATAAATAGATATAATATTTGCATGCTTCCAATGTTTATCAAATCCCATACGCCTAACTTTTTTTTACAAATATGTTGAATTAAATTTAAACAATGCTTCCATGTCACCCCAAAGAGAGGAAAAAACATGTTGAGACACCCCGACCCCCACCCTCACTTTTTTTATTCTTATTATTTTAAATAACGCATCAATTGACCATTTTATTAATTCAATGCCATCCCACAAAAGGAATAAATCATGTAAAAGCGGGGTAGTATTTGCTCCCCCTTTTAATTGCTTTGTACTTTTTTTAAGAATTCTTTCTTCTATATATATGCTATTGTTATGCACATAATACATAAATTTTATTATTTATTACATAACATCATTATATGTATCATTATTATTTACTCTTACTATATACACTTGCATATGTTTTTTTGTTCCTTTTTTAAAAATATGTGTGTAGGTGTGGAACTCTGCCGCAAGTTTCTCGTCTCTCCTCATGTATGGATATCATTTTCTCATGTGACAATTCGAGCATTATCAGGGCCCTCCTAGTTTGTTCTTGTGTTCAAACTCATCGGTATGATCCATTTAGTTAAATGAGCAATCAATTTAGAACATTTCATGCTAATCCACGGTGAAATTGCATCCATCTTCTACTATTGTCATTACATTTAATCAATGATTAGTGGATTGCATATGAAAGTCAGCACATAAGAATCTTGATTCTGTAGATAAAATGTTAGTGAATGAATACCTGACATTCCCCCTTGATCAAATATCAAGGCTAAGGGGAATTCAACAAGTAATTGCAACCAAGGCATACATGCTCACAGAATTAATAGTATCAAACATGATTAAGCAAGCATGAGATTCCAAAAAGAATAATAATACCACTTCATATAAATTACACTTCTAAATGAGCATTCAAGATTTAACTGATAATTATAACAGAGCAGCATTTTTAGGATACAGAAAACACGACTGAAAAGTCAAACAAGGCATACTAAAATTAAAAAGATTTTCAAGCAGCAATAGCGGCATTTACATAACAAAATGATTCATTTGACATGTGTTATGTTCATCAACATATAACCTTAACATGATAATCCCAATGCATACCAATCTGACAGTTGACTTTTGGCCGCTTGGAAGATAAATAGTATGAGGTCCAATACCATGACAACACTCATGGCAAATTGTGTGAGTAAAGAAAGACTCAAAGTCAATGTATTCCTTCTGCTCCTTGTTAATACAGATATTGGCAATGGGTTGGAGAATATGATTAAACCTGACAAATACATATCTTATTAATGTTCAGAGTTTTAAACTTTTGATAAATTGAACATCTAAGAAACTAAAAATGTCAAACGCGGCTGTGAAGTGAATACAAACTTGGCTTGAGAGATATTCTTGAGCATGACCATTGATGTTCCACGCTCATTAACAATACGTTCATCATTTGGTAAATTAAAAGCGACAGTTTGAGGGCCTTTCACATCCTGCAGTTAATGAAATAGTTCTTCAGTTCAGGTTGTAATTGCCAGTATTCATGCGAGAACGTTTGGTGTAGACAATAACAAAAATACTTGGAACAAAACCAAAGTTATAATGTCATGCCAAACGCATCTTCTTACAAGTAGATGATAACGGAATAATTGTTAACCAAGGCACCGGTACGTGGACCTATGAATGCAATGAACAAATTAGTCAACCAATGTGATTCACTGTGAGCACAGAGACAAGTGCTTGTGATTCGAACTTGAGCCGATCCCACCCAAATTCAAGATCAACTCAAAAGTTATTTCATGCGATCTCAAGCTGAGCTAAGTTTGGTTATAGACTAGCTAGATCCAATCTGGCTTAGCAAGACAAGACTGCTTACCTATGAGTTGAGTTTGATTTGGGCAACAATTACTATCTAATTTCAAACTCAAAAGATAAAATCATGGTCCAACTTACATACATAATACCCATAAATAAATAAATTTATATATATAAGAATAGATTCATATATACCTACTGGAGAAATTTTGTCATCTTTAACGGATTGAGATATTTTGTGATCGAGCACGACATAGATCCCAAAGGATAAAAATATTATTTCACTATGGGCTCAATAACAAAACTCACAATTCTAATTTTACCAGAGATTTTCCCCTATTCAATATTTGGTTGAATAGGGTTTATTTTATTCTGGGGTACAGATGCCCTATAATGATGATTAATTACATCTCAAGCATTTGTAATTGAGAACACTTCTGATTAAACTAATGATTTTCTTTTTTAGAATCACCAAAATATTGGCTAATATTTTCATTTTGAAATTTATGAAATTATTATTCAAAGATTTGATCTTTGAAAATTTTAAAGGATGGAAGATCGACTTGAAATCAAAATTTTAAGAATGTAAGCCAACGGAATGAAATGTAGGAGTACTTGATTCAGAGACAACTCAGAGGCACTCAAACGTTGATCATTTTAACATCAAATTTTTGTTTAAGTTGATCATTTTAACTTAAAATGTTGGGGCTTATTCTAACAACATATGTTGAAGGAAATGCCCGGAAGGTTGAGGCTTATGAAGCGACTGGAAGTCAACAACGGCCTTGGATCCTAGAACTAAGGTAAGGACTACTGAATGTAGTGCCTCGAACCTAAGTCTAACGAAGTGCAAGAGACTTACAAACTACACCTCACATGAGACATAATCAACCCGATCTCTGGATTTATTGCTCTGCTTAGAAAGGACTACAACTAACCCACTTAATCGCTTTTAAAATCATGTAATCCAGTCTCAATGCATATAAAGAGCATGGAAGGCTATTTTGCTTAGAAGATAGGATTTACAACTTGGCTTTGAGGCCAAGACGTCTGACCATGTGAGTATGCACAATGCTGACTCACAAAAATGCAGATGTTTTGCTATCCAATCCCTAAGTGAAGGCTTTTTATATGAGACATGTTTGGCCATGCAAGATCATTTTAATTTTTGAAAACTTAGCTCCTTGGAAAGAGCAATGCAAACTTTTCTTTTATTTGAAAAATTATGATTCCTATGTTTAATTTTAGGTTGTTTACATTTTAATGAGTAGAAAAATTAGTTTTATCCTACCAGCCTCCCACATCACAAAAGTACAGGCCACCCCCCAGCAAAACAATAGAAGAAGCCTAGGCAAGAGCGTTCATTTCTAATGCGCACTCAGTAAACAATCAAAACATGCTTACATATATATAATCAACGAGAAATAGGAATATAAAGAATGTCTAAATTATTACAATTATGATTGACAGTACAATTGTCTGTCATTATATAAGCCAATCAAATATTTTACAGACTCTACCCGTGGGGTCTTATTTCTCTCTTCTTTTCCACTACCACAATAGATGGTAGTCTTTCTTGATTTGCACTTATTACAGGCGGCTGTCTGAAATTTCTCTTTATCAAACCCTTCTCTTTTGCCAACTTCAGGACTTTATGGACTCTGGAGGATAGGGTTTCGAGTCCCCTCCTCTGGGGGATTGAAGCCTGGTGTTGTTACTCCCAGAATGATTGCTTCAGCTCACCTGTAGAGTTGTTCCTCTTCACCAATCTCAAATTCAAAAATCTGTTCAGGGTAGGAACACTCGCTTATGACTCATGAGCAAGCAGTGTGGAGGGATGGATAGGTATTAACTGCTGAGCTCGGAGCTCTGCATTTTTTTTCCTCCTTTGCCTCCTCGTAAGCTTTCCTCCATATGAGGAAGATTTAGCATCATGCCTTCCAGGTGCAACAACTGCCTCGGCAAGGTGGTGGTGTTGGCAGCCACAACAAAAATTTTCCCCCTGGCTACAACTCTCATCCTGGCTAGGGCTTCTGGCTGAGATAGCCTTTTCAAAACAAAAATCCTCCGATGAGGAATAACTCTAGGTATGGTTCGCGACACTGGCAGATGCGTGCGAGATACGGTGGTTCCAGCAGAATGAGGCCTCCTAGTAGGTTCTTCAGTATCCATGCCCTATACTGGAACAACAACAGCCCTTGCAGTAGCTGCAGAGAATTATAGCCCACCAAATTGAATGGTGGCTCCGGAGTTTCCAGTGTTAATAACAACATTTGCCACCTGAATGCTAACACCACGTCCTAAGTGGATGGTGAAGGGATTTTGGGGGTTCATCTGCATAAATGAAAGACAAGGATTAGTAATCAGCATTTGATATATCACCCCATACTTTCAAAATATAGAGACTACATAGAATAGAATAATAAAAGCAAGTAATTAAAAAATAACTTTTAATACTGCTTAATTTTCAGAGTTTGTTCAATGATCATTTTAGAATATTTAAAATTTTAATTTGTTAAATGAATATTTTGAAAAATATAGAATTTTAGCTCATATTGATTTGCTGCTACTATAGCATACAAACTACTAGCCAAAGATGGAAAGAGAAATCATCCCAGTAGAGTCGCCAGAAATGTATAGGCTCTGAAAATTCGCACTCCGGACTCTCCGCTACCCCTTTCTTTTCCTTTGGTTTGTCGAGGAGAGTTTTAACGCTTAAGTTCTGAGGCAATTTATCAGAAAGCAGATTGGGTTTTGAATAAGATATTACCCAGAGATTTCACCCTCATTTTGGGAGAACTTTATGATCTGAGTTCAATTTTCCTATGGGCGCAAGCTTGTATAGTTAATTACCCCTCCCGATAGCGAGAGAGAACTTTTGATTAAGGCTGGTCATCAAACAGATACATATTATTTGGCGTATATTAACAACATGTATATGTATTTAGAATTTAACATTTAAAATTAAAAATTTATCACCTTGCACTTAAAGTGGTTGGTGGGGGAAATAATGATAGACCCAATCAAAATCTTAGGGTCCATCGTCCAGGATCATCATGGTCTCTAGCCAACTTAGTCAAAGGAGGTAGTTAACCTAACCTGATAGAAGAATCCTTATCGGCAGATATGAGTTGCTTCATCTAAGGGTACCTTGCAGACCTAGGGTGAATATTTGCTTAAGGGGACATATTTAAATCCACCTTAGCTAACATAGGACTTTGTGCTCTATCGATCATATTCTATTGATTCATTACTAAAAAATTTAGCGTCGTTGGGGAACATATGAGCTATAACCATGATCGTAATATAATGATGCCATTTGATAGCAAAACCACCAGGTTAGAGGGTCCCGGTTATAACCGTTTACCTGTGGTGCCATTAGGCGGCGAAGTCACCGGTTAGAGAACACATGCCATATCCTTATTGGCAAGAGACAGTTTGAGAATGAATCCTAGTAATATTCTTAACCAGACATTTGCTCTTTGTGAGCTGAAGTGATTTTCAGATTTGTCCACCTTAACAAACTATTGCAGAGGGATGATAGATACTTTGCTTCAAGTGTTTCGGTGTTTTTATTTCAACTTTCAATATTTTAAGTTTTGGTGATTTTTTTGGGTTTTGAATTTTTATGGGAACTTAGGATGCATTTTAAATGTTTAGGGTCCCTTCTAGTTGAAATTTTTTGTCAACAGGGTCATCATCAAGATAGTTATGGGCAATTTCATTTTATTAGTTGGACCTTGTCAACTCCGTCTACTTGTTAACAGAGGATCGGTTTATTGTCGGCTTTATGCTTTATTGCTAAAATTTTCTCGTTATAAACCTTGAAGGCCTAATATGAACGTATAAAACAAATATCTTAATCGGCGCCGTGACCATTCATTTGTTTGATGGTTTGAGCCGCGTCAACTCCTATGCATTCACATAAAAGGATCGGGCTCGAACTTAAGTTCATTTTTTAACCGCGTAATATCCTCAAACGTCACGTGTGTGCATATATCACTCTCGTCGGGGCTCATGCAGGTATATGCTTTCACATGCATTTTGCATAACGTATTTGTGTAGCGGTTACATGTATGAAGTGCAGCGAATGAATGCAACATAGTCACATGTATCCATGTATGATACATTTTGTATTTGCACACTGTTTAGTTGTAGCGTGTGATATTTTTGTATGTAAATGCAATACTGAACAAAGTGCTTGAATGGAACCCTCTGCTTATTACAAATGCATATCGAGAGGGCGCTTCAAAATTCTTAACACTAATCGGCCGTGCGAGTGGCTGTCATTTGGGTGTACACAACATTTTATTTAGAAGCTTATATATGCCTTCTATTTGCTTGTATAAGTATTGTGGATCAGGTGACGTTATTTAACAACACGTTGATCTTCATTTGTCGCGCATCGACAGTGTTGTTTAGCTCATTTCGCATTTTGCATGTTGTCATCTTCATCAACATTCAACTTGCAGGATTGTCGTGTACATGGGTCTTCTAATAGTGACTTACACGTACTTGCATTTATTGCATATCAACAACCCTTGCTTGCGGGGGAAATCAATATATTCACTAGACACTGAACGATGGTTGACTGTAAGGGTGCTGTAACATTCATTGCCTCTTGCTACAACAGCTTTATGGGTGTTTGTATGTATTATAAATATATTGCCTTTGCCTGCAGATGACATGTTGTGTTATCTGTATTCACAGAGGACCGACCATCCTTGCAATATATCTATTTTTGTTGCTTGTATGGATTACTATATTTTCTTGCATGACTTATGTGAACATCACACATCAACTACCGTCATTCGTATATAACTTACAATATCATTTAGGGACTTAGTACATCTTCTTGCAATCAAATTATACATTTTCCTTAATTTCATTGCTAGCAAGATCAAATATGTTTGCTTGTATTTTGATGTTGATTGCAAGTCGTTGCTGTATTCATCACCAAACTCTTCATGCATGTTAGCTAGTGAATTGCTACGTTCATCGCACACTGGCTTTGTGTTTATAGGAGACTGCCAATATGTGCTTGTATTTACTGCCAATTTGTCGCCTTTGTTTGTAGATAATGCACTATGTACAGTGCAATTCCTTCAGTCATGTTTGTGTGAATTTATTAGATTCATTGCATATCAACTGCCATTACTCGTGGGTGTTTGTATTTGTCGCATATTAATCGACTTTGCTTGCAGGAGATTAGTACATTTGCCTGACATTGAATGATGGTTGACTGTAAGGGTGTTGTAACATTCACTGTTTGTTGCTGCTCATCACTTGTAGGTGTGTTACTGTGCATACGGCATATCTTCCATCATTGCCAACAAGTATCCGCACTCATCGTATTCTACAGACCTTGTTTGCAGGCGAGCTGATGTGTTTGTTGCAACCATTCGTCAGTGTTTGCAGAGAATTCATTGTACTTGCACCATGTCCATTGTCGTCATTCGTAGACAGCTTGTTGTGATTACTTGCATGTTGATGTTGATCACCGACTGAGTTACAGTCATCAATAATCTCTTCATGCATATTGGTTAGTGAGTTACCATGTTCACTTGTATGTCTTTCGTTCTTACTCATGAATGTTCACAAGCTTCTTGTAGTCGCTTGCAAGTACACTGTTATGTGCATCAACCTCCTTCATTTGTAGAAGGGTAATATTGCATATGACCGTTGGTAAGTTGTTATGATCATGTTCATAGTCACGGGCTGGTCGTTTTTCTCCTTTGCATGTTTATTGTTCTTTGCAGACAATGAGTCTTCTATTTGCTCATTGATGCTTGTTCGCAATCGTTTAAATGCAACAGATTGATTAAATTTTATCATCCATCGCTTGTGTGCACTGAGGGTTTTGTTCGTCATGGTCCCCTACTTGTGTGCTCAATTTTTTTTTGTTATTATGAAAATTACAGGTTTTTATTTTAAATATAAGATTTGGTTCCCTGCAATTCGGTTGAATTTAAGCCCCTTGTTGATTGTTTAAACTTTTGGTCCCATGCAATTTATTCAAGTTTTGTCTGTTTTCATTACGAATTTTGGTAGCCTCCCGAAATCTCCCTTGTTTAGGAGAAAATTCAGGAGTCTTAGCCTACCCACCATGTCAAAGAAAGACGTGCATGTTTGGTATCGGACGACACCACGACCGTGATCTTTGATCCCACCTCGCCAGAGAAAAGCGTGCATGGGTGTTCAGGGGTACCTGTTTGAAAATGCAATTTTTTCCAACAGGCACTGAGGCACGTATACATGTACTTAAACTTTACCTCGCCACGCTAAGAAAAGCGTGCACAAGGCTTACTTGCCTCCCCGCAAACACCGCAACAAGTTTTCTCCCACCATGCTAGAGAAAAGCGTGCATAGGTTTTTGCTCGCCACGTTGCAAACGTCGAAAATAGGAATTTGGAGATTTTTAAGTTCAGAGGGCATTATAACTTTGCGAGGAAGTCGACAGTATCAATGTCAAGGCGACGACAACGGCGAAAATGCTTAAAAACACAAAATTTTCTTTCTTTTTTTTCTTTTCTTCTTTTTATAGTTATATATATATATATATAAAATAGAGAGAGATAGGAAGTGATTTTGTTGGGATTTGTAGGCCGACAGGAGATGGGGTTTGTGAGGAGGTTCGGTTGCAAGGGAGGATCGAGAGCTGGTAGGTCGGTGGGATCATCGAATGGGAGACAAGTGACAGGCTGGAAGTCGGGCCTTGTTCGGAAGGGCTAGGCGATGCTCCTGGCTCTGTAGGTGGTGCGAATGAGGTCGAGAGGTGTGTGTGGAGTTCAGTGCCTGCTTGCAGATGGAAAGGAGCGATCGACTGATGTCGTGGCCTTCGATTGGGCTGTAGTGGCAAGATCGAAGGTAGTTGAGCAGAGATTGACTGTAAGAGTGTGCGGGAAGATCAAATTGGTTGATGGGAGTGAACGACTTGCGGCAAGTTGAGGAAAAAGAAGGCGTCGATCGTGAGGAGGGACCGACACGTGAGGTCAAAGTCGGATGGGGCTTCCCGTGTGCAGCTGGTCCAACGAGAGCGAAGGAGGATTCACGAACAGTAGCTTGTGTGCGAAGATTAAAACAGATGAGGAAGGTCGGAAGCCGAGCGTGGAAGCCGAGAAGGGAGGAAGTTCGATTGTGAGTATTTGATCGTGAGGAAGCGTCGAGAGTGTCTCAGAAATGAAGGAGTGTGAAGCTCTTGTATCAAAAAGGATATGTACAGACTTTCCTTGAATCGTTACCACACTTATGAAATTCACAAAAAAAAAACATAAACATACATCATTCCTTTAAAATATTTTCATAATATATTTTTATTCATTTTTCATTTTTATCACCTGTAATCACTTCAGGTGAATTCTTAGCATCCTTTCGAGTCAGTGCATATACTCTAGGCAGAGTATTCTGTCGGCCTTGACTTGGTCCTGGAGTAGAAGCAGCTGATTCTACCGTTTTTGGTCTTCCAACATTCTTCTGAGATCCAATGTTTATCATTGACTCTCCTGCTGGTCTTTGCCCCAAAGTAGAATAGTTCTTGGCTATATGACTTGATTGATGACACCAGAAGCAAGTATTTATACCAGATAAACATTCTCCTTTATGTTACACTTGCTGCAACTGTTCACACTTGAACTATCACTGCTACTGGACTTAGTCTTCTTCCAATTAAACTTCTCATCTTGCGAAAGGGGTTTGCTAAGCAAATCTTGAGAAGTTCCCATAACCTCGCCACTTTTTCTCTCCTAAAAGTCACATCTTCTTTGAATGTTTTGTAGGTCCATTTCTACCCTCCTAGCCCTTTCCACCAACATTGAGTAATCTTCAATTCCAAGTAGAACAAGAGGCTGCCTAATTGCATCCTTCAATCCTGATAAGAATCGGTGGCATTGTTCCTCTACAGTATGTATCAATAAAGGAGCATATCTGGATAAGGTTGTAAATTCAGCTTCATATTGCATAACTGATTTATCTCTCTGCACCAGTCTCAAAAATTTATCCTGCATCTGCCTCCTTGTAGAAGGAGGCACGAACCAATCTCTGAACATTCGTGTAAAATCATCCCACTTCATTTGCATATCATGAATTCCTCCAGTTTTATTTTTATGTTGACCTCTCCACCACCTTTCTGTTTCTCCATCAAGAGCAAAGGCTACCAGGGAAACTTTCCTCTCCTCTGGACAGAACATTCATTCTAAAATCTTTTTAACCCTTAGCAACCAATTTTCAGCTTCAATTGGTCCCTCAACTCCCTTGAATAATGGTGGTCTCATATCTTGAAACAGTTTGAGATACTTATCTATAGGCATTCCACTACCACTGCTACTTCCCGATAATTGATTCTTTGAGTCTTGAATCAATTGAGCGATAGCTGTCATCATTTGTGTCAGTGCTTCAGGATTAACATTAATATTAGGCACTGGCCTTTCCACTTCCTCTATTTCTTCAGAATCATTTTGATTCTGGTTTTCAATAAGATACTCATTTTACATTAAATTTCATTAATAGTCATCCTAATGGCTCTTTCAGTATGATTCATATGTTAATTGAGCTCTGATACCACTTTTGTCACGACCCGGCCCGGATGCTCGACTTAACGAGATGGGAATGAAAGTCGGACGGTATGATCAAATCATTTTAATTCATAAGTACAACATTAAAACATCATTTTCCTTTCACAATTTACCTGAAGAGCCACTAATAAAATTCCTCAAATACCTAACATTTATAAAGATTATAAATTACCTGTTTTCAGTGTTGGCTTCTATAAACAAATTCTTCTCTTTCTATCATTTTTATATCACTGAAGACTTTCATGAAACATTTATTTAATGGAATGAGTTTACAAAATAAACTCAGTGGGTAACTGCTAAAATAATTTAAATGCATAAAGTACAAAATATATATAACTT
This sequence comes from Dendrobium chrysotoxum, assembly GCA_019925795.1. Lineage (NCBI taxonomy): Eukaryota > Viridiplantae > Streptophyta > Magnoliopsida > Asparagales > Orchidaceae > Dendrobium > Dendrobium chrysotoxum. Next base: position 5,254,282 of record CM034302.1, on the reverse strand, counting down.
TAGATGTATGTTCATTAATTCAACATTTGAGATATATTTCCTTCTTTGATTCATTTCATTCCATTCATTCATTTATCAATACTATATCACATTTCCTTCATTCCTTTTATATATTATATTATATTCATTTATAGCATTAACATTAATATATATTCCTTTTCCCATTTATTTTGTACAAGAGCACCGTCTAAATGTACCAAAGGTATAACCATTTACATTTCCTTTTCCTTTTTCCATAACATTTTCCTTTTCTTTTACGTACACAGGCACGTTGCTTCCCCAGCCAGTACCACACGGGGGGTGAACTCCTGTAAGTTTTTCATGCATATCCTTTTCCCTTTGTTTTCTGTTCATTCATACGTTTATTTATCATATAGGTCATTTTATTCTTTCACCATTCTATGCTTATTTCCTTATATCTATAAGTATCATATATCTATTTCCTTTACATATGCATTTATATCCTTCATTTAAATCTTCTCACATAATAATATCAAAAGATAAATAAACATCACCAATAACATATAAAATGTCTATACATAATAGTAATCACCTGTAATTATCATAAATATTCCTTTTAAAAGAATATGAAAATACAATAATAAAATTTATACACAATTATAATTTACCCACTTTGAATCTTTCAAGTCTTCGACATTTGATACAATCTAAAGAAATTCATAATCATAAAAATTTTATCATTTAATCTTCCATAAATTTTCATAATTATTCATTTTATTAATAGTTACCTCGAATCTTAATTTCCCTCTTCTTGTTGAATCCTTGGTTGATTCATATAATGTAATTTTCATAAAAATGAAATTCAATAACAAAATTTAAATAAAGTTATACAATAGAAAATTTACTTATAAATTAGGAATTTTCTCAAAAATTCCTAAATCCTTCTTCCTCACCCAAAATTCTTTCTCTTTGCTTTCAATCCCTTCTTTTTTCCTTTAAGAAAATATCATTCGCTTTAAACGAAGAAATCGACGAAATTTATAAGAAAAATGGAAAAAAAATTTCAACAAACCTTCTTCCCTCTTTCTCTCGATCGTTTCTCCTGTTCTTTGAAATTTCTCCTAAATTAGCACATCGTTAGCGATAGGAATGAAAATGAATAGTTAATTCTTATCCTTGAAGAAAATCATTTGCTAAAAATGAAAAAAAACAAAACTCACCTCGCTCTCTCGCACGAAGCCGCTCATCCGCCCCCTTCTTTTCGCGAAAATCCTTTCGGTTACGCCCATCCTGTTCGCGATTTTAATAGGAGGGACCGGCCGGTTCAATCGAACCGACCGGATGAACCGGTCATTACAATCTCCATTCCTTATAAAAATTTCGTCCTCGAAATTAAATCAAGTATAAGAAGCATGCCTTACTTAAATAGATAAGGATATTGACTTTTCATTTCAGCTTCCTTCTCCTAGGTGGCATCTCTTTCTGATCCATGCTTCCATAAAATCTTCACAAAAGGTATTATTTTATTCCTTAATTGTTTCACATCATATTCCAGTATTCGCTCAGGTTCCTCAACATATTTTAAATCAGGCTGCAACTCAATTGATTTGGACTGAATTCTCTTTTATTCATCTAACGCATACTTCTGAAGTATTAATATATGAAACACATTATAAATTCCTTGCATATGTACTGGTAGATCCAATCCGTAAGCCATATTCCAATCCTCTCTGTGATTTCAAAAGGACCTACGAATCTTGGGCTCAATTTTCTTGTCTTTCCAAACCGTTATACACCTTTCATTGGACTAACTTTTAGGAAAACAAATTATCCTACTTCAAACTCAACTGGTCTGTGTTTTGCATCATAATACTTTCGCTGTCTATCTTGAACTGCTTTTAGTCTATCTCTGATCAATCTAATTTTTCTAGTAGCCTCATCTACCAGTTTAGTTCCAATTTTTTTCACATGTTTCTACCTAACACAAGGGTGTTCTATACTTTCTCCCATAAAGAGCCTCGCATGGTACCATTCCAATACTAGATTGAAAACTGTTATTATATGCAAATTCAATCAATGGTACGTGAGTCTCCCAATTTCCTCCAAAATCTAATACACATAGCCGTAGTAAATCCTCCAAAATCTGAATTGTCCATTTTGATTGTCCATCTATTTGAGGATGAAATATTGTACTGAAAGTCAGTCGGGTGCCCATAGCTCCCTAAATTTTCTTCCACAATTTAGAAGTAAATCGGGCATCTCTATCAGAAACAATTGATTTTAGAATTACATGCAACCTCACAATTTCATCCACATAAATTTTTGCTAACTTCTCCACTGAATTTGTCTGCTTGATTGGTAAGAAATGAGCTGACTTGGTTAATCTGTCTATAATAACCTAGATTGCATCTCGACTTTGCCTTGACCTGGGTAATCCAATTACAAAATCCATTGTAATATCTTCCCATTTCCACTCAGGTATAGGTAAAGATTGTAGTTGACCACTTGATTTTGATGTTCTGCTTTAATCATCTGACAGGAAATACACTTTGTCACAAATTCTGCAATATTCCTCTTTAATCCTGGCCACCAAAATAATACTCTCAGTTTCTGATACATCTTTGTACTGCCTGGGCGAATTTCATAAGTTAAGAGGTGAGCTTCCTTCAATACCTCTTCTCTTAACTTTTCAACATCTGAAACATAAATCCTGCCTTTATATCTTAGTAGTCCTTCTCCATCAACTACAAAGTTCTCTAATTGTCCTGCTTACACTTTTCTTATGATGTCTTGAAATTTTTCATCTTGAGACAATAAATTAAGCACTCTATCCTTCAAAGTAGATTAAATTATCAACTGATTTAATAGCATATCTTTAGTCTCTTTCTGATTGACCACTGAAATCTCTAATTTTTCTATGTCTCTGATTATCTGTTCCTGCTGGGTGATTAGCCAATTTGCATTTCCAAAAGTTTTTCTGCTAAGTGCATCTGCAACTACATTTGCCTTTCCAGGATGATACTATATGTCCAAATCATAATCATTAATGAGCTCTAACCACCTTCTCTGCCTCAAATTAAGTTCTTTTTGATTGAAAATATATTTGAGACTCTTATGATCAATAAACACTTCACATCTGATCCCATATAGGTAATGTCTTCATATTTTGAGTGCAAAAACTACAGCCGCCAATTCTAAATCATAAGTGGGGTAGTTTCTTTCATGAATTTTCAATTGCCTTGAAGCATAGGCCACCACTCTACCATGCTGCATCAATACACATCCAAATCCCCTTAAGGAAGCATCATAAAAAATTTGGAATCCTTCTGAACCTGATAGAATTGTTAAAATTGGGGCAATCATTAAACAAGTCTTTTAACTTCTGGAAAGCTCTTTCACACTTATCATTCCATTCAAACTTTACTGCTTTCTAAGTTAATCTGGATAACGGCATTACAATATGAGAAAATCCTTTAACAAAACTCCTGTAATAACCAGCAAGACCCAGAAAACTCCTCACATATGAAACTGTTGTTGGCCTTGGTCATTCAACAATAGCTTGAACTTTATTCTTATCAACAGAAATTCCTTCACCACCAATCACATGTCCAAAAAAATTTATATTGTTCAGCCAAAATTCACACTTTGAAAATTTAGCATATAACTTGTTCTCCTTAAATGTTTGCAACACTACTTGCAGATGTCTCGAATGGCACTCCTTATCTCTTGAATAAATCAAGATATCGTCTTTAAACACAATTACAAATATGTCCAGGAATGGCTTAAAAATTCTGTTCATCAAATTCATAAATACGGGTGGTGTATTTATCACTCCAAATGACATTACCACAAACTCATAGTGACCACATCTGGTTCTGAAAGTTATTTTTGCAATATCTTCCTCCTTAATGCGTAGCTGATGATATCCAGATCTCAAATCAATTTTAGAGAAAATTGTAGCTCCCTCCAGTTGATTAAAGCTCATTAATTCTAGGCAAAGGGTATTTATTCTTAATAGTAAGCTTATTTAGTTCTCTATAATCTATGCATATTCTGAAGCTCCCATATTTCTTCTTTACAAACAATACTGGAGCTCCCCATGGTGAGGAACTTGGCCTGATAAACTCTTTATCTAGCAATTCATGTAATTGACTTTTCAACTCCTACAATTCTTTGACTGTCATTCTGTAAGGTGCCCTTGCCACTAGTTCTGAACCTGGTATCAATTCAATAGTGAAATCTATTTCTCTTTCTGGTGGTAATCTTGGCAAATCATTCAAAAATACCTCTGGATATTCTTTGATTACCTGTATATCTTTCAACTCTCTAATTTCTTTATTGGTATCCTTTACTTGAGCAAGAAAATACTGACACCCTTTGGATACAAATTTGTAGGCTTTCATATAAGTGATTATCATTGAAGAAATTCCTCTCTCCCCATAGAATTTCAACTCTCTCTCCTTGAAAATTAAATTTGATAATTTTCCTATTGCAGTCAATAATCACAAAATACATTGATAACCAATCCATTCCCAATATCATGTCAAACTCTTGCAATGGTAAAACATTTACTGTTGCTTCAAACTTTTTTTCATTTATTTTGAAAGTCACTTGACATACATCATTTACATTCACAACAGACCCATTCGGCATCAAAACTGCATTTATTCCATAAACATTCAAATTCATTATTTTAACAAATGCCTCGGAAATGGAGTGTGAAGCTCCTGTATCAAAAAGGATCTGTACAGGCTTTCCTTGAATCGTTACCACACCTGTGAAATTCACAAAAAAAAAAAACATAAACATACATCATTCCTTTAAAATATTTTCATAATACATTTTTATTCATTTTTCATTTTTATCACCTGTAATCACTTCAGGTGAATCCTTAGAATCCTTTTGAGTCAGTGCATATACTCTAGGCAAAGTATTCTGTCGGCCTTGACTTGGTCATAGACTAGAAGCAGTTGATTATATTGTTCTTGGTCTTCCAACATTCTTCTGAGACCCCATGTTTATCCTTGACTCTCATGCTGGTCTTTGCCCCAAAGTAGAATAGTTCTTGGCTATATGACCTGGTTGATGACACCAAAAGCAAGTATTTGTACCAGATAAACATTCTCATTTATGTTGCCTTCCACACTTGCTGCAACTGTTCACACTTGAACTATCACTGCTACTGGACTTAGTCTTCTTCCAATTAAACTTCTCAGCTTGTGAAAGGGGTTTGTTATGCAAATCCTAACAAGTTTCTATAACCTCACCACTTTTTCTCTTCTGAAAGTCACGTTTTCTTTGAGTGTTTTGCAGGTCCATTTCTACCCTCCTAGAGTAATCTTCAATTTCAAGTGGAACAAGAGGTTGCCTAATTGCATCCTTCAATCCAAATAAGAATCGATGACACTATTCCTCTGCAGTATGTATTAATTGAGGAACATATCTGGATAAGGGTGTAAATTCAGCTTCATATTGCATAACTGATTTATCTCCCTGCACCAGTCTCATAAATTTATCCTGCATCTGCCTCCTTGCAGAAGGAGGCACGAACCAATCTCTGACCATTCGTGTAAAATCATCCCTTTTCATTTGCATATCATGAATTCCTCTAGTTTTATTTTTATGTTGACCTCTCCACCACCTTTCTGCTTCTCCATCAAGAGTAAAGGTTGCAAGGGAAACTTTCCTCTCCTCTAGACAGAACATTCCTTCTAAAATCTTTTCAACCCTTAGCAACCAATTTTCATATTCAATTGGTCCCTCAACTCCCTTGAATAATGGTGATCTCATATCTTGAAACAGTTTGAGATACTTATCCATAGGCATTCCACCACCACTGCTAATTCCTGATGGTTGATTCCTTGAGTCTTGAATCAATTGAGCCATAGCTATCATCACATCATTTGTGTCAGTGCTTTAGGGTTAACATTAATATTAGGCACTGGCCTTTCCACTTCCTCTACTTCTTCAAAATTATTTTGATTCCTATTTTCAATAAGATATTCATTTTACATTAAATTTCATTAATAGTCATCCTAATAGCTCTTTCAGTATGATTCATATCTTAATTGGGCTCTGATACCACTTTTGTTACGACCCGGCCCAGATGCTCGACTTAACGAGGCGGGAATAAAAGTCGGACGGTATAATTAAATCATTTTAATTCATAAGTACAACATTAAAACATCATATTTCCTTTCACAATTTACCTGAAGACCACAAACAAAATTCCTCAAATACTTAATATTTATAAAGATTATAAATTACCTGTTTTCAGTGTTGCAGCTCCATAACCTTTTTCTTTTCTTTTACGTGCACAGGTACGTTGCTTCCCCAGCCAGTACCATACGGGGGTGAACTCTTATAAGTTTTTCTTGCATATCCTTTTTCTTTTGTTATCTGTTCATTTATACATTTATTTATCATATAGGTCATTTTATTCTTTCACCATTCTTTGCTTATTTCTCTATGTCTGTAAGTATCATATATATATTTCCTTTACATATGCATTTATATCATTCATTTGAATCTTTTCACATAATAATATCAAAAGATAAATAAACATCATCAATAACATATAAAATGTCTATACATAATAATAATCACCTGTCATTATCATAAATATTTCTTTCAAAAGAATATGAAAATACAATAATAAAATTTATACACAATTATAATTTACCCACTTTGAATCTTTCAAGTCTTCGACGTTTGGTGCAACCTAAAGAAATTCATAATCATAAAAATTTTATCATTTAATTTTCCATAAATTTTCATAATTATTCATTTTATTAATAATTACCTTGAATCATAATTTCCCTCTTCTTGTTAAATCCTTGGTTGATTCCCTCTTACAATTGGATCTCTCTCCCTTAATTCATATAATGTAATTTTCATGAAAATGAAATTCAATAACAAAATTTAAATAAAGTTATACAATAGGAAATTTACTTACAACAACAACAACAACAACATCAAGCCTTAGTCCCACTCTTTTCTAACATGAATCTTTTTTCTCCATTATGTCCGGTTCAAAGTCAAATTCTCGTTTAAATCTAATAAAGAAAGATCATTTCTAATAATTTCTAACCAAGTCTTTTTAGGTCTACCTCTACCTTTCTTAACATAAGTCAAAAATCCCTAAATCCTTCTTCCTCTCCCAAAATTCTTTCTCTTTGCTTTCAATCCCTTCTTTTTCCTTTAAGAAAATATCATTCGCTTTAAATGAAGAAATCGATGAAATTTATAAGAAAAATGAAAAGAAAATTTCAACAAACCTTCTGCCCTCTTTCCCTTGATCGTTTTTCTCGTTCTTTGAAATTTCTCCTAAATTAGCACTTCGTTAGCGATAAAAATGAAAAGGAATCGTTAATTCTTATCCTAGAAGAAAATCGTTTGCTAAAAATGGAAAAACGGAACTCACCTCTCTTTCTCTCTCACACGAAGCCGCTCGTCCGCCCCCCCTTTGTTTCGTGAAAATCCTTTCGGTTACGCCCTTCCTGTTCACGATTTTAATAGGAGGGACCGGCCGGTTCAATCGAACCGGTCGGATGAATCAGTCGTTACATTGTGAGAGACGGTCCTCCTCTCGAAAGATGACTATTGTATTTTGTTTGTTCGTATTTCCTTTCTTATCAATAAAAATTTGCTATTTGCTGAATTTGTATTGGTTTGTTAGTTGTTTTTGATACGAAGGCGTATCAAATTGGTATCGGAGTACTTTTTTGAGACCTATGACAACAAAGAAGGTGGAGGCGTTGGAAAGGAAGATGGAGCAAATCAAATCCGATATGGAAAAGAAATCCTCAACCATTGAAGGAAGATTTACATCTATGGAAAACAGATTGGGATGGGTGGAGATGTTAAGGAAGCTCATGGATATGCAATCCGAAACTCCATTGGCGGTTTTGATTGCTAAACCTAACTAAGATTTGACAGGGATTCCCTTCGCCACAATGCAGAATTTTGTGATGGCAGCAAAGGTGTTGTTTCGGATTAGGGTGGAGGAGATCTTTGCTAACGTCATCAAATGTGGAATTTCAATTAGAAAATCCATCATAATTAACTCCTTTAATTCCTCTTCTCACATATGTAATGATAGGTTTAATGGGCCCCACAAGGGGGGCCGAATCCCTTGCCCTTTCCTCCCCTGGCCTACTGCCCTCTCCCGTATCAGATTTATGCTGACGTTAAATTTAAATAGATCAAAAATCTTCTAAATAGCATAGATGTGATTAAAAATCAAGACTAGAGTCTATGCTCATGAGCACAAACATCTATGTTAAAATGAGTAATAAAGGTGCTATTCCTAAGAATATAACTTGTTATTATCATACAGGTTCTAACTTCGAAGTTGGGGGTATTACCCTCATGGGAGGAAACAAAGGTACCAACTTAAGGAAGACAATCATGAAAGAAATGCCTAGAACTGTACTACATGGCAAAGGTCCTAATAATTGACTCAGATTTTTATGTCGAATAGCATGTCTAAAGAGATATATGAATTATGTGTTAATAGAACTTAAAAATAATAAATCTCCAAAGCCCTTCTATTATTATATTAGCCTACTTTGTCAAAAATTTCAATTCATTTTAAAGTTATTCCAGCTCCCAACGTTATTGATGCTTCACCTTCTCCATTGTACAGGTGAAAACTGAAAACTAGCTAATTTTCATATGCAAAGGTCATAGGGAAGTCAAAAATCTTGTACAAAAACTTACAACAACGAAACAGCTCTTACTGCCTCTTACATAACACGAGAATGTGGTCAAGTGGAATTGCATATGCGTATTATAGAGTTTAGCTTTTCGCTTGGGCGCTGCATGCAAACGTGTAATGTAGTACCATCATATCAAGCTTAAACTACCATCTAGTTTATCGAAGGACCAACAAACCTACATGTTTTTACTCACACAGCATTCCAATGCAAGATCAAGCGCATTTACTCTCTTCTGCACCACAAAAGTGAGTGAGAAACAACTCACAAGACTTCATAAACAGTACCATTTAACCTTGCATTTGCTCTCTTCTGCACCACAAAAATGAGTGAGACACAACTCACAAGACTTCATAAACACTACCATTTAACCTTGCATCAGACACAATTGTTTAAATTTCCATAAATCAAGTAAGAGTACAGCATTTCTATATCATTATATTTTGCACCATCTGTTTGAGTAGTTGTATTATATTTGACTTTTGTTAAGAAAAGTAGAGGTATACTGAAAAAAACTTAGTTAGAAAATATTAGAATTGAACTTTCTTTATTAGTTTTCAATGAGAATTTGACTCTTAACAGGATACAATGGAGAAAAATGATTCATGTAGCCGACTCCACATAGTGGGATAAAGGCTTGTTGTTGTTGTTTGCTCAAACAAAAAGGCGTCTCGGCATGAATCTCGCTTTGCAGACATAGGATTCCTTTCTCCTTAAAGCAGGTTGTAGTTAACCAGATTTTCCTTGAAGATTGAATCAGGGTTTAATTATATCTGGGTTCTTACTTCCTATGAGCGCAAATCCTCATAGTTAATTACCCCTCTTACTGCATAAGAGAGCACTCTCGATTAAGGATAAATTAGTTTTAGAATGCTTTAGTCTCACTTGTAGGGGATGGAGGTAGACTCGATCAAGATCCCATGGTTCTATTATCCTAGGAATATTGTAGCTTACAGTTTACCAATATTAATAATCATTGATTGTAATGTCCAGGGAATCTGATTAGCAGCCATGGTTTCCTCTCTCAGGGATCCCGAATAAAATGAATTGGTTAGATATAAGTCTCAAGTTTATTGTGATTTGGGATTTGCATCTATTAGAATATCTAGTAATTGATTTAATTTGGGGCTTATAACTTCATTTAGAAGTTGCCCATAAGTTTAGTTTAGAATGGGGCTTACGGCTTCCCTTGGAAGTTGCTAGGGATTTGATTTAAAACAGGTCTTATGGCTTCTCTTGGAAGTTGCCCGATTATTTGTTTAGGTCTTGTTACTTATGCATTAGAAGTAGCCTATTGTTTGGTTGAGGGTTTAAAACTTCTTTTAAAAGTCACCCAAATAGTAGGTCATACAGCTTCTCTTGGAAGTTGTCTGTATGTTTGGGCAGGTCTTATGACTTCTGAATTTAGAAATAGCCTAGTTGTTTGGGTAGGTCTTATGACTTCCCTTTGGAAGTTTCCTAGTTGTTTGGGTAGGGCTTATGGCTTCCTTTGGAAGTTGCCTGGTTGTTTGGGTAGGTCTTACAACTTCTGCATTTAGAAGTGGCCTGGTTGTTTTAGGTATAGGGTTGTTGTACTTCATTTAGAAGTTTTCCTAACATGTGAGTCCTACTGCTTCACTTAGAAGTAGCCCGGAGTTTGTTTAAGAAGTAGGTTTTACTGCTTCTATTAGAAGTAGCCTGATTTGATTAAGAAGTGGGTCTTACTGCTTCTATTAGAAGTAGCCCGGTTCATTTAAGCTTTGGACAACGGTGGCTTTAGTTTATAGTTCTTTAACTGGCCCGACACTAGTGTTTTCGTTGCAGTGGTTTCTTTTTCCTACTTTAGCAGTGTTTTTTAGTTTCTGTTTAGCACTGTAGTTTTGTTTATAGTATTTGTTTGTTCATTCCTACACTGCATTTTTGTTTACAGCGCTCAATACTGACTCTTGTTTATTTATTTGCAAGAGTCCATACTGTCTTGGAGTTTGCAGTGTTTTGGAGTTTACACAAGAGATGGAGTTTTTGGAGAGTTTTGTTTGAGAGTTTTTGTTTCAGTGTTTACTATTTTTGTTTTAGGAGTTTATGTTTAGTTGGTGTAAGTTTATTTTAGGTTTGTTTAGTATACACACTTTTCTTTTTATTGCATTTTTTATTTCATTTTATTATGCCTTAATTAATTAAATTACAAAGATTTTTAATTGGTTAATTAATTAAATGAGATTTATTCTTTTAAATCAATTAATTAAGTAAATTAGATTTATTGATTAATTGTTTAATTTAATGAATTGTTCAGTTAATAAAATGAAATTTTAATTTCATTTTTAAATTACTCAATTTGGTTAGTTTATATTTAAAAATTGATTATTATTTAATTAATTAAATGAAATTTTAAAGTGATTTTTAAATTGCTCAATAAATTATAAAGTTATTTTAAAATTGATTAATAGATTTAAATTTTAATTTCATTTTATTAATTAAATTGGAGATTTTAATTTTATTTTAAATTGATTAATTAATTAAATGGATTTTATGAGTGATTGGTTAATTAATTAGTTGATGAAATTTAAATTTATTTTAATATTGATTTATCAGTTATTTAATTGTTTAAATGGGATTTTAAATTTATTCTAACTTAATGAATTAATTATTAGATTACTAGAGTTCTCAAATTACTCTTTAATATCTCCTGAAAATTCGGGAGCCTCCCAGCATCATTTCGACAACCTATTAGCGTCCCCTCCCTGCGTGGTGAGGTCGGGACGACACTTGCCGTGATTTCTAATAGCCCGGATCAAAGATGCGATGGTGCAGGGTCTTCAAAATAGAAATCATTTTACCCAGATCAAAGGTCAATGGCATAGAGTCTTCAATGTGAAAATTCCACCGCCTGAATCAAAGATCAACAATGCGGGTCTTTGAATTTAAAATTTATCCCGCCCAGATCAAAGATCAATATCGCGAGACCATCAATTTTAGAATTCATCCCACCCGGATCAAGGATCAATGGTGTAGGACCTTTGATTTAGAATATAGGTTTGCTTATTTCTAAAAGAAACTTGTTTAATTACACTGATAACAATCAATTGCCATTGTGCTTTATGAAATCTCTTTTGTGTATAAGGCAATTGTTTCGTTTTGAGCAAGAGACATGTTCAATTGAGACGATTTGGCACTTTCGTGTGTGGAATCAGAGATAGAGGCGGGAGGTTACGAACAGGCAGGCGGGTGTGTGTGTGGTTCCGATGTCACGAAAGAGGGTTCGGCTGATCGCGTGGGTTTGGGAAGACGACACCAGAGGAGGGATGTAGGCGTGCGGAATCAGAGGAAGTTGGAGGAGAGCTAGATGTTGAGTTCTGGCATCGGATCGGTCGGCGTATGTGTGCAGGCGAACAAGAGATTTTGCATGAAGCAACAAGGGTGACACTTGGGCTGTCGCGGGTAGGCCTAGACGCGTGAGGTGCGTGCGATTGAAGTAGAGGAGGCATTCTATTGGGCTGGTGTTCAGCGTGAGGAGGCAGAGCGTGCAAGAACAGGGAAGTGAACGGGATGAACGAAAGTTTGTCTTCCCTTCTCTGTTCAATTTTCTTGTTTTTCTATTGATCGAATCATTAAAGAGATGTGTTGTTTCATGAAACAGTGTATTTGTTCGCTCTGAAACCGCGCTCTTTTTTTCTTCGTTTCATTCCGTTCTCTCTTCTTTTATTTTTATTAGTCTACATCATCATATCTTGTTGAAGCCTAATGAACCAATGTCTGATGAAAACTAATGAAACTTGAATTGTATACAATAGTTGATGTGTAGCACTAACATATCTTTGTGCAATCAACAGGAATGAATGGAAAAGGGTGCTAATGATGATGACGACAACAGCTGGAGTGCAGATCAGTACAACAGATGCTTTTCTTGCATCCAGAGATAAATGCAGCATTACTTCATTCTATGAAAATAAAGAAGCTATTCTATCAGGAAAAGAAGCACAGAGATGGGCACCATTGAATTAAGTATGATTTTCTCAACCTAAGCATGAGATTGTTTCCCACATATGCATCAATAAAAAGACAAAAAAATATAAGGGGCCATTAATTCAGGAAAAAAAAAAAGAAACATAAGACTCACCCCGGCATTGTAGATAAGCTTTATTACACGGATTGGAGCAGCAACAACATCTCCTGTTTTATAGATGTCATCCAATGGAATATTTTGTTGCAAAAGCTGGTTTCACCATTTGATTCAGTATCTATAAACAGAAAGTACACCTGCAAAAGCTGGTTTCATCATCTAATGTTAAAAGAAGTATACCTGCAAATGGTCCCCAAAAAGTTTAACTTGAGAAGTTGCAACATCATCACGTATTCCAATGAACGCTTCAAATGTAGCCTTTATAATTGAACCATGAGGTCAAGCAAATTAGAAAAAAACAATTAATAGAACGCCATTGAAACCAAATTTAAAAATGTTTAGAGCATAAAAGGATTAGGATCAATAGACTAAAGATCGAGTATACAATACGTAATTTTAGAGTATGGGATAATAACAATTATCAATCAATATTATTTGATGATAAAGGGATACCTAGGTGTGATAAATTTGAATATTTTAGATCCATATTAAAAAAAAAAGAGGTATAAATGATGATATAACTTATAGTTATAGTTGGGTGATTACAATGATAAAATGCTTCCAAAGTATTATGCAATAACAGAACATCATGAAGAGAGAAAGGTGAATTTCAGAAAATTGCAAATAGATTTTCTATATTATATGGTTCCGAGTTTTGGCAATAGAAAAGATGTTTAATGATGCAAGCAAAAATTAGGACAAACCCCTAATTTTTGCAAATAAAAATAAAGTCTTAGTAGGTAATAAAAAAGATACTTAAAATACCCAAAATGACACTTTTTATAGAATAAAGACTCTTACAAACTTTGACACAAACAAACTTATGAAATAAAAATCCTAAACTTGCATTCCATTTGCTTTTAGAAGAAGGATACAGGTGGGGTGGACACTTGCGTAGAGAAGAAGGGGTTAGAAGCCGAGAAGAAGGGAGGAGAAGCTCGCAAGCTTTCCTAGAGGGGAAGGAGAAGAGTTGGACAAAGCTCGCAAGCTTTTCCAAGAAATCCGCAGGTTTACAATTTCCAAAAATCACATTATCACTCTCTTTTTCCTTACAAAACACCCCAAATATATAGCCAAGAGAGAGGAAACCCAACAGCCAAAGTACCTCCAAATAGACCAATGAAAAGAGGGGAAAAGGAATGCTAAAAGTCTCCAACAGCAGCCCCAACATTTTGGTACAGGAAACCAAGAGACAACATCACAAGAAACAAGCAAAACATTCCCCCCAAGCAGCCACAGCTAAGCAGCCAGCAGGACCCGAAAAGTCACACAGAAACCAGGGAAAAAGTCATGGGAAAACCAGCCAAATGAGGGACCCGAGGAGGCAACAAGGGGAAACCAACCAGCAGCCATGGGAAGAGCAAAATGCCACCAAAACCGAGAGGGAAGGGAGAAACCGAAGAGACACACAAGTTCCACTCCCCTAAACCTTTTGGAAATAAATACACACCTTTATGCATTAATGATCCTCCAACAATAATGAGCTACAACCCCAAGTAGGTCAACTTAAGCAAGCTCCAACCCAAACAGCCCAAGCCAAACCGAAAACAGCAGCAGTCCAAAGGAAGAGTTTTTTATGTTGTGGAGACCCCCCCTTTGCCTACATCATTTAACCAAGTTGAGTGTGGTAGAAATGACAATATTAAAATGGTGTGGTAGAAATGACAATATTAAAATGGATACATAAAAAAACATGAAGGTTAAATTTGAGAATGATTATATTAACATTCAAATTACGCTTCACAGAAACCTAGAAAAGCATCAACCCAATCTTTTACTAAAACTTCGATCAGGATAAAACAAAAATATATGGAATCCTAACTATTTGGAATCCTGGTGATGCAAGGGGGGGGGGGGGGGGGGGGTCGTCCTTGGGCTGCTTGCTATTCTCGGTTAGAGGCGTTGGCTGTTTTCGGTTTTGGGCTTGGTAGTCCTTGGTTTGCTAGCATTGGGTCCCTTGGGTGGCTGCTGTTTGTCGGATTGGGCTTTGGTTCTCGGTTTTGAGCTGATGTTGAAGTTCTGGTTATGTTGAGCTGAAGTTTAGCTCATTAATTCTAAAAGGCATGAAGTAATGGTGTAGCTCATAAATGAAAAAAGGTATGTGGAGTGGACTTGTGTCTCTTTCCCTTCCCCTTGCTGCCTTCTCGGTTTTCCCCTTGCACTCCTCGGTTTTCTCTGGGCTTTTGTTGTTCCCGTGACATTCCTGGATGAATTCTGTGCCCTCTTTGCTCTGGTTCCTGTGTGGCTTTTCGGGTTCTTACCTGGGTGGTTTTCCCGTGGCTGATGGGCTGGCTTCCCGTGGCTTTGCTGGCTGGCTACCCGTGGTTTTGCCTCCTTGTTTCCTATACCTAATTGGGGCTGCTGTTTGGTGACTTTTGGCCTTCTATTTCCCTATATTTAATAGGTTTAATTGTTGAGTTTAAGGGTTGTTTGGCTGCCCTCTTTTAGCTATATATATGTGGTGTTTTGTAATAGAAAAAAAAAAGAGTTGAAAAATGTAATTTTTGGAAGTTAAAAAACCTAAGGGTTTTTGTTGGAAAAGCTTGCGAGCTTGTTCCATTCTCCTTCTCCTTCCTCTAGGAAAGCTTGCGAGCTTCTCCTCTTTTTTTCTCAGACTTCTAACCTCTTTCTTCTTCTCGCAAGTGTCCACCCCACCTGTATCTTTCTTCTAAAGTGAATGAAAAGCTTCTTTAGGTCTTTTTAAATTATGTTTGTCAAGTAAAGTGTTGTTGTTTTATTTTATCTAAAGTTGTAAGTTGTTTTAAGTGTCATTTCAAGTTATGGAAAGTGTCTTTATGTATCTTTTGTGTCTTTTATGGTCTCCAAAATGTTGGGGAGATCTAGTGTGGTTTTATTTTTATTTTGCTTGCAAAAATTAGGTTTTTCTTAATTTTTGCATGCATCATCTGGATTGATAGTCATTATCAAAGCTAGTATTGCATGCCAGAAATTAAACACCTTGAGGTTTTAAATTTAAAAAAAAAAAAGTTACCTAACAGCAGAAAGTAGCAGTTAGAAGGGAATATTGTTTATATTTGTATTCACTTAAACGAATATCATAAATATTGCTTTTGAAAGAAAATCTCCTAATACTAAGCAATGTTGAATTACTAAAACCTTGATACTCTTTTTTAGCAAGCGAAATACAACAATGTTGAAATATACAGGCATCATAAAGAGATAAAAATGTTGAAATGTCTACAAAACATAATATTTAAAATAACACAAGAAATACAACAATCAGATGTAAGGTCTACACAGATAAATGTAGAGACATCTTCAGAACCTTGATGAAGTTTTTTTTTTCCTCCCCAAAGTCCATGGGGCGGGAGTTATTATGGCATAGGAGTCTTGGCGATAACTTCCGTGATCCTTACCAACGGGACAAATTAGCACCCACAGACCTTGGAGAAGATGATTACACACTAAGACCTGAAAATAAGATTAACTCACAGATGTGAGCTCCGAAAATTCGTGCCCTAGCCTCTCCGCATCTTCTTTTATTGACGGAGAGAGTTTTAACAGATTTAGGTTCCGGGGTAAATTTTCAGAAAGCAAATTAGGTTTTAGATAAGACATTACCCAGAGATTTCACCCTCATTTTGCGGGGACTTTATGATCTGAGTTCTAGTTAATTACCTCTCCCGATAACGAGAGAGAACTTTCGATTAAGGCTAGTCATTAAATAGGTCGCAATAATTACCTAGCATATAGTAGCAACAATTTGGATTTGAAATTCATCACCATAAACTTAAAACGGGTGATGAGGAAATGATGAAAGGCCTGATCAAGATCACATAGTTCCGTCATCCCGGGCTGTCATAATCCCTGGTCTACTTAGTCAAAGGAGGTAGTCGACCCAACCTGACAAAAGGAATCTTGTCGGCAGCCATGGGTTGCTTCATCCAAGAATAGCTTGTACACGTAGGGTAGATATGATGATGCAAGCAATTTGGGGGGTCTTTGCTCTAGCCGGCTGCTATTTGCCTGTTCGGTTCCCTGCCTGGCTGGCTGTTCGGTCCTTGCTTTTCCCGTGGTTGCCTGTTCGGGTTCCTGGCTGATTGTTTGGTTCCTGCATACATTTATGGCTAGTTTCTTTTGTCTCTTGGGCTCCCAACGTAGTTTAAATGCTGTCTTTTTCTCCCTTTTTGCTGGTTGGCTGTTTTGGGCGGCTGAAGTTGTCCTTTGGGCTCTCTTTTGGTGGTTGTTTGGCTCCCCTTTCTTCACCTATATATAGGGGATATTTGTGGCTGTTTTAGGAGAAGTGAAGTGAAGTGAAGAATTATTGGAATGTGAAACCTGCAGGTTTTGTTCTAGCTTGCAAGCTAGTTCCCTTTCTCTTCTCCTCTTTTGATTTCGTCTCGGGCTTCTTATCTATTTCTTCTCTCCACAAGTGTCCACCTCACCTGTATCTTTCTTCTCTACTTATCGTATTATCAAGCTATTAAGAGTTTAAGTGTCTTTTTATGAGTATTTTGTGCATGTCATCTATTTGATGTGAGTTTGTCGTTAAATGGTCATTTTAAGTCGTTTTTTAGAACATTTGACTTGTATTAGGCCAATTTTGGAAGACTTGCAAATTTTGTAATTTGTAGGCAATTTTTCTTGCCTGTGTCATATGAACTTAAGCCAACTTTAGTTAACAGAGGGCTTTATATCTTATAGAGTGCATCATATAATTTCATTACTCAAGGGGATTTTAACTATAGCATACGAGCTTTGGCCGTGACCATAATATAGTGGTACCATTTTGAAGAAAAACCACCTGGTCAGAGGGCACATGTCACATCCCTGCTGGCGATGAATCAACTGAGAATGAATTGTAGTAATACAGTCCACAAGATATCTGCTATTTGTGAGCTGAAGTTATTCTCTAATTTATCATCCTCGCCAAACTGTTGCGAAGTGTGGATGAATTTTAGTTTTAAGTTTTTTTGTGATTAAATTTTCATTTAAATGTTTAGAATTTGGTGGATATTAGATTTTGAAATTTTAATAGGCTTTGAGAATTGACCCCTCCAGTTGAGATTTACATTCAACGTGATCATCATCGGTTTGGTTGTATCAAGTGAGTTATCCCCCTCTCTATTGGTTAGGTCAACAGTGATGTCTTCTGAATTTCCAAAAACATTCAGATTCTTGGAGGTCTTAGAAGTAAGTTTTGCTTGAAGTTGTATCTCCTTTAGATTGAACATTTCACTGTGTTGTACTTTCAAAGGGCAACCCTAGAAACATTCTCAAAGGGGCTTGCAAATTCTCTCTAAGATTTTATAAGGCACACAAGTTTAATAACAAGTAGTCTTTCTTCCCTTTTTTATTTTATTATTTTAAATATTTTTTATTCTTATTCATTATGTAGGGTCCTTGGTCATTTAAAAATCCGACAACCTCCTAGCGCCCCCTCCCCACGAAGGGAAATTGGGGAGGCACTTGCCTTTCAATCTTCCTGGCCAGATCAAAGATGCGACGGCGCAAGGTCTTCGTATGTTCATTTCTATTGGCCGGATCAAATATACAACGTATCTTCTTTGGCTCTTCTCCCAGCCGGATCAAAGATACAATGGTGCATGTCTTTACTACCTGTTGTTTAAGCAAGCGGGAAAGAAAATTTATACATGTTCTTTTTTTTATAGAATAATATATATAAATATATACAGGTAGATGGAGAATTGGTGGTTTGATCCGGCGGCGAGATTGGCCGTTGGGTATGTCGGGTCGAATGAGTGCGAGACTGGGTCGGGTCAGTCGAGTGCATAAGGTGTGATTTCTTGCATGCGGAATCAAGTGAATGGGAGAAGGCTAGAGCTTGGAGGGTTTGCGGGCATCTACGTGCATGGAGAGATCGAGTGGGTGTGGCGAGCCTGCAACGGGGACAGTTGGGTCTTCTGTTTGCGGTTGAGGGAGACAAGAGGGATAGTGCAGACATGAGTGGGTGTTGCACACATAGTCAAGCACTTGGACTGGGGTTGATCAGGTTAGGTCTTTGTGCGGTTGAGGGGCCGAAGAAAAAGAAAGAAAGAGGAATAGGTCGGATCGCGGGAGCGATCGTGTGCAACGGGTCTCCCATGCTGCCGAGATCGAGCTATGGGAGGATGGAATGGTGGTTGGGTCATGCGCGCAGATCGAAGTCGAAGACAGGAGTGGATGATTGCATGCATTCTTGCGTATAACAACCAATGTTAAGTACTATAACATTTCCATTATAGCCTCTGCATTCCACTAACCGAGCCATGCACTGGCTGGATTAGATCTCACAGTTGGAAATTTATTGGGAATCCTGTAGTGGGAAAAGCACAAGGAATCTTATAATATAATATAATCTAAATAAATGCATTATGCAGCATTAGCATTTCCCCTCAACTGGCTTCTGGTGTGCGAAGTAGCTGCAGGCCGTGAGCTTAAGAAGCGGATATTGCTAGCTGGAGTGGATTCAAGCTGCTATGGTGAAGAATTCCTGAAATTTTCAGCAAATTAAGGTAAGGTAAATTAGGTAAATGGTTTAGTTAGTGGCTGATAACTTTATTTGGCTGAGATCAAGTGTGGTTTGATTAATCTAAGTAGGGCTGTTGCTTCTAGTTGCTGAAAATTCAAGAAACAGTAAGGGAAAGTGTTGTTGTTTTCTGATTGTAGCTAAAAGCAGGTAAGGATATTAATGTTTACTAAAAATAGGTAATGGTTATTACTACTATTGCTGAAATAAAGATTTAGGTTGCTGAAATCTTACTGAATTCAAGAGGAAAAAGGGTTGTTTGCTGAATTTTATAAGTAGAAGGTTGAAGTGGTTGCAGAAAACAGTAAAGAAGAGGAATTATAAGGGAAAGGAAGTAGAAAATAGTTTTAAAAGAGAGAAAACATTATTATTGAATGAGAAAGAGTGCAATTGAGTTGTACACAAGAGGAAAAGAAGACAGAGTCTAGGAGAACAAATTCCTAGCGATGTGAGATATTCAAACGATGCATAGGAAATAGTAAAATTTTATATAATTACAAATTCATATTTATTATGTTATGATAGCATTTATTTCAATTAATTCCAATTTTGTTGATTCATTAAGTAGTAATGATATATTAGCACACTGTATGATTGTGAGAAATAAACGTGATGGAAAAGTGAAATAAGTCATATATGAGGGATAAGCCCACACAAGTAAAGGCGAAAGACCTGACGAGATAAGCATACACTCTCGAAATTCTAATAGTTGGAAATTCAGCCCCAACCTTAAATGAGAGAGCAGCTCTAATTCTAAAAGTTGGGAATTCGGACCCAACCTTAAATTAGAAAACTGGAATTGAGTAAAAGCCTATAGCCATCATATGACTTGTATAAAGATATTGAACAGGAACAAGAAAGAAAGTGATGTTATGCATTTCTTATGACAATAATGAAAATTTACATATGTTTTACATTAATTGTCAATATGTTAATTATGATTTCTTATACATTATTTGTGTATTTCATTGAGTCATAACTCATTAATAGTGATTATACTGTAGGCAAGGGGAATGAGCAAGTGGGGTAGTAGTCAAGACAGTTGACTACACTTTTGTGTACATATAATTTTTGAGTGTATCTGAGTAGGAGTAGTACAAAGTTTTGGGTAAGTAAGCAAATTTTAAAAATTTTAGTAATGCTCTGTACTTCAATTAAGATGTACCTTTTATTTGAGGTATATTACGTATACTTCCTATTATGAAGTATAAAGATTGATATATGAGGATATTCTAAATAGACTACTTCTCACTCCATGATTCTGATAGAGATATTAGTAAGAAGGAAGTTTGTTCAGATACTCCTCTGTTATACTCTAGATTGATTATAAGGGGGTCAAAATGGGGTATGACATTGCGTAGGTGAGCCGAGAGAGACTAGAGAGCAAGAAGGGCGAGAGCATTCCTTCTTTGGTTTTGGTTTGGGTTCAAATAAATGGAGCGATTCTTTGCATGCGATTTTGTGAAAACGAAAGGGAATGTCAGTTGTGTCGTGTGCAGTCGCGTTGTTTGAGTGAAACGTGCGTGAGGTGGGCTGGTCGGGCTGGTTAGTGGTCATCAACAGACCACATAAAACTGACATAAAATAATACATAAGTAAAAATAAATATAAGCAATAGTTTGAGGCAAACTTGGACATTAGTCCAAAGAATGATGATCCAAATTTTATATCCAAGTGACAGCAGAATATCAAAGTTGACATAATTAATCAAAATGTACCTTATAACCAAAAATCCCGTCTTCATATGTCTCATACGGTCCAATTGTTACATCTAATTTTGAATCCTGAAACAAAAAATAATAAACGGGAAGGTAAAAAGTAGGAAACCTTTTTGAGTTAGGAGTTCACAAAGAA
The DNA here is from genome assembly GCA_019925795.1 of Dendrobium chrysotoxum. Classification (NCBI taxonomy): domain Eukaryota; kingdom Viridiplantae; phylum Streptophyta; class Magnoliopsida; order Asparagales; family Orchidaceae; genus Dendrobium; species Dendrobium chrysotoxum. The sequence goes on along the minus strand of CM034302.1, from coordinate 5,233,161 downwards.
GGAAATCTAGGAGAGAAAGGTTAATACATATTCTTAGTGACTTTTATCTCATATTTAAAAAAAAAAAAGAAATAACTCAGTAATCTGAAAGATGCTAAACAAAATAAATACATACAAAATGACAAGGATGAATAAATCATGCATGATCTAAGAGTGGTATACTAACCAATTCCATCCAAGCGACATCAGATTCATAATAGTCATTTGACAAAAAAGCATCTGCTTTGGTTTTCAGCAACTTCTTCAAGCTTCGAGATTAAAGAAAAAGAAATCATTGGAATATAGACCCATACACAATATAAAATGTGTTCATACAGAAAACAGGTATCAATAGTGCAGGTAGCATGGTAAACACAAACTTACCTTGAACTATCAGTTCTCTCTGCTGCTCTATGAAGAAGTTCAGCAGCTTTGGTAAGGAATTCACCATATTCTTGAGAATATGGAACTACAAACAAATCATGTGACTTAGAAGACTGGGTCAACACCGAATGCCTGATGGCATCTAATGCCTTGATGGATGCAGTCCAATCCAAATAAGATTCATCATGCCTTTTAATGACACTGAAAAATCCTGTAGCAGCTTTTTGCTCACTTTCTGTTAAGCTAGCCATCCACGTCTTAAATTCCTAAAAAGGCACCAAAAAAGAGTTAAAATGTAGAGCATGACGCAACTGATCTAAAAGAATATTTTTAGAAGCTCTTGACCATATTCAAGATGAAGAGTTACAGAAAGTCCCGCCTAAGAATATCTCCCAAGGTTCAATGGTTTACATATTACTACATTATTTGATGGAGTACTCCTCTATTTTAGGTGTGCAAAGATAAGTTCTTTAGATCCAAGCTTGAATACATCCAAGATGAGCAAGAGCTAATTCCATTTGATGCCAAAGGATATCTCAGAGGCTTAATTGTTTAACATGTTGACTTCGAAAGTATTTATTGGACTAATTCTCAACTTTAGGTTTGCAAAGACAAGTTCTTTGATACGCATTCCAAAATTCCATTGGCAATCACTAAAAGTAGTTTAGATAAAGATATTACAAGCACTTTATGACAGAAAGTTTAATTTGAAGTCAATGAAGCCAAAAATAATTAAGAACAACTTTCAATATCAACATTTTTATCACTTTGGTATTATTATGTGTGCATACTAGGATTGCCAAACTTGTTTTTTTTTTATTTTTAGTTAAATTCAGTTAAAAATACATTAAATAAGGCAACCAAGTTCACCGTGAACTTGAACAATTAAAGTTGGCGACCACTTGGGTAAAAGCAAGTTGCATAATCTGCAGTCTTTGAACAAGTTCAGAGGAATTTGGACTAGTCTTTCAGGTTGGCTACTTGCAATCATGGAGGTTAAATTTATTTTGAACATACAAATCCATGGGGTCCAACAGATGAGATTTTACTTGGTCCTTCACTCTTATGTCCTTGGCATAAACATATAATTAGAGACATTGATTCCTTGGATCCTACTATGTGGCTTTCTTGAGACATTCCAATCTGCATTCTTTTTCACTATTTCATGGGTCTTTTTGAACCTTTGGTTTCTAATCCCTTTCAAACATGGATCCAAGGATTTGGCTTTCCCTCTACTCCATTCTGATAACTGAAAGCAGAACTAGCCCTTTTATTATTCTCAAATGGGTTCATGCTAACCAGTATCTAGAATCAATAAATTTGAAAGTGACTTGGAAAGTGCATAGAAACTCTTCCATGTTACCTGGTATCTAGAAGCAATAGCTTTGAAACTAAAAGCTCTTTCCTTCTCTTGGTTGCACAGGACGCCTCCCTTGCCCAGTAAATATCACCCAAGTGTTAGAATAAAAGTATTATTGATCACCAAGAAAACCAAGGGCCATTACATGCAAATGCACCCGCTTGTTTCAAGCTTCAGTAGCTTTCTTATGACATCAATTGCTAATCATTTTGCAAAGTACTACTGAACTCCAATACCTGGGAGCAAAATTAAGATTTTGCTTGAACATCATTCTTTTATGTAAATCAATTTTCTTGACTTTATTTTAAGCAAGCTTTAGCACCTTGTGTCCAACTTGTATATTTTCAAGAAAATAATATTAAGCTTAAAGAGTTCGTTAACTTGGAAACAAAGCAAAAGTGTTTCTCAAACTTGGCTGTCATTTTTCCATAGAAATTGAATTTCAGGATTTTATGTTCAGAAATTCATAAGCTTCTTGTGCGTAATCTTTCATACCTTCATGCAAGTACTCTTGAGCAATAACAGATCACTGGTTTGGAAGCAAAGTAAGAATGATCTTTTCCTAAGCTTTTATTTTAACATGAAATAATTTTTATTAAAATAAGTTTTAAGCTTGATAACTTAGTATTTGTAGTGTTCCTCATTGTATATATCTTCTCTATTTGAACTTTTATTCTAGTTGCTAGTTGTTTTTGCATTATCTCCACTAGTTGCTCTTGTAACAGGTTTGGCATCTTCTTCGGAAGGGTTGAGCCTTCTGATTCTTGAGCCTTGAAAATGAAGTGGTGAAAGGGTTCATTCTTGAGCCCAAGTAAAGAATGTTGTGAGGCTTTTACCCATAATGCCAAGGATTGATGGATGAATTTATAAGAAGGGCCAATTTGAGTGGATTTAAGCTTGCCTGAGCCACAATAAATCCTCATGCCATTTAGCTTGCCCTATTCTTTACCCTCACTTTCCAGAATCATGCATTCAGATAGCTTCATTCACTCGTGGGCATATCAATTTTAACATCAATCTATTTTAATTATTCATTTACTCAACCCTTCACTCTTATACTTTACATATTTGCAATCTATATTTGGTTATGTTATTCATACTCCTGTACACTTGAAGTGCTTTGGTGTTTGCATAAAAGTCTTTAAATTTCAATTTAATCTCATGACACCCAACTGAACCCCCTATCCCCATCTTCGTCCCACTTGGCTAGTGCAAATAGGCCAAAAATTAGCATTTTAATGCCTGATTATTAATTAAATTTGTTGTTTTCGTAAAAGTGTTATACAGCTTAAAAAAGGTGATAATTCCCGCCTCCAGCATCTCTTTGATCAACTTTTCAATCTCATCCTTCTGAAATTGAGGATATCGGTAGGGCCTGATGCTGATGGGCGACACAACTTCCCTCAAGGTGATGGCGTGCACTTGCTCCCTCGGTGGTGGCAATCCCTGAGGTGGCTAAAACACCTCCTGGAATTGCTGAATCAACAGCTGTATGAAGAGGGGTATATCCTCTCCCTCCTCCAATCTAGCTCCCTCCAAACTGTGCAACTCCACCAAATATTCTCCACCCACCTCCTCTATGGTCCTGATCAAAGACTTGAGAGATACCCCAGTCTTGGACAGCCCTGCATCACCTTGGATCACCTTTTCTTCCCCCCTATCACCAGTTCCATCCTTAGTATTCCCCAATTGACCTTAGTATCTCCCAAAGTCTCCAGCCACTTCATCCACAGGATGACATCAGTGCTCCCTAACTCCAATGGAAGAAAATCCCCCCTCACCTGTATCCCCTGAATTGTCAGCACTACTCCCCTACAAACTCCTCTACCCATTTCCACCTTTCCCGTGCCCATCATCACCCCATAGCCTCCTGTATTCACTAGTTTCACCCCCAGCAAATCAACAATCTGGGTGGAGATGAAATTGTGGGTTGCCCCACTATCTATCAACACTACCACCTCTCAATCAGCTATCTCTCCCTTCACGTTCATAGCGTGATTCGAAGTGAATCCCACCACTGAGTTTAGGGAGACTTCTGCCACATCCAGATGCAACTTCTCCTCTATCTCCTCCTCTACTTCTCCCTCGCCTCCCTCCTAAGTTTCCACGTCATCACAGATGGTGAGAACCAGACAAGTTTGGTCCCTACACCTATACCCTAAGGTGTGCTTCTCGTCACACCTGAAACACAACCCCTTTGCCCTCTTCTTTTGTATCTCCTTCTTTGTCAGCCTCTTGAAATTTCCTCCACTCCCTCCTCCTACTGTCTTCTCCCCTCCTCCTATTGTCTTCTCCCTGATGCTCTCACGAAATCCTCCTATTGCAGGCCCCTTGGGTGCTAAGTGAGTGGTCGTCATCCTATAAGTGCCTCTTGAGCTGCTGCTCCACCAGCTGCGCTAACTTCATGGCCTCTCCCAAGTCACGAGGCATCATGACTTTCACCACCGCTCTGATTTCTTCCTTGAGCCCCTTCATGAAGTTTCCTTGCAAAGCAGTCTCTGATAATCGCTCCACCCAACTAGCTAGGTGCTCGAATAGCTCCTGATAGTCCGTCACTAATCCGTCATGTACCAGTGCAAAAAATTGCTCATAGAAGTCCCCTCTCCTGTCGGTTTGGAAACGTTCTAATAAACAGTCCTTGAATGCTCTCCAGCTCCGTATAAGTCTTCTTTAGTCCCTCCATTGGAACCATGACAACGCCTTCCTTTTCAAACATAAGTCTTCTGCTGTCAGTTTCTCCTCATCCATCAACCCATTGACGGCGAAGTACCTCTCCACCTTGTAGATACATCCATAAGCATCCTCTCCTTCAACAATTGGCATCTTCAGCTTCCTCACATTTGGCTCTCCCCCGTTTCCCCGTATTCCTCCATATTTTCCCCTCTCCCAAGTGCTTTGCTCTCCTCATATCTCCCGATCTTCCCTTACATGTTCATCTTCAAACCCTCTTCACTTTCTTCCCTCCTTTCTCCAAAATTAGCACCCCTACTACCATAATTTTCCTCCTTTTTCTCCCAAACAACACCACTTACTCCTTGTTCCCTATTCCCACGTCTCTCTACATACCTTCCCCATTTCTCCTCAATGATTTCTACATCGTCTTCCCTCCTATGAAAATAGAATTCGTAGTTTTTCCCATTGGTCCCGTCACCTCCGATGCCGCCGTTTGGATTTGATTTTCCAATAACTTCTTCACCATTAAATGAAGATCGGAAACTTTGTCTTCCACGGACAAAATCTTGTCTTCTACGAAGAAGATTTGATCTTCCACCGTGGCTTTTATTTGACTCATTTCTCCTTCAAAACGTTCTTCCAAAGCATCTACCTTCTTAGCCGCCATCAAAATTTCTGGATTTGTATTCAAAAATCAGCAAGGGTTCCTTCCTCCAGATGAATTTTCGCCATTAAAATTTCAAAAATTCAGCCCCCGATGGTCCCAAGACTTGCTCTGACACCAATTTGATATGAAATACTTGAGTTCGCAAGTAATCCAAGAGGAAATACTTGAGTTCGCAAGCAACCCTAGCAATAATTGATGAAAAACAGTGGAAACAATGCGATAATCTCGAAGAAATCAATCCAAAACGATAGATTGTAATAGTGGATTCAAAGCAAAAGCAAATACAAAGAAAGATACAATTGATCCTCAATTCGAGAGGAGGATCGTTGATGTGAAACAATCAACGGAATTGTAGGATTTAATAAGAAATTTATTTAAACAATGAAATTACAGAGTTAATGTTTCACTAAGTTAAGACTTTCAGTTTTTGTAGTTATTGTTTTGCCTTATACATGCGGTTACACATCAGAATGATAGAACAATTCAAAATAATAACAAACAAAATAGTAAATCAAACATGTGGATAACAATAATCCGTCGCTTAACAAATAGAACTTTCACCTTAGGGTCCTTCACTCTTGCTCGTGCAGTTGGGGTCTAGTGGAGAAAGGGTAGAAGCAACCCTAGAGATGCCACCATAAGAAAAGTGGCGCGTAGGATCTTGTTCGCCTGAGAAGTAGTCGGAGTCGGAGAAGGCGGTGGACGACCGATAAGTTGCCACGACCCGGAAGGTTGTTGCTCGTCGATGACCTCCGCCAAAGTGTCTAGATACAGTCGACGTATTCCTCAACGGTGAAATCAAATCCAAAACTGGGATCGAAGAAGGGTGATTGAATGATGTCGATTTGCCCTTGAGAATTGTACGTGAATCCGTGGTCGACTTCAAGATCGGCCATCCATGAGCTTGGGAGTTTCCTTTTGGTGCTCCTTGGTGCGGTCGTCGGTTGGAAGGAGTTGGGAGGGGCGGCGGATGGTGAGAGTGGGCGGGTGAGGGTGAGAGGAGAAGGGGCGGCTAGGGTTAAAAGAGGGTGGAGGGTTTAATTTAGAAAATCTGAAGTTAATTCCAGATTTTTTAAGAGGGAGGGAATAGATTAATTTGGATTCAAATTAATCCTAACTATGGCTATGGGGGGGGGCATTTTGGGGGAGAATTAAGAGTGATTAATTGAGGGGGAGGAGTTAATTGGAGAGAGAAAAGCAAGGGGAAGGGGGCCGGCCATAAGACGAGGGAGGGGTTATGTCTAGGCTCATCATATGTGGGTCCCAAAAAATTTAATTAGATTGAAATCAAATCTAAATTTTAATATTAGATTTGATGTAAATTAGGATGGCTTCCTAATTGGGTTTTAACTAATAGGAAAGTATTTGAAATTCAAAAGTTGATTGAATTCCAATAAAGAACCTTTCCTAAATAGCAAGAGTTTATTTTAGGAAAGTGATTAAAACCATTTGAATTTAGAAATTCAAATTAAGTGGACTAGGGAAGTGGGGGCCAGCGGGTTGGGCAAAGGGAGAAGGAGTGGCGGCTGGGGTGGAGACCGGCGGCAGTTTGTGGGGCGGCCGGCGGCTAAAGGGGCCAAGGGAGGCCAGCGGTATGGGGGCTTGGGGAGGGGCTCAGTCTAGGAGAAGTTGGGACGATGGGGAAGGGGAGGACGGCGGGTGCTAGGGAAAATAGGGGTGGCCGGATGTAGAGGAAGGGAAAGCGATGAATCGCGAATCTCGGACTCCTCCAAAGGTTGACGGGTATTACTCTCACCCTCACCTAGAGTATCTCCTCTCAAAAACTCACAAAGAGATCAAGCAAGAAAAAAAAAGGGAATTCTCATTCATAATCATCATTAGAAAAATCATATAATGACTAGGCCTTAATATATAGGCCTCCAAAAGCAAAAAGTAAAAGACACATATGCCCTTGGGCTACAACATGAAACAAATCCCTCATAAGGGTACAAGTGAGAAAACAGAAATGTAAGTAAAAGAAATATGCTAAAACATCATAAATAGAGACTATGAATCGTAGTCATCGATCTACGATTCCTCCGATGGTAGGTGTGTCGAAACCTCCTACTGATGTCCTCATCAATCGTTCTCTCTCAATCCCTAGACGATGAGTCTAGAGCCCAAGACACCAAAGAACTTCATGAGAGAGCCCAAGAAACCAATAAAAGCATGTATAACCCTAACCCTAAACAACTCTTACTATTTAATCCCTTAATTCAAACTCCTAATTCAAAAATTCCCTCCAACCCCTAGCCGCCCCTCTCTCTCTCCTTAATTTGCTTCCTAGTGGGGCCCACTAGGCTTGGGCGGCATTAAGGGGGGGCGGTTTGTCCGCCTCCTATAGACTAGAGCCGGCCCTCCTTGGGCCAGTTCAGTGAGAACTGGCCTAACACATCTACCATTAGATCCACGATATTTTAAATTCGTATCATTGAGTAACTAGCTAAAGATTAAACCTAATAGCCTATCATGAATTCAAGCTTTAATGTACATTGTAAGTTTGTATCAATCTGAATAAATGGGTGCATTACCAGCTGAACAGTTAAATTTTACGAGTGCGGCAAATTAATCAATAAAGTCATATGGGCTCAGCAGTTCTTTTATCTACTTTTCATGGTGCATACCATTTTGTCCATATCAGGCGGATAAAAATTAGCACCTGGCGGCTTCGTCAAAGGAAATGCAACTTTATATTCAAGGCCTTTCCAACCAGGAGCAGGTCTCGTGGAATTCTCAACCAATTTGATAGCAGAATCTGCTGTAGTCAAAAATGCCTTGTTGTCATCAATGCATGACCTGCAATTAGAAAAAAGAAAAACAATAAAGTATACTTAAATGTGAAAATATAATATAAATTCTAATAGGAGTACCTCGACTATATTTCCTTCTTAATTACTAACACTTTCTAATCTTGAAACACATCTGAATAAGAAGGCTTTCATGCCCCCAACAGATATAACAACAGAAACAAAAAATAGCAGGAGAATAGAATAGTTCTACATATAAAAGATTTTTTTAAACTAAACACTCATTCAGATGATAAAGATAAAAGAATCACCAACTCCAGCATAACTATGGCATACTTCATTACATGCCTACAGCATGATCAACTTGCATTCGAAAAAATACTTCTTATCTCAAGAATCCGCCAAGCGCATGAAACTACCACATCTGAAACCACAATAAGAACCACATAGTTATTGTCATTATTGAATCTGGTTTAGAATCATCAAAACAATTATCCGCAGGTTACATGCAGTAAATGGAAACCAAAACAACCAGTTAAAAACCTATCACGCATAGCAATTTTTAAATACAGATGAGAAATTTCACGTATAGAATGAAGCTCATAAATTAATAGTAAAAATCAACCGATCACCGTAAGCAATTTAGCATACTAAGGTATAGGAACGTATCTAATAAAATAAGCTACCATACAACCCAAATGACGTTAAATCTTATCCTAATTCTAAGATCAATTTCAGAGGACCTACCTAGTTCATGTAGGTGGAAAGGGTAAAGAATTAATGATGCAACCTAAAATGAGATGCACATAGAAAACACAAAATAAATTATAATTCAAAAGTTATCAACCATTAACTGCAGCTAAAAATCAATATTATTTAATGTAAAAACAGAACTTAACTCATCCAAAACAATAATCTAATAGTTGCCAAATTTAAAATTTCAAATGAAATTTTATGAGCTAAGATAAAATTTCAGCAATGATCAAATTTCACACTATGAAATAGAATTTGGCACACATCATACTTGACAAAATTCCAATCACATAAACAAACCAAAAACTAAACAGATTAGAAACAAGAACAAGGATTGAAATCACGCAAATGGAACAACAAGGCCTCACACCAATATAAAAAGACTCGTATCTGAAATTAGTTATCAACACCTATGGCCCTCAAAAAATGTGCATTCAACCAACACACAAGTATTGAAGAAAACTGAAATCATATTGCATTACTCAATATTCCCAGATTTCTATTATGTCTCTAGAGTCATATTTATTGCCCACAAAGGATGTGAAATAAGAAATTCCTTGGAATCCTTGAGATCTATGGGGTGCGTGTGTGTGTGTGGCGGGAGGGATAGGTTCACAATTCTTCAAGCAAATAATAGTAGGCGTCAGTTTTAATTTCATACTTCACCATACACATACCCAAACAAGGAAAATACAAGTAGCAGTCAATGAAAATTCCCATGAATGGCGGCAGCAGCTTAAATAGGAAACTAGGACAGCACTAACAACATTTTAAAAAATTCAGGACTATAGCAATTAGTGGACATAGGATAGAAATTTTTGGACTATGCACAGAGCGATAGAAGTTACTGCAACAAGACCCCGGACTATAGAAGTTTAACGGGAGAAAATAAGTAAGCTATGTCCCACATCACCAGAGTTTGATTTTACACAAATCTCAAGTTAGAGAGCTTCGACAACCAGATGACAAGAATCTCATGCGTATCTATTATTGCAAAAGGACCAATGCAGGAAATTTAACAACGATTGAGATATTAACAGCACAATCAGGAATAATAAGAAACACAAGATGCATAAATATTCGTCAGAAAGGCAGCCGGAACCTGAATTACATATATAAAATTTATCTAGGAATGAAGACTGTTCCACCAGCCTAAAGCATAGTTGGGTAAGAGAGAATGCATGTTGAAGTAAGGTGAGTTGCTCGAGTAACCTACCATAGCTGCTATCATTGCAAACAATGACAGCATTGACAAAGCATTTTAATTCTTCAAATTGCACTCAACCCCTGCTCATGCCATTTCCTTGATTTTGTTTTCCAACAGAAACTTACCTTAGTAAAATAAGGCCGAACTAACTCGTTGCAATCTTTGCAAACGTAGAAATTAATTGGTGATTCATTTCAAATACACGTCGTAAAAAATAAAATATCATATATAGATGAAGTTGGAGATACCATTGAAACCAAGGCAAGCGGGACATTTCCTTGTTAATCTTGCATACATTCCAAATGAAATCTATGTCAAAAGAGGTGTTCAAACCAATACTTTATTTAGGCTATAGTTGATGACAACACCTTCATTATATTTAATCTAATTCACTACCTATCAGCCATTATTTGATATTTAACTTATAAGTTTGTCCCATTAAATGAATCAAACTATAGACTGATCATCCTTCAATATTCTACCATTGAATGAAGCATGTCACTTGCCATAATTTGTAGCGTATTAAATATGATTAGCCATGCTAAAATATCCAACTCCTGCTAAACATTCCAAGGTTCCAAGTCTTCAAGGATTTTCCTTTAATTAGTATACTGATTGCTAAAGCTTCTTTTCTACATTATGGCACACTAGTATTCAAGGGTGCAAATTGGGGTGACTAAAACCGAGGACAAGGTGTATATTTTGATAAATATTCAATCACTGATTTGATTTTTTTTATAAATATATTAAATAAAAAATATTTAATTGATAAAAATAAATGGATAAAGGTTAAATTTTTAGTGTAATTTTTTCTAGGAAGGATAATTTTTTAATTATAAACATAAATATATTTATTATAAATTTTAATAGCAAATTTTTTAAATGAATTTAGAAAAAATTGATCAACAATACACAGGTATTGACTCTCTCGCCCTTTTAACTTGCACATATGTTAATTTTTGCATCCTCACCCGTAAGTAGATTTTTTTGACCTTTCCTCGTGCAACAAATATGGTGATGCAGGGTCTATCTTGAGTAATTTTGACGTTATGGGCATCAACGCAATTTATTTTGAGAAATTAGCTACATTTGAGTGGTTTTTATATAGACAAGACATCTTGAACCCGCCTTGTGTGATACTACATTTGTGGTCCAAGGTTTTTATCGACTTGATCAAATTGATAGGGGATAGTTATTGGGGTCAACATGAAATTGCCTAATTTTGTTGGTCAAAATATAAAGGAAATTTTGATTTTGCTGCCTTTATGCTTCTTTGAAATTGCAAAGCAATTTTTATCTTTCAAAATGGCTTAAGGAGATTTGAAGAAAAGTGTTTATTAGGATCCAACCATGATCCATGAGATCTCAATCAAAGCTATTTTATTGAGATGATGGGGAGTTTCTTGGACCTGAAGCTTATGACAATGCTTGACTTTTAACATAAAAGCATGGTTTTTATCTCAAATGATTGTGTGGTGAAAAACTTTATTTTTTTGTTGGTATTTCATACAATACATAGAGAAATAATTGAGTGGTGCCATTTTTGAAGAGTGCATAAGAGGAGATCTTCATATATGATTTAAATCTCTGCATCTTTTATATCTTTGTGTAGTTCTTATACTTATACAAGATATTAGGAGATCCAAATTTACATGGTCAGAGAGATTTGATGCTTCTCTTTCTAATGAGATTGGGTGCATTTGGGTTTGGGGAATAGTAATTTTTTGTGTCCCATTTATTTGTACACTTGTATGATTTCTTCTATGTGAATAAAATTCTGTCTCCTCTCTTGAAGATGTAGGCTACCAATGAATCATTTGAGTTTTAGTATCTTTTGGGTGCTTGAGTAATAAGAGAGGGGTGCAAGAGTCATAAGTGATCAAGATTTTTACGTGGAAAATTCTGAAAAGGGGAACAACTACGGGGCCTGATCCGGTTAAAATGATTCTACATGGTTGAGGTTGGAGGAACCCAATGATATGAGGGCTATTCTCAATATAATGTTGGGTTGTTCATTTGATTGGTAGGACCGTAGTCGGGTGACAAAGGTCGGGGGGATCGTAGTTACGCAAAGATGGTCGGAGTGACCGTAGTCGGCGAGCGACGGAAGTCTAAGGGACCGCAGAAGGCAGGCAATGTGAAGTCGGAGGGACTGTAGTCAGCAGGCGACGGGGATCGGAGGGACTGCAGTCGGCGGGCAACAGCAATCGGATGGGTCGTGGTCGGCAGGAGACCAAGGTCGAAAAGACCATAGTCGATGGGCGACGGTGGTCGAAGGGACCATAGTCGGTGATCGACGATGGTCGGAGAGAGGCAATGGAGGTTAGAGGGACCATAGTGTGGGCTCCAAAAATTTGCGCCCCGGCCTCTCTGTGGCATGTTTCTTTTTTCAGGTTGTCGAGGAGAGTTTTAACGAGCAAGGCAAATTTTCAAAAGGCATATTGGGTTTTGAATACGACATTGCCCAGAGATTTCACCCTCATTTTGTGAGGACTTTATGATTTAAGTTCAGGTCTCCTATAGATGCAAGCCCTAGAGTTAATCACCCCTCCCGGTAACGAGAGAACTTTCGATTAAGGCTATTCGTCAAACAAATGCATAGTATCTAGCATATAGTAGCAGCATGTTTTGGTATTTAAAATTTAAATTTTAAAATTAGAAATTCATCACTTTGCACTTAAAGCAGATGGTGGGGGGAATGATAATAGACCCAATCAAGATCCCATAATTCCATCGTCCCTAGTCATCATGGTCCCTAGTCTACTTAGAGGAGGTAGTCGACCCAACCTAACTGAAGGATCCTTGACGGCAGCCATGGATTGCTTTGTCCAAGGTATCTTGTAGACATGGAGTGAATATTTGCCTAAGGAGACAGATTTGTGTCCAACATAGCTGACAAAGGGCTCTGTGTCCTATTGGTTCATTACTCAAAGATTTAATGTCGTTGGGAAAAATAGGCTCAAACCATGACCATAATTTAATGGTGACATTTAGTGGTAAAATCACCCAGTCATAACAGTTTATCTGTGGTGCCATTTTTGCGGTGAAACCACAAGTTATAGGACACGTGTCACGTCCTTACTGGCAAGAGACGATTTGAGAATAAGTTTTAGTGATATTCTTGACTAGACATTTTTTTCTTTGTGAGCTGAAATGATTTTCTAACTTATCCACCTCAGCAAACTGCTGCGAAGGGTGGATGGATATTTTGTTTTAAGTGTTTAGGTGTTTATTTCAACTTTAAATATTTATATTCTTAATGGATATGAAACTTTTTAAGAGAATATGAAAATTAACCTCTCTGGTTGAGATTTACATTCAACAAGACCATCATCTGGGTGATGTTAAAGTCAATTTAGATACTTGTATTTATAGAATTTTGGGAGGCATTTTAAATGTTTGGGTCTTCTCCAGTTGAGATTTTGTATCAACACAGCCATCATCAGGGATTTTAGGTAATCTTGCTTTATTAATCGGACCTTATCGACTCTGTCTATTTGTCGATAAAGGATCGGGATCATCGTCGGCTTCATGCCTTTATGAACGAAGCTTTCTTGTAATAAATCTTGAAGGGCTAATATAAACGTATCAAACAAATACTCTGGTCGGCACTACAACCATATATTCGTTCGACGATTCAAGCCATGTCCACTCTATCTATTTGTCGACAGAGGATCGGTCTTGGAAAAAAGTTCATTTCTTGACCCGCGCAGCATCCTTAGATGTCACGTGTGTGTATATATCACGCTCGTCGAGGCCCATACGGGTATATACTTGTGCATGTACTTTGCATAATATGTTTGTATAACGATTATATGTATGCAATGTAGTAGGTGTATATATCATATCTGCATGCTCACATACACTCTTATACTTTCATCTGCATGTTTACATGCTCACGTATGCACTTGTGCATTTGCATGCACACATGTATGTTGGCATATGCATTTACGCCTACTTAATCATGCTTGCATGATATGTTGATATGCAACAAGATGGCTTAATTCATTAACACAGTGTATGATGAATTTGCATGATATGCATGTGTGTGGCATCCATGCAGTTCCTATTTATTTGCATAATATATAGGCATGATAATTCAGTGCTCTTATGTAATGCATGGTGTATTTGCAAGTCAGCATAGCATGTTGCCGTGTAGTATATGTTGGATAATATGCTTACATAATGTGTTTTGTATCTTGCAACATGTATATGCATGATGTGAATGCATCAATGTGCATTTCAATGCATAGGGGTGTTTTTGCACTATTCAAATATGATTTATTATGCAAGTGATTGTCATTTAAAAGATGCACGAGTTTCCTTGAAGAGCCCGTGAATGCCTTATATCCGCTTATATGAATGTTGCGGATCTGATGACGTCGTTTAGCTCATTTTATCTTCTGCATGTTATTTTCTCCAAATTTAATTCGTAGGAGTATATCTCTGCTTGCTAACACACTTTACGATGCATCAGGAGCCTCCTACCTGTCGCTTGCAAGTAAACTAATTTATTTGGTGTGACAGCCAAACGCCGCAATTTCACTGCCTCAGTTTACCAGTGGCCCACAGTTTTTACTGCAAATTCCTTACTTCTGGTTGCAGGTGAATCATAGCGTTGGGCTACATGTTATTTACTATTTTATGCATGTAGATGAGTCGTATTGCTGCACTACAGATTACTCATTGCTTCTTAGAGGCGAGCTGTCGTGCTATGCAAGCTTCGTTGAATTAATTTGTAGGTTAGGAATAGACGTTCAAGAGTCACTAGACGTCATATGCTGGTGAATTGCATTCAATAAAATATCCTCCATCACTGCTTGTGGGTGTACATATTCATTACGGATCTTTCGTCCTTGCTTATGAACAGTGTGTTATGTTCGTTGCACATCGACTGCACTTTACTTGCAGGAGGCTAATATGTTTTCTCGACACTTGATTGATGTTGACTATAGGGATCTCCTTACATTCATTGTATGTTGATGGTTCCTTATCAATTGCATGTCTCTTATTGCCGCCTCTATGTCTTGTTTATGAACATGTTGTTGTGTTCATAGCACTCATCCCTCCTTTTCCATAATCTGATTGATAGGAGCATCAGTTGTTGTTGTTCGTAGGTGAGTTACACTATTCATTGAATGTCTCATATCTGTGTTTGTAATTGGGCATTCATACCCCATGCAATTTCATTAATCATCATTTGCCCCTTTCTTGTTCATTAATGTTCATTTATATGACCAGGGCTTTTGTTTAGTACTTGTATTTTTATTGTGATTATGCATTTCAAGTTTAAGGTCCAGTTCCCTGTTGTTTAATTTACAAGTTATGTTCTCTGTAAATTAGCTTAAGTCAGGTCCCTTGTTTATTGAAAAATTCGGCAACCTTCTGGCTTCTCCCCCATTTACGAAAATTTTTGGGAGTCTTAGCCTGCCCACCACATCAAGAAAGACGTGCATAGTCGGTGTCGGGTGATACCGCGGCCATAGTTTTCAATCTCACCCCATCAAGAAAGGCGTGTATGAGTCTTAGGGGTACCTGTGTCAAAATTTGTAGTTTTTCCCCGCATGTATAGAAGTACATACACGGGTACTTAAAATCTTACCCTACCATGCTAAAAAAAGCGTGCACAACGCTCGATGGCCTCACCGCAAGCGTCACACCGGGTTTCCTCCGACCACACTAAGAAAAACGTGCATAGGTGGTCCCCCGGTGCGCCACGAGCGCCAAAAGCGAGATTTGAGGGTTTTGGGTTTCGAGGGCATTTATATCATTGTGAGGAAGTCGACGACGACTATATCCAGGCGGCAGCAACGAGCAAAAAAAATTCTTTCCTCTTTTTTCCTCTTTTTTTATTCTCTTTTCTTCTTTTTTTCAGATAATAATAATAATAGTAATATAGAGAGAGATGGCTTAGAGAGAGGAGATTTCTCTCTATAAAAGGGCTATTGGAGTGTTGGGTGAAGTAGCAGATATAGAACGGGTAGCTGAGATAAGAGGGAAATTTAACTGGTTTACTATAGACAGAACAGTAAGGAAGGTGTGAGGCTTGCTTGCGGCTAGGATATAGAGAATGAGAGTGAGAGTTCAGCTAAGGATTGAAGGTCGAGCAGCTCGAGGAGGGAGTTTGGCCGAACGATTGTTTGTGGGATTTGGGTTGTTGTGGGCCGGTCAGCACAGGGATTTAGCGAATCGGGAGGTTCGATCAGAGCAGATCAGGCACAGATCTGTTCGGGATTGCCTGAGCGTGGAGCTTGGTCGGCAAGCAGTCGAGATCGGGCAGGCGACAGGCTTCAATCGGCCAGGTCGGATGGCCGGATAGGATGCTCGGTTCGGCTAGAAGGAACGGGCAATGGGGTTGGCAGGATCGGCACAGCAGTGATTTGACTTGCGAATGACAGGCTGAGTCGGAGGCTATTCGATTGGCTTGATCGAGTGCAGGAGGAAAGGTTGCCACTTGAGGAAGGGCTGGAGAACGGCTGGATTGGAGCAGGCTACGAGGAGTCGAAGTGTTGGATCGTCTGTGTACGGGAAGAGGAGATCAGAGGTTGGAGCTGAATGTTGTCAGGCCGGTCGATTTGATCGGCTGGACTGGAGGTTGGATTGAATGCTCTGGCAGGGAGGAGCGGCTGGTTGCGAGCTGTGAGGAAGTCAGCTGGGGTTGACGGAGAGGTTACACAACAGGGAGGATCAGTCGTGAGGTGTTTGAGCAGACGTGTGGAGTCCGGTCGAAGGGCTGGGAGCTGTGTTCGGTGCGTAAGGAAGCAGATGAGTAAAAATGACGAAGCTTCGTTCTCGTTCTCATTTTATCAACGAGAGAGCAGGAGACAAGCAAGATCCGCGGGAGAAGACTCGAGTGGCGTCGGTGCCGAACAGGTACGAGTTACCCTTTTCTTAATTTTAATTTCATTTTTGTCATTATTAATAATAATGACAATAATAATAATAATATTATTATTATTATAAAATAGCAGAGATGAAAAATTAGAATAATAATTTGTCTCAATTTGTGCGCGTTATTGTCTCGGGATTCGCATCGATTTACCTGCGTGAATTTCATTGGGAGCAATTATAGTCATTTTTAGGTGACTCAGACGTTCCAAACGCAACAACGAAGTACGTTTTGCGATCGGACGTTGTTTGGGCAATATCACAGGTCATTTTCGGGTGTTAGTCGCGTAATTTGAACTTTTTTGTTTGATTTAACTGTGAGGGGCTCCCTCCTAGATAAATTTGATGCTCTGATCGCAATGGCACAGTCCGTTCGACGATCGAAGGTCATTTTATCACTTAAATGATATGTTGTGCCTGCCGACTATTGCTTAAGTTGCCAAAATTGCCTCTTTTGAGCGTTTTTAGTGTATGGGTCAACACGTAGTCGGCGTGCGACGGTTGTCTAAGGGATTGTAATTGGCGTGCAATGGAGGTCGAAGGGAATGTAATTGGCAGGCGACGGTAGTCGGAGGAGGGATCGAAGTCGGCGGGCAAAGGAGGTCGGAGGGACCGTAGTCGGCAGGGGACGAAGGTCTGAGGAACCTCAGACGGCTGGCGACAGTGGTCAGAGGGACCATAATCGGCGGGCAACAGAAGTCGTAGGAACCGTAGGTGGCAGGCGACAGTGGTCGGAGGGACCGTAGCCGACGGGCGACGGAGGTCGGAGGGATCATAATCAGCGAGCGACGGTGATCAGAGGGATCGTAGTCGGCGGGCGACGGAGGTCAGAGCGACCATAGTCGGCGGGAGACAAAGATCGACAGGCGATGGTGGTTAAAGGGACCGTAGTCGGCGGGCAACGGTAGTTGGAGTGACTGTAGTCGGCGGGCGACGGTGATCGAATTTGGATGTCATCTAGTTATCCAATTAATATTTTGAAGCTTCCAAATGTGCTTTAGTGTCCCTTGATTAGGACCTGTTTGGACTCGAATTGACTGATTTTAGTGTCGTTGGGTTCTTCTCCTTGAGATGTTCAATTTGATTATAAGTTTGTTGAAATTGGAGTTTGGATGGTCCCGAATTTAGTTTTGAAAGTTACCAACTTGAATATGCCTTGAGATTCATGCCTGGTCAAGGTGATTTTTGATGACGTATCAATAATGATATGAGAAAGCTAAAACCTTGCAAACAGTGTAGTTAACATACAAAAGATTACAACTTTTGATGATTTATATCATATTTTTAAACTAAAAAAATGAAGGCATACGATAAGTAAAGCAACAAAGAGGATAAGAGATATCAATTTAAATGTACTAAAGGTCCCCATAATGAGTGCTTAATTAAAGATGAAGATATCAAGAGGAGGATGAAATATTACTTCAAGAAATAATAAAAACAAAGTGTTAAGGAAAAGGCTATTTTAGTGGAGTATAATGACTAAAATAATTAGATATATTATAGATTGATACAAAAAGAGTGGAATTAGTGTCTAAAAAAACATAAAGGTAAAACTTTAGGTTAGGACATATTTATTAAGATTTGGAGAGGTACAATGTTGACCTCATTTTTGGAATGAGGATTCACAACCATTCGTTGACGCATTTTTCAAATCAAGTCATCTCGATTTTGCAAAATTTAAATTTTCAATTCAATTTGAACTCAAGATGATCCAACTTAATTAAATTTGACAAACTAACACAAATTAGACTCAATTTAATTGACTTGCTTGTTCAATTTGATGCTAATTCCATCACAATAGGTTAAATTGCACCAAATTAACTCAATCGATTTTAATCTAGTTAAATTAAGTTGGATTGAGTTAAATTAATTAAAATTGGGCAAAATTGAGTTCAATTGAGCCTAATTGAGTCAAATCGACTTCACTCAAGACAAGTGGACTCAATTTGAGTCAAATTAACTTTAATTCGATAAATCCATTGTAAATTTAATTTATAAAAATGACTAATCATATAGATTAAATGTTATAATACAATTCTTGAATATGTTTTAAAAAAAAAGAGATTCAACCTGCGGACAAACTTTTATAATAAAATGCAAGAAATCTCCATAACAACTACAAATAATTTATGCGAAATGAAAGCAAGAGCTTCCAATATTTATTAGTTTACGAAAACTTTGTTGATGAAGGTTGTTGATGAAGGCAGACTGCATATAAATTTGTTGCCAACAATAGCGCCAATGAATGAATGCAAATGGATGCATCAAATATATAATTAGTTAAGCTCAACTAAAGCTCTACAACAATAAATTTGATAAGAAAATTAATAAACAAACTTACAAGATTTTAAAGCTTAAGTCATATTTAAAATTGACTCAAGCTTGATAAAATACAAATGAATGATCTTAAACCAATTTGTTCCCAGCCTTTTAGTGCTTGTTAGGTTGAGTTTTTTATGTTTAAAAAATTGGTTTAAAAGCTATTTTCCAAAAAAAATAGAGCTTTAAAGCTGCACAACTTCGCATTATAGACTAGATAGTAACAAAAATGCATAATGACTTAGTACATGCACACCCTCACAGTCATGCATCATAATTTTAGTAGATAAGCCATAAGTTCTCTTTCTTAAAATCAAAACAACCTAGCCTAGCTTGCATATGCATCGAAACCAAAATTACATGATTTTAAAAGCAATTAAGTGAATTTAGCAAACCATTCTTTCCAAGCAATATTATAGGACAAAAGGTCAGGCTAACATAACCTCATATGAGGTTTTAAGTTCAAAATTCCTATGCATTCCGATAAATTTAGATTTGAGTTACTACATATCAATAGTTTTCACCTTAGATATAGGGTCCATGGCTGATATTATTTTTAGTTACATCATAAGCGCGCACCTTCTAAGACATCTCATTAATCTTAAGTTATTAAATATAAACTCCAACTTTCTAAATCAAATCAGCCAAATTTAATATAAATTTAATGTAATGTAAAATCCAGCGCATGATAGTATTAAGTACATCTGAGTCTCTTAGAATCAAAAACTCCTACATTTCCTCTTTTTTAACTTCTACTCATCAATTTTAAGTTGATTTAATCATCCTTGAAATTATAAAGACAATATTTGAAATAATTTTCTTTAAAATAATATAAAATATTATCCATGTTTTGATAAATAAATATAAATCACTATTTTAATAAAAAATTCTCAATCGCCAAATATCTTTAGGATATAATTAACCGCAAAGGTTTGCCCTTTCGAGGAACTTGCACCTCATAATAAAAAAAAAACTCTATTCAATCAAATATACTGTATAAAGAAAAATCTCTTCGAGTGTAAAAATAAAATAAAATGTAAGTTTTGTCATTGAGTACATAATAAAATATTAATTTTGTTCTTCAAGATAATATATTATTCTTGATGTCGCACTCGATCATAAAATATTTAAAATCCGTCAAAGATAGAAAAATTCCTCATCAATTTTATAAAAACCCAAATACTTCAATTGTACGGCACGTGATCTGATATGAAGACAAGTTTCCAATAGGATATTACCATGGGCTTTTATTGATGGAATAATACATCCATTTAAACTTGTCAAAGTCCGAAGCAAAGGCCTGCTCCTTCAACCAATCTCTAAGCTTCAAATTACCATACCAAACCTGAAACAAAGAGATTAATCACATAAAATATAATATTTTCAGCATGAACTTAGAGGCAAAAGAAAGTTTGCATGCAGGGATGTAAAAAGGAAGTAGCAGATGGAGGAAGGCTGGAAGAGATAATGTGGAGAACAATTTAAGTCGCATCACTGTAATAACAATTTAGGGAAAATGGAAAACAAATACAAGATCTTACATAATTAGCACAAAATGCCTTAAAATGGCCCAATCTTGAAAAATAATGAAAAGATTAAAAGACTAGTCGTCGTCATCATTATTTGACGAAACCTAATCAGGTCAGCTTTACATTTCTTGTTTATTCCATTTCACTGAGTGCAACATAAAATGATGACACTTCTAGTATTTCTATCTGCCACCTTATTTTGCATATTCTATCCACAACTATGTAAACCTAAACTGCAAGTCAACCTTTTACCCTCTAATCTTGCACAGGTGCTTCTCTAACCATTTCTCTAATTTATCACTTTTCTCCTTCAAAGCGTACTAGTCTAATCACCTATAATCATAACATTCTCATTTCTTCCATCACTCTATTTAGCTAGCAATGACTTTTTTTATTGTCCAATTAGATCCATACAATATAAGTTATCTAATTACAATGATTCAAAATTCAACTTCAAGCCTACACGAAATTCACTTATGGCAAAATACTCCCAAGACACTCTCCATGTTAATCACCAAATTCTAACTCTAAATATTATTTCTTCATCTACATTCTTATTCTTTGGCAGGATAGGTTCAAGACATATCACATCAAAGTATAGTTAGATCATATAATAAAATTGGTTGATAATTATTATTTTCATGTCTATTAAAATTGCATGGAGAAAATAATCAAAATGGTCCCCAGTACATGAAGCTCCCTCCAATGTAGGATTTGGGAAGAAGTTGATGTAGCATTGTTATCCTTGCATTGCAATAAACCGATTCCAAAAATGCAAATCAATGACATCCAAATCACATCTAAAGAAACCATTGCTCATTGCTCAGAGCCTGCCCTTAACAAATTCACATGCGATTCACTCTCTCAAATCAAAGGATATGTTAAAGATGTGTCTGCACAGACATGAACAGAAAGATTTACAAGCATTGATGATTGCAGCTGTAAATTATCTAGAACACACATGGTTTGCAAGTTTGCATTGATGAGGATTGGCAGCACACTTGTTACATGTCACAAGGTTATTGAGAAAATGATTTAAAAGAACTATAAAAATACAAACTCATCAATCTAGTGAAACCAACCTGTTCGTGGAATATTTCCTCAATGACCATTGATGCCTTAATTATTAAACTCAAGGCCTCCTTATCTGCATTTGAAAGCCCATTCAACTGTATCAAGTAAAAATAAAGGAAATGGAATAAGTAGTCAGATCATGCGCTAGTTCAAATTAAAATAGAAATATGCACAAATACAGCATCTGTCGCAACCAAGAATTCCAATATGGACTAAGAAGAAACCAAAATGACGTCACACACATACAACCACAAACAAAAATGAGAACAAAAGAAACTAAGTCATGCATGCAAGCATAGTGAAACAATAGTTTTACATTTATGCTTAAAAAAAAATCTACAAAGTCATTACTAAACTGATATGCATTGCATCGCCACCCCCAAAC
Source organism: Dendrobium chrysotoxum (assembly GCA_019925795.1). Lineage (NCBI taxonomy): Eukaryota > Viridiplantae > Streptophyta > Magnoliopsida > Asparagales > Orchidaceae > Dendrobium > Dendrobium chrysotoxum. The sequence continues at coordinate 5,211,196 of CM034302.1, read as the reverse complement.
CCATCACAGGACAGAGTAAGCTCCCAAATACAATCAAGCATAAACATATGCAAAACTAAAGAAGGAAGAGTTTTAGATCCACTCAAGTCACAATCCTCTCATTAGGTCTGTTACTACTAAAATTACACTCCATATATTCCGTTTTAGATCTACTCAAGCGAAAACCTTTAGTGATAAGGACATCGACAGACGTTATCGACAGGTCTACCGGCGTAGGAATCGTAGATCAACGGCTACGATTCACAGTCATTATTTTTGATATATTCATGTATTACGTTTTATTTATTTCCTATTGTACCCTTGCATTTGAGCTTTTGAGAGTTGTAGCCCAAGGGGCATGTGAGTCTTTTCTTTATTTTATTTTGGTCTATATATTAAGGCCTCATCTATTGTAATAGGGATGATGATTATTAAATGAAAATTTCAAATTTTTGTCTTTGTGAGTTCTTTTGCTTCTAGATCTCTTTGTGAGTTCTTGAGAGGAGAAACCCTAGGTGGGTGATTGCAATACCCGTCAATCTTTAGAGGGTTCCAAGGTTCGCAGTTCTACGATCTCTTTTCCTCCCTTTACATCAAAACCCCTCTTCTCCCATCCACCCGCCGGCCTCCCCACCCTCTTCCCCATTTTTTTCTTTTGTTTCCCCTAAACCAAACCCTACCCCAACCCGCCGGCCTCCTTGGGCCACCCAAGCCACCGGCCACCTCCCACCCAACCGCCGGCCACCACCACCCTCCTCCCCTCTCCCCATGCCTAGCCGCCGGCCCCTTCCTCCCATTGATCCATAATTTTGAAATTCAAATTTCAAAGCCCCTTTGCTCTCTTTCCTAAAATAGATTTTGGCTAATTAGGAAAGCTTCCTAATTGGAATTCAATTGATTAATTGAATTCAAATGCTTTCCTAAGGCTAGAATATAAATTAGGAAACCTCCTTAATTTAAACAAATCTGAAATTCAAATCAAATTTGTTTTAAATCATTTAATTATTCCTAGGGGCCCACATAATTAACCTCACACTCTCTCTCCTATCTCTCTACATGGCCGGCCCCTCTCCCTAAGCCCCTTTCTCTCCAATTTGATGAATAGCCCCCAATTAACTCCCCTAATTTAATCAAATCTGAACTTAAATTCAAATTTGATTTAAATTCATTATTTAGACCTTGGAGCCCACCTAATTAAAACAAATCCCTCTCCCTCCTCCCTCTATATGGCCGACCCATTTAGTGCCCCCCCCCCCCCAATTTAATCTCAAATCCCCACTAAATCAGCCCCTATTCCCCTCCTTATTGCCGCCCCTAGCCATTAATGGATTAGTTTGAATTTTCAAATTAATTCCCTCCAAATCCACTTAAATCTGAATTAATTTCAGATTTCCAAATTTCCTAATCCAACCATCCACCTAGCCACCCCACCCTCCCTCTACCTCTCCCTACCCGAGATTCCACCCCTTCCCCTCTTCCCTCCCTACTTCCCCCCCCCCCCCCCAAAATCGACGGCCACCAAGGAACACCACCAAAACAATTCTCAGCTCATGGATGGCGGACCTCGATGTTGATTTCGGCTTCGTTTACGATGAATATGGGCAAGTAAACATTCTACATTCACCATTCTTTGATCTGGGATTTAGCTTCGACCACACCGTGGAGAAATACGTGGATCGCATCCTCTACACATTGGCGGTCGCCGTCGACGAACAGCTTCCATCCGAACCTTGGCTGATCACCAGACGATACACTCCTCCACCTCCACCGCCGACCGCCTTCTCTTGGATCAAGGCCATTGGAGTTGCTACTGCTGTAGTGGCATCGTTCAGCATTCTGAAAGCTTCTCTCCGTTAAACTTCCACAACAAGTGCCTTCGGCTCCACCTTCTTAGTGGCAATCTTCATCCTCCTATGGTCCGTCTTTCTCCGCTAAAGCCTAAAGAGTGAAGAGTGAGAAGGTGCTCAAGGTAAACCTCTCATTATTAAGTGGTGAATTTTTGTTATGAGCATTTAATACTTACTCTTACCATTGGATTATTGTTGAAGTATTTGGCTAATCTCCATAATATTTCTTTGCCTAAGCAAGTCAAATACTTTAAATTTCTGGAATCTTCTCCTGTTGCAAGCAATACTTTTATAGTAGCAAACTTTATTCATTTGATCTTTTAAATTTCTCAAACAATTCCTGAAGTTTTACATCATTTAGACTCTAAGGTTGACCTTCATAATTCAAGTTTACCTTCAACTCCCTCTCTAGTCTTATCAACAAGGAGAATATCATCAGCAAAAAGCATACACCAAGGTACATTCTCTTGCAAATGGAGTGTAATTATCAAAGAAATAAGACCAAATACATTTTAAAAAATCAAATATTTTCTATAACCAACAAACAAGAAAAAAATTAATCAATCTCATGTTGTCGATGTAAAAAGTAAGTGCTTCTGAACGAACCTTATCAACTACTGGTGAACTCTCCTCTAAAGAGTTATGCTAGAGATACTCTTCCAGAATGTCGAAAGGGATGTGATGCAACTAGGCATGAGTTGCCCAAGAATAATCTGATGGTGGATTACTAAGGCTCTGAAAATTCCCATCCGACTCTTCTGAGGGAGTTTACAGTTTTAGGTCAAATTTTTAAAAGGCATATTAGATTATAGATAAGGCATTACTCAAATATTTCACCCTCATATTACAGGGACTTTATAATATATTTCTAGGTTTCTCATAGATGTAAGCTCATATGATAAATTATCCCTTCTGCTGATAAGAGAGAACTTTCAATTAATGATAATTATTAAATAAGCGCTAAATTATTAGTATATTATAGTAGTCATTTGATTTTAAGATCAGGAGATTTACCACCATTAGCTTAAAACTTATGGTCGGGCAAATAATGACAAGCTCAATAAGGATTCCATGATTACAACTTCTCAGGTTAACACGAACCTTGGTCTACTTAGTCAAAGGAGGGGGTCGACCTAACTTGACCAAAGGATCCTTGTCAAAGGCCGTGGGTTGTATCAGACAAGAGGATTTTTTAGAACAAGAAAAGATTTTGTCTGAGGGGATAATTCTAAGTCGACCTTAGTTAATAAAGAGTTTTGTGCCCAATTAAGTTCACCCTATGATTAACAACTCAAGGAAGCTAGGGCCATTGGGGAACATTCTAAATATGGTCATAACCATAATATAATGGTGTCATTTAGTGATGAACAATATAATTATAGAACCTGATCATAAATGTTATTTAATAATCATTTTGTGGCAAAATGTCATGACCCGGCCCGAATACTCGAATTAACGAGAAGGAAACAAACAGTCGGATGTTTATAACATTTCTTTTTTTCAAAAGCAGTTTATCAAATACATTCCAAAGAAAAACTGAAGAGCCACAAACACAATTTTCATTAAAATACTAATAAAATCTTTCGCATACTTAACATTTACATAAACCTTATATTACCTGCTTTCACTAGTCCATCATCTTCTGTAGACATATTTTTCTCCTCCTTCACCCATTTCTATTTGTCAGGAGACTTACCTGAAAGTTTAATTTAATAGGTTGAGTTTATATGGTAAACTCAACAGGCAATCATGCCTGTAACATAGAAATTTTATATGCATAAAATGAAGTAATGAACATTTTTCTTTGGCTTTCTTTTTCTTTTGCGTTTACATGCATATATATATATATATATATAATTTCTATTATATTTCATATATTTATATTTATTTCATAATAAATATAAATATATGAAATATAATAAAAATTATATACATATATATACATATATACATATATATATGTATGTATGTATGTATATATATATGTATGTATGTATATATATATATATATATATATATATATATATATATATATATATATATATATATATGTATATATGTATGTATATAATTTCTATTATATTTCATATACAACGGTTAGGTATACAAAATAAAATATCCATGTTTCTTTGTCTTTCTTACACATAAATTACTTCTCATTATTTTTTATTTGTCCATTTCCATTATACATTTATTATATTTCCATTTTCATTTCCATTAGTACAGGAGCACCATCTAAATATATCTATAAAGATACAAATATTTTTATTTTCTTTTTCATTTTCATTTAACATGCACGGGTACATTGCTTCCCTAACCAGTACCATACGGGAGTGGCTCCTGCAATTTGCATGCATGCATATTTTCCATATTTTAATATTTACATTTCAATTTACATCATCAATCCTTTTATTCCATTTTCTTTCACATTTAATAGTAGTCCATAAAACATTTTATTCATATCATATTCATTAATAATTTAATTAATATAATGCTTTTAATCATACAACAATTGCATAAAATAAAAGAATTTGAAATAACATAAAAATAATTCTAATATTGTTATAATACAATTAAAATTACCCACTTTGATTACTTTTTGCGCTTTAATTCCTTTCAAACCTCGAGTTTTGGAAATAATCTTCTGCAATACAACCTAAAATTTCACACAAAATTACATTATTATTATTAACTTTCATTAATTTTACATAATTGTATCCTTAAAGAAATCTTACCTCAATTTGTTTCTTCTTGCAAAATCAAACTTCCACCAATTTGCTTTCTTTCTAAAATCATACATTATTGCTTGCTATCAAAATAAATTTTATATATTTTCTATTCTTCAAATTTTGAACAAAATATGTGAATTACTTACAAGGAAATTTTTCCAACACCCAATCCTTCTTTCTCTTTCAAGTCCTCTTCCTTCACCGTCGCAACATAGTTTGTTACTTGAATTCTTCATATCCACAATAATATTTTTCTTCTTAGATTAGAAAAATAACAATATAATTATTCTAATAAATCAGTAATTTAACAATTACTATTTCTTCGGCCTATAGACAATGAAAGAGCTCCAAAATCCCAAATTATTCTCTTTCTCCTTTAACTTTTCTTCCTTTACCTTTAAAGAAAACATTGCTTGTTTTTTATATAAAATTTCATGGAAGGATTTACACATAAATGAAAAAAATCAACAAACAAACCTTCTTTGTCATTCTTCCTCTCATTCACTGCCATTTCTCCCGAGTTTTGCTTCTTTTGTGATAATGAGCGAAGATGAGGAAGTTATTCTTCATGAGGAATCGCCTGTTTTCATTCCCGAACTCAAACCTTCGCTCGAGATGCGATTCGGAACTCCCTAGCCTCGATCCGTCTCGCGTTTGGCCCGCTCAGGTCGGGGCTCTGCCCGTTGTTTCGTCTTTCCTATTTGCACCGCTAATAGTTAGAGTTGGTCGGTTCAATCGAACCGGCCAGGTTAAACTGACTATTACAATCTCCCCTCCTTATAAAAATTTTGTCCTCGAAATTTAACATCAATAAAAAAATAGACATGCCTTAGTTGAATAGATGGGGATATTGAGCTCTCTTTTTCGACTCCTCCCATTTGGCATCTTTTTCTGTTCCATATTTTCATAAAATCTTCATAAAAGATATTTCTCGATTCCTTAGCTTTTTCACTTCATCTTCTAGAATCCATTCATGTTCGTCAACATATTTCAAATCAGGCTGCAATTCAATCGATTTGGACTATATTCTTTTTTACTCATTTGATATATACTTCTGAAACACTTATATATGAAACACATTGTGTATCCCTTGCCTGTGTACTGGCAGTTCCAATGTGTAGGCCATATTTCCAATCCTCTCAATAATTTTAAAAGGACCAATGAATCGTAGACTTAATTTTCCTGTCTTCTCAAATAGCTACACACTTTTCATTAGACTGACTTTACTGCCACTTTAAATTCAACTGTCCTGTATTTTGCATCATAATATTTTCTCTACCTATCATGCACTATTTTAATATATCCTTAATCAATCTGATTTTGATAGTAGCATCATCCAGTTCAGTACCTATTATTTCCCTTTCACTTGGTTCTGCCCAACACAAAGGTGTTCTACACTTTTTTCCATAAAACGCTGTGTACGACGTCATTCCAATGATGAATTGAAAACTATTATTATATATGTAAATTCAATCAATGGTATATGAGTTTCCTAATTTCATCCAAAATCCAAGACACATAACCGTAGTAAATCTTCTTAAGTCTGAATTTTCTTTTCTGATTGCCCATCTGTCTGAGGGTGGAATGCAGTGTTGAAAGACAATCTGATAACCAGAGCTTCCTGAATCTTCTTCCACAATCTAGAAGTAAATCGAGCAACTCTATCAGAAACTATTAATAATGGAATTACATGCAATCTCACGATTTCATCAACATATATCTTTGTTAATTTCTCACCGAATCTGTTTATTTGATTGGTGAAGACTTCGCACCTAACTCCATATAAATAATGCCTCCAAATTTTGAGTGCAAAAATCACAGCTCTTAATTCCAAATCATGGGTGCGATAGTTTCTTTCATAGACATTCAATTGCCTTGAAGCATATGCCACTATTTTACAATTTTGCATCAGTACACATCCAAGGCCTCTCAATGAAGCATCACAAAAAATTTGAAATCCCTCTGTGCCTGAAGGAATTGTTAATATGGGAGCAGCCATTAAATAATTCTTCAGCTTCTGAAAAGCTTTTTCACACTGTTCATTCCATTCAAATTTTATTATTTTTTGAGTTAACCTAGATAATGGCATTGCAATCTGAGAGAATCTTTTTACAAATCTCCTGTAATAGCCAGCAAGACCAAAAAAACTCCTCACTTCTGAAACTGTAGTCGGCCTTGACCACTCTGCAATAGCTTGGATTTTATTTTGATCAACAGAAATGCCTTCACCACTAATCATATGTCCAAAAAAATTTATACTGCTCAACCAAAATTCACATTTTAAAAATATGGCATATAACTTGTGTTCCTTAAGTGTTTGTAATACAGCATGTAGATGATTGGAATGGCTTTCTTCATTTCTTAAATAAATCAAGATGTCATCTATAAATACAATCACAAAAATATCCATGAAGGGTTTAAAAATTTTATTCATTAAATTCATAAACACAGTTGGAGCATTCGTCACTCTAAATAACATTATTACAAACTCATAATGACCATATCTTATTCTGAAAACAGTCTTAGCAATATTCTCCTCCTTAATGTGTAGCTAATGATACCCAGATCGCAAATCAATCTAAAAGAAAATAGTAGTTCCCTCAAAATTGAAATTGATCAAACAAGTCATCAATTTTGGGCAATGGATATTTGTTTTTAACAGTGAGCTTGTTCAATTCTCTATAATCAATGCAGATTCAGAACCTCCCATCCTTCTTTATTACAAACAATACTGCACCTCCCCATAGCAAGGAACTCTAACTCTTGTAATTGACTTTTTAGCTCTTGTAATTCCTTAACTGTCATTCTATAGGGCGCCTTTGCCATTGGTTCTGAACCCGATAATAAATCAATAATGAAGTCTATCTCTCTTTTTTGTGGTAACCCTGACAAATCATCTAGAAATACTTCTGGATATTCTTTGACAAGTATATCCTTCAACTCTTTAACTTCTTTATGTGTATCCCTTACTTGAGTAAGGAACACTGATATCCCTTGGATACAAATTTGCAAGCTTCCATATGCGTTATTACCATTGAAGAAATTCCTCGATCCCCATAAAATTTGCATTCTTTTTCATCTAGGAATTTAAATTTAACAATTTTCCTATTGCAATCTATGATCACAAAGTGATTTGATAATCAATCCATTCCTAAGATCATATCAAATTCATGCGATGGTAATACATTCAAGGTTGCTTCAAATCTCCTCTCAATTATTTCGAATTCAATATGGCATAAATTATTAACATTCAATTTGAATCCATTTGGCATCAAAACTTCTAAAGTTATAGTTGTTTCATAAACATTTAATCCAACAGATTTAACAAATCTGTTGGCTCAAGAAAAATGACACGAATGCATGAATTCTGCTTTGCAGCTGTAGGATTCTATCTTCCTTGGATCAAATTGTAGCTAACAAGATTTTCCCTGAAGGTAGTGTCAGGGTGTAATTAGAGCTGGGGCTCTTCCTTCCCATGAGCACAAGCACTCATAGTTAATTATCCCCTTTAACACGTAAGAGAGAACTCTAGATTAATTATGAATAATTTTTAGGTGTTTTAGTCTCAATTGTGAGATAAATAGAGGTAAACCCCACCAAGATCACATGGTTCCGTCGTCCCGGGTATACCAAATATTTCAATCTACCAACACTAACAATCATTGACCATAGTGTCCAGGAAATCTTATTAGCAGCCATGAGTTGCCTCCTCTCAGGGATCCCGAGTAAACTGAGGTGGTTAAATATAAGTTTTAATTTTTATGGGTTTTGGGCTTTACATCTATTAGAATGCCAATTAGTTGATTTGGTTTGGGAATATATAACTTCATTTAGAAGTTACACAGAAGTTTGATTTGAAACGGGTCTTACAACTTCTCTTAGAAGTAGTCCGGGTATTTAAATTGGGTCGGGACTCGCTACTTTCATTGAAAGTAGCCCGTAAAGCGGGTCTTATGGCTTCTATTAGAAACTTCGCACTAAGAAAGAAAGTATATTGCAAACAGTGGGAGATATTAGAGACTTGTTGGACGTCTAATATATCTTTCACAAACTTGGTTAGATATTGGTTTTGCAATAAATGTTATAAGTCAATTCATGCATAATCCTACAAAAGGACACATGAAGAAGTCTACAGGATTCTTAGATACTTGAAGATGGCACTAACGAAACCCATATTCTTTAAAAAGATAGAGAATCGTGACACTAAAGTATATTCAGATGGAGATTGGGTAGGTAACATCATTGAAAGACGGTCAACTTCTAGGTATTGTTTGTTTGTCTGGGGTAATCTCGTTACTAGGAGGACTAAGAAGCAATCCGTAGTAGTCAGAAGTAGTGCAGAAGGTGAGTACAAGGCACTGACACAAGGAATTTGTGAAGGGATTTAGATAAAAAGGGTTCTTAGTGAACTGGGACAAATGAGTTCATCTCATATTCTGATGATTTGTGAAAATCACGCAGTTATCAGTATAGCTAAGAATCTCATGCAGGACTAAAACATTGAAATTAACAGACACTTCATCACAGAGAATATGACTAATGAGACTCTTAAATTAAAATACATCCCTATCAAGCAACAAACTGCAAATATTCTCACCAAAGCTCTATCTAAATCTAACTTTGACGATTTAATTTGCAAGCTTGGATTATATGATATATATTCTTCAACTTGAGGGGGAGTGTTGAATATTTAAAAGTGAAAGTTAAGAAATTTATTTTAGGAAATTATTTTTAGAAATAAAAGGCGACATCGATTGTGATCTTCTCTTATGAATTTGTTTCCTAATTAGGGAATATTGTTTGGGACATTATTTTTAGGAATAAATGAAGAGATCAATTGTGATCTTCTCCTATGATTCCATTTTCTAATTTTTAGGAAATACAATTATTTTCCTATGATTCTGTTTCCTAAATTTTCGAATATAATTAAGCTAGTTAGTTATTTCCTTTATTAAATTTTTTTTGTATATATATATGTAGATGTAGTACCTATTTTTCAATACGAATAATAATAAATTAAGAAATTCTTCAATAAGTGAACTGACAAATAGGAGAATGAGATAGAAGGGGAGAATGCGAGACGAAGAAAATGAGAGAGAGACAAAATGAGAGAGGAAGATCGGAAGGCGGATTGGGCAAACTACAAGAATGATAGAGTGGGCCAATAAGAGATAGAATGCATGAGTGTCAAACAATCACACAGCTACAACACACGAGACGTCGGGCTTTTGCATGATATTAAGCACAAGCAAGGTAAGGAATTTTCTTTCCTCTCAAATTTTAGGAAAAATTTTTAAATTAGATTTTATTCAAAGACCCTAGAATTAGGCTTTAAAAACTAAAAAGAAATACTTTAGAAATTTGTTGTGGAAAGGAAGAATAGGTTAAGAGAGATATTTTGGTGTTTTACAAAAGTTTTAAAGAAAGATAACAAGGTATGTATATAAAACAAAAAAGGAATTTTATTTGTTGCAATAAAAAAATTAAAAATGTAATTATATAATTGATAGTGCTTTCAAGATTTTAACAGCTAATCGATGTAAAACTAAATTTTGTGAAAGCAAGAATAAATTGTTTAAACTTAGTCTAGATTTTTATTTGTTCAACCATATAAATCTAGATCAAATTTCTGCTTATCAAAGATCAGTTACAAATTTTAACAGCTGATCGATATAAAACTAAATTTTGTGAAAAGAATAAATTTGTTAAACTTAGTCTATATTTTTATTTGTTCAAGCATATAAATCTAGATCGAATTCTGTTTATCAAAGATCAATTACAAATTTTTAGGTTGATTTAGTGTGAAGGAGAAAAAAGTGAGAGAGGAAAGAAATGGTTTTGCAACTTCAAGAAAGAAACGTAAGAAAGATATTTTAGTTTTATTATGTGATATATATTTTCGGATTATTCAAATTATTTTATAAGTTTAATGAAGAATATAAGCAAATAAATTAGCACGAGTGTTTTATATGTTATTAAATAAATGATGCATACGTCCTCACCTAAGGACTTGCTAAAAGATAAACCAACGCTGAAGTAACATCAAAGTGGAAAATATGATCTTCTAAAAATTAAAGTGGGTGATTAAATTTTTATTTTATAGAAATTATAGCACTTCTCTCAAGTTTGATGCATTTAATAATATGTTCTTTTATATATGAATTTGATGACTTTAATATAACACCTTGCCATTGGAAAAAAGATTAAATGAACTCTTTATTACTTGCATAAATATCTTCATATTTTTATTAATTGTAGATAAAAATGTGTTTTATTGCAACCTCATGAATTGCAATTTTAAAAGTGCTTATATGATAAGATCAATAAAAGAAATATGACAGGAAAATTGTATATGTATATTGAATAATGGAGTTCATCCCCATATGATACTAACTAGAGATGCTAAAGTGCCGGCATGCAAAATGATTTGCCTGTTCACAGGTTTGAAAAAATATATAAAAATAAATGTACAACAAGTGGTACAAATTAAACGATGCTTTACTAATGAGTGTATTCTATAAAAAGTTACGATATGACATTGCATGATAAATTTTTTTTTCAAAAATCAAGTTCTTAAATGATGAATATACTTTTATATTCTTGAATATATTACGAACGTTCATGCTTAAAACTCATATTAAAATGAAATGTTAGTGCTTATGATAACTTGCATGCATATTATTTATGTTCTTGAAATTATTATAACATAAAATTATAATTAACTACTAAGTTATGGTATGACTCACTCATTAGTTGATATTCATTTTAAGGAAAAACTCAACGTTAGATGGGTGATAAAAGAAAATTTGCATACAAAAGAAGAGGGACAACTAATGCGGACATCCAACGTGGACGTTAATCAAAAGAAGAGATGAAGATCGACGGCCGAGATCACTCCATTTTTATCTTAGTTTATTAATTGTATTTTTTATTTTAATTATGCATTTTTCATTTTTGTCCTTATTTAAGAGTCTTGTCTTATGTAAGCCCAAGGGGCAAAATTGTCTTTTTAGTTTCTTTTATTTCAAAGCCTATATATAGAGGCCCTTGCTCTTTGTATTAGGTATGATGGAGTTTTAATAAAAAAAATTGTTCTGCACTTTTATTCTTGGGGAGAACGTTAGTGAGAATCCTTATGGAGGGAATCGTGGTTTCCACGAGGCGCAAGATGGGTCAGGGCTCGTGGCTGGAAGTCCCTTGGTGAAGGGCATCGTATCACCCATCAGTCTTTGGAAGAATTCAAGGCTGGCGGTTCTATCTTTTTTTCTTTGTTTTGTTTTTCCTTATTTCCCTAAACTGCCACCTCCTCAAGCCCTCCACCAAGGCGTTGATCCTCCCACCCCCATCACCTCCACACCATCTGCCTACACCAGCCCCTCCCTTCCTCCTCCCTCCCCTTGGCCGAAATCCACCATGGCTCCACCCACCCGCCGGCCACCTCCTTCCCTAGCCCCACTTCCCTCCAAAAATCCCTCTTTCCTTATTTAAGTTGTCATTAATTTGGAAAGATTTTAAATTCAAATTAATCTAATTTGAATTTCAAATCCATCCTCATTAATTACATTAATTTTGGAAACTTCTTTCATTCAATTAATCAATCAATTCTGAAAGTGATTGGTTAATTAAGCCCTAGCCCAAATATATTGAACCTAGACACCCCTATTCCCCCCTCTCTCTCTTAATCGGCCCCATACCCATGCCCTCTTTAAATTCTCTTCCAAATTTGGCCCCAATGCCCTCTTGTTTTGAATTACTCCTTAATGTTTTTCTTATGGGATGCAAATCACAATAGGAAAGCAAAAAATATGTTTTCTTTAATTTGAAATTTGAAATTTCTTCCCTAATCTTCCTTGTCTTATTTTAGGAAAGCTACTTAAACCAAACCTATTTAAATTTTAAATAGGTTTTGATTTAAATCAATATCTCCTCATTTAAGGTTCTAAATAAGGCAAGCTTTAAATCCCCACCTCAAGCCCTACTTGCACTCAACCATGCCGCCGGCCCTGCCCCCTCCCTACATCAACAACTAATCATAGGTATTAAAAAAAATATATGCATTGATTTGCATCTTGTTTTAGTTGTTTTGATTGCAAATGTATAACCCAAAAGTGAATAATATTCTAATTTCGAATGAAAAAAGTTATATGATTTAGTTGCACTTTCATTTTTGGAAGATATTTTTGTTGGACAATTTATAAGGTTATTTGGAAAGAATTAAACTATCGTCCAATTGCCTATTCTTGCATTGAAATTCAAGCTCTCAGGCCGAATCGTAACAGGATCGACTATAAAAAGAAAATTTCCATCATTGCCAAACCCTAACATATTCGAGTTTTACTCCCTCTTGTAGAGGATTTGGATTAGTCACTACATCAACTTAATATCAAGAATGTTTTTCATAATTGGACCAGGAGGTGGATGTATAATAGAGATCCCAATACAATTAAGAAATAAAAAAGACAACAATAAGATATGTAAACTCAAAAAAGGTTTTTATGACGTCAAATAATCTTTTTGTGATTGGTTTGGCAAATTCTCTAAATATGTTGAAAATACGTGTACACTCAATGCCAAGCTAATCACTCTCTCTATCAAGTGCTTACCTAAAGGAAAAAAGCCAAATTTAATCATGTATGTAGATATTATATTAAAAAAGCGATACTGAAAAGAGCTAACTAGATTAAAAGGATTTCTGGCAAGAGAATTTAAGAATAAACTTTGAAAATCTAAAATGCTTTCTTAGCATAAAAGAAACATGATCAAACAAGATCTTATCATTTCCCAAAGGAAGCATATTCTTGATCTATTTCTTAGATGTAAAGCCACAAAAACTCCATCGACCCAACAAAGAAATTTCAAATCAACACTAATAACACTCCCATTGATAAAGATAGGTAGGCATCAATGCTTTGCGGGTAAATCCATCTACCTATCTCTTAGCCATACAACAATAACAACAACAATAACAAGCCTTTGTCCCACTACGTGGGGTCGGCAACATGAATCCTTTTTCTCCATTGTGTCCGGTTCAAAGTCAAATTCTCGTTTAAATCTAATAGAGAAAGATCATTTCTAATATTTTCTAACCAAGTCTTTTTAGGTCTACCTCTACCTTTCTTAACATAAGTCAAATCTAATACCTCTACTTTCCTAACTGGGTCATCGGAAGGCCGCCGTTTTATGTGACCAAACCATCTAAGGCGACTATCTCTAATCTTATCCTCCACTGGAGCTACTCCAACCTTTTCACGTATATGCTCATTTCGTATCCTGTCTCTAAGAGTAAATCCACTCATCCACCTAAGCATCCTCATCTCCGCAACACATAACTTAGTATTATGCTTCTCTTTTAATGGCCAACATTCTGCACCATAAAGCATTGCAGGTCTCACCACCATCTTAGCCATCCTGATATTAAATTATCTATTAGTATTAAAAGCCAATATACGAAGAATCCTACAAAAATCATATGAAAATAGTTAACCAAATTCTCACATACCTCAAAATGACAACAAAAAAAGTTATATTTTATAAAAAGCCATCGAACTCAGAAATCAAAATTTTACATATGTTGCTTGGGTTGGAATCAGACCGAACATCCACCTTTAATTATTGTATTTATGTATGGGGAAACTTGTTAAATGGAGAAATAAAAAATAATATGTGGTATCAATAATCAGGCTTAAAGCTAAGTATAGCGCAATGGCATTTGATATTTACGCATAAATGTTGTCAAAAATATTCTTAGAATAACGAAATTAACAAATGAAAAAATCTTCAAAAGTTCGTGATAACTAGGTTGTCATAAAAATTAATAAAGAACTTGTTCACACATTTCGATAGACCAATATTTCATCTTGAAAAAAAAAATAAAACAAACTAGCCCAACTAAGTTATGTTCCAACAAGCTCTCAAACTGCAGATATCTTAATCAAAGCTTTACTCATGATGAGTTTTAATAAACTAATCAATCAGTTGAGCATGATCAACCTATACAACCTAGTTTGAAGAGGAATGTTGATATAATCTTCAATCTATGGCCAGTAAATATCCATCTATAGCAACACAACAATCTATTGATAATATCTTGTCATCTACAACACTCCAGCAATCTATAGACAACAGCTTTCCATCTACAACAATCCAACAATCCGTGAACAGCAACTTTCCATTTCTACTGCATTTTAATTTTACATTCCAGAATTAAAAATTGGTTTACTTATCTGTTTCTTTGTTTGACAGCTATTTATAAACATTTCTATGTACAACTTCTCACCTTTATCTTTTACACTAAACAATCGAATAAAGTTCAATCGTATAATTTTTCATTATTCTCCCTTCTCATTATAATTTTCAAACGAAATATTATGAAAAGCCTTCAAATAAATAATAACTTAAACCAATACCTCTGCATCCAAATGGATAAGAGCATAACGATTGAGCATTTTCTGCAGGTCTAGACTACGACTTTCAATGTCACTCTTGTACCTGTAATAATTACAAAGAGAGATCAAGAAAAGGGCTATGCAAATTGTTGAATAGGCAAATACACGTATATTGCTATTAAAATTACTAGAGGCCCACACAATTGAAGCGTATACTAGCAAAAGTTTATTTTGATTCTCAAAAAACGAATTTTTAAAGATCATTTATACATATAGCTAGCACATCTCGCTATGGAATGAGTTCTTTTTGGGTCATGATCTCCAAGTGAGTATAGCATTTTGAAGCAATGTTCCCAGTCAGTATCATCATTGTTTTCACTAACACATAAAAAAACAAAGAATGCGTTCTTCCAATAAGAATTCAAAGTACATAAGCATTATAAAATCAACAAATTGCTCCATTTAAAAGGACTTCAACGTAATTTCTTTAATTTTTCTAACTTAGCAACGAACTAGGAGTATGCTAATTTTACAGCTTGTTTCAAGCTTTATGCATGTAGTTGCAATCGAAAGAACAAAATAGAAGAGAAAAGTGTCAATACCTCCGCTCAATGACCTCAAAAAGAAGACTATACTGCCCAGATACATCATACGGAACATATTCCTCATCACCATTTGCTAGAAGACTCTTATAATCAGCCCAAAATATATATTTGACGGAAGAAACTTCAGTTTCCTACAAAATGATGTAAGAAACATAATAAATGTGTGAATTACAGTAAAAAGGTGGAGCGCTCATTAAATAAGTGGCAGCATTGTAAATAGAGGAGGAAAATTTCACAGAATGGTCAAATATCGATGGAAGTACATTCCACAATATAAAATTTACCACATACTAAAATCTTGAGCAAAAAAAGTACTATGCAATGCTCTGTTGGTACTTTAATAAAGGTATCCGTATTCTTACTTGTGGCACAAGAAACCCAATTTTCACCGCATCAAACTCATTAGACTTGTCCCCAAACACCTCACCACCGTGGTTTAAAAAAAGCAACAGCCAAAATGACTTGGTACACAGGCAATGGGTAATGCAGCCCATTATCTTGAACTAGACAAATAAGCTTATAAAACCTGAAAATGTCGATCATAAGCGTTGCACGCATTTCGAGGCGCCACGACGAAATTAGAAAAATTTTTGAAATTGTCGGAATTTGATGCAATTAATTTTATAAAATTCTACACGAAATTTTGATCAAATTGATATAAAGAACTTATAATAAATTTTGCACGGTTTTGAAATCAAAAATCGATGAAGATTATTTAAATAAAAATTAATTCCAAATGACTAAATAACCCTTCATGGTTATGAAGACATACTTAGGGGGCAAGGGCACATGCGTAAAATGACTCAACATTTTCCCTTAAGACCTCTTAAGCCTAAGGGTCTTGTTCGTTTCGACCGCACGCAAGAGAGAGGGAGAGAAGGACGACGGGCGGCGTACGGGCGGTGGCGTTTGGGAGGTTTCCAACGGCGGTTTTTGGAAGAAATCGAAGGGAGAGCCTTGGGAAGGAAGAAGGTGAGTTTCTAAATGAATATCTCCTTGATTTCCCTTAGATTTTCCATGGTGAAAGATTCTAGGGTTTTCCAAAACTTAGAAATTTCTTTAGGAAATTGTTAGAGATAATTTCTAATCATAAAAATTAAGTTTTCCCAAGTTTTTCATAGGTTTCAAAAATTAGGGTTTTTCTAAACGATTGATTTTTATGAAAATTTCTTAACAAAATTTATTCCTAAGGGTCTTAGGAGGTTCTATTGGTGAAAATTTGGGGTTTTTTCACAAAATATTATTTTTCTAATTTCTAATTAAATTAAATCCGAAAATAGATTTTCACTATTTATTAATTAGATAATTGGGATGTGTTGGCATGAGAACATAATGAAAATAATGAAATTCATGTTTCCAAAAATTAGGGCTTTTAGGTAAATCCGAAAAAAAAAAGTATTTTATGATTATTAAACTTTTAATGAGGGTTATAGAGGGCTAAAAATATGATTTTTATAAAATTAGGGTTTTTATAAATTAAAATATACTTAAATCCGAAAATAAAAGAAAAGAAAAAGAATTTAAATTTTATAGGAAGAAAGATAGTATTGAAATAGAAAAGTAAGGATTTAGGATAAGGTAATATGAATGATAATTAATGAAAAGAATCCTAATGTTAAGGAGGTTTAATGTCTAATGTTATGGAGGATAATGGCAATGAAGATTAGATTAGTAAGGATTGGAGCAAGACTTAGAGTAAATATTTGACAATCATAATTACATTATTTTTCTTAGGATTTCGAAGTGGGAGAGGAAAGGCATTGAAGAGGAAGAAGTGGCAAATTTCATACATTTAACTTCAAAGTTAGTACTCATATTTCTTTACTTATAATGATAATTTTGTTTCTCTCCAGTTTTATGTTTTGAAAGTCAAAGCATGCTTATGAAATCTTCTTTGTTATATAGATTATAATTCATATCTCTTATACTTAATGATTGATCATACTGAATTAAAGGAAAAAATTTACATGTTACATTTCATAGCATTGTCATATAAAGTTCATATGTTATAAGAATGAGATGATATGTTGAGATGATACTAGCTGGGGATGCTATACTCGTGCATGTTAAAAGGAAAAGGTTATGGAAAAGGAAATTGGTAAAAGAATACCTTCATTGGTACTAGACGGTGGCTCCTGTGACGATTGTACTATATATGAAAATGAGAAAGATATATCTACATATATGATTAATGGAGATTGAATATGATGAATATGATATGCATTTATGATTTATGCATAACACTATGCATTTAAAGTCTTGAGGAAATAAAAGATATGATTAAATGAAATAATATTTATGATATGAAATAAAAAGAAGCAGGTGTTAGAAGCATATTACTTCTACTGCCTTTAGTTACTGTAGTTTAGAAGCATGTGTTACTCGCTAAGCTTTGGCTTACTGTTAGTTGCTCTAACTTTTTTTCAGGTAAGTTTATTGTAGAAAAAAAATGAGAAGAAAAAGTGGAAAATATATATCGTAGACGTAATGCACCCAACGAGAGGTATTGATTGTTTTATTTAATTTATTTCACAATTTGAAGTTTAGTGGCTCTTTCATTATGTATTGAGATAGTTTTAAATGAAGTGAAATAGAATTAGAAAGTGAAATTATGATTTCACCGTCCGACCGTCTGTTCCCGCCTCGTTAATTCGAGACCTCGGGCCGGGTCGTGACAAAGCTCATTGGTAAATGCACCAAAGCTTAAGATTGGTATGGTCTTACTCCCAGCCTGATAACACTGGTAAGTAATTTACCCTCTTACTTTCAAAAAAAAAAGAAATAATGTACCCTCTTCATCCTAGATCTGAACCAGTAACTTCACCCTTTCATTCCATACCTCCTACCTGAATATAAAGACATGAAGCACCCTACATTATGTCATCCATTCCTCTAGATCTTTCAAGCATAAACAGCAACATGAGACATGGAAATGACAATGTGGACAAAGGGACATGACATGACTACAGAAACTAGGGCATGAAATGACAGTCATGATTCTTCTATAAATTAATATAAAACATAGATTAAAACACATGATATTAATTTTTTTCAACGAACAAACAAATATATGAAGATGTTATCTACCAAACAAAAAGCTTAAAGCTCGTCAGAAAAATTGCTATTAGTTTGCATCACATTTCATCAAGTGTACTTATTTAGCAATCACACACCAGTAGTAGCATTGATCATTAAACCTGTGATTTTGTCAATATTCCTACACCCTTCTCTACATAAAATGGTAAAAATCTTAAATGGAGAATATCTTGTGAGAGATTGTGAAGGTCAAAAATGGTATATTATGTATTTATAAAATAATGCAACAAAATATTATCAAATTGCGGCTTCTCTCAGTTGTCTTCGAACTTATGCCTAGCATAACTGGGCATCTTCTTCATTTCACCATATCCTCGATTATCTCCTAACGGTAGAGGTATGCCACAACCATCCCAAGTGATAGCCAATGAACCTGCAATACTTCCAACACATCAAGTTAATATTAAAGAACCCATCTCCGCCAAAAACCCCCTATTACTTCCCCACCGTCTGCTAGCATCTCCTCCGGCAGAGAACTTCAAGTTGCTGCCATTTCTCAAATGTTATAAAGACCATCTAATTATTGCCTTGAAGGGCAGTTCAAGGAAGCCACTTCTTTCACCCTTTCAGGCACTCCAGCTGCCAATTGGCAAGCCAATGAGCATATACTTGCTTCAAAGAAGAGCCAAATTTGAGCCCTGCGTGGATGAGTCTGGCCCTTGGTGGATGATTCAAAGCTATAATTAACCGTAACCAACTTGCTACCATTGAATCTATGTAACCAACTTGCTACCATTGAATCTATTAGTTCCTAAAACAATAACTATCTTCCCTTTTTTTCTACTCAATAATCACGTCATCCTCAATATATGCTCCACAAATCAATCACTCGAATGCGACAAAAATGTACGGCCATCATATATCTCAAATTTGGTTTTAAACGCTTTTGCCAGCATGAAAATCACTCAATAATTGCTCATTTTCCAAAAGAATTGCATTGATGCGTTCGGAGCATCAAAATTACTAAGAAAAGACCCTCGCAATCGATTCAATCAAGCATGAAGAAAACGGAAGACGAAAAAGGAAGACGACAAATGCGATGTTGAGTAAATCTAGCTTGAAATGTTACAACCGCAAACAAAATCACTCAAATCTATGTCTAGAAGATCTAAAATGCTCAGAAGGAACACACATATTATCTGGATCACCACACGAGAAAAATTCAAAAAAAAAATTACCCATAAGAAAAAACAAAATTTTGACGTGCACAAGCAACGAGAAATTGAGCAAGGAGCCAATAAACACATGTTGATTTCCTTTCTCTTATTTTTCTACAACAACAACAACATCAAGCCTTTATCCCACTACGTGGGGTCGGCTACATGAATCCTTTTTCTGCATTGTGTCCTGCTAAAAGTTAAATTCTCGTTTAAATCTAATAAATAAAGATCATTTCTAATATTTTCTAACCAAGTCTTTTTAGGTCTACCTCTACCTTTCTTAACATAAGTCAAATCTAGTACCTCTACTTTCCTAACCGAGTCATCGGGAGGCCGCCGTTTTATGTGACCAAACCATCTAAGGCGACTCTCTCTAATCTTATCTTCCACTGGAGCTACTCCAACCTTTTCACGAATATGCTCATTTCATATTCTATCTCTAAGGGTAAAGCCACTCATCCACCTGAGCATCCTCATCTCTGCAACACTTAACTTAGAATTATGCTTCTCTTTTAAAGGCCAACATTCGGCACCATAAAGCATTGCAGGTCTCACCACCATCTTATAGAATTTTCCCTTAAGTTTGAGGGGTACTTTTCTATCACACAATAAGCCCAATGCATTCCTCCACTTCAACCATCCAACTTGGATTCTGCTGATAATATCCCCATCTATTTCACCATCACTCTGAACAATAGATCCAAGATATCTAAAACGTGTACTCTTATTAATGACTTGATCACCCAAAGTCACAATCCCCTCACTAGGTCTATTGTTACTAAAATTACACTCCATATATTACGTTTTAGATCTACTCAAGCGAAAACCTTTAGACTCTAAGGTTGACCTCCACAATACTAGTTTACCTTCAACTCCCTCTCTAGTCTTATCAACAAGAAGAATATCAGCAGCAAAAAGCATACACCAAGGTACATCCTCTTGCAGATGTCTAGTGAGAACATCCATGACTAAAGCAAAAAAGGTATGGGCTTAAGGCTGATCCTTGATGTAATCCAACCGAAATAGGGAAATACTTGGTCAAACCCCCTTGTGTTTGAACACAAGTAATAGCTCCTGCATACATATCTTTAATAATTTGAATATAAGCGTTATTAACTCCTTTCTTTTCAAAAACTCTCCATAGCACTTCTCTTGGAACTTTATCATATGCTTTTTCTAAATCAATAAATATCATATGTAAATCCTCCTTATTCTCTCTATATTTCTCCATCAAACCTCTTAATAAATGTATGGCTTCCATAGTAGACCTACCCGGCATGAATCCAAATTAATTTTGAGAAACATTAGTATCACGCCGCAACCTATGCTCCATAACTCGTTCCCATAGTTTTAAATTATGACACATTAACTTAATTCCTCTAGAATTCGTACAATCTTGCGGATCACCTTTATTCTTAAAAATAGGGATTAACACACTCATTCTCTACTCATCTAGCATCTTTTTAGTCTTCAAAACAGTATTAAAAATTTAGTAAGCCAAAAAATTCCTTCATCTTCTAAGCATTTCCACACCTCTATTGGAATATCATCAGGTCCAATAGCTTTTCCACCCTTCATTTTCTTTAAAGCCTCTCTAACTTCGGTTCTACTAATACGCAGATAAAAACAGAAATCTTTATTTTCATTCAAGGTGCTAAGGTCACTACAGTCAATTTTATTTTCACATTCTTCATTAAAAAGTTTAGCAAAATATCTGATCCACCTATGTTGAATATCTTATAAAAAAAGTACTTTTTGATCTGCATCTTTAATACACTTCACTTGAACTAAATCCTTACTACTCATATTTCTTTGTTTGGCTAACTTATTCATATATCTTTCTCCCTCCTTAGTATCTAATCTATTATATAAATCACTAAAAACTAAACTCTTTGCATCGCATATTACTTTCTTAGATTCCTTACATGCCTCTTTATATATTTTCCAATTATCAGAATTTTTACAATTAAATCAATTTTTATAACAAATCTTCTTATTTTTAATCTTTTATTGCACATTTGGATTCCACCACCAACTATTTTTATTATTAGGAGCTTTTCCCTTTGAAACACCAAGCACATATTTTGCAATATTCTTAATATCACTAGCCACTTTTTCCCACATAAAATTAGCATCCTCATGCACAGACAAAATCTTAAGATCTAAAATCTTACTCTCAAAAATATTTTTATTAATATTCTTTAAATGCCTCCATCTAATCCTAGAATATCGAATTACTTTATTTTTTATTTTCTGTCCCCTTATCTT
This sequence comes from Dendrobium chrysotoxum, assembly GCA_019925795.1. Lineage (NCBI taxonomy): Eukaryota > Viridiplantae > Streptophyta > Magnoliopsida > Asparagales > Orchidaceae > Dendrobium > Dendrobium chrysotoxum. Next base: position 5,189,127 of record CM034302.1, on the reverse strand, counting down.
CAAGTCCAAAACTAATAAACGATGTTGGGTACATAAATTTTCACTCGGAATAATTTTACAATCTTTGTAATCTAAACGATCTAATTTCCTTATAAGAAAATAATCAATTTGAGTTATACTATATCCATTATTATAAGTAATGAGATGCTCATTTTTTTTAATAAGGTATTAACAATTAAAAAAAATCATAAGCTAAACAAAAATCTAAAATGGACTTACCACCTTCATTTGTCGTTCCAAACCCATGGCCACCATGAATGCTTTTAAAATCATCTACCTCTCTACTAACATGTCCATTTAAATCTCCTCCAATAAAAACTCTTTCTTCAAGAGGTATCTTTTGTATTAATTCTTCTAAGTCATTCCAAAATTTTAATTTTGAACCCATATCCAAACCCACTTGAGGAGCATAAGCACTTATATGAATAGATCTACTGGAAAAACTCCCTTTGAAATTTTGTATGGTCAGTCTATTCCACATATTTTGGATAGGAATGGTTTGTCTTTACCTAACAAAATAAGTGCTGAAGCTTTAGAAACTTTTGATCACATCAAAACGGTCCAACAGCAAGTTCTTGAAAAACTCCGTATAGCTAATGTCAAATACAAAGCTACTGTAGATAAACACCGGAGAGAAGTTGTGTTTAAAGAAGGTGATATGGTGATGGCTTACTTTCGTCGCCAACGATTTCCTGTTGGTACTTTTGGTAAACTGAGCAGAAAGAAATTCGGGCCTTTTCGAATTCTACGAAAATTGGGTACAAATGCCTATCTCTTAGACTTACCTATTACTGTTGGCACTTCGCCTATATTCAATGTTTCTAATCTCTCTTTGTATGAAGGAAATTCAGGTGATTCTGTGGATGTGGAGACTTTACCACTTTCCACCTCTGTTTCAAACAAGGATGACCTGATTGAGGATGTTGTTGATGTAAAAATCACTAAAACAAGGCATGGTGAGCACAAAAGGTTTTTGGTCAAATGGAGCAATCGGCTCTTAACGGACTGTACTTGGATCGATGATATTGAGCTAAAGAATCGCAATTTGGAGCTTTATAAACGAGTTGGTGAAGCATTCTCATCAGGAGATGAGCTTCTCCCACCTGGGGGAATTGATGCATCTAGTTTTCTTAATTTCTGTTTTGATGTAATCTGAACTATTATATTTGTGTTTTCTATTTTTTTGTTTTATGTCTTTAGCTATCCAATGATGGAAAACATCCCGTGATCAATGCGTAGGATTTGCTTGGCTTGCTTGACCTTGGGTGTGCCGGTTTTAGGGTCCTTTGGTGGCTGTTGATTTTCGGTTGGGAGCTGATATTGGAGTTCTGTTTTTGTGAGCTGAAGTTTAGCTCATTAATTCTAAAAGGCATTAAGTATTGGTGAAGCTCATTAATGGTAAAAGGTATATGGTGGAGTGTGGCTTTTCTTTTTCCCTTGCTGCCTTCTCGTTTTTCCCCTTGCTGCCTCCTCGGTTTCTCCTCTTACCCCTTCGGTTTTGGTGGTTTTATTGTTGTTTCCCATGTGGTTTGCTGGGCTTCTTGTGCCTGCTGCCTTGGTTGTTGGTTTGCCCCTTCGGTTCCTTCCCATCTGGTTGGTTACGTGGTTTTCTGGGCTGGTTCCGTGGCCTTTTTGGCTTGTTTGCTGTGAGCTTTTGTCCTGTTTCCTGTGCTGAACTTTGGGGCTGCTGTTGGAGACTCTTGGCCTTTCATTTCCCTAAATCTAATTGGTTTAGTTGGAGGTGTTATGGCTGTTTGTTTTCCTTCTTGTGCCTATATATATGAGATGATTTTGGATGAGAAAGGTTGTTGAAAATTGTTTGGCAAAGCCACTAAACCTGAGGGTTTTCTTCTTGGAAGAGCTTGAGAGCTTGTTCCATCTTCTTTCTCCTCTAGGAAAGCTTGCGAGCTTCTCCTCTTTCTTCTCGGCTTCTAACCCCTTCTTCTCTACGCAAGTTCCACTCCACCTGTATCCTTCTTCTGGTTCCGATTGGTGAAAGTTGTGGCTGTTTTCATGGTGAATCGTGGCTGTTTTAGTGGAGAAGTGGTGGCTGTTTTGAGGTGACATTTGTGGGCTGTTTTGGAGACATTTGCTGGAGGAGTTTGGTAGAACGTTGGACCTTTGCCTTGGTGGACCCCTGGTTTGCAAGCTAAGCATTTTTCATTTTAATTTCCTACACCCGATGCATGTGAGGAGTCTGTTTAACGGATGTTCTGAGGATAGCGTTGTTTTGTTTTTAAATTTGTTCGTTGCTAACTTTCTTTTGTCTAAGGTTTGTTGGACATCGGTTTTCTTTCTAAGTTGAAGTAAAGGTCTTTTCTCTAGTCTATTTTGTTCTCCAATCGTGGTTTTAAGTTGGAAGGTGAGTCTTGTTCTTTTCTTTCGTAATATTTCTCCTCTCTTGGTTTTTGTTTTCAAGTTGTCTACATCAGTTTTGGTATCAGAGCCCTAGGTTGGTATATCCTAGGGTAGTGTGTGAGTTGTCTTTTCATCTTAAAAGTTATGGCTAATCAAAATAATCAAGGGGGAGATTGGCAACAACAAATGATGACTCAATTGGCAAACTTACATGAACAAATCACTAACATGGCTAATGTTATGGCAAATTTGAATGTGAACAATGCTAATGCAAATCCTAATGTTCAATCATCCGAAAGTGAGGATGAGGGTCCTAGACATCAAAATAGGCAACAAAGAAATTGGGACCACGGCATTAAAATTGATGTTCATAATTTTGAAGGAAAATTACAACCTGATCAATTCATAGAATGGGTAGAGAAAATGGACCAATTTCTTTGAATGGAAAGAAATTCCGGATAATCGAAAAGTCAAATTTGCAAGTCTAAAACTTACTGGACACGCATTAACGTGGTGGAAAAACTTACAAAACAATAGAGTGAGACGAGGAAAAGAAAAAATTCAAAATTGGGACAGGATGAAAGAAAAAATGAAAGGAAAATTTCTGCCTTCTGATCATGCAAGAACACTCTTCCAAGAATTTAATAATCTGCGTCAAGGTAATTAAAATGTGGAAGAATACACTGAAAACTTTTATAAATTGCAATCTAGAAATGACTTAGATGAATCGGAGGAGAAAACGGTTACACGATATCTTAATGGGTTGAAATGGACAATTCAGGACCAACTTAATTTGCATCATGTTATCAAGTTAGATGAAGCTTATCGTATGGCTTTGAAAATTGAAAAACAACATCAACAGGGAAGTAACAAAATCACTGAAACTTACAAACGACAACAACTTGGAAAAGGTAAAACACAATCTGCACAAACTTCTGGAGGAACAACTGGAATAAAAATGAAAACTTATGAAAGTCAAAACTTGGACAAGGGTAAAGGGGTAATGGGAACTAAACCTTCTGATCAACCTAAGCTAATTGGACCTTGTTACAAGTGTGATCTTTATGGTCATTTGTCAGCTACCTGCAGAAAAAATAACCCTCCACGAAATAATTTCATAGAAAATGAGGAAGAATTAGAGGAAGAGGAAGAGAGTGATCCTGACCCTGCAAATGATGTGGATATGGAAAATTTTGATTTGGAAGGTGATTAAGGGGAACCATTGTTAGTCATCCGACAAGTTTTAACTGCTCAAATTGATAAGGGGGATAAGTGGCTTAGAAGAAACATTTTTAGGACTACTTGTACTGTTGAAGGAAAAATTTGCACCTTAAGGATTGATAGTGAGAGTTCAGGGAATTTTGTGTCACAACATATGGTAGAAAGATTGAAACTAAAAACAAAACCTCTTGGCAAATCATATAAAATATCTTGGTTTAAAGAGGGGGGTGAGGTTCCTATAACCAAACAATGCATTGTGAATTTATCCATTGGAGGTGCCTATAAGGATCAAATTGTTTGTGATGTTGTGCCCCTCGAGGTTTGTCATATTCTTTTGGGTCGTCCCTGGCAGTATGATCATAAAACCATTCATAATGGTGAGAAAAATACTTATACCTTAATTCAAGATAATAAAGAGTTCACTATTTTTCCACAAAGGTATATTTCTGACCCATCAAAAGAGAAAACTGCAAAATCATCTATTCCTGAGTTGCTTTTAAATGCAAATGAGTTAGCCCAATCTGAAGTGGCATATCTAGTGCTTGGAAAAGAATCTGAACAAACTCTTGAGATTCCTGAAGCAATACAACCGTTACTGAATGAGTTTTCTGATATAACACCTGATGAGTTACCAACTGATTTACCCCCGATGAGAAATATTCAACATCATATCGATTTAATTCCTGGAGCTACATTGCCTAACCTTTCACATTACAGGATGAGTCCAAATGAACATAAATAGCTTTCTACTCAAGTGTCTGAACTGTTAAAAAAAGGTCTGATAAAAGAGAGTTTAAGTCTTTGTGTTGTGCCTGCTTTACTTACTCCTAAAAAGGATGGAACCTGGAGGATGTGTGTGGATAGTCGTGCCATAAATAAAATAATCATCAAATATAGGTTTCCAATTCCTAGGTTGGATGACATGTTAGATATGCTAAGTGGTGCTACAATTTTTTCTAAAATTGATTTAAGAAGTGGATACCATCAGATAAGAATTAGACCTGGGGATGAATGGAAAACTGCTTTTAAAACAAAAGAAGGCTTGTTATGCCTTTTGGTTTGTCCAATGCTCCAAGTACTTTTATGCGAACAATGAATCATGTTTTGCGTCCGTTTATTGGAAAGTTTGTGGTAGTCTACTTTGATGATATTCTGATTTATAGCATTCATCCATCCGAACATCTTTTTCATGTGAAACAAATTTTGAAAACTTTGAGGGAACAAAAATTGTATATCAATTTAAAGAAGTGCTCTTTCATGACTTCTAGTTTGACATTTCTGGGTTTTATTGTGTCTACTAAAGGAATCAAAGTTGACCCTATAAAGATTGAGGCAATTCAAAGCTGGCCTGTTCCTAAAAATATAAGTGAGGTAAGGGGTTTTCATGGTTTAGCTTCTTTATATCATCGGTTTATCCAAAAATTTAGTTCTGTAATTGCTCCTATCACTGATTGCTTGAAAAAAGGAGTCTTTAAATGGACCCCTGAGGCTGAAAAAACTTTTCAAAATATCAAAAAAAAAAATGAGTCAAGCTCTAATTCTTAGTCTGCCAAATTTTGAAAAGGTTTTTGAAGTAGATTGTGATGCTTCTCATGTTGGCATTGGTGCTGTGTTAAGTCAGGAAGGAAAACCTATTGCATACTTTAGTGAAAAACTAAATGATGTTCGATCTCGTTATTCTACTTATGATTTGGAGTTTTATGCTATTGTTCAGTCTTTGAAATTTTGGAGATGCTATCTGATTCAAAGAGAGTTTGTTTTGAACACTGACCACGAAGCTTTAAGATTTTTGGGTTCACAAAAAAATCTGAACAAACGACATGCCAAATGGGTTTCTTTCTTGCAAGAATATTCATTTCATATCAAGCATAAAACTGGTCTGTAAAATAAGGTTGCTGATGCCTTAAGTAGAAGGTCACATTTGTTGGTAACTGTTTATCCAACTATTTCTTCTTTTGATTTTCTGAAAGATACATATGCTTTTGATTCTGACTTTAAAGGGATTTGGGAAGAATGTCTTGTTTCTAGATCTGATCCATCTAGTCAATTTAATATTCATAAAGGGTTTTTATTTAAAGGTTCGAGACTTTGCATTTCAAAAAATTCTTTAAGAGAACAATTGGTGCATGAACTTCATAGTGGGGGTTTGAGTGGACATTTTGGTCAGGGAAAAACAATTGCTTTGGTTGAGGAAAAATATTTTTGGCCACATATGCGAAAACAAATTGCTAAGTTGGTAAAACAATGCAAAACCTGTCAGGCTTTTAAGGGAACATCGCAAAATACTGGGTTGTACACACCTCTCCCAATTCCAAATAAACCTTGGGATGACATTTCTATGGATCTTATTTTGGGTCTTCCAGTTACTGCTAGAAAGTATGATTCTATTTTTGTGGTTGTTGATCGTTTTAGTAAAATGGCTCATTTTATTCCTTGCAAAAAAACTTCTGATGCTTCACATGTGGCTGGTTTATTTTTTAAAGAGATTGTTCGTCTTCATGGTATTCCTCATACATTTACTTCTGATCGGGATACACGATTTTTGAGTCACTTTTGGAGAACTTTATGGGCTAAGTTGGGAACTTCTCTTCAGTTTAGTAGTGCCTATAATCCTCAAACTGATGGACAAACTGAAGTTGTCAATCGTAGTTTGGGTAATCTTTTGAGATGCTTTGCTGGTGAGAAACCTTTTCAATGGGACTTAATTTTGCCCCAAGCTAAACAAAAATCTAAAATGGACTTACCACCTTCATTTGTCGTTCCAAACCCATGGCCACCATGAATGCTTTTAAAATCATCTACCTCTCTACTAACATATCCATTTAAATCTCCTCCAATAAAAACTCTTTCTTCAAGAGGTATCTTTTGTATTAGTTCTTCTAAGTCATTCCAAAATTTTAATTTTGAACCCATATCCAAACCCACTTGAGGAGCATAAGCACTTATATGAATAGATCTACTGGAAAAACTCCCTTTGAAATTTTGTATGGTCAGTCTATTCCACATATTTTGGATAGGAATGGTTTGTCTTTACCTAACAAAATAAGTGCTGAAGCTTTAGAAACTTTTGATCACATCAAAACGGTCCAACAGCAAGTTCTTGAAAAACTCCGTATAGCTAATGTCAAATACAAAGCTACTGTAGATAAACACCGGAGAGAAGTTGTGTTTAAAGAAGGTGATATGGTGATGGCTTACTTTCGTCGCCAACGATTTCCTGTTGGTACTTTTGGTAAACTGAGCAGAAAGAAATTCGGGCCTTTTCGAATTCTACGAAAATTGGGTACAAATGCCTATCTCTTAGACTTACCTATTACTGTTGGCACTTCGCCTATATTCAATGTTTCTGATCTCTCTTTGTATGAAGGAAATTCAGGTGATTCTGTGGATGTGGAGACTTTACCACTTTCCACCTCTGTTTCAAACAAGGATGACCTGATTGAGGATGTTGTTGATGTAAAAATCACTAAAACAAGGCATGGTGAGCACAAAAGGTTTTTGGTCAAATGGAGCAATCGGCTCTTAACGGACTGTACTTGGATCGATGATATTGAGCTAAAGAATCGCAATTTGGAGCTTTATAAACGAGTTGGTGAAGCATTCTCATCAGGAGATGAGCTTCTCCCACCTGGGGGAATTGATGCATCTAGTTTTCTTAATTTCTGTTTTGATGTAATCTGAACTATTATATTTGTGTTTTCTATTTTTTTGTTTTATGTCTTTAGCTATCCAATGATGGAAAACATCCCGTGATCAATGCGTAGGATTTGCTTGGCTTGCTTGACCTTGGGTGTGCCGGTTTTAGGGTCCTTTGGTGGCTGTTGATTTTCGGTTGGGAGCTGATATTGGAGTTCTGTTTTTGTGAGCTGAAGTTTAGCTCATTAATTCTAAAAGGCATTAAGTATTGGTGAAGCTCATTAATGGTAAAAGGTATATGGTGGAGTGTGGCTTTTCTTTTTCCCTTGCTGCCTTCTCGTTTTTCCCCTTGCTGCCTCCTCGGTTTCTCCTCTTACCCCTTCGGTTTTGGTGGTTTTATTGTTGTTTCCCATGTGGTTTGCTGGGCTTCTTGTGCCTGCTGCCTTGGTTGTTGGTTTGCCCCTTCGGTTCCTTCCCATCTGGCTAGTTCCGTGGTTTTCTGGGCTGGTTCCGTGGCCTTTTTGGCTGGTTTGCTGTGAGCTTTTGTCCTGTTTCCTGTGCTGAACTTTGGGGCTGCTGTTGGAGACTCTTGGCCTTTCATTTCCCTAAATCTAATTGGTTTAGTTGGAGGTGTTATGGCTGTTTGTTTTCCTTCTTGTGCCTATATATATGAGATGATTTTGGATGAGAAAGGTTGTTGAAAATTGTTTGGCAAAGCCACTAAACCTGAGGGTTTTCTTCTTGGAAGAGCTTGAGAGCTTGTTCCATCTTCTTTCTCCTCTAGGAAAGCTTGCGAGCTTCTCCTCTTTCTTCTCGGCTTCTAACCCCTTCTTCTCTACGCAAGTTCCACTCCACCTGTATCCTTCTTCTGGTTCCGATTGGTGAAAGTTGTGGCTGTTTTTCGTGGTGAATCGTGGCTGTTTTAGTGGAGAAGTGGTGGTTGTTTTGAGGTGACATTTGTGGGCTGTTTTGGAGACATTTGTTGGAGGAGTTTGGTAGAACGTTGGACCTTTGCCTTGGTGGACCCCTGGTTTGCAAGCTAAGCATTTTTCATTTTAATTTCCTACACCCGATGCATGTGAGGAGTTCGTTTAACGGATGTTCTGAGGATAGCGTTGTTTTGTTTTTAAATTTGTTCGTTGCTAACTTTCTTTTGTCTAAGGTTTGTTGGACATCGGTTTTCTTTCTAAGTTAAAGTAAAGGTCTTTTCTCTAGTCTATTTTGTTCTCCAATCGTGGTTTTAAGTTGGAAGGTGAGTCTTGTTCTTTTCTTTCGTAATATTTCTCCTCTCTTGATTTTTGTTTTCAAGTTGTCTACATCAATGTTGGAGCATGTAAGAAAGTTCCAGATGAAGTCAAAAAAGAATGTATTGAATATTTAAAGAAGTATGCCACCTCCAAAGAAAAATCGCAAAGAAATATGAAGGAGATGATTGGGAATAACTCTTATTTTGATTCCCAACAAGATTATGCAGCACTAATAGATTTAAAGAAGAAATTACCAGCAGCTTACTTAGGCATGTTGAGTATTTAAAATCAAAGTTGCCAGATTCTATCTACAAAATAGAGCTTTACCAGAACAATGCACTATTAAAACAAAAAAACATAGCAAATGATAGGAAGGATCGCAATTCGTCTAGTGTCAATCAAATGCAGAACTATCAGAATCAACAAAAATCTTGCTTATCTAATGGAGAAGAATCAAATGTAAAAAGGCATAAAATTACTCACCTGGAGAATAAATGCCTCCTGAGGGATCGGTGACAATGTTGTCACGAGATACACATCATTATATTCATTGTTAATAAATTTTCCATCATTTATTACACTGCAACACAATAAAATGTTAGGCATGCTTCAGCTTTTCAGGTTTTAATAAAAGATTAATAGATTGTAATAATCAGAAGAAATACTTTACGCATGTTCATTTCCAATTTTTCATACTCTTTGTTGAAAAATTCATGAAAAATCATCCTCTATACCCTTTTTTGTGCAATTTATTTCTAGCTTCCTCTAAATTCTTCAAGACCATAAATCTAACAGATATTTTAAGTTTTTCATCATATATTATGAGAGAAAATTCCGCTGCCTACCTTTTCTTCAGATGACACCATTCTATATATCATAAGACTGTAACAATGTTTTTAAATGAGTGAAAATGCACTTGATTCTGGAACTCACAGTTGCTCCGATGCAGAGCATAGTCCACTTGCTCCACATCATTGCTAAGCATCGGGAATAGGAAAAGCAATCATGCAGCGCCAAAATGGGTCTTAGTCACTATGACACACAACATGCTCATTTCACCCACTACTTTATCATTCAAATATTCAACCAACATATTGTTTTAATTAAATTTGTTCAATGTTGACAATACATGACATGATCTGTGTTAATGCTAGGGCATTCCCTGAAAACAACGCGTTGTATGGCCTGAATACAACGACAAGTGAGCAAGAGCCGTTGCACTGGCACCCGGGTGCAGTGTTAAATAGGCAAGGGTTCCCACATCATGGATGGATGTGGGCAAAGAAGCTAGTCCATGAAACTAAAATTATGATAGGAACTTAGATTAGAGGTTCCCTTACAGGTAAATTAATGGAATTAATAGATATTATGATCCATAGGAAGATAAATGTTCTTTGCATTCAGGAAATTAAATGGGTTGGAGAGAAGGCTAAGTAGATTAATAGTTTAGGATTTAAATTATAGTATTCTGGTAGGAGTCGTGCTAAACATGGAGTATGCGTGATTATAGATAAAAGTTTGAAGGATAATGTTGTAAAGATTAATAGAATTATAGCTTTAACAATTGTTGTTGATGCTAAGATTATTAATATTATAAGCGCTTATGTTCCTCAAGTAGGTTTGGATATGTGTTCAAAATTAAAATTTTGAAATGACCTAAAAGAATTAATACAAATGATACCTCTCAATGAAAGAGTTTTTATTGAAGGAGATTTAAATGGATATGTTGGTAGAGAGATAGATGATATTAAAAGCATTCATGGTAGCTATGGCTTTAGAGCGACTAATGAAGGTGGTAAGACCATATTAAATTTTTCTTTATCTTATGATTTTGTAAATGTTAATACCTTATTTAAGAAAATAGTAAAACTCAAATTAAGTATTTTCTTATAAGAAAAATAGATCGTGTAAATTGCAATGATTGTAAAGTTATTCCGAGTGAAAGTTTATGTACCAAACATCGCTTATTAGTTTTGGCTTTAAAATGAAGGTGCCGAAAATTTAAAATAAAGTAAATCGTTGTTCTAGGATTAAATGGGGCATTTAAAGAATATTAACAAAAATATTTAATTATAGATCTTAAGATTTTGAATGTGCATGAGGGGAAGCTAATGTTATGTGGGAAAAAGTAGCTAATGATAGTAAGAATATTGCAAAAGATGTGCTTAGAGTATCAAAGGAAAAAGCTACTAATAGTAAAAAATAGTTGGTGGTGGAATCAAAATGAGCAACAAAAGATAAAAAAATAAGAAGATTTGTTATAAAAATTAGTTTAACTGTAAAAACTCTGATAATTGGGAAAAATATAAAGAAGCCTGTAAGAAGTCTAAGAAAGCCATTTACAATGTAAAGATTTTAGCTTTTAATAATTTACATAATAGATAAGATACTAAGGATGGCAAAAATATATGTATTAGTTAAACAAAGAGATAGGAGTAGTAAGGATTTAGTTCAAGTGAAGTGTATTAAGGATGAAGATCAAAAAGTGCTTTTATTAGAAGAGTATATTCAACAAAGGTGGATGAAATATTTTGCTAAACTTTTTAATGAAGATTATGATAATGCAATTGACTTTAGTGACCTTAGCACCATAAATTAAAATAAAGATTTTTGTTTTTATCAGCGTATTAGTAAAACCAAAGTTAAAGAGGCTTTAAAGAAAATGAAGGGTGGAAAGTTGCTGGACCTGATGATATTCCAATAGTGATGTCGAAATGCTTAGGAGATGAATGAATTTCTTGGCTTACTAAACTTTTTAATATTATTTTGAAGACTAAAAAGATGCTAGATGAGTGGAGAATGAGTTTGTTGTAAGAATAAATGTGATGCATAAGATTGTGCGAATTATAGAGGAATTAAGTTAATGTGTCATAATTTAAAACTAGGTGAGAGAGTTATGGAGCATAGGTGCGAGAACCGAAAATATTCAGGTAATTATGTGTAAAATTATTTATTTAGTGTTTAGATAATTATTAATGTAAATTAATTAAAATTGGTTTAATTGGAAAGGATGCTTTTATAAAGAGGCTTTTAGAGGGAGCGGTTAGAGTATGGGGCCCACCTTCACACTTATTTGCCGTGGATATCACAGATGCGGATTGGATTGGAGAAGGGACGCTGGACAGAAGATTCCACAAGTTTTCAAGTCTGCAAGCCTTCATTTCTACCAGTCTTCAGTGTTTGTGGGGAAGAGGTTTACCGCAAGCAAGGAAGAGTAAGGAAGGGTTTGGTACAGAATTTCTTAAAGAGTTAAATTGCTGCCTTGTTTGGTTTGAAGAAGGTTGCGGTACAGAGAATTGGGGAGTGGAGTTGGTAGAGTGGATGCATCACTATAACATTATTCGGGTAAGAAGATTTTCAGCAAAATGAGCACGTGTGGGCTGTAGATCAAATTGGATTAGTGCTGAAGGAAGGAGTTCACGTGGCTTTGTAGGAAGGGAAACAACAGTCACGGTAAGTGAAAGAGAAGCTTCTTTTTTATATGGTAAAACTGTAGCAATAACAAGGATCTGGTTATGATTAATGTGAAATTATGTAATGACTTGTAGGTGGTAGAAGTGTACAAACTATTTGAGGAAACAGTGGGTTGAAAGAAAGATAAGAGGGAAGTTAGGTGAGTATTTTAGTATTTTAATTGAGTGGTAATTTCTTTAAAAATAGTGTTAACTTTCGTAATGAGTATATCAATTGTTACCTTGGATGTAGGAATTACCTGAATTTATGCCGAAAAGAGGATTTGAGGTGACTTACAATCGTAGAAGAGTACGTAGTAGGGAATTGGAGGAGACGACTCGGCAAAGATGTAAGTAATGCAAACAAAAGTTTAAAGGCAATTTTTGTAAATCTGATACTTGTATACTGGTAATTGAAAGAATTAAAGGAAAATATACAGTACTAGTTAGTTCTCTTGCTAAAGGACATTCATAGTCACGTTTCCAAATATGATTAACCACTTACATAAATTAATTATGAGAGTTTAAATCAAAGTTTATTATGTTCATTTAAATATTTTTCCTTATTGATAATGTTTTGGAAGGAAGTTCTTTTCTTTACTTATCATGTGCATATTCATATTATACAAATTATAATATGAATGATTAAGAAAGCATGCAGCAGAACAAGTATGATTATGAGTATGGAATGTGCATTGAATATCAATTAAAAATTAAAGTTTGACTAAAAATTTATGTATAACTTACCAATGCAGGTGGGGCAAAAGGGTCCCCATATATTAAACTATTTGGTAAGTGGGGCAAAAGGGACCCCAAAGAAATGAAACCTGCCTAGCAGGTGGGGCAAAAGGGACTTCTATGTAATTCAATGGCAATAATGCCAGATTTACCTGGGCTCCATTGAATATATTTATGAGAGTAGCCAAATCTTTTAATGAGTAAAATTGATATTCAGTATAAATGTAAGAGGAATTACTGGTTAATGTCAAATGAGATTTTATGAAGTTTGCTCAAGCAGTCTAACTTTTATTTATGTTTTCAATGTTCTGAATTTTATAATCATGCAATTTAAATGTTATTTCAAGTTGCATAACTTATGGAGCCTTATAGCTCACCAGTATTTTATTACTGGTTGTTATTACAGGTAAAGGAAAACAAAAAGTGGGAGAAGACTAATCTACAAGTATTTACATTTTATGTTAATATTTATTCTATGTTTGAAGTCTACTATTGAGGTTAGTAAATAATTTTAATGTTGTATTACTTTGAATTTGTTTGAATTTTCTTAGTGGCTCTGTACTAGATTTTTTATGATACTTGGGATTTATTAGATGCTTCCTTTGTTGTTGATGTTTATATGATCTTTTATATAGATCTGAAATGAAATGAAATGAATGAGATGTTTATTGATGAAAATGTTATGTTTATGCTTGTTCCACTCTACAGTACTGTTAAGGAGTACTGTGGGGTGTTACAATAGGTTGCGGTGTGACATTGAATGTTTCTCAAAATCAATTTGGATTCATGCCAGGTAGGTCTACTATGGAAGCTATACATTTATTAAAAGGTTTAATGGAAAAGTATGGAAAGAATAAGGAGGTTCTACATATGATTTTTATTGATTTAGAGAAAGCATATGACAAAGTTCCAAGAAAAGTGCTATGGAGAGTTCTACATAAAAAAGGGGTGTTGGCTTAAGAAAAACGACACAAATGCAATGAATCCCGCTTTGCAGTTGAAGGATTCCATTTCCCTTAAGTCAGATTAACATTAATCAGATTTCCCCTGAGGGTAGTGTCAGGGTTTAATTAGATCTGGGGTCATTACTTCCTATGAGCGCAAGCACTCATAGTTAATTATCCCTCTTAACATGTAAGAGAGAACTCTTGATTAAAGATGAATAAATTTTAGGTAATTTTAGTCTCAATTATGAAAAAAAATAGAGGTAAACCCGATCAAGATCCCATGGTTCTGTCGTTCCGGGTATACCGTAGATTTCAGTCTACCAACACTAACAATCATTGACCGTAGTATCCAGGGAATCTGATTAGCAGCCATGGGTTGCCTCCTCTCAGGGATCCCGAGTAGACTAAAGTGGTTAGATTTAATTTTAGTTTTAATTTTATTTGGAGGTTTTTGGGGTTTATATCTATTAGAATACCCAGAAGTTAGTTTAGTTCGGGATTTATAACTTCGTTTAGAAGTTTACCCAAAAGTTTGAATTTAGGCGGGTCTTACGGCTTTTCTTGGAAGTAGCCCAAGTATTTAGATTTAGATTGAGACTTACGGCTTACGTAGAAAGTAGCCCGAGGATTTAAATTTTAGGTTGGGACTTACAGTCTTCATAGAAAGTAGCCCGGGTATTTGATTTGGAATGAGGCTTACTGCTCTATTTGTGAGTTGCCGAAAAATAGATCTTACAACCTAACTCTACAGCAAGGTTGCCCGGGGATTTTTATTTTGATTTGGGGTAGGTCTTATAACTTCCCTTAGAAAGTTGCCTGAAAGCGGGTCATACAACCTAATTCTTTAGAATAAGATGCCCATAAGTTTGAATTTAATTATTTGAGTTTTAGGATCATCGCAATTTATATTAACAATTTTCCTAAAGTGTAGGCTTACGACTTCACTTAGAAGTTGCCCGTTGGCGGGTCTTACAGCTAATCCTATAGACTATGATGCCCAGTGGTTTGAATTTGGTTTGGGTTAGGTCTTACGACTTCCCTTAGGAAGTTGCCTGAAAGTGGGTCTTACAACTTAATCCTTTAAACTAAGATGCCAAATGATTTTGATTTGATTGTTTGGGTTTTAGGATCATTGCAATTTCTTCTAGCAATTTTCCTAAAGTGTGGGTCTTACGACTTCACTTAGAAGTTGCCCGATAGCGAGTCTTACAACCTAATCCTATAGACTAGGATGCCCATTTGTTTGTATGTTTTGTAGAAGATTTGATGATAGAAATTCCACATGCTTTCAACATGGGATTAGTATCATAATTAATGTATTTCAAAGCATTATTTAAAGATGAAACTCTATCTGGAAGCTTTAATTTTTTAACAAGAGATGTCCGTGTGATTATATTTGGGTAGGCACTTATGACTTTCATTAGAAAGTAGCCCAGTTAGTGGGGCTTACGATATCTACTAAGGGTAGCCCGAATATTTTGGTTGGGTAAGTCTTATTGCTTCTTTAGAAGTTGCCTAATAATAGGTCTTACAACCTAGCCCTGTAGGCTAAGTGGCCCGAATTGTGGGTCTTACAACCAAGCCCTATAGACTAGAATGCCCGAGTGAGGGGTCTAGGTTTGTGTTATCATCTAAACATCTCTTTTAGAGATCGGACTTACGGCTTCTATTAGAAGTTGCCGATATTTTAATTGGGAGTTAGCGGTTAGGTCAATTTTACCTAAAACTTTCCCCTAGGGTCGGGCTTATGGTTTTCCTTTGAAAGTTGCCGGGTAGTGGGTCTTACAACCAAGTTGTTATAAACAAGGCTGCCCAGGTTTAAATTGTTTGGATTTTATTGTATGTTTGTTTCTTACTGTAGTAGTTTGTTACTCTACTTTAGCACTGTTGTGTTACTTTTTTTTCACACGCTCTCAGTCCTTTGTTTTGCCTGCAGTAGTTAGTTTCAGCATTTGATTTTATTTATGATATGCTGACTTTTATCTGCTTGTTTGCAGGTATGTGGTACTTGCAACAGTTCAGGGAGCTCACAGATAATTGCGGGAGTCACTGTAAAGTGTCGAGAGTTTCAGTTTGCTTTGCTCAGTGTTGTGAGAGCTGTTCTATTTGGAGAGTTTGAGAGCTTCTGAGAATTGAGTTATTGTGTGTTGATTGAGAGTTGTTGAGTTTGTTGTTTGTTGAGTTTTGAGTTGAGAGTTTGATTTGAGTTGTTATTTGAATTGTATATATTGATTAGTATAAACATTTTATTCATGCATTTTGTTTCATATTAAATTGGTTGGTTGGATTTTAAATTTTAAATGTTAAATTGGTTAATTGAATTAATGAAGTTTAATTTGGTTGATTAATGAAATTAATTTTTTAATCTGATTCAATTGTTTAAATTTAATTAGTTAAATGACATTTTTTTTAAATTAGTTGAGTGGGGTTTGAATTTTAAATCTATTTTAAGTTCATTATTAAATTTTTATTGATTATTTAATTATTAAAGTTGATTAAATTAAATGGATTTTAATTAAAGTTTTAATTTGATTCATGTTTTAATTATTTAAATGATTAATTAAATTAAGGTTATTTTTTTATTAATTAGTTTTAAAAGTTCATGTTAATTAATTAATCAAATTAATCACCGCTCTCCAATTGCTCCAAGCAGGTTCTGTAATTTTTAAGAAAATTTTAGCAGCCTCCCGGTGTCCCCTCCCCACCGAGGTAGAAATCGGGACGGCATCTGCCGTAAATTCTTCCTACCCGGACCTAAGGTCAACGGCGTAGGGTCTTTGATTTACAACCATCTCGCTTGAACCTAAGGTCGACGGCGCAAGGCCTTCGAAATTTAAAACCATCCGCTCAGATCTAAGATCGATGGCGCGGGTCTTCAAAATTTAAACCATCTTGCCCGGACCTAAGGTCGACGGTGCGAGGTCTTCATTACCTTTTAGAAATTATTGTTTATTAAAATTATATAAGAGCCATTTTAATTATCCAAACAAAAAATTTGAAAATTGATTTCTGTACCATATCTTTTGCAACCACTCTTTCCAATACCTAGTGGTCCAAAGTAAAGCATATTACGGAAAGATGCTTGATGAGACTTTATGTTCTCGATAGCTCTGGCAAGTTGTTCAATCCTCTTCTTTAGTGATGGGTGGAGAGTAATATCGTCAAAGCTTATGTTGTTTCTCATAGAAACCAAATCCTTATTTGACGCACCAGAATTCTCTATCTTCTTTAAAATTTTAGACATAATTCTGGACCATGGAAACCGAATAGTATAAACGCCAGCAGCAAGCACAGTTACACCTCCAATAGCCATGATTATTTTACTATGTTCAGTCAACAACATTTTCAATCCACGGCAAGTAAAGCAAGGATCGATCATGGGTAGAGCATACAGGAGACGGAGGCGCCTGGGCACGCGTGAGTCACGGTTCAGCACAGGCATCAGAAGTGGGCCTGTGGGTCGTCGAGTGGAGGCATGTGAAGGTAGGTCGACGCTAAGCTCCGGCGTGTCGAGTCTAGGGCTTGTGGAGACGACGTGCTGAGGGGTAGCGGCCTTGGGGTCGATCGTGTAGGAGGAGAAGACGGGCCACCGTTTCGTGGATTTGGGCGAACGATCCGAAGAAGTAGCGTGTGTAATCTCTACACCTCCTGTGAAGCAACGAAGCCGAACAGCAACAACGAAGCCGGAGAAGCGACTCGTGCGATCTCTCCATCGCTTGCAAAGCAACGAAGTCGGACAGCAACGAAGGAGCCGAAGATGCGACGATGCAATCCATGCACCTCCTGCGAATCGAATAACAACGAAGGATCGGAAGAAGAGACTCGTGCAATCTCTCCGTTTCTTGCAAAGCAACAAAGCCGAACAACAATGATGAAAAGACAAGATGAAAGGCGAACCTTAGACTCCTACGAAGCAACGAAGTCGAACAGCGACGTTGGAGTCGAAGGAGCGAGGCGAGCGAGCGTAACTTCTCCTCTTCCGAATTCCTTCGTTCTTTTTATTTGATTGCTTTGTCGAATGGTGGTTACGGGAACCAAACATTGTGTCGTTTGGTGATATCTGTCGTGAGGTGGGGCCGGCGGAGACAACGAAGAGATGCTTCCATATATTCGAAATCCTTCTTTTTTTTATTTAGTCAACAAGGGGTTAATAATGCTTATATTCAAGTCATTAATGATATGTATGCATGAGCTGTTACTTGTGTTCAAACAAAAGGTGGTTTGACCAAGTATTTTTCTATTTCAATTGGATTACATCAAGGATCAGCCTTAAGCCCATATCTTTTTGCTTTAGTCATGGATGTTCTCACTAAACATTTGAAAGAGGTTGTACCCTGGTGTATGCTTTTTGCTGATGATATTCTTCTTGCTGATAAGACTAGAGAGGGAGTTGAAGGTAAACTTGAATTATGGAGGTCAACCTTAGAGTCTAAAGGCTTTTATTTGAGTAGATCTAAAACTGAATATATTGAGTGTAATTTTAGTAATAATAGATCTAGCGGGGGGATTGTGACTTTGGGCGATCAAGTCATTAATAAGAGCACACATTTTAGATATATTAGGTCTATTGTTCAGAGTAATGGCGAAATAGATGGGATATTATTAGTAGAATTCAAGTTGGATGGTTGAAGTGAATGAATGCATGTTATGTGATAACAAGTACCACTCACACTTAAGGGAAAATTCTATAAGATGATAGTGAGACCTGCAATGTTTTATGGTGCAGAATGTTGGCCATTAAAAGATAAATCTAATATTAAGTTAAGTGTTGCAAAGATGAGGATGCTCAGGTGGATGAGTCGCTTTACTCTTAAAGACATGATACAAAATGATGATATACGTGAAAATGTTGGAGTCGCTCCAGTGGAAGATAAGATTAGAGAGAGCCACCTTAGATGGTTTGGTCACATAAAACAGTGGCCTTCCAATGACCCGGTTAGGAAAGTAGATGTATTAGATTTTACTTATGTTAAAGAAAGGTAGAGGTAGACCTGAAAAGACTTGGTTAAAAAAATATTAGAAATGACCTTACTTTATTAGATTTAGATGAGAATTTGACCCTTAAAAGGACACAATAGAGAAAGTAGCCGACCCCACATAGTGGGATAAAGGCTTGTTGTTGTTGTAATGTTGACAATACAAAAGCCTTAACTGGCCTATTTGCATTTCACCTAATCAGTGTCCTAATCAAGACCACAGGTCTCCTATTGTGCCCCTACATACCATCGTCATGGTCATTTTTCTTCTCATCTTGAAAGCATATAAAGAAGTTTCTTCCATAAAATTAGCAATCCGCCTCACAATTTGTCTGAAAATATTAAGGCAATGATGTATTATTGATAAGGATTTCAAATCATAAAAAGAGAATAGTCAATCTGACTGTCCACTTCAAAAGAATTTAAGAAGCTTCCCACGCACTTCACACATCAAGCCATGAAGGGATTAGAAGATTGTGTTTGTTGAAGTTTTATTGATATGATGATTTCTTGATGGAGATTGCCAGCGGTGTTAACTTCAGATCACACTATTAAAATCAAAAAGGATTTCTCCACAACTACAAGGCATGACAACTCGTCAATTGAATACCATACGATTGGACCATTGGATTAAAATTCAGATTATAGCAGGATAAAAATGAGTCTACATTTTTAAACTTATTTAGGTAGGCTGATTTTCTAGACTAAAGATTAGGATAAACCTGCTGGAATTATATTTTAATTTGAAGCTATCTAATTTTTTATTTGAAGAGTTTCCTATTGTATAGTTTGTTAGGAATTAGTTCCTTCAATTTTGGGCACGATTTAGGATGGATAGTTCAAATTAATTGCAATTGTAATTTTGCAAAGTTTGTTTAGGAATTAGTTTCTATTTCAAATCCTGCAATAAAATTCAATCAAGAATTCTCCAAATTAATTATCCCTCCCTTCCTCTTTGCTTCTCCAAACTAACGGTCTTAAACACTCAAGCACCATAACAAACAGCCGAGTATTCTAGCTACCAGATAGGTATTATAGGGCAAAAAATCCTCAGGTACAATAGCTGCAGTACCTGGTGTGTAGCAACGGTTAATTTCATCTTTCCAACCAATGTCCATAGCCTAAAGTAAACGAAAAAAGTTTTATAAAAAATATTGATGTTGCACGGAGGCAACAACAGTTAATCTTTGAAGCTTTTAGGGAAGAAAAGACTTGGATTATGAATTCCAACAACCTAGAAGTGTCGAAAAGCTAAAAGACAAGCTATATAGCGTGAAAGGAAGTCATGCTCACCGATGACAACAATAACAAAAAGCAGAAAATTAATTTTTTCCTGCATTCCGGCAAGGAGAAAAAAAAAGAAGGGAAGGTAATATATAGCATGACATAGCACTCAAGATACATTCAATTGATTGATAGATCAATAGAGAACCTCCCAAAAATTTCCTAAAACCATTTTGAATCCATCAAAACTACTTATTGTGGACTTGCATCAAAATGTTAAGAGACTGGCTATGAATCAAGTTGGCATAAGAATATAATTCCTTTATGAATGGTACAAATAGAGAGAGAATATTAAGACAAACTATAGCTGCTTTTTATTTTGGAGTCGCATCAAAGCCAAGAACGAGATGAACAAAAGGATGAAGAAGAAAACCAACCAATATCCAACAATGATTACACACCAAATTTAGCTTATCAGGTCACTAAGCTGACAGAGTATACAGTAATGGCCTCTGAAAATCCCAATATACCTCCATCAAATTATATATTTATTCATTCAAGTTGGAATATGGGTCAATAATTCAGAAAGAAAATTGATTTTTAGATAAGAAAACCTCAAAATTTATCCTCTAATGAGGATTTATGGTCAGCTTCAAGGTTTCCCAAGGACAGGTGAAGTACATATGATTAATTATCTCTGTGAATCATGCGATAGAATTTTCAATTCAGGATAATCGATAATCTCTATAATGCTTTACTTTTAGTAGTATCAATTTGTTTGGAGAGAAAATGATATACCGTTATTTCTTCAAAATGAATGGTAGTGAATAATGACAAATGTGATCAAGATCATATAGTTTCATCATGTCGAATTGTTATGGATTGTAGTCTGACTTAATTAGCAAAAGAATTCGATGAAACAAAAATTCACTATGCAGAGGGAGAGAATTTAGGTTTCTTTAGCAAGATTGGCAACAAATGTGGGATGTTTTGAGTGAATACAACAACAACATCAAGCCTTTATCCCACTATGTGAGATAGGCTACATGAATTCTTTTTCTCCATTGTGTCTTGGTAAGAGCCAAATTCTCATGTAAATCTAATAAAAAAGGTTATTTCTAATATTTTCTAACCAAGTCTTTTTAGGTCCGCCTCTACCTTTCTTAACATAGACCAAATCTAATACAACTACTATCTTAACCGGATCATCGAAAGGCCAACATTTTATATGACCAAATCATCTAAGGCAACTCTCTTTAATCTTATCTTCCACTAGACCTACCCCAACCTTTGCATATATATATACTTGTTCCACATTATGTCTCTGAGAGTGAAGCCACTCATCCACCTAAGCATCCTCATCTCTGCACCACTTAACTTAATTTTATGCTTCTCTTTTAATGTCCAATATTCTGCGCCATAAAACATTGCAGGTCTCGCCACCATCTTAAAGAATCCTCCCTTAAATTTGAGAGGGACTTTTCTATAACACAACAAGCCCGATGCATTCCTCCACTTCAACCATCCAACTAGAATTCTACTGATAATATCCCGATCTATTTCACCATCACTTTGAACAACATATCCGAGATATCTAAAACATGTACTCTTATTAATGTTTGATCGTCCAAAGTCACAATCCCTCCACTAAATCTATTACTACTAAAATTACACTCCATATATTCAATTTTAGATCTACTCAAATGAAAACCTTTAGACTATAGGATTGACCTCCATAATTCAAATTTACCTTCAACTCCCTTACTAGTCTTATCAACAAGAAGAATATCATCAGTAAAAAGCATACACCAGAGTGCATCCTCTTGCAAATGTCTAGGAAGAACATCCTCATGCTTAAAGCTGATCTGTGATGTAATCCACTAAATAGGAAAATACTTGGTCAAATCACCTTGAGTTTGAACACAAGTAACAGCTCCTACATAAATATTATTAATGACTTGAATATAAGCATTATTAACCGCTTTCTTTTCTAGAACTCTCCAAAGCACTTCTCTTGAAACTTTATCATATGTTTTCTCTAAATCAATAAGTAACATATGTAAATGCTCCTTATTCTCTCTATACTTCTCCATCAAACCTCTCAAAAAATGTATGGTTTCCATAATAGACCTACCCAGCATGAATCCAAATTGATTTTGAGAAACATTAGTATCATATCATAATCTATGCTCAATAACTCTCCCCAAGTTTTAAAGTATGGCACATTAACTTAATTCTTCTATAATTCGCACACTCTTGTCATCACCTTTATTCTTAAAAATATGAATCAAAACACTCCTCCACTCATCTGGCAACTTTTAGTTTTCAAAATAATATTGAAAATTTTTGTAAACCAAGAAATTCCTTCATCTCCTAAGCATTTCCACACCTATTGGAAAATCAAGTCCAATAGATTTTCCGTACTTCATTTTCTTTAAAACCTCTCTCTAACTTCAATTTTACTAATACACCGATAAAAATAAAAATCTTTCTTTTCATTTAGGGTGCTCGCATCACTCAAGGCAATCATACTCACAATTTTCATTGAAAAGCTTATCAAAAAATATCATCTACCATTGTTGAATATTCTCTTCTAATAAAAGTATTTTTTGATCTTCATACTTAATGCACTTCACTTGAATTAAATATTTACTTCTCCTATCTCTTTGCTTGGCTAACTTATACATATATGTTTTGCCCTTAGTAGCTAATATATTATATAAATCATTAAAAGCTAAATTTTTTACCTCGCATATTATTTGTCATTATTATCGTGGCCTATCTAAAAATGAATGGTCATTAAGAGGTGACTTGAAGGATGTTTAAGCATTGATACGCCGAGAGTTCTACCTAATTGGTACATGGAAGATCAATGGAAAAAGTAGCACAATTTAAGAACTATTGAGAACAATCTATGGAAGAGTACATTACAGACTAAGTCAGGTAGTCACTTCAAGAGTAGTCTTAGAGATTTATTTTCAATTGTAAATGAACAATTATTATTTCCAACGATCAATCTCAATAAAGACATTATGATGGAAATGGACATTGAGTGTATAAGAATCAAGATAGAAGGGAGAAGGTCCATCTGAAAATGGGTCTTCAGCCTAATATGTGGATAATTGCACCAATCCCAAGGACCTTCTTCCTGAGATTTCTACCGAAGTCATGGAACCCAACTTCTCAAAGAGTAGCTGATTGTTGCAATGGTAGAAACTCCCCTATATTGTCCCTTCCTGTTTTTCTTGTATAAATGTATACATAGGAAAATTATGAAATCAAAAGTTGATTATCACTAGTTTAAGTGCAAAGATAATTGAAACTTGAAAGATTTGGCTGAATTTTAGATGATTCGGAGGAACTTATTTTGGGTCATCTGTGGATTATAAATATGACCCCTGAGGCATATAAAAAAATAACTATACAATAAGTATTGAAATATAAGTTGTTCTCAATTCTTACATGTTTGTTGGTTGGATATGCATTCTTCTAGCATTTCATGGAACTTGAGAGCTACATTTGCAGGTGAGTCTCCTTCTACCAACATGAACCATAGATTTTTCTTTTGGGATATTTCTGTCTTTATTATTTTGCTCTTAATTTCTTTCTTGGTTGGTGTGCATACATGATTGAAGTATCATCAAGCGAGATAAGTATCAGATTACTTTTCATAGTTTGAATTTGAATATTGAGGAATTGCGTACTTGTTCATTGCTTTCTTATGAAATTCACCTTTTTGTGACAATTAAAATATTATTTAGAACGAAAGAAGCATGGTTGTTATTTATACATCAAAAGTGATCAAACTTTGCTAAAGTTAAGAGTTAGTAAACTAGATATTATATTTTTGTTTGTTTTCATTGAGCGTCTCATCCTACATTGCATTAGTAAGCCAGAACTTAAATCACCCTGTATCAACAGCTCAAGGGACCTTAAAACCAAGGCTCGAGATTTAAGAGTGCCCCATATCATGAAATTGATAAAATTTTGAAAGGAGGTTTGGGCTATGCATAAGATATTTTGAGTTTATTGTGATTTTTGTGTCTCCCTTGTGCATCTCATCAGACATTGAATTAGTGAACCCAGACCCTAAACCATCCTACATCAATAGCTCAAGGAACTTGAAAACTAAGGCTCACAAGATTTGAGAGTGCCTCATAAAAGGAAATATACCAATTTTCAGTAAAGAAAGCTAATTTGGGATATGCTTACGATATCTCGAGCTTAGAAGGTTATATGTCAAAATAAAATTCTAAGGAAGGATCTTCAAATCAAGTGAAAATTCCTTATCATCTCTCTATTTGAGTTTTCATGGTTTTATTTTTTCTCTCTTTAAGAAAATGTAGAGAGAGCGCAGGAAACTTCAATAGCACCTATATGGAAAGATCTTCTTTATATCTTTATAATTTCTGGAGTGAAATACTGGGGGCCTGAGGCAACTAACTCTGAACAGAATTTAAAGACTTTCAGAACCTCATTAAACTTCATCCTTACCGATAAGACAAATAAACTATCTTCGTCACACTTAAGTAGCACATTAGCTCAACCTCTTTCACACACATGTTGTGTTCTACACCATCTCCTTAAGTAAATTCTATATACTGGAACACATTTCCTGACGATGTAACCGGTCTCTCTTCCTCATTCCCTAAGGCTTTGACTCCTCTAATACATAGTCCCATCCTAAACCAGGATAGAATGAGGAAAATATGTTTATTAAATAAATAATAATAATCTGCAATGTGAATATAAACAGATAACTAAATACATGATATGCCAAAAGAAAATAAATCATAGCAACTAAGACTTCATATTTAATTTAGGACAAAATTACTATAACACAGTAGCGGATATGATTGAAGTAAAAGTGATTATGTTTTACCACTCTTGAAGAAAGACAAATATTAATTCAAAAGCATCATTCGGAAGACTTATGCCCAGCTCTTCATGGAGCTCCCTCCTGGAAATAAAAAAATTGTAAAGATGCGAAAAAGTATGTTTCCATTACTGAAGGTAATAAAAATGAAGATGGAACCGAAATAAATGCACTATAACATTTGTGAATTAACCGCCAGATCACTTGGTATAAAAAATGTTCATCAGCCAGCCAGTACAGATACATGCCGGACTTTAAGGGAAAGATAAACAAATAAAATTGATGAATTTGAACCCGTAGAAAGAATTAAAAAAATGAACCAAGGGTCACCATGCACACCGAGAGTAACCAGAAAATTATCAAAGGAAAAACCTTCTATATTCAGCGAATGTCGCAGCATACACAATAATTCAAAAAACTAATAGGCTAGATCTCTCCTTATGTCCCAACCAATATCTCACCCTATGTTTCAATATAATCGCCCTACAGCTTGCTTTTTTGCACTTCAAAGTGAAGCTCTCTTAAAATTATTTTGAAGATTGAGCTTCATGCTCAGTGGGTTCAAGCTAACACTTAGTTAAAATGTAATCATGCTATTTTTTCAACAACTTCAAGTCTTGACAAACTCATAATTAAGCAAGCTTGGACTCATTCAATTTTGTACCATCAAAATACTCGTTTTAATTGTAAGCTTGTGAAATTCAAAAGCCATTTGTCCCTCCAATGGTATCAAGAATTTTCCAATCATGCATGTTTGTGATTTGTTTAAGCTCAATTGGACTCAAATTCAAGTTTTTATGGCATTGTTGAGTATTCCTTGTTAAACTGCACTATCTCAATTATAAGTTACTGAAAGTTGAAATTTTGAATGTGAAATTTCTAATCCAAATACTTGGGTGTTTTGAGATCCAAGAATTGCATCAAAATATGCTCTTGATCAGAATAAACTTTATGTTGACAAATCAATTTTTTAACATAAAAATTTATGAGTTCAACAATACTCCATATCTTAAAAATATGAACATAAAATCATAATTTATAGGGAATCCCAGGTGCAAATAGTCCTAGACATTACCGTGAATGTCTACTCAAACTATGAACTAAACTATTCTCCCTCAATCATTATTCCACCCTTCAGTGGAGTTGACACATTATTTGGGGCAAAAAATTGTGGAAAATTCTGACACAAGACACAAAAACTGCTCAAAACTGTCTCAAAAGTGCAAAAATTGAGTCTAGAACATCAAGTAACAGTTTTAGTAGATCCTAAAATGATCCTTAGCGCTTGTTTGGACCCTGTGTTGCTTAGTGATTGAATTTTTAAGAGCTCATAACTTGTGTGATTGGGCAAAATGTTTACATTATGCTCAATTACTTTAATACTCATAGATCTAGTTTTCTATCATACATACCATTGGACACACAGTGTTACTTGTACATTATATGCGCCTTGTAACTGCTGTAATTGAGTGTTGGATAGTTTGATTTAGATGCTTATAGTCTATTGCACACAGAATAAATTAATTTAAGTTACTTCGGCATGTTTATTTTGTGGATTTGTGTTGGATGGGATTTGAAAGAATGTCTAAAAGTGACATAGCACCATTAGACATATAAATTTAGATTTTGCTTCATAAATCTTTCTTAGTTTCCTAAAATATTTTTTTTGCATGTTGGATGTTGAGTTCTTTGTGAGTGGTGCACTTGTGACTACCAATTACCGATGGAAGTCATAATCTTATACTAGCCTGAGGACTGATTTTCTCTATATGATGTATTATTTACTTTTTCTCTTTTCTTCTATATAATTCACGGGTTTTTACGAGCATGGTTGTTTTTAGTCAAATATGTTACACTTGGGTCTCTTATTTGTTGTGTGAATCTTAATCAACTTGTCTGTTTCAGCAGTTACAAGTTCTTGGAGAATTTCTTTGATCTAGATGATGATAAAATCATCATTTGGCATAAATTTCTTATATTTTTTGGTTTACATCAAAAGACAATAGATTTTTGTTCTACTTGGTGGACTTTTAAATGTGAATCCCAATCTAATTTGTGTGACTTTATCAATATCACCCCAAGATGTCTTCCATCGATATTGCCTGAGCTGTTAATTCATTGTTATTATCAGTATAATTAGTTAAAAAGCTACTGCAAGAAAGCAACTGCTATTTTTTTGTGAACATAATACGTGAAGCTATTAGATGGCACGTATGGTGCATATATTGTACGAAAAGCAAATGACATATTTTTTGTTAGATAAAAACTATCGTGAAGCTACTTTAAATCCCAAAAGATGGCACTACACTCATTCATTCTTTATTCTTTAACAATATAACAAATGGATGATATTTATATAAAAAATTATCAAGTTAGCTTAAATTGTTCTGAAAATTATGATCTTGATCCAATAGTTAGAATTTTTTTAAATTATTGAATAAAATAAAAAGAAAGTCATTTTTAAATGATGAAATAATTTGAGTATTTGTATAAATCGCTCATAAAATATATATATATGATAGGATGTATATATCAAGATATCCAATACAAGTATTTTCTTTTTAAAAAGAAAATTATAGTAAGTTATTTAAAATTTTAGTAGTTCATCAAGTTTATCATAGATAACTATATAAACAAAATGCAATTTAAGGGCAAGGATTTAAGGATGTTTTGGACTTTTACCAACCAACATTAAGAAATGCTACAACAAAAATTTCAAAAATGCTGCAACAAAGCAATTTCTCAAAACCATTTGGGGCGTGTAACTTTTAATATAGTAAATGATAAAAAATCATCAAAACATCAACCTACTTTTGAGAAGTAAAATTTTTGTATAGAAAAGTAAGAGAAAACCCAAACCAAATGGGGCTTTAAATATATTTTCAATTATATTATCTTCAATAGATATCAATCCAACCATTCCTCTAAATTAATCTTTCATTAATACATTTTGCCATATTTCATCGCATTTATAATAACATACATTGTTTGTCCATTCACCAAGGGTCCCTTTGACGCTTCACATTGATAATGAACATTATTTCCTAATAACAATGATAAACTCAAACGCCAAGGTGATTTCACCATCATACATAGTGTCAAAACCACAATAAATGTTATCCTATTTGATAGAAAAAATTGTTGCTTTATTATAATAACTCTTTTCCACATGACAAAAACCAAGTGTAATAATGATGAACAAGAAATATAGCTCAACGTTATTAGATCTGCTATGAAATTCATACCCTGAATAATTAAAACCATAACTAACCCTACAACCTCAAGTAAACACCAAAAAGGCCCTCATCATAGGTAGAAACATGTGGCCTTCACTTTGGGCACAAAGGTGCTTTTATGGAGGATGTCAGCCATCATTATTAGCAATTAGCCTTCACTTAACTTTGGTTGCCTTCACTTTCTTTAAAAAGGGATGAAATTTGGGTAGAGAAGTAAAATGTAGAGTTTTTGGTGGAGCATTACATTCGAGGATCCAAACCATCTAAAACATCCTTGCCATGGACCGTCATAAAGAAGCCTCATAAAAGCATGGACAGCAGTTAATCAGAGAGGGCCCAACATTAAATATTGTCAAAAAACAAAGCTACATCATTTGCATATCAAGCTAAGATGCATGGAAGAAATAATATAACTGAACAATGTTTTCTATCTGCACAAATTCTTCAAGCAAGGGACAGCCAAGGCTAAAAAGAGATCAAAATTCAATTTCTAAAAGAAAATAAGGAGTTTAAATTGCAAGATATAAAGATAAGAAGTAATTTAATTTTGAAATTTTCCACTCCTACACTGAAGTGGTTGACCCTATATGAGGATTATTTTCCCTGATTCAAGGGGGAAGATTTAGAAGATGGTTTTTCCTTTGAATTTAAATTGTTTTAGCATGTTTAAAATGATTATAAACTCAACAATTTCAGCATGAATAATGCGTAACTCCCCAAACAAATTTATAATTAAAATGTACATTTTTATTAAATTAATTTGGCCGTGTGATGATGTTATTTTTCATGAGAAGTTATTTTTCATGTTCTCAGACAATAGTTGTAGGAACATATATGTTATCAATTATGATAGCATTCTTAATAACTATGAAATCAGTTATTAAGAATAATCTTTAATAAATGTAACATAAAATTATAAAAATTAAGCAGTAAATCATCCATCAATACATCAAATTAATATTTTTTATTGTTGAAAATTATGAAATTGATATTTTGAGGGATACATATATGCTTATTTCAAAATTTTAAAACCAAACTTAAGACAATTGCAGGAACACATCAAATTGCTACAAGGTTATGCCAATTGACTTAAAGGACACCATGAAAATCTATCGTAGAATGATAAATCAAATCTACGACAACATGATAGATAAGAAGCTGCAAGCTAATGATTTGGTTAGCAAAAGTGATTTGGTTATCAAAAGTAAATCCCATCTGGAGCACCTTGATAATATGGCATTTGATAGAATCATGAAGTTCAATCTCAAGCTGAATCTTCTCAAATGCCCCAAGAAGGTCTTCTTTGAAAAATTCCTTGAATTCATATGTGCCACAAGGATACCGAAATTGACCACACAAAAATCCAGGTCATCAAAAAATAACTCCACCATAAAATTATTAGGCAACTTTGTTCTTTGCAAGGACTATATGCAAGCCATCTAAACCTCTATTGCCATAACATGTTGTTAGAAGTCTCATGAAAGCTTTGATAGAGCCATTGATCTAAGGTACTCCAAACATCAAAATAATTTAAAGATAAAAGCTTGAAAGCTAGGATGCATAAGAGAAATGATATTCCTCCACCAGTAGTCAGTCCTCAAAATTTTCATGCAAGGGACAACCAATGAAAAAAAAAAGAATGAGAGAATACAACAACAAGAAGAGCATCAAGCCTTTATCCCACTACATGGGGTCGGCTACATGAATCCTTTTTCTCCATTGTGTTAAGTTAAGAGTCAAATTCTCATTTAAATCTAATAAAAAAAGTCATTTCTAATATTTTCTAACCAAGTCTTTTTAAGCCTATCTCTATCTCTCTTAACATAGGCCAAATCTAATACATCTAATCTCCTAATCAGGTCATCAAGAGGCCAACATTTTATGTGACAAGACCACCTAAGGCAACTCTCTCTAATCTTATCTGTCATTGGAGCTACTCCAACCTTTCACATATATGCTCGTTTCGCATTCTATCTCCAAGAGTAAAGTCACACATTAACCTAAGCATCCTTATCTCTACAACACTTAACTTAATTGTATACTTCTCTTTTAATGGCAAACATTCTGCGCCATAAAGCATTGCAGGTCTCACGACCATCTTATAGAATTTTTCTTTAAGTTTGAGGGGAACTTTTCTATCACACAACAAACCCAATGCATTCCTCACGTCAACCATCCAACTTGAATTCTACTAATAATATGCCCATCTATCTCACCATCACTCTGGACAAAAAGCCTGAGATATCTAAAACATGTACTCTTATTAATGACTTGATCGCCCAAAGTCACAATTCCCCCATTAGATTCATTACTACTAAAGTTACACTTCATGTATTCGGTCTTAGATATACTCAAACGAAAACCTTAAGATTCTAAGGGTAACCTCCATACTTCAAGTTTACCTTCAACTCCCCCTCTAGTCTTATCAAGACAAAGAATATCATTCGGAAAAAGCATACACCATGGTACATCCTCTTGCAAATGTCTAGTAAGAACATCCATGGTGTTAGCAATCATAAAATTATAAGCTAGAGATAAATCTAATATAGTCCTACCACCTTCATTAGTTGCTACAAACCAATAACCACTATGAATGCTTTTAAAATCTTCTATATTCTACTAACATATCCATTTAAATCTCCTCCAATAAAAATATTTTTCTTCAAGAGGTATCTTTTATATTAATTCTTCTAAGTCATTCCAAAATTTTAATTTTGAATGCATATCCAAACCTACTTGAGTAGTAAAAGCACTTATGATTAATAGTCTTAGCATCAATAACAATCTTTAAAACTACGATTCTATCTCAAATTCTATTAATTTCTACAACATTATCCTTCAAACTCTTAACTATAATCACAATTATCTCATTTCCAGTACGACTCCTACCTAAATACTATAGTTTAACCCTAAACTATCAATCTCCTTAACCTTCTTTCCAACCCATTTAGTTTCATGAATGCATAGAATATTTATCTTTCTATAAATTATAATATTTATTAATTTCATTAATATGCTTGTACCTATCATAAGTCTAATTTTATGGACTAGCTGTTTTGCCCACATCCTCCCGTGATGTGGAAACCCTTGTTAATTTAACACTATACCTGGGCACCAGTGCAACAGACATTATACACTTCTCACTGTATTCAGGCCATACAATGCGTCGCTTCTAGGGAACGTCTTAGCATTAACATAATGTATTAAAGGATTTATGTCATAATTATTCTACAAGTTTTACGCTAGTTGTCGACTACCTAACGCAACCCTCCACTTTTCTCATCTAGGACTTGAGACATGTCAATGGCGGTATTTAGCCCTTATAGGATTAGCTATCCTTTCAGGGAGGATTATCCGGTTTTGAGTTTAAATTTTTTTAACATGTTTTCATACATAAATATAGCTAGCATTGGGAATTTAGTTATCAATGAAAATAATAATTAATGCCCTCTCTGAAACTCCTCAAAAACTATAGAAAGAAGGGAATTAAAGTTCTATTAGGAAGCAAGGCAACAAGGGAAGAAAAATTAGCATGAAGGAGAAGAAGATTAAGAAGCTAACAAAAAGTGAAACACTAACCTAAGGTTATTTTCTAGTTTGCTATTTTCATCATCATTAATCTCCTAAGCATTATTCGGTCTTTATCCCCTCCTGAAACCACATTAATTCTCACATTAATACCCTTGCCCATTCATTAAGGAACTACTTTGCCCACTTAATTGCAATGATAAATTATCTACACAAAACTTTCAAGGCATTAATTATCTCGTTGAGGCATTGTAAAAATTTTCACCGCTATAATAGGCCAATATATTAAAATATCCTAAAAACAACATCCATCTAGGATTGAAAAGAGGTTCCACATGCATCATGCCCCCAAGTATGAACAAAAGCAAAGTGGAGCATATGGATCTTAATCACCAAAAAATAAAACATACTTGAATTACAATATTAATTGATTTATCAAGCTATGAACACTAAAAGATAGCATAATTTATTTAGATGACAAAGCACTGTGAGCCACATGAATAGCCATCTAAGATAATATCCCAAACAAAGGACAATCTATAGCTTTTTGGCATTTAATATACATATCTTTTTGCACTTAACCCCCTTGCATATGTTATTTTTCAAGTAAACAATAAACAATAAGCTCAAGCTCTTTGTTGAATGCTTGTGTAAATAAACATAAGTGCATACCTCCCAATAATGCAAATATCTTGATTACCAAATTTCTTTTGTTCGCATGTAATTCTTCCAATATGAGTGGGGGAAAAATTGTAGCTTTCCAAAATTGACTCCATGGTTTTGAAAGAGGGAGGAAAATTTTGTAGCTTTCCAAATTTGCCTTTAGGTTTTGAAAAATGGATAGAAGCCTGTGCTAATAGAAGATTGATTCTACCAAACAAAATATCTTATACTACAAGAATTTTCTCATAAAATTGGTTGAAGTTTGGAGCTTTCCTTCTTGTAATTCTGTAAACTTATAATAGCGAATATTATTTTTCAATAGCAGTCCTCTTTTATAATTCTCTTATAAAAAAGCTTCTTTTTTGCATCCAAATACAAGATTACACAAATCAATTCATACGAACCTTTTTATGCCACCTCAGGTATGTTTAAATTGAGAAGATCCTAATATGCATCTCACAATCCATCCAAAGCATTTTGTAAACATTTTACTTTAAATGATCTCTAAAGTACTACAACAACATCAAGCCTTTATCCCACTACTTGGGGTTGGCTGCATGAATCCTTTTTCTCCATTGCGTCTGGTTAAGAGTCAAATTCTCATTTAGATCTAATAAAGAAATGTCATTTCTAATATTTTCTTTTTAGGTCTACCTCTACATTTCTTAACATAGTTTAAATCTAATACATCTACTCTTCTAATCGGGTCATCAGAAAGCCATCGTTCTATATGACCAAACCATCTAACACGACTCTCTCTAATCTTATCTGCCACTAGAGCTACTCCAACCTTTTCACGTATATGTTTATTTCGTATCTTGTCTATAAGAGTAAATCAACTCATCCACCGGAGCATCCTCAACTCTGCAACACTTAATATTATGCTTCTCTTTTAATGGCCAACATTCTGCACCATAAAGCATTGCAGTTGCAGGTCTAACCACCATCTTATAGAATTTTTCCTTAAATTTGAGTGGTACTTTTCTATCACACAACAAGCCAGATGCATTCCTCCACTTCATCCATCCAACTTAAATTCTACTAATAATATCCCCATTTATTTCACCATCACTCAGAACAATAGACCCCAGATATCTAAAACGTGTACTCTTATTAATGGCTTGATCGCTCAAAGTCACAAACCCCCCACTAGATCTATTACTACTAAAATTACACTCCATGTATTCGGTTTTAGATCTACTCAAACAAAAACCTTTAAACTCTAAGGTTGACCTCCATAATTCAAGTTTACCTTCAACTCCCTCTTTAGTCTTATCAACAAGAAGAATATCGTCAGCAAAAAGCATACACCATGGAACATCCTCTTGCAAATCTCTAGTAGGAACATCCATGACTAAAGCAAAAAGATATGGTCTTAAGGCTGATCCTTGATGTAGTCCAACTGAAATTGGAAAAAACTTGGTCAAACCACCTTTTGTTTGAACACAAGTAACAGCTCCAGCATACATATCCCTAATGACTTGAATATAAGCATTATTAATCCATTTCTTTTTTAGAACTCTCCATAGCACTTCTCTTCGAACTTTATCATAAGCTTTCTCTAAATCAATAAATATCATATGAAGATCTTCCTTTTTCTCTCTATACTTCTCCATCAAACCTCTCAATAAATGTATGGCTTCCATAGTAGACCTACCCGGCATGAATCCAAATTAATTTTGAGAAACATTAGTATCACGTCATAACCTATACTCCATAACTCTCTCCCCTAGTTTTAAAGTATGATAGATCAACTTAATTCCTCTATAATTTGCACAATCTTGTGCATCACCTTTATTCTTAAAGATAGGAATCAACACACTCATTCTCCACACATCTAGCATCTTTTTAGTCTTCAAAATAATATTAAAAGTTTAGTAAGCCAAGAAATTCATTCATCTCCTAAGCATTCTCACACCTCTAATGGAATATCAAAAAATCCGACAGTTTTCACACTTCATTTTCTTTAAAGCCTCTCTAACTTCAGTTTTAGTAATGCGTAGATAAAAAATAAAAATCTCTATTTTCATTTAGAGTGTTAAGGTCACTAAAGCCAATCGTATTTTCACAATCTTCATTGAAAGATCTCTAAAGTACTCACAAAACAAAATTAAATTTCACACAAACCCTTCGTTCTGTCACTTTTCTTATTTTGTCAACAATTATAAGATTTGGTTTGCATCATATATTGACATAATAAAAGTATCAGATTAACCCAAATTTGGCTAACAACTTCAATGCTAGGTTACTCAAAAATTATACAGGAAATTTTAGTAGTTCAATTGTCTAAGCATCCGTAAAATGGTATTATGTTATAAAAACATGAACATGTAAGGTGAACTCACTTTTACCGGCTGAGAGTGTATTAAGTAAGATATTTTAACCCTGCTTTGACTTTGAATTATGTTATATCCGAAAAGATATTCTACATTGTCTACTTCAATTTTGGACAATCTTTTATATTAGAATTGCCTCCCGGAGCAATTTGATAGCTTCAAAACAGCAGGACAGAGGTGCCTAACTACCTGGCAGTGAGGAGTGAGGAGTCTCCAGCAGAGATATGACCGGCGCTGGAGATATCCCACAGTCCAGGCCACGAGTCCTTGCAATCAGCGCGACGCTGAAGGAGCAGCTCCTGCGTGCTCTCCGCGTATATCCACACGTGAACAGCCCGGTGGTAGTCGCCGTCCCTGTGTACAAGTCCCCTGCTCAAAATCACGAACAAGCGCTCAGTCAGAGTTTTTTAAGAAAAAAGTAAAACGAGACTAACGTAGACAAATAGAAAATCTCCGGTCGATAAGAGAAGGGTCGGGCCTTGGCTTGGAGACCCCAGTCTTCTCGCCGGTCTTGGTGAGGACGTCGAGGAGCTCATCGTCTTGCAAATGCAGTGCAACCTCCGGCTGCATCGATGGAGATAAATAACCGACGGTCAGGGACAACAGAGATACAATTTGAGGTTTCTCCACTATGAGCTTCAAAAG
Organism: Dendrobium chrysotoxum; assembly: GCA_019925795.1. NCBI lineage: Eukaryota > Viridiplantae > Streptophyta > Magnoliopsida > Asparagales > Orchidaceae > Dendrobium > Dendrobium chrysotoxum. The sequence continues at coordinate 5,154,044 of CM034302.1, read as the reverse complement.
GGCGAAGAAAATGGGAATTCCCCGGCGCCAAGGAGAAAGCGAGTGCGTCGTCTGGGCCAGTGGCTAGCCTTGACCTTATTTATACGAATTTAGGGCTACGTTTATTTTGGGAACCAGGTTTGCTTTATCACCCTTAGTGGCTAAGGGTCTTTAAGAAAAATTTTACATAACGAATATTTATATATTCATTTCTGAATTTTATATTTACTTAAATAATATTTCAATGATTACCCAACTTAATTTGATTTATTAGTTACGAGTTTTTACTATTAATTAAAAAGTTTTGAGTTTATTTTTTATATATATGATATGCATGAAATTATCTTAATTGGCCTAACTATTTCAAAATATATATTCTAATGATTAAATCACATTTAAATATATACATAAAAATAAATTTTACTTTAAAATATTTAATATTAATAATATTTTAAGTGTAATTTAAATTTTATAGTTATATATATAGTGTTAGAGATGTTAATATACAAAAATTCAATAGTATTGATGTATTGCTAAAAGATGCATCAATGAATCACCAATTTGGATGTAGTATTAAAATAAAAAATTTTCAAGATTAAGTTCAAATTATCTTAATTTTAAATTTTAACAAACTAATATAAAAATGAGCATTTCGATAACACTTGTTGCGGACTGGAATATTCACGGCGATAGAGAGATATGGAGTTTAGCGTTCTAGTTTTGTATGAAGATTCAGCACACAGACAAATAAAAAGAGATGGGCGCAATGTTCGTAAGAGACATCAAGATTTTTACGTGAAAAATTCTGAAAATAGGAAAAACCACAGGGGCTTGGCCTGGTAAAAATGATTCAACTAGTGTTTATAGTCGATTACAAATGGTGCTCATTCTCAAGGGGAAGGTCTTGGCTCAATGTATCATATAAAGCATATTACATAGTTGGGGTTGGAAGAATCAAATGATAAGGAAGTCATTTTCAAAAGAACGTTGGCCAGTTCATTTGGTTGGCAGGATGACAGAGTTCAGAGGTCGGAAGGATTGTAGTCTGCGGGCCATGAAAGTGGGTGGGTCCATAGTCGGCGAGCGACAAAGATCGGAGGGACCATAGTCGGCGAGCGACGGTGGTCGGAAGAACCTTACTTGTCGGGCACGGTGGTCGGAGGGACCATAGTTAATGGGTGATGGTGGTCAAAGGGACCGTGATCGGAGAGTGATGGCGGTCGACGGTCGGGCGGTGGCCCGACGATAGTCGGGCAGAAGTCTACTGGTGGTCAGCGACCAGATGGTTGATGGCAGTCGGGTGGTGGTATGATGATAATCAAGTATAACTTTGATGGCATTTGGCAACTGGGAGGTGGTCCGAAGGCGATCAACGATCGGGTGGTGGTCCAATAACAATCGACGGGAGTTCGCCAACGGTGGTGCTTGGGTGGAGCTCTAGATCCTTGAAGCCTGTGATCTCTTTCCAATCTCGAGCAAAATGTCCAAGCCCCAAGCCCCCCTTTATGTGGGAAGTGGGGGTTTATTTATAAATTTTTAAGAGTGGCATACCATGCAACTATAGAGAAGATCTTGGGCAAATTTAGAGTGTTCCATCGAACGACCTATGTTGATCCTCTCGATCACAGAGCATCCATCAAGTATTTATCTGTAACACCCCACAGTACCCCTTAACAGTACTGTTGAGTGCAATAAGCATAAACATAACATTTTCATCATTTTACATCTGATACTTTTCATTTATTTGGAAAGTGATATAAAATATCCACTAATATTTTCATTTATGCAACGGAAGCATCTAATAACTTAGAGTTTCATCAAAGCAATACTTACAGAGCCACTAATACAATTCCAAAGTAATGCATCACTAAACTGTTTACATAAATGTAGACTTCACAAATAAAAATAAATACTAGTATAAAATAAGAAATAACTTTCATATTAACCTGCAATGATCTTTTCCTTTTCCTTTCCTATAACAATAGCAGTAAGAAAGATACTTGTGAGCTATGAGGCTCAATAAATTATGCAAATCAAGTAACAATTAAATTACATGATTAAATTCACAATATTACAATCATAATTTAAGCAACTTGATATTATTTATAAAATAACATAAATTCACATTTGGCATTATCCTTTACTTATTCTAAAGTCTATACTGAATATCAAATTTTGTCATTAAAAGATTTAGCTACACTTTCATCCAATATTTAATGGAGCCTAGGTAAACTTGACATTATCACCATTAAATTACATAGAGGTCCCTTTTGCCTCTTTAGGGGTCCATTTTTCCCCACATGCTATGCATATATCATTTATTTGGGGTCCCTTTTGCCCAACCCACAATATAGGTTTTATATTTGGGTCCCTTTTACCCACCTGAAATTATAGGTATCGTATCATAGGCCAATATTTATGAATTTGATATTCAGCGAAATTTATGTATTCATAATTCATACATGCTTATTATGGTTGTAGACATTTCATAAATGCATAACCATATATATGTTGCATGAAAAGAAGTTATATGCATTACTTAAAGAATGAACTTGTTTTCAACATATTACAAATTCAGAAAAGATTGAAATAAGCATGCTTATTCATTTTTCAAATTTCAATTGTTCGTATGGATATGCAGTTACTTATACATGAATACATCAATGTCTTCTCATAGTTACTATGAAAATCTTCATAATGCATTGAATTTCTCAAACATTTCAAAAGACATTATAAATATACCAAAAATTAATAATCCTTGCATTTACAAATTAACTTTACATAACTTACCTTTCTGACGAATGGCCTCTTCCAATTCTACACCACGTAATATTTTCCTTTAATAAACTATCCAAAAACTTTCTTGCTGCATAAATCTGATTAATCCTTAAATTACGATTGATATACATTCCTTTAAAACTTTCTTTACCAATTAAAATTCTTAAAATAATTAAAGGAAACTAAATTATTTACCTTGATTTCTTCCTATGATTTTCTTTTGATTCTTACTCCACATACATTTTCCAGATCTTTGTAACCACTATTCTTTCAGTGTTAATGCTATCATGCAATTATAATACCTACACCAAACTACAATTTCATCACATAATTCCAAATTAATCACGTCCAAATCTTGGTTACATATTTATAATAACTTTATTTCACTTACCATTACTACAGTTTTCCTTTCTTTCACAACCACAAAAGAAAAATCCCTTTAGCAAAACTCCCCAATTCCCTATGCTGAATACTTTTTCTTCTTCAGAATTTATTGTGCAGAATTCTACACTATGCTACAGTAAATCCTGCACTATGCCAAAATCCTCCTAGGCATTTTTATGAATTCTACTATAGGATTCCTACTAGGGGTGTCAAAAATTGAAACAACCCGAAAACCTGACTTGAACCCGACACAAAAATTTCGGATTTGGGTCAACCCGAACTCGAAATTGGTCAAGTTCGGGTCTTGATTTTTTGACCTGTTTTGAATTTCAAGTTGGGTTCAGGTTGACCCAAAAACCCGAGAATGACTGGGTTTTGACCCATAATCCTGTAGTTCGGCGTATTTATGGGATTTGGCTGAAGAAACGCACGAAACGAAGAAAGTACATTCACAGCGAGTGAACTCCCATCGTTGCTTCAAATCAAAATGTTGTAACTTCTGATCCAACTGGAAGGGAACGTCATCCAAGGAGCAAAGTCAAACAGCTATGAAGAAGCTAGCCAAGTCAGCAACGACGAAAAAGAGAAGATAAAAAAGCAAACCCTAGATGCCTCTAAGCACACGAAATAGAGTGTTGACCTCATTTTTCTATGAGGTCATCATGGCCTCTCTAAACTCCTGCCTAGTGATCCTACAGTTGGTAGTCATCCACTTGTCAATCATAGAGACCCCAATCAAATTTCAATATAACCTTCAATCCAATTCCCACCCCAGACTCTTATCCTGCTTATAATCAAAGTCCAATCTGATTTTCAAATCAAACTTTGGTCTTATCCAATCAATCATAACCATTCATCTGAATATGATTGATCTGGATATTCAAAAACTCAATTAATCAAACCCAAGATCTAGTTTAAACTCAAAATTCCTAAGTCCAAACCGAAGGCCAAAAGCCTAAGTCCTAAAACCCTTTCTAGGTAATTTTTCAATCATCTTAAAGCCTAGTCAAATGACCTCTAATTCATGATCTATCAGCTATATATTGATCACGCATGTCTCTAGAGTCAACCCTCCAAATTTAAGCTCAATCCAATACTTCTAACCCTTGAAACTGAATATATTTCTAAAGGCTGTAAAACTTTTAAATTTTTACGGCTTATGCCACTGGACTTGTCACCTTATGAAATTTGACTTTCGAACTCTCCCCGAAGCCTCTAACCACATCCATCACCTCTATTATGACTTGTTAATCTGTAACCTATATTTTTTGGACCCAGAATTTACTAGGGGTTAAAATTACCAAAATGCCTCTCAAGGGCATTTTTGGACTTTTCCCCAAAACTCAACATAGGGCAGTGAAACAAATATTAGAAACTTCTTCCAATGCATCCTAAACACCTATAGGAATGCATTAGACCCAAATATGGGCTTTAGTTTAACCAAGTTGACTAAGTCAACCATGGTTGACCAAAATGCCCCTTAAGGGTCCAAATATCAATTTCAATCTAAATGATCTCACCAATGCTTGGGACCACTTCATTGATCCCAAAATACTCATTTGAACGTATTGGACCCAAACCCAACCCCTAGTTTGACCAGATTGACCAAGTCAATCAAGATTAACTAAATCAACCCTTAACCCAACCATTGTTATTTATAATGTTTGAACTCATTCTAAATCAAATTAATCTGTCAAAATCATTTAATTGAGCACTCCAAACATCTCTAATATGTCCCTAAGTTAAATCTCTATAGATTTGACTTGGTCAAATTTTCATGATTGATCAAACTTCTCCAAAGTTCATAACACCCATGCAAGTTTCAATCCCTTGACCCCAAACCTCTTGGGATAATTTCCTGCAGCTCTCTTGACCTTCTCAAGGTCTATCCCAATCACTATTGACTAGTCAATAGGTCAACAAGTCAACAACCCCCTTTGAGCTCTTAAGAAAGAGGCCAAATCATGGCCACATAACCATACCCCATTAGCAAACTCTTCCCGTATAAAACGTACTCAAACCTGTTGGAAAATGGTTAATTTCCTCTCCTAAGAGGCCCCAAACCAACCCCCTAAACCATGCTTAAGCTTGGTTAAGCCAAATGAAGGAAAAGTATGTGGTCCCCTTTTCCATGGGCCAAGACCAATCCCTCTCAACCCTCCAGCTTTCTCTGATTTTCGGCAACTTAAGAGACACTTGGCATGCATCTAAGTCCTCCCTAATTAAATCCAAGCCGTCCAAACAAAAGCCTATGGTTTAATGTAATGACAAGTCTCAAAACTATTCATTCTATCATCATCCAACCTCTAGAGCTCCCTCCTCCTTCTCCTTAATTCATTTCAACTCTCTAACAACTCTCATTCACTTCCCCAACTAAAATCCACCAGGCGATAATTATCGGTGATGAGTTTCTAACGAGAAGAGCCACCAACCCATCTAGCTCGTGATCTAGACCATGTTAACAATGCATTTCTTCTAAGGAAATATATGAGGACAATCCACAAGCTCAACAAGTCATTAAACTCACAAAAATATCCATTATATCTCGGTAAATCTCTAACCCTAACTCCTAGATCTAGGATTTAATATCCTTTAAGTGTGATCATTTTTTAAATGTAAAAGGCACCTCCATTCTCTTATTTAAATGTGTTTTTTTAATTTTCTCAAGTTTCATGTTATTTAATCTATCCCATGTTATGTTTGGAAAGCCTTCTAAGACTAGGTTTTTAGTTATTCATGGGTAGAAGACAAAATCACTGCTATCTATTTCCTTTATTTTGATCACACGGTTGTGATTTCACTCCAGATCGCACATAATAGTATTGTACAATCTCTAAATTGTACAGTACAATCATCTGTATGATTCTCGCTTAGAACACGTGTAAAATAGCATACTATATGATATTGATCGTCTAGTATGATCTTAGGTCATACAATATGATCCCTGTACCATTCCGGCTCGTGTGAAAATATCGTGCTTTATAATTTTTGTTCATACTGTATGATCTGGATCATGCAGTACATTCTGAGATCATCCAATACAAGCCTTAATTCAAACAAAATGACTGAAATTTTGAAAATCGCCAAAAAGTCACTTCTTTTCCAAATTTAACTTTCTTAGGCTCGTTGTAATCATCTCGAGCCTAACTTTATTTTAAAATTAATTTCATTAAATTTGAACTCCTGGATTGTTTGGTATTATTTTTTTATTAAAATTTATTTTTTCTCAATAACTTTCAATCCAGTGACCCAATTGAGCTTAAATTTGGGCAGGGTAAATTTGAGGATGTTCCTCACATCCCTCAATTTTCTTGGCCCTTAGTGATGACTGTATTTTAGTAGGTTGAATTTCTAAAGTTTTAGATCAGATTTTGACCTAAAACTTTAAAAATTTATTTCTTTTAAAACACATAGAAATAGGCTTTGAAATTTCTGTAGCATGCATGTTCTGCTGTAAAGGTTAGACACACCTGATTTTAGATATATTCAAACACTAGTGTCACCTAAGGACTAAAATTAAGGATCAAGGTCTAGGAACTTAGAAAAATTATAGAATATTGAATACACTTCCAATAATAGCGAAATTTGACCATAATAAACTTAGTGATATTTTACACCATAGGTTTAAATTTCATTGGATTTGGATCCCTTTAGGTCAGAAAATTAAATATGTCAAAATTCAGCCATTTTATGGACTTAAAAAATTCAAAAAATTGTAATAGATCCAAATTAAATTCAAAAAATTCAATTAATACATCAAACTGACTAGAATTTAATCCTCTATCTAAGAAAAGTAAAATCCCCATCCCTGGACCTCTAATTTGACTTTAATTTAACTTTAAGTGAAAATTAATAATTAATCCATTTAATTAATTAAAAACTATTAAAAATTTTAAATAATTTTCAAATTGTTAGAAACACTCCCATGGGTCATCCCTGACCTTTGGGAGTGATTCCATGTAGTTTGGAATGAGTTTGGATCAAAACAATCAAAATCTTCTTAATTAAGTAATTATAAAATTCAATTAATTAAGCAAACTTTGAAAAATCATACATATTTCTAAAAAATTCCAAATTGACCAAACTTAGTGTCATTCAACTCCAATCAGGATCTAATATTTTCTAAAAATATCAAACATCTAAAATTTAGTCAAAGTCAAAATGTCAGCTTTCCGGTCAACCGTAATTTAAATCTTTGTCTAAACTTTGAAAAATCATAATTTAATGTAAAAAATTTTAAATTGAGCAAACTTAGATTCTAATTACTCTTATTAAGGTCTAATATTTAATAAAAATACTAAAATTTATAAAATCAATTTAATTCTAAAAGTTAACTTTTGGCCTCTTAATTAATGCGATGAAATAATTCCAATTATTCAAAAAATTTAATAATTGGTTAAAATCTCAAAAAACTCTAGCTTAATTAATAAAATCAGTCAACTAATATTTTAATACACAACAAGCATTTCAAAAATAAAATTTTTAGGATGGACTACCATGAGCTACGGGGCTAAGTGTCCTAAGGAGGCCTGGTTCCTCGAGCTCACTGTGACAACGTCATGAACGGATTCAATGGAGTGCAAAACTTTAAAATTAAGTGACCCTTAATTATTTAACTAAATTAAAATTCTTAATTTAACCACAACAACCTGGTTTATAGGCTGTACTACCTTGAGCTGCGGGACTAAGTGTCCTAAGGAAGCCTGATTCCTCGGGCCTACTATGACAACATCACAAACCGGTTGATGAAAGATCTAAACTAATTTAATCCTTAAAATTAAAAACTAATTAAATTAATTAAAATCGAATAATTCGTTAATCTCTAATTGATTAAATTCATTTAATCAATCAACTTTAAAAATCTATCTTAAAATAAATCTTAATACATTAACATTTACACTCAAACATAAATTTACCCTTCAACCTTCAACAACCTCGAACATCGGACAACTTGAATAAACTACCCAGCTTAGGATCTACCTCAGCCACACGGCTTTCAGCACACACTTTAGATGATTTGCTAGGATAACCAACTTTAGCCTAGGCTAGGCCGGTATTTAGTTTTAGTGTTGTATGCCGAGTTTTTTAAGTATGATGTGATCAAAAATTGATTGATGTGTTTGTTTACTCTTACTGCACTTTGTGAATTGATGTGATGGATGATAGTTTACCCTTAGGTTAGGACCGATCTGATTGTTCACTGACTTTTCTACAGATAGTCACGCTCGTATAGGACAATAGAAAGGGGGGCTAAATTAATAATCATTATAATTGCTACAGGTAATTCAGCTGCTTAGCCCCTACATGAATAAGAGTATGGACAAGCATGTTTTACTTTTATTGCATATATATATATATATATATATATATATATATATATATATATATATATATATATATATATATATATATATTGCATGCGATTTATTTGATTTTAAATGCTTATGATAACCCTGCATGAGAGTCTAAATTTTTCTTTTTAATGTTAATGTAATTTATTTGAAGTTAAAAGTCGTGAAAGTTAGACATTTGAGTCGGGATACATTCATCCAAATTTGGATTCCAAAGAGAAAAGGATACCCCTTAGGGGGATAGTCTTTTTCAATTTGGAAGCCCAAGTTTGAATGATTTCAATACCCAAAGTGAAAAGAATAACATCCCCTTCAAGGGAAGGGTTTTCTTTTCATTTGGGTATACAGATATGTTGAATCTAAGGAGCTCAAAGAGGAGAAGGATGAAGAGTTGAAGATAGAGAGCATCCCACTCAAAGTCACTTGCATCTGTCCTAGGATTAGAATCCGAGTTTATGGTTAGTGGTGCTCGACCACTTTCAATTTCTTCAATTCTAGGTTGTAATAAATAGGCAGTTTGCCTATGGATATTTATTTAATTGATTTAATTTATTGATGTATTTGATTTGATTTGATTGTGTATATGGTTGCATGTTTTTCCTAGTTTTTTGTGATTTGCATGTTGTTTTTGTTTTAGCATGGATTCGATCGGAGGCTCGTAAGGGTATGCATAAAATTTTTCTACTTGAAATTAAAATAAAAAAAAAATTAGGCCAACATAAAAACTCTAATGATCTAAGAAGTAAGTCTAGGACCATTGGGAGTTTGCATAATCATATTAATTATTTCTCCTCCTTGTTAGGCACCTCCCCGCCTGCGGGTTCTAGCAGACCACATGACCTTTAAGGGTGTAGATTTGTCAAGAGGATATTGTGCAATCTCTAGAAAAAAAATTTAAGCCTTTTTTAAAACTGCTACATATTCATTTTATGCATTCAATCGAGTCGATCAGTATGCATTTATTAGAAATAAATTCAAAAGAGCCTAAAATTTTAATTGTGTTTATCCTAAGCATTTCACCCTACATAAGTCAAGGGACAATTAGGATCGGCTCTGGATGTTGGTCTCAATTCTTAAAAAAACTTTAATAACAATATCGCAACTACTCTTTCACAAAGATCAGACTCATGAATTTTAAATCGACTAGGTAATTAGCTGGCTCCCCAATCTAGGCCGGGGTAAGTCCAAATTTTGTATCACATTAGTTAGGTTCGGGCTACTGTCGTTCGGTATCCAAAATAGATAGGGCAGATTTTGAATTAAAAGACCCCAACCTCCGGGAATACAATCCTAAATTTCTAATAACTTATTCAACTCAAATTAAGATTTCTCCATCCAAAAATTTAAAGCCCAACACTTAGATTGAGCTGGGACACTTCTGAATTGTTTCAAAATCCCAAAGTGTCTCTTACCCCTCCTCCATTGACTCTAAAAAAAGTGTTCAAAACTCGATCTAATCCCTGTTCAAATTTTGAATTCACCTCCTTTGATATCACTCATAGAAAATCTCGAAACAGAATTACTGTCGTTATTTTTATTTAGGGTATTCGTAAGAGACCCCAGCTTCCTATGATGTAATTAACTATGAGGGCTTGCACTCGTAGAAGATTTAGAACCCACATCTATTTTTTAAAAACTAATTTTTAAAACTCAATTAATTTTCTTTGGGAAAATCAAAATCAACGACGATTGTTATCGTCATGTTCGAACAATTGATAATGAATGATATTTTCTTCCTTTGGGAAGATATGTCATTCGTTGATAAAATTTTAAATATGAAATTAAATTTATCTAGATTATCATAGTTAGATATTTGATTATGAAGTTCATTCCTAAATTTGGCTACAATATTTAAGATGAGATTTTTAATTCTAAATATGGACCCCATTTTGAAATTTTATTTCTGCCTCTTGAGGTAGTATATATTTTCTGATGAGATGTTCAATTTCATAATTAAAATTCAAAAGTCAATCTCAAATTTTTTAGAGAAGATTAACTTTTTCAAAATCTCTTTTCAAATTACCCCAAACACGGAGAAAGTTACCTTTACAGTGACAACAAGTGAACTCCCATCGTTACTTCCGATCAAAATGTTGTAACTTCCGATCCAACTGGAAGGGAACGTCATCCATGGAGCGAAGTTAAGGCGAGTCGAGAGAAATCCAAGGAGTGAAGGGTCACACTATGCAGATCGGGTTTGGGTTGACCTAAACCCGAAGTGGGTCAGGTTCGGGTCCGAAAAACTGACCCGTTTGTAAAAAAGGATAGAGTTTGGGTCGGGTCGAACAGTGTTGGGTCAGTTTCGGATTGGACCTAAACCCGACTCATGACCCAATTTTGACAGCCCTAATTCCTGCACTATGTCGACTGATTTACAAGAACTTTTGCACGAAGCCAAATTATTGCTCCCTACAAACTTGTGTGAGTTGCTGCTTACATTATAAATTCTCATAGAAAATTACTCCACCAACAAATGCTTCCTTTTGGTAATTATTCACTTTTTTCTTCATTTCCACAACCAACTTATCATTTATTTTATTCGGTTTGATTATGTAAACCCATTGGATATGGGCCCACCGAAACTGCTACCACACAGCCAAAGCATACTTCTTTTCAGAATTTTGGAATTTATCTAATAAATTTATTGTCTTAACTGTACTTAATTGATAAGTAATCGATAATCTAATTAATAGTACTAAAAGTTAAAAGTTATATTATTTAAACTTATTTAATATTTAAAATAATTAGCTTTTAAATTTTCAGTACCTGTAATTTTGGATATTATAAATCTTCCCTCCTTAATAGAATTTCATCCCCAAAATTCAACTTTTCATACATCTTCAAATATATGAGGAAACTTCTGTCTCATGTCTTTCTCCTTTTCTTATGTGGATTGTTTTATTGACCTGTGTTTTCATTTTACTTTTATAAAAGGAATCATTCTACTTCTTAATTTATGAACATCATTTTCCAATATTATTTCAAGTTTTTCAATATAAGTCAAATCCTTTTGAAGTTCAATGGCATTCTAAGGAACCCTTTGAATTTCATTTGTAACCCATTTTCTGAGCATTGATACATAAAAAATATTGTGTACATCAGATATATCTGCAGGTAGTGCCAGTTTATCAGCTACTTGTCCCACTCTTTTAATAATCTCAAATGGACCAATGTATATAGGATTAAGTTTTTCACCTTAACCAAATCTAAAAACACCTTTCATTGATCTCACCTTTAAGAATGCAAAATCTCGTACTTCAAATTCCATCATTTTATGCTTGGGATCATAATATTTCTACTGGCGATCTTGAGCTGCTTCTAATTTGTCTCTAATTAACTGAATATTTTCAGTAGCTTGATCCACTAACTGCAGATCCAGTAATTATCTTTCACCAACTTCAAACCAACTCAAGGGAGTTCTGTATTTTCTGCCATATAAAGCTTCATATAGAGCCATCCTGATACTAGATTTGTAGATATTATTATAAGTGAACTCTATCAATGGAATATGGTTTTCCCAATTACCTCCAAAATTAAGAATACCCAATTTTAACAAATCTTCAAGTACTTGAATCATTCTTTCTGATTGACCATCTCTTTGTGGATGAAATGCAGTACTAAATTTCAATTTTGTGCCCAAATATTCATGTGTATTCTTCCATAATTTGGATGTAAAACATTCATCTCTATTTGATACAACAGCCTTAAAAATTCTATATAATCTCGTAATTTTCTTCACAAATAACTTGGCTAATTTCTCCACTGAATTAGTCTGACGAATATGTAGAAAATGGGCTGACTTTATTAGTCTGTTAATGACAACCCATATGCAATCATGCCCTTACCTTAATCTGGGAAATCCTATAACAAAATCCATGGCTATTTCTTCCCACTTCTATTTTGGAATTGGTAGAGATTGTAACATACCACTGAGTTTCTGATATTCAGCCTTAACCACTTGACTTTTTTCACATTTAGCCACATATTCATATACATCTCTTTTCATTCTTGGCCACCAAAATAAGGTCGTTAAATCCTTATACATCTTTGTGCTTCCAGGATGGATTGAATAACCCAAATTATGAGCTTCATATAAAAACTCAGAAACAAGACCTCATTCATTTGGTATCCATAAATACCCATTACTCATGATTCTTCCCTGGTCATCTATATTGAAATCCTTTATTTTTCTTGATTATCACTGCTCAATAAGTTTTTGATATTCTGTACTAATCTTTTGAACTTCAGTGATTTTTTCTTCTAAAGAAGAATAAACTGACATCTGATTAAGGTTAACTGAATCTTGATCTCTCTGCATTCTGACTTCCCATTGTAAGGCTTCCATTTTTTTAATCAACCCTTCTTCTATAGTCAATATATAATTCAAATGTGCTCTATATTTTTTGCTACATCAGCTACTGCATTAGCTTTGCTCGGACAATACTGGATATCAAGATCATAATCCTTTATCAATTATAGGCATCTTCTCTGCCTCAAATTTAATTTCTTCTTAGTGAAAATGTATTTCAAAATTTTATGATCTGTAAAAATTTCTTATCTCACCCCATATAAGTAGTGTCTCCAAATTTTTAATGCAAACACCACTGCAACCAATTCTAAATCATGAGTTGGATAATTTTTTTCATGAGATTTCAACTACATGGAAGCATAAGCAATAACCTTTTTATTTTGCATAAACACATAACCCAACCCTTTTAGAGAAGTATCACTGAACAATTAAAATCCTTCAATTTCAAAAGCAATTGTCAACACTGGCGCTGTTGTTAAATAGTACTTTAATTCTTGGAAACTCTGCTCACAATTATCAGTCCATTCGAATTTAATGTCATTATTGGTCAACTTAGATAAAAGGCAAAGTAATTTGAGAAAAGCCTTTAACAAATCTTTTGTAATATCCTGCCAATCCCAAGAAACTTCTGACCTTTGTCATATTAGTTGGTCTGGGCCATTATACTACTGCTTTTATCTTTTCTAGATCCATTGAAATACCTTCTCCACTAACAATGTGCCCCAAGAAGAAAATTTTCTTCAACTAGAATTCACATTTAGAATATTTAGCGAATAATTTAAGTTTCCTCAATAATTCCAGCACAACCTTCAAATGATTTATATGTTCTTCATCTTTCTTGGAATAGATCAAAATGTCATCAATGGAAATAATTATAAATTGATCAAGAAAAGATCTAAACATTCTGTTCTTCATATCCATGGTTCTTCCAAATGGCATAAACAAAAATTTATAGTGCTCATACATGGTACTAAAAGCAGTCTTCTCAGCATCACCTTTTTTCACTCTAACCTGATGGTAACCTGATCTTAAATCAATTCTGGAGAATACGAAAGCACCTGCTAATTGATTAAATAGATCATCAATTCTTGAAAGAAGGTACTTATTTTTAATTGTCACCTTATTTAATTCTCTGTAATTAATACAGAGTCGCATTGAACCATCCTTCTTTTTGACCAATAATATGGGTGCACTTTAAAGAGATGAACTGAGTTGAATAAAATAATTTTCAATCAATTCTGCCAATTGACTTTTTAATTTTTGTAATTCCTTGGTTGTCATTTTGTAAGGTGCCTTTATAATTGGATTTATTTCAGGTTAAAGATTTATTAAAAATTCAACTTCTCTTTCTGGAGGCAAATCCTTCCATTCCTCTGAGAAAACATCAACAAATTCATTCACTATATGAATAGAATTTATATCACTGCCCTTCTCTTTCATTGCTTTTAACTTTGCTAAGATAAGTCACATGTTCTTAGACTTTTATACACCTGACTACAAGTAATCAATGATGAAACTACTCCCCTTTCAAATTAAAAATAAAATACCTCTTCCCCAGGCAAATTAAATCTGATCCTTTTCTTCGAACATTCAATGGTAGCAAAATATTTGACCAACCAATTCATTCCCAGAATAACTTTAAACTCCACAAATGGAAGTACTATCAAATCTGTTAGAAACTTTATACCAGCTATCATAAAATTAACTAACATGATGTATTGGTATTTAAATAATTATCTGTCGATAATCTAACACTCAACATAGGAGTAAAAATAACAGGTTTCACATGCAACTTCTCACAAAATATCTCAGATATAAAGGGATGAGACGCACTGAAATAAAAAAGAATTCTAGCGGGTAAATTTAAGATATTTAAAGTACCTACCACCACCTCAGAAAATTCCTTGGCCTCTTGAGAAATTAAGGCAAATACACGAGCTGATGCTGATATGACTGCTTCACCTGATCCTTCACCTTTTATCTTCAAGGTTAGTTGATTTATTTGTGCTCTGGCACCTCTATACTGATCTATCATTTGACTGCCTTTGAATTCTCTGCCTCCTGGAACATTCTTTGGATAGTTTCTTTTGATATGACCTAATTTTACACGCGAGGCCTTCATTTTAAAACCATTTCGGTCGGACCTGAGGTCGATGGCACATAACTTCAATTAGAATTCTTCCCAATTGGATTTAAATCAATGGTGCAAGGCCTCACATTTAAAATCATCTTCGTTAGATTTAAAATCAATGGTGTTGCGGGCTAGAATATACGCGGCGATAGAGTTTAATGATTCTTCATCTTAGCTTTGTATGGATATTCAACACACAAATAGAAGAATGAAAGAACACCAGGATTTTTACGTGGAAAGCCCTGAAAAAGGAAAAAACCACAGGGTCACGCCCAGTTGAAAGAGTTCCACTAGTGTTGTTTGAAATACAGAAGGCTGATTCATCCTTAAAATTTAGGACGATCAGATTACATTGAGTATTGAAAGTCAGTTACAAGGCCAAGCAGAGTTCCGACGTCACTCGGGTGTCCGGCAGAATTCCAGCGTCACTTGGAAGTTGGGCATAATTTTGACGTTACTCGGGCATCGGCAGATCTCCGGCATCCCTCGGGCGCCCATCAGTGTTCCGGAGATGTTCCGACGGAGTTTCGGTGGTGTTCCGGTGGAGTTCCGGCGGTGGTCGAGGAGGAGTTATTCCCTCCTACCATTCTCTTCGCTTCTTCTCTTCTTGGCTTGGGTCCCCTCTTAAGAAAAATGAGGGGCTATTTATAGTTTTTTATGGATGGCATGGCTTGTAAATAAAGGGAAGATCAAGGGTACATTGGAAGTGATTTGAATAGACGGCCGATGTTGAATCCCTTGATCGTGGGCTGTTCATCAGGCATCTGAAGGTCATAATGATATCAGAATTTGGGTATCTTGGGCTCGTTGGATTTGTCTCGTCGAACCGCTCGATTCGACTATAAGCATGTCATATTTGAAAACTGTTTGCTAATCCGAATTAAGGATTAAACCTTCCAAACGTGTTTTGGGTCTTTAATTTGGACTCATTTGGGCTTAGATTGAGTTGAATTTGATATCGTTAGGTTCATATTTCTGAGACGTTCAGTTCGACTGTAAGTTTGCTGAAATCGGAGTTCAGATGGTCTTCAAATTAATTTTTAAAGTTTCCAACTTGGTTTTTGCTTCGAGATACGTGCTTGATCAAGATAATTCTTTAATGATATATCAGTTGCCCCCCTATTTTCAGACGTCGAAGCTCCAGGAGTCTGAAAATACTTGTTCTGACATTTTACATTGGCCAAATTGCAAAAAATTGTGTTTCGAAAGATATAAGTTTGCTAAAACTCAATCGTAGAGGCCTCATTGAGCTCCGAAAGTGTCAAAATTGAGTCAAGAACGTCAAAAAAAGTATCCGGGGACCCAAAAAATGTCCAATTTGGACCGTCCAGGCCAAAAATCGGAGCCCGAAAACGCGTAGGCGGCCGAACCGGCCGGCCAGCCGCCGATAGCCACCGCCAGCGGTGGCCTGCGCGTGCACGCGGGTGAAGAGGCACACCTCTTGGGCGCGCGGCAGCCGCTTAGGCGATTGCCAAAAAAAAAAATTTTTAAATAATTCCAAAATAGTGTTTTTGACCCCAACAAAAATCCGAAAAAATTCAAAAAAAATTTAGAAAAATTCGGAAAAACTTCTAGAAGCCTTCTCCCTCAAATTTCCAAATAATTTCCCCCTCTTTTACTCTCCTTTTCATCCTATAAATACCCCCCTTGGGGTAAGAAAAAAAATGAACCACTTCTCCCTCTCCCTCTGGCTTTTGGCATTTTGAGGCCTTCCGCCGTTTTTGAGTAGGTAACTTTCCCTACTTGACTCAGCGCCCCTCCCTTTGAGCAGAAGTTAGAGGCTTCCTCTCTACCTCCCTCCGTTTCCCCCTTTTTCTTCCTACTCTAGAGGCTTTCCGCAGTCTTTTGTAGGTAATTTTTTCTACTTAGATTTGCGCCCCTCTTTAGTAAGGGAAGCGAAATGGGTGATCCTACATCCTCTAAAAATCCTTCGGAAGATCGTCCTGTGCAACGATCTGAAGTTTCAAAGAGGATTCAAAAGGCGCCAAAGGCTGACAATGTGATTTCCACCATCACTGAGGACTCTTTCATCTTGTTTAGGAAAAAGTTTCATTTTTCTAATGATTTGGTGATGAAGGTGCCGGCTAGATCTGATCGTGCCTGATTCCCTCCCCCGGGATATATGACGGTGTACGAATTTAGTTTGTGAGCGGGGCTGCGGTTTCCTCCTGCTTCTGAACTGATCGATATCCTGACGATTTGTGGGGTATGTTTATCTCAATTTTCCTACAGAGTCATGTCGATCATGATGGGCTTGATCACACTTTTTAGAGACCGTGGTGTGGTACTTTCCTCAGAGTGCCTCTCTCGGATGGGGCGTTTCTTTAGCGACTTGAAACCCATCGAAAGGTTGGATCAGCAATTTTTTTATGTGCAGAATGATTGGAATCTTCAGAAGAAATGGGGGAAGTTGAAAGAGTTATCCATCCCCCTTCACATTAGAGCTGTAGATTTGTTGATGATACTCAAGCTCCTTGATTTAGATGCTCTACACTACGAGGTATGTTACTTGAGTAGATACATAGATGAAGAGTATTTGTTCAAGATTGGATTATCTACTCAAGCAGGGAGGTCATAGGCACAAATATTGAAGAAGTATGTTAGAGTTCCAGAAGTGGTTCCCCAGAAGAGCCACTCCAAGCGACCAGGGAGTGAGGAAGGTTTGCAGGCACCAAGGAAGAGGAAGGCAGATGAGATTTTGGCAGTTGTTAGCAAAGGTCCTCGAGTTTCTCCACCCAAGTCATACATTCCAGAAGATGTATTGAACCATCAGTGCATCGGTCGTCGGCGAGCTGAAGAGTTGGTGAGTTCTCCTTTACTTCTTCCTCTTTTTATATTTTTTAAGGAATATATTTCTGATATACTCTCGTTTTAAATCCTTTAGTTAGAGCAGCATTCTGATTTTAAGTTCGAGATTACCAAGACTTTGAATGACTGTAACAATGAGTTTGTGAAGGTTAAATACCTTCAGGGAGAGTATAAGAAAAAATATTACAGCAAAGTGAAGGAGATGAAGGTGGTGGAGGATCAGCTTGCGGGGTATAGAGCATAGTTGGCCAATAGGATCACTTCAGCCTCTTCTCAGAATGAACGGATGGATCGTTTGCATATAGAGTTGGTGGAGGCACAGGCGACGATCAAGCAGTAGGAAAAGAATCAACAAATCCTTGAGGCTGAGAATAAGAGACGTCAGAGTGTGCTGTTTGAGAAGGAGGCCCAGCAGTTGCCGTCTACAGTCATTGAAGAGTTCAATAAATCTTATGCCTTCAAGATAATCATTGAGGATCACATTCAGGAAGCTAGCAATCATATTTATGATGTGAAGGTGAAGGCCTTGGAGGCAGAGTGCACAGAGGATGGCTTCATCAGGGGTTTTATGAAGGGCGTACGTGCAGTACATCGCAAGACTGGAGTGGAGATCGAGGGGTTGACTCTTAGCCAGGCTTCTGGTGATGCTTCTTCAGACTCTGGTGGTGAAGAGCTAGAGAGTGAGTTGCAGCAGGCTTTTGCCTTGGAGGAGGATGAGGATGATATTGAGATTCTATAGGATGACTTTGATGTTGTTTTGTATCACTTTGCTTTCTTTCTAGTGATTATATGTGTGCTAGATGTTAATATTTCTATTTGATGTACTCAATGTTCAGTGATATATGCATATATAAAAAAATTATTGGCTTTTCTCTTTTTCACATGCATATGAATTTTATTTTCATAAAAAATATTTTGGTGGCCTTTTTTGACTTAAGAGATATCCTCCTTGGATATTTTGACCTATCCGAGGTTGTTAATCAAAGCATTTGCTTGATGATTTTAACCTGTATGGAAGAGGTCGGATCAGATCCCCCTGGGATTGATCGTCTAGTGATTTGAGATATTAGACATCCTCCTAGGATGTTTGACCCACCTGAGGTTGTATGTCAGAGCATTGCTCGATGATGTTAACCTATATAGAAGAGGTCAAGAGAATCCACCGAGGATGTATGACCTATCCGAGGTTGTATATCAGAGCCGTGCTCGATGACGTTAACCTATATGAAAGAGGTTGAAAGAATCCACCGAGGATGTCTGACCTATCCGAGATTGTATATCAGAGTCGTGCTCGATGACGTTAACCTATATGGAAGAGGTCGAAAGAATCCACTAAGGATGTAAGACCTATCCGAGGTTGTTTTTCAGAGCCGTGCTCGATGACGTTAACCTATATGGAGAGGTCGAAAGAATCCACTAAGGATATAAGACCTATCCGAGGTTGTATGTCAGAGCTCTGCTCGATGACGTTAACCTGTATGGAAGAGGTCGAGAGAATCCAACAAGGATGTATGACCTATCCGAGGTTGTATCTCAGAGCCCTGCTCGATGACTTTAACCTATGTGGAAGAGGTCGGATCGAATCCCCCTGGGATTGATCATCTAGTGATTGAGACACAATAAAGATTGCATATTTCTCGAATCAAGGATAAAGAGACTATATTTGTCAGTAGTTTTTCATTGTCATCATTTTTAATCCTTTTTAAAGAAGCAGACAATATCAAATATAGTGCACAACGCATCACTATATTATGTAGGATAATATAACAACTTCCTAATACAACCTAGGGATACCATGTTAAATATATAAGAGATACGTACAGGGACAACACAATATTTGACCTGGAAAGAAAATATCAAAGCAACACCCTGCTTATAAAATGAAATAAGACGTCTACTAACACAAATACATATATTGTATGATCATTTGATCTCACCAACCATTTGAATGTTATTCAATAATTATCTTTATTATTGTTGATTTTGCCCCCCAGCATCATCCTAAGTAGGTGGGCTTTTGATGAATTATCGAAGATATCCTTGTCGGATCAGCCTCTCAATCTCATCCTTGAGTTGTTTGTAAGCTTTGGTAGTGTGTCCGTGAATACGGTGGAAATGACAGTATTGATCTTGATTTTCTATGTTCAGCTTCAAAGGATTTTGTCACTTAATATTTTTTTGATCTCGGATGACCATCAACACATTTGCTCGAGGGGCATTGAGTGGTGTATATTCCTCTTCTTGCCAAAATTCACGTCGCGGTACTGAGGGTCTAGGAGAGAAGTTTTTCTTTCATTGTGATAATGGATTATCCACTTCAGGTGCTCCCTTGCGCTTCCCAGTGATTTGCTCGAACTATTTTCTATGAGCGTTTATTGTCTCATCTGCAGATATCTGCGCCTCTACATGATGGATCAGATCGGCATATGAATGAACAATGTCACGCATAAGTGCCGAATTGAAGGGGCCAGGACGAAGACCTCCAAGAAAGACCTCTCTAAGCAATTCTGGGTCTACCCTTGGAATCTATCGTGCCTCGGTGGAAAACCGCTGAAAATACTCCTTTAATGATTCGCCCTCATTTTAACGAATCCCGGAGAGGTGGGAAGAATCCTTAGCAATTCTTTAATTGGCTACAAACTGTTCAATAAAGGCTTTGGCCAATTTGACGAATGAAGGGATCATTCCTGATGGAAGAGAATAGAACCATGTTCGCGCCTGTCCTTTGAGTGTAGCAAGAAAAACCTGATATAAGAGGGCATCCAAAGCTCGCTGGATATGCATAATCGTTCGATATTGATCGATATGCTCATATGGGTCAGATGTCCCATCATAGGACTCGATGCTTGGTAGTTTGAATCCAACCGTAATGGGGTGCTGAAGAATGGTTTCAGTTAAAGGTGATGACTCTTGAAAGCTCCGCTGTCGAAGGGTTTGCCTCGTATCTCCTCTGGGGAACTCTTCCCTCATTAATCTCCGCAGTTCATGACGTAGGACGTTGCGAGGGAGCTCAGAAACGTGCGGTTGGTCTACCACGTCAGGAAGGTCCAAAGGAATGCGAGGTTGCCGACCTATATGTGAAGGATGAGTAGAACTTGCTGTGTCAGCCAGCTCATTATCTTGATGCGATGGCGTGTGTCTTCTTGGTGGTGGAGGAGGAATCTCTGCTTGAAGATGTTCGACTTGAACATCTTCATCCATTGGTGGATCTCGAGGGAGAAGAATATCCTCCCGTTGTGCTAATGCTGGTTGACGATTCGCTCGTAGGAGCTGAAGGATCTCATTCTGAGATTCTTCCATCTTTCGGATTCACTCCTCCAAAGAAGGTCCTGAGGTTCCTTCTCCAGCAATGTGTTGCCCCCCCCAGGATAAAAGGAGGCATAAACTTGATGTACATGATTTATAGACTAGTTTCTGAATTGATGAGAGTGGGAGTGGGAGGCTCCTATGAGGCGACTGCTACGCCTATTGGCCATCGAAACAATATTTAGGAGTGTGGGATAGTGTTTCCCACAGACGACGCCAAACTGTTGTGGGCTAGAATATATGCGGCGATAGAGTTTAATAATTGTTCGTCTTAGCTTTGTACGGATATTCAGCACACAAACAGAACAATGAAAGAACACTAGGATTTTTACGTGGAAAGCCCTGAAAATGGGAAAAACCACGGGGCCACGCCCAGTTGAAAGAGTTCCACTAGTGTTGTTTGAAATACAGGAGGCTGATTTGTCCTTGAAATTCAGGACGATCAGATTACAATGAGTATTGAAAGTCAATTACAAGGCCAAGCAGAGTTCCGACGTCACTCGGGTGTCCGACAGAATTCCGACGTCACTTGGAAGTTGGGCAGAATTTTGACGTTACTCGGGCGTCGGGCAGAGCTCCGGCGTCCCTCGGGTCCTCAGCAGTGTTCCGGCGATGTTCCGGCGGAGTTTCGGTGGTGTTCCGGTGGAGTTCCGGCGGTATTCCGGCGGTGGTCGAGTAGGAGTTATTCCCTCCTACCCTTCTTTTCTCTTCTTGGCTTGGGTCCCCTCTTAAGAGAAATGAGGGGCTATTTATAGTTTTTTGTGGATGTCATGGTTTGTAAATAAAGGGAAGATCAAGGGTACATTGGGAGTGATTTGAATGGACGGCCGATGTTGAATCTCTTGATCATGGACCGTTCATCAGGCATCTGAAGGTCATAATGATATCAGAATTCGGCAATCTTGGGCTCGTTGGATTCGTCTCGTCGAGCCGCTCAATTCGACTATAAGCATGTCATATTTGGTAATTGTTTGCTAATCCGAATTATGGATTAAACCTTCCAAACATGCTTTGGGTCTTTGATTTGGACTCATTTGGGCTCGGATTGAGTTGAATTTGATATCGTTAGGTTTGCATTTCCGAGACGTTCAGTTCGACTATAAGTTTGCTGAAATCGGAGTTCAAATGGTCTTCAAATTAATTTTTGAAGTTTCCAAGTTAGTTTTTGCTTCGAGATTCGTGCTTGGTCAAGATAATTCTTTGATGATATATCAAATGGCACAAAGTCTTCTTTTATTTCCTATTTGTGTGATGCTTGAGACGAAGATTCCATTAAATAATAATACATTTAAATTAATAAAATCAGTTTAGTGTATACTTTTTTATTTATAAATTTTGATTTGAAATCTGCATTTAAAAAATGAGAATTTAAAAATATGCATAAAAAATCTAAATTTAAAAAAAAATCTACATTTAAAAATCTATTTGAGTATAAAATTTGTAATGAGCATAAAAAATCTTCACTCTCCCATTTTTTTTAAATTACGTATAAAATCTGTATCTAAAACATCGAATTTGAGCAAACTGAAGGGAATTTTTAAAATATGTAATGAACACTTGATATTATAAAATCTGTATTTTAAAAAAAAAAAGAGAAAGAAAGGGAAAACAATAGTTTTATATTTAAATTATTGCAACTGAAGAAATGAGTTCAGGCAATTAAGGCTTTATTGTTTGCTTATAAAGTGGACATCACAAAAGTCATGGTTCACGTGAGGAGATATTATTTTGTGCGGATGTCGAATGCCGTTTAGAGACCAACCAGAATGAGTCAAGTCACCCCTTCACTCGGTACCGCGGCTCGGTATTGCTCGGTACCGTGGCTCGATATCGCTGACGTGGCTCATTCTGGTTGGTCTCCGACATAAAGCTTCGTTCGGCGTCCTCATATAATAATTTCTCTCATGTGAGAGGGTAGAATGGAAAGTGCAATAATGATGAATTTTGTTTGAGCGGAGAATATATTCTGTATATAAGGCAAAGTGCATTCGGTTCATATTTGGCCGTGAGAGATAAGGTCGAGTGAAGATATTCAGTGGCGGGATTGGGAGTTCGCATAGGGTCGAATGCTTATATGTGCGGGATTTGGTGGAAGTGAGGGAGAAGGCCGCTGCGTGTAAGGGGAGGCAGCGGCGGCTTCTCAACGGAATTGCAAATAAGGAGACCATATTTTACTTGCAGATAAGAGATTGGTTTTGCAATTGGAGACAAACTCGTGATCGACGACGAGACCGCAATCGGAGGCTGCGTCGGCTTTGTCTGGCATTCAATTGGGCTTGATCAACACAGAATAGAGGGAAAGAAAAATGAATGTGATACTCCTTTCAATTTTTGCTCTCCTTTTTATTGATTACATCATTGAATAACATTTTTGAGTTGAATAGTTGTCATTTTGGCGATGTTTGGCTGATTGCTTTCACGAAGAGATACACCTCTTCAATTTCTGTTTGGTTCATTTCTTCTCTATCTTTTTTTTTTAAATTATTCAATAATTACCTTTATATGTTTTTTTTTATAAATTAAAATAAAGAGCTGGTGGGCTTATAAAGCTATGAGCAAGTAATCGCCTCGGACATTTGCAATTACATAGATAACTAGAACTAGGGCTATCAAAATAAGGTCACGAGTCGGGTTTGGGTCCAACTCGAAACTCACTGTTCGACTCAACCCGCCCCATTTTTACAAATGGGTCAGTTTTTTGGACCCGAACCCTCCCCGCTTTGGGTTCGGGTCAACCCGAACCCGACCCGCATAGTGCGACCCTTCTCTCCTTGGACTTCACTCAACTTGCTCGACCCGCTTCGACTTTACTCCTTGGACGACGTTCCCTTCCAGTCGAATCGAAAGTTATAACATTTTGATCAGAGGGAAATGACGAGTTCGCTCACTGTGAAGGTAACTTTCTCCATTTCGTGCACTTTTTTGGCCAAATCCCATTAATATGCCGAACTACAGGATTTCGAGTCAAAACTGGATAATTCTCGGGTTTCCAGGTCAACCCGAACCCAACCCAAAATTCAAAACGGGTCGAAAATTAGGACTCGAACCTGACCCATTTCGAATTTGGGTTGACCTGAACCTAAAATTTTGGTATTGACTTCGAGTCAAGTTTTCGGGTCGTATCAATTTTTGACACCCCTAACTAGAACCAATGAATAAGTTTTGATTCAAATTATCTATCTCCATCTAAAATCTATGAATGAATCTTATTTCAGAAAGATGAGATTTTATTTACTTGCTTGATTTTGCTTGCTTACTTGATTTTTGAGTTGATCGTACATGCCACCAATAAATGAAATTGTTACATATTGCTCTTTTAACACCAAACCATTCCGCTTTGTCTAGCTTGTGAGAACTCAACCATTGTAGGTATTTATCTTGGATACAAAATATGATATAGAGGTGGAAGAGTTCTTTTACATATCGTTTTTTAATATGATATATATATTCCAATTGGTTGTAGCAATTACAAATTCTGCCACATGGTGTAAAACTGTTTGGAGGAAAATGATGCAAGAAATTCACACAATCATTTAGAATGCTATAGGCTGTAAATTGATGTTGACATATCGCTAAATTCTCTGTTAAAATTAGTGAGCATATGCTGATTATGGATCTCACTAATCTTTAATTTGCTCTTCAATTTCTCCAAGAATATTCTTTTCTTAATGAATCAAAGCTTTTGTAATGTCAATTTTCTTAATGGTGGACTAGTTAGAGGAATCATCATCGTTATTGAATGACTTGCTTTGTTTGATTAGAGGAAATTTTATGCAGAGATTCATCATCATTTTGCTTCTTCTCTTCCTCTTCTCTTTTTTTTTTTCTTATCTTCTTCCTTTTTTTTTTTTAAGTCAGTCAACACATGTTAAATGAAGATAAGTGCATGCATAAAAATTTTTAGGAAGCTAACACCGTATTTTAAATGTTTTTTAAACATATGATATAGAGTGATATAGCAAAGACTTTTAAAGAGCTCGTAAAGTTGAACTTTCTTAAAAGTAGCTCAATATGAAACTCACATGTAGGGTTTTTATTAAAAATATGAGCTTATATTGAGAGTGGACATATTATCGGTTCGACAACATTGGAGGCCTGATTAAATGAATTTATTAACGACATAATTTTATTTTCACAAAAAAAAAACATAATGTATGATTAATATATTAAATGTCTTTGTTTGAAATGTTATGACAAGCTTTTTTAAACACATAACAATGTCATTGTTCATCTCCATTTAAAAGGGCTCACAAAATATTTTCTTGTATGGCATGCTCAAAGTGAATCATTGAGTAGGAGAAGTGTTATGGAATCAACTCCATTGAAAGTCTTTGAGCCTAAATGTTTCGTTGATATGATAAAAGATGTTTACAATGCTCAAGTTTAATATGTTGATATGAGTGACATCCATATGTCTAAAATCTAAGAAGTAAAGATTCCAATAAAATCTTATAATTTAGTAACAAACACCGATGAACTTTTATGGCATGGCTATAAGTGTCATTCAGAAATATCAATAGTCGCTCAGTTGATGATTTATAAAGCTAAATTCTATATCTCAAATGCTTGTCATGATTGATAACTTTCTGTCATTAAGTCAGTGCTTCAAAATGATGAGAGTCTCATAAAAGATATGCATCAATAAAAAAAATTAATGAAAAATCTTGGTCTTAGCATTAAAAAAAATGATGCTTGTGTAAAATATTTTTTTTTATTCTACAAAGATTTAAGCAAACTTTCAAAATATGTTATTTGTCAACACCCTAATGCATGCCCATAATAAATATGGTTAGACAGTAGAAAGATGTTTCCTATAAGTTTGTAAGTTTTTTTATAATTGATACAAATGCTTCAATAAATGTATATGTGACTATGTCAACTAAAATTGTAGAGCAAATGACTTGGCATGCAAGAATAAATTAGTCAAGGGTGTGATGGTGCATCCCTTAAATGCTCAAGGCATGGAAACACTTTGATAAATACATAATGTTATACTTGGGATATGTCGTGCATTCAAATACTCCATATACATGCTTGGTAGTTCTAATTATTGCATAGCTCCTTGGATGTGCATGAAACAATCCTTTTTTTTCTTATCATTAAAAAAAAAGTTCACAAGAAAACAAAACATTGATGTTTTCTTACAATCGTTGATTAATGAGTTGAAGATACTTTTTGGAATGATGGTGCACAAGAAGAAAAACTATTAAATGAGAGCCACCATCATGTCAACAATTAGTGATATTTTTTGCTAATGCTACGTTATCTTGATGGAGTACACATGAAAATGTAATGCCCCAACACCTAAATTTAAAAGAATTATATCTTTTATATTCTCTAATTAATCTACCATACCTATTGATTTCATTTTATAACATTCCAACCAACAAAAATATCAATATATCAAATTATTTATGAATATATACATTTATCATGCCCCAGGATCTATAGTGGAATAATTTCATCTCCTTTCTTTTTAATATTCATGTTCTCATTTGTAACCTGGTCATCACCAACCAGAGCTAATTGATTGTATCAAGAAAAATACAATTAAGTATAAATAGAGGAATACAAAATGTCATTATTGTAATTAATATTTACAATTTGTTCCAAAGTTCAAAAATTATATATATATATATATATATATAATAGTCATTATCGTCTATAAAAGAATACCTATAAATCAGAGAACTTAAAATAAAATCAAAATATCATTACTGCTAAGCCTCAATCAACAGGTTCCTTACCTTAACCCGAGATCATATAAAATCACATAATGAGCACTAAAGTCAAGCAGGTAACTAAAACTTACCAATGTATTTAATGCATGGAAAAAGAATCAATATGTTTGCTCCAATTTTAGTCCATACCAATCAACAGTAAAACTAATATGATCAGTAAACCAAAAGATATCTATCAAACTATAAGAAATTGATAAAAAGGGGGATCAATTAATAGGCAGACTGTAATATGTTGTATCAATATCAATGTTAGTTCAATTAATTCTATATCAGTTGCATCTATCAATTAATTCATATGTTATCGTGCGAATATAATCATGAATGTAACTATAAAGAGAAAGACATGACATCCAGCTTTAATATTATGTTTTTATTCTTCCAGCCCTAACCGTCGTCCAATCGGTCATCGGTATTTAATTTAACCCCAACTGTCAACCAATTGGTCATTGATCTTTATCTTATCATCATTGTTCATTATTTGAGGTCAATTCACTCGTTACTTTCAATAATAATTTAGAGTTGTCACCCTCTACCTGTTAGTATAACTCGACTAATTAAATATATACTACAACTAGGGGTGTCAATTATTATCACGACCCAAAAACTTAGCCTAAATTTGACCTACAAAATTTAGGCTCGAGTAGACCCATTTAAAAAATAGGTCAGGTTTGGGTTCTAATTTCTGACTTGTTTGAAAAATTGGGTAGTCACTGGGTCAATTCACCAACTTGAAAATGATGCAAAATTGACTCGCATCCCAGAACCTATAATCCCACACAAGTTGAAGATGCCGTGACTTCCTATCAATCCAATGGGTAACTCTAGTAGTTTACACCCCAATTCTTAATTAAGAAGCAATAGAATATCACGACGATGATGCATGCTGTGAAGCACCAATCAAAGCCCTTCGCATCTTAGATCTAAACGATGACGGTGAGGCTGATTGCTCCGTGTAGGCAGAGACTGAGAAGCAGCCAGTTGAAGAAGCTCGATATTGCCTTGCCTCCCTCGGGTTATTCTCATCAAACTGGTCAGCGCAATATGGTGGAACCGCCACCTTGATGCCATCAGAACAAAACGTCGTTAAGTAGAGCGCCACAAATATGATTGTGAAAGCCCTTAATTTTTTTATAAATTTTTTTAAACCTAGAGCACTTAATAATTATTTCAAGAGTCATTATAAGTTCAAATCATAAATCATCTTAGTCAAAATATTTATAGTGTTGTGCTTTAATTATCCTTTTTTTCATAATTTTGGGCGCTGGTGAAATTTCTTAAGAAATTAGCACTTGTGAGAATTCTGGGACGGTTAGGTGTCCGTTTTGTAAATCGATTTCATTATAGTATTTTAAACATGCTTAGATAAATTATGAATATTTTCTATAATTTTTGAATCCCTAATTTTGAAGATATAAATTTATTTTGAGCTATAATTAAATAATTAAATAATTATATTTATATATTTTGAATATTTTATTATAAAAAATATATCTAAAAGAAATGGCTTATTATTAAATTTTATTTTATGACATTTCGATTTTTACCCAAATAGAGAAGGAGTTTAGAATTTCAGGAAGAAAAGAGAGGAGAGAGAAATTTAAAACCCAATTTTGGACGACTTCGAGCCATTTTCGTCCGTCAGCCTAGTTAGGAAACTTGTTCGTCTCAAGGTAAGTCACGTTATGCCCATTCAATTTAAAAAATATGTAGTTTTTAGCAAATTTTTTTATTAAAATTTTATATCCATTAGCAAAAAATGTGGATAACTTTACACAGGCAAAACTTTCACCACGTAACTTTTTATATGTTTACAATTATGCACATTGTGAATATTTTTTTAGAAATTTTACAACATGGGTTTTGAAAATTGTGGGGTTTTTATT
Source organism: Dendrobium chrysotoxum (assembly GCA_019925795.1). Classification (NCBI taxonomy): domain Eukaryota; kingdom Viridiplantae; phylum Streptophyta; class Magnoliopsida; order Asparagales; family Orchidaceae; genus Dendrobium; species Dendrobium chrysotoxum. The sequence continues at coordinate 5,125,374 of CM034302.1, read as the reverse complement.
GAATAGAAAATTATCTGGATGTTAAAAAATAATGGTGTGGTACAATAAAAGTCTTAAAATATAGTTTTACATGATCCCTGGTAATTTAAATTTTTTTGGAAAATGTGCATTTTGGATCTGAACTATTCTGTGATATGAATTTTAATTTATTTACTTGTTCATTATTACTATTTACATGAGGTAATAATTGTTATGCATTTATTATATCTCTTAGTATAGTAATTTATTTATTAAAATTGTATTCAAGTGTTTTTAAATATTTAGCAAAAGATTTGATAAATGAATATTTGAAAATTTAAATTGGTTTATGTGGCTTGCTGAGCTGTTGTAGCTTACTATGATTTTGCATATGGTTTTCAGGATTTGAGAAAGGGAAGGAGATTGTGGACTAGCAATTTAGGATCATATCTGAGGTCATAGGTATTTTATTATTTTGATTTTTGTACAGTCATAGATAGTTAAATTTTTAGTTATGTAGCTCTTGCCTATAGCCATATACTATAATATAGATATTTATTTTGATGAAATGAAAGAAATTTTAAGGATGAGTTTTTCAGTATTTCGATATTGTTGTAGTACTGTAGTTTGTCATTTATTTTAATGAATATTGACAATAAATTTGAAATAATTTCAGAACTAGATCTTTGAATTTACCTGTCAGAGCTCAACATGATAGGACATGTCCTAGTCGGGTTGGGTTGTGGTAATGATAGCCTTATTCCTACCATATACTTTAACGTGAGCTGACGATGGGTCGAACATGTTACAGGTTGGAGGAAGTAAACCTCGGTTGTGCGCTTGGATACTCAGCATTCTAACCGAAGGAATGTGACGAACGCCATTGTGAAGATGCCATCCCGTCGTCTCATCAAAGACTTGAGCTGAAGGTGAGCTGTCGTGACTTCCTGACTTCTGATCCAACATGAAGGAACATCGGGTTAGCGCCTTGGCAGGTTGACCAGAGGGAATGTGCCTAGGCGGGAAATTAGGTTAAATCTGGGTCAACTTTGGGTTAGCTAGTTGGCCCGGACTTGACCTGATTTTTTAAACGGGTCAAATTTTGGAACCTGAATCGACCCATTTGCCTTCTAGGTTGAGCCTAACCTGAAAATCTCGGATTAGGTTTGGGTCAAATTTTTGAGTCATGTCAAATATTGACACCTCTATGTGGCTTCCAATCGACTCCAGATTTATGCCAAACTGTTGTAATTTCACGGTCCTCAAGTTTAGAGATGGACCAATCTTTGTAACATATTCAAAAAATAGTTGAATCATTTTGACTGGGCGTGACACCATGATTTTTGTTTTTTCCCTTTTCTTGAATTTTTTTGTAAAAATCCTAGTGTTTTTTAGTTCTTTGTTTGTGTGCTGAATATCTGTATAATGTTAAGATGAAAAATGTCCACTCTAATGCTGCATTATTCTAACCCACAATACTTCTAGCCAAACAAAACCTATATTTTAACATCTATTAATTGACGTTAGGCAAAGTCATAAATACTTCGTAATATTTATAGATTTATTTAAAATTATTTGATAATTTAAATAAAAATATAAACTAAAAAATATATGAATTAAATCATAATATTTTTATAACCCTAAATATATATATATATATATATATATATATATATATATATATATATATAATATTTATATTTTTATATTTATATATATAAATAAATGTAAAATTTTATATATTTGATACATAAATATAAATGAATAATTTTATGGTACTTCGTATGCACAAATATAAATCACTAAACTAGTGGTGTGGTATAATTAAAGTCTTAAAATATAGTTTTACATGATCCCTGGTAATTTAGAAAATTTTTCAAAATATGCATTTTCACCTAGTTTGATTTTCATTTGTCTACCGTAATACAACACTGTGAAAGTTTGATATATGCTCAAATACTCTTTAATTGTTATAATGTGTCTTTAATTATTATAATGTGATGATATATGTTCATATGTGATTAAATTATATATGTTTGGAGTCATAAAAGGCCATAATCCTTTAATATTCTATCTGTGTCAAGAAATTGCTGGGAGTTATAAGGGGCCAGAATTCTGTGAGATTCTGTCTGAGATAGGGATATGTGATATGTTCTGATGCTATAAGCACAAACAAAAAGAAAGTCATAAGGGGCCAGAATCATTTGAGGTTCTATTTGGGTCCGGGAAATGTGATATGAATTTTAATTTATTTACTTGTTCATTATTATTATTTACATCAGGTAATAGCTGCTATGAATTTATTACATCTCTTAATATAGTAATTTATTTATTGAATCTGTATTTAAGGCTTTTAAATATTTAGCAAAAGATTTAATAAAAGAATATTTAAAAATTTAGATTGATTTGTGTGGCTTGTTGAATTATTGTAGCTCACTATGATTTTGCATCTGATTTTCAGGATTTGGGAAAGAGAAGGATATTGTGGACTAGCAGTTCATGATCAGATCTGAGGTCATAGGTATTTTGTTTTTTGATTTTTGTACAATCATGGTTAGTTAAATTTTTAGTTATGTAACTCTTATCTGCAGCTATGTAATGTAGTGTAGATATTTATTTTGATGAAATAAAATAAATTTTATGGATGAGTTTTTTAGTATTTGGATATTTTAGTAGTACTGTAGTTTGTCATTTATTTCAATGAATATTGACAGTAAATTTGAAATAATTCCAGAACTAAATCTTGGGATTTGCCTGTTAGAGCTCAACATGATAGAACTTGTCCTGGTCGGGTTGGGTTGTGACAATGATAGCCTCGTTCCTACTGTATACTTTAACGCAAGCTAACGATGGGTCAAACATGTTGCAGGGAGGAGGAAGTAAACCTCGGTGCTACGCTTGGATGCTCTACATTCCAACCGAAGGAATGTGACGAACGTCACCGTGAAGATGTCATCCTGTCATCTCGTCAAAGACTCAAAGTCGAAGGTGAGCTATCGTGACTTACTGACTTCCGATCCAACACGAAGGAACATCGGGTTAGCACCTTGGCGGGTTGACCCAAGGGACCGTGCCTGGGCGGGGAATCGAGTTAAATATGGGTCAACTTCGGGTTAGCCAGTTGGCCCGAACTTTGGACCCGATTTTTCAAACGGGTCAAATTTTAAAACCTGAATCGACCCATTTGCCTTCTGGGTTGAGCCTAACATGAAAATTTCGGATCGGGTTTGGGTCGGGTTTTCAAGTCATGTCAAATATTGACACATCTATGTGGCTACTGATCGACGTCGAATTTCTGCCAAACTGTTGTAATTTCACGGTCCTCAAGTTTCGAGATGGGCCAATCTTTGCAACATATTCAAATAATAGTGGAATCATTTCGATTGGGCGTGGCCCTGTGATTTTTCTCTTTTCCTGAGTTTTCCATGTAAAAACCCTGTTGTTTTTGAGTTCTCTATTTGTGTGCTTGATATTTGTATAATGTCAAGATGAAAAATTTTCACTCTACTATTGCGAATATTCTAGCCCACAACACTTCTAGCCAAACAACACCTATATTTTAACATTTATTAATTGACTTTAGGCAAAGTCACAAATACTTTGTAATATTTATAGATTTATTTGAAATTATTTGATAATTTAAATAAAAATATAAACTAAAAAATATATAAATTAAATCATCATATTTTTATAACCCTAAATGTATGGGGACATATATATATATATATATATATTGTGTTTATATATATAATATCTATAATTATATATATATATATATATAAATAAATGTAAAAATTTATATACTTGATATATAAATATAAACGAATTTTATGGTACTTCGTATGCGCAAATATAAATCACTAAACGGACGAAACAGGGAAACGACTTCCCTAATCTCGCGAGCCATTCGACATCGCTGCCATTCTCTACCTCATCGTACATGGCGGACCACAGCGCTGGAGAGGAGGAGATAGCTGTGGAACGGCAGCTGGAGCTGCATTTGGAAGAGCAAAGGGAATCTTTGTTTACAGTCAAAGAGGCCCTTGCTTCTGACCCCGCCAATCCAGAGCTTGTCGCGGTAAGAAGAACCTTCGACTAGGGTTTATTATCTATATCTTTTGCTGTATATTTGCTTCCGTTTGGAACAAGGAGCATCTAAGACTTATCGATTCAGGAGGGTAAAGTGCGTGGTGTTGCCAGTAGGTTTTATGTAGTTCTTTATTTACTTAGTTTGGTGTCCGTCACATCGTAGGTTTTCTTTCCACGCGTTATCAGGCTCTGAGTTGCCGGACAGCTGGGAAATAGATACTGTCGAGTACCTTGATTTTCTTTTGGGTCTAAATCTCGTTGCATTTTAGGTCTTAGGTCTTTTTTTTTCCCGCCTTTAAAGATCTTTTGCACCAACTGAAGTGTAAGATTCTTCACTTTAACCTGAAAATCATTTTTTTAAACTTCACATATTTGATGAGAACCATCTCCATTCAATGAGGATAACTATTGTATGCTTCATTACCTTTTTTTTAGGTATGGATTTGTGGTTACTATCTTGGATCATATGTAGTCTATTGCTCTCTTGTCCTGCTGCACAAGGTGGATGGAAAGTCGGTGTGAAACTATTTTTTAATATCACAATTTGCTTCTTGGTTACTAGTATATTATATTTCGTTTTATAAACTGATAGGAAGTTCTCGGCTTTTCAAAACAGTATCTAATCATATTCATGGACAATGTAATTGAAATTGAAATTGCATGGTTCCTTCTATTCCTTAAGAGAATTTTGATTATTCCTGGTCAAAATCATGTTAATGGATTCTTGATTACTTTATAGTATGATAAATAACAAAAAAGAAACTATCTCTCTACAATTTTATTAAGCTTCTTTTAAATGGCATTTTACATAGAAATACTCTTTCTTATTTTGTTGACATATTGAGTTGAAGTATTTTGGAAATTGCTACGGATGGATGTTGAATTATATTTAATTGTAAATCGGTGATAGCCTAAAATAGCAAATCAAGATATTATGAATGGGGATGCATTTCCAGTTTAGATTCATTTAAGCCTTTGGATTCTAAAAAAAGTAGATTTAACAACATTGGAACATAAATTATTATGTTTTAGATTGTTTCATTAACCTTTCCATGTAGATAAGCATAATAAAATTTTTTTTTTTCATGATTTAAAAAAAAATCAAGAGTTTATGAATAGACTATTATCACTGTAGATTAAGGGTAGATAAGCACTATAAATGGTGAGATGAATGAGGAGATATTTTGGTGTAGGTGCGTGCTCAAAGAAGCCCAGTTTGAAATTCTATGCCAACAAGGATGTGATATGTCTTCTTAACTTGGTGGCTAGCTTGGATAAGTTTTGATCTATTATATTATGGTTATGAACGGAGTCTTTATATTCTCCAATGGAAGATATTCAAGATTTTGGTTCTATTGTATGCTTCCAATAGGGGCCAAAGCCCTTTCTCGGCGTGAGTCAATTTAAAATTGGCCATTTGTCATCTTGCAACACCGATTTATGAAGTCCTCTAAGATGAAACAACTCATTGCTGCCAACAAGAATCTTCAAGTCAAGTTGGGTTAATTGTTTTTGCTAATTAAATAGATTAGGTTCACGATTGCTTGGGGTAGTGGAATCATGAGATCTTAGTTGGGCTTGTCATCAATTCCTAAACCAAACCCCTATAAGCACAAAGAGTGGATCATCTATTCTTTTGCACTAAAGAACTATTATAGTGGCTAATCTATGAGAGAGCTATGTCGTAGGCCTTGATCGAAAATGCTTACCCTCATGAGAGAGGTAATTAACCAGGGGAGCATGCACCACGGGAAACCTTTAAAGTTTATACCAAGAAAATTAAATCCTTGTAAGATGGTAAATTTTTTTGGTAGTTTTAACTCTACTTTTATCTTAATTAAAGATTTTCCAGAATGATGATGTATTTTTCAAGTTCAGATTCAACATGAAGTACACCACAATTGGAGATTTACATAACTTTTGTAGAATTTATTGATTTAGTTTAGATGGTAGGACTCCTAACAACTTTTTAGTTTCAAGTTTTTTTTTGGTTGCTAAAAGACAGCTAGAAGGTCCATAAATTTGCATTTAACTTGCCCAAAAATCATGAAATTTGCAGAGAAGAGAGGAACTGGCCACAATAATCTTTAAGTTTTAAGTCTATATCTTTATTTAAAGAAGAGCCCTATAATATACAAGCTGTTCATAATCAATATTAAGCTAATAAGCTTGAAGCAATACAAAGTTGAACCTACATGCTATTAAGGTTCTGGTCCATCTGGATGACAGTTCCATGACTATGAATACATCCACATTCCATCAAGGTTCTTGTGAACTCTATGGTCTCCTTAGCCAAGAAGTTTGTCACATCATTGAGGTTGTGCTGCTGGCTTGGAAAGGAGTTCCATGCTTAGAGAAGGGGGTTCAATTAGCTTGAGGAAGTTGGGCGGCAACATTTCGTGTTCTAAAAGAAGAATTAGGGTACTTTACTAGAATAATAGAGAAATAAAGGTTTTGAGGTATTTATTGAAGGGATTGAAGTGTGTACACTTTAGGAAAACTACAAAGGGGTATAGTTGTATTTGATTTTTTCCAATGATGGTAGCCAAATATGAAGAGTAGAGATATGGAGGAGATTATGGATTTTGAAAGATGGCTAGAGAATAATATGTTAAGTCAGCAAAATAAGAAAAGAAAACTACAAAGGGGTATAGTTGTATTTGATTTTTTCCAATGATGGTAGCCAAATATGAAGAGTAGAGATATGGAGGAGATTATGGATTTTTGAAAGATGGCAAGAGAATAATATGTTAAGTCAGCAAAATAAGCTATGATTTATCTTATTGTTGGAAACAGATCATGCATGATATCTTACCAAGCATGGAGTGGCTTGGTATGCAGCAGATGGCCGGTGATAATGATTTAGAAAACTTGGGTACATGCGGGTTAAGGAATTCGTTTTGGGTTTAGGATGGGATGACGGTCATGTGATGGATGTTTAGGAGAGGGAAGAGGTTTTGGTTGCAGTGGTGGTTATGATGGAGATGTTTATATTTGTTTTTGTGGTTGTGGTGGTGGTTGTTGTGGAGGTTAAGTCCTCATAATTATAGGAATGGCGTAGTTGATGATTGTTTCAAAAGAGAAACGAGCAACACTAGCAGAAAGATACTGGCAAATATTTAAGGAGTTGATGTAAGAATCCAATAACCTTGATTCATCCTTACCAACCTGGAGCACTTTGCTACATGTGCAATGGATGTTTGTCTCCTTAGCCAGTTATATTGATGTATAGATATATGGAGAGAGGATGGAGCATGAGGTTTACGAGTTACTACTGTCCAAGTTTAGAGGTTTGTTTGTAAGATCGGAATTCTTAAATTGTTCATCAGCGAAAAACCAAATAGTACCCCATTTGTTTATAACGAGGAATTATTATTACATGAATTAATTACATGGAAACCATAAAATAAAGATTAATTGGTCTAAGGAACAAAGCAAAATGAAATTGAAATGAAACATAATGATACATTCTCCATTTGAAACACTGGAGCTGGGTACGAACACTGGTTGTATAATGATGCGGACGTGTTTGCTTGTAGCTACCTACTTTATCAAATAATTGTTGTGAGTTAGCTGCCGGTGTTCAAAGAAGATGAACTCGGTATTTTGTCATTAAAAACTAATCTCCGGGCAATTGATATGGATTCTTTTTCAAGCAAAAAATGCTAATTTATTCATCATTATTTAAAAAAATGAATCTATGCTTATGAACTAATTGTTCAATTAGTGGACTGCCCCTCCATTTTTTTCTTTTGAAGTTTGTTAATTAATAGAAACTGTTTATTGTAAAAGCCAATGACATAGGACTGGGTTATACCTACTCTGCCTAGTTCAACATATCAGAGAATCCCTATTCTATTTTTTTATATGTTTATGCTTAATAGTAGCTCTACTTCACTAGTATAGCACTATTCTATCTGTGAATTTTGCTGATTGAAAATATTAAAATTTGATCTCTTGTTAACTTGTTTTATCTTTTCTACATTCACGTTAGGCTCTTAAAATTCAGTCATGAGATGTATGCATAGTAATAATATTGCAGAAAATTAAAATGGTCATTTGTACTGTTATAAGTTTAAGGTCATGCTACTGGGTGTGTAGTCTAATGTTATTGTTCCTTTTGTCCTAAGGGGGTGTTCATTTCCTGAAAAAAAAATGAATCTATGCTTAAGTTTTTAAGATATAGATTAGAATGCTTTGTTTAAAAAAGAATGTTATCTGCTTAATCAATTATTATGAATTTCCTTGGTGTAGTATTGAGCACCATAACCAGTTATGGCATTGCTATTGAAGGTTCTTGAAGAACTTCAGATGGCAATCAAGGATGCTGAAGACGGACTACTTCACCTAAAACGTTCTAGGTTGCTAAAGGAAGCTGATACAATCTTTGGCCAAGACTTCAAATCCTTAGAGGAGGATGTAAAGGTGGAACCACTAGATTCGAAACATAGTTTGCTGGAAACTTATGAATCAGAAACTTATTCTACTGGATCAAGGTGTAGATTCCGACATAGTGATGGACGTTGGTATAATGGCCGTATAGTGGGACTTGATGGTGGTAATAGTGCCAGGGTCTCATTTCTCACTCCTACTTCTGAAAGCATGCTGGTGGGTACTTGCTCCTGTTTATTTATTTATTTTAACATAAAAATATATCTTAAATGGGTACTTTGATTTTAAAATAGAATTTTCTTAATATATTGTTTGCAGTTTTATTTTCAGTATTTACTTAGACTCAGAGAACTGACAGTGATTTAAGGTAGATTTGTTTCTTCTATTTTTGTTTGGTTTAAGTACATATGCAAATTTTGAAAAGCATATCCTTATCAAGGAAATATTCTTTTGAATTTTGATGCAAAAACTTAACAGCGTTTGCACACACAGCTCTCTCTCTCCCTTTTGCCTGTGTGAGTGTGTGCTTGCTAACAATATTATTTTTTTAATGACCAATTTTAAAATTTCTGATACGCTTATGTATGTTTACGTTTGCACTTGTAATTCAGATTTTTACATTACCAATGCTTTTAGAGTTTCAATATGTTTTCTGTGCATTTGATATCATCTTTATCAGCCAATTTCTTGCCTTCAATGTTGCCTTAGTGCATCCTCTGAAATTCATTTTTGTCAGAGAAGAATTACTAAACTTTGGGCGATTCAATTAGAATTTGTGCATTCTTCCACTTAAGTTGTTTTCAGTTATTTGAAAAATCTAGAACGCCCATCTTTTTTATTTCACACCAGCCTTTTGGATTTCGAAGCAAACCCATTTGGACGGGCACATATACGCTAAGACAGTTCTATTTCTCTCTCTTTCTGCATGTATTTGTTGCGCATGTTTGTGTATTGCACGTATAATTTGGTTTTGTAATGGCTTTAGCGCACTGTGTGTCTAATTGTGGCTGAGTTGGTCGGTACTCCTGTAGAATGACCAATGCTGTAAACTTTTGATGTCTCATGATGAATGCATTAGGCATCCCCGTCTGCTTCCATGTTTCAATTTGATATTAGGTTTGATCATATATTCCATTCGTTTTTATAAGGAAAGACACTAAATAATGGTTTGAGATATTCTTCTATAAATTGCATGCGGCTGTTGCCGTATGAATTGGTACTTGACTAATTGTGTAAACTTTTAGTATACATTTGGTATTATCATTAGCAGTCGTATTCAATTTGATATTAGTTTGATCATCTTTGCAAATTTTTTTAATGAAGTAAAAATTATACAAAATGAGCAAATTTTATTCAGGGAAGGCTGTTAAGAAATAAAAACCTCTACGGTTTGATAAGATTCCACTCCAAAAATTGACTTAATCACTATCTAAAACCAAAGCCCATCTAAATATTTTCCTCAATGCAGGTTGCATCTCACTCCTTGGGCATCTATTAGAGATTGGCCCGTTCTGCTTTTGCTTCTAGTCTCCTTTGAAGTCTTGGCAATTATTTATGGTTTTCCTTAATAGACATTTATCAGTTTTCTACTGTAAGTTTGACATATATTATTCCCTCCACTGTAGAATTAATTTCTAATTTTCTTTCCCTTGCAACTAAAGCAATGATATTAAGCAAAAAAGGCTCTTTTTTAACACTTTTCATTCCTTCCTGAACAAATTCATATTGTGTTTGACTTAATTAATTATCTACTAGCTAAGAATCGATTCTCAGTTCAATTTGAAGTCTTATTTTAAGCAGGTGTTTAGTTTTTATTATATATAATGTCATAACATCATTCATAAATATTTTTAATGAATCAGAATTCATGAGGGAGAGTAGGGTCCTTTTATTTTTTTTTTACTGTTCAGCTGGCCTGGGTATGTCTAGTTCAATCCTTTTACATGCTTTACAGCTAGTGTTGATATGTTATTGACACTATATTTTGTAATATCTATGCCAAAGTTACTTCCCGTTTCCGTTCTATACAGAAGTACTTAAGCTTGTTAACATCTACACTGCACTCTATATTCCAGATTGAGTTTGCTCATCTCAGTGGTAGCTGGATGTGTTGTTTGATCCACAAAAAATAAAAATAGTAAAACTCTCATTGTTTCTTCCTTTCCGTATCTTGCTTAGAACCATTGAATTCTCATTTCAGGTAGAATATGTTTTCTAACACATATCTGCCCAAAGTGCAGATGTGCAAGTTCTTTCTACAGCAACGATGTCGTTTTGGTAGTAACTGCCGCATGTCTCATGGTATGTTATTGTTATCTAGGCTCATCCTAAAGAAGACTACCCTGTTTATGTCTATATTCTGTTTCAATCATGTTAGACCTATATACATTACGCTTTATGCAGTGTAATATGAAATGTTGATAGTGGCAATGCAAATTAAAATAGATTGGTTAGCAGTTTTAAGTCTTTGTATAGTTGATGAGGACATCAGTGGACGATTCCAGCGCGTCTATCACAGGAGACATCGCAGATCGACGGCCACGATTAGGAACATTTACTTATGAGTTATTTTATGTTTTGTATTAGTTTTTATTATTATTTATTTTGTTTGACCATTGTACCCCTATGTGGGATTGTAGTGAGTTGTAGCCTAGAGGGCATATTTGTTTTTGAGTTTCTTCTTTTTGGAGGCCTACTTATAGAGGCCAAGTGATGGGGACATCAGATCATGGAAGGTTTATCAGCGACGTGGCAAACGATCTACGGCCACGATCGAGTCGATGTATTTTTGAGTGATTTCATGTATTTATTTTCTTTTATTATTATGTTATTTGTCTTTTATTATATTGTAGCTATTCTCTATTTTTACCCCTTATTTAAGGGAGATCGTATGTAAGCCCTGAGGGCATTTTCGATTTTTTATTTTGAGTCCTTTTTACGAGGCTATTTATAGCCCTTATGTTCCTCTTTGAAAGTTAATGAATTATTATGAAGAAAATTTCTGCATTCTACTTCCTTGTGAGCGTTCGAGAATTAAGGAGAAGGATCCCTAGGAGAGGGAGGATCGCGCATCACCCACCAACCTTGATAAGTCGGGTTCGTGGTTAGAGTACTTTTCGTTCTCCCCTTCTCCCCCTCCACCACCACCGGCCCCATTTCCCCCCACCAATCCCACGGCCAAACCCCACCCACCGGCCCCATCTCCCCACTTCCTTTTCCCCTTTCCCACCAATGCCTCCTTTCCTAATTTAGATTGAAGAGAAAGAGGACAGATCTTGAAATCAAATCCAATTGATTTGAATCCAAAATCTTTCCTAATTTATTAAATTTATTTTAGGAAAGTTTCCTATTTGAATCCTATTTGAAATTCAAATCAGATGGGATTTAATTAAACATTTCCAATTTTTCAAATCCAAAAGGGGAATCTCAATTCAATCCCCTTAGACTCCTCCGGCCCCATGCATGCCGCCGGCCCAAGCATCCTCTCCTCTCTTAATCCCTTTTTCCTATTTTAGATTAAGATGATTAGGATAGATTATGAATTCAAATCAACTTAATTTGAATTTAGAATCTTTCCTAAACTCATTGATTTTGTTTAAGTTTTCAAGTTGGATCCTAATTGAATATTAAATCAAATTGAGTCTAATTAAATCTTTCATAATCCTTAAATCTAAATTAGGAAACCCCAAACCTCTCTCTCATAACCCCCTCCACCTCCTTAAAGCCGCCGGCCCCCCTTCTCTACCCGCCCCTCTCTCTATCTCTCCAATCCCCGTCCCCTCCCATTAATTCCTAACCTCTTTAGTAATTAAATTCAGATTTCCAATTCCTCGAATTCCCTCTAAATCTAAATCTGAAATCAATTTCAGATTTTAGAATTCTTCCTTCCCAAAACCCTAACTCCATCAAAACCTCTCTTAACCTAAGCCGAAATTTCCCAAGACTCTCCCCTTGGCCGGCCACCTCGTCCTCCTTCCTTCACTTGGATTTTGAAGAGAGCGATCTCTCTTCCCTCAAGGGAACCCACAAGGACATCAAGAAGAACATTCCCATCTCCACCAAGCAAGACCGATGTATGGATCCAGAAGTTGACTTCGGCTACGCTTACGACGAGCACGGCTTCGTCCACATTCTCTACTCCACCTTCTTTGATGTCAACCCGAATATCGATCATACGGTTGAAGAATACGTGGAATGCATCCTGGATTCTCTTGTTGAAGCCATTGACGAACAGCTGGGCAACGCACAGTGGTACATCACCTCAGGTTCTCAATAAGGGTGAACCTCTACCCCTATTCAATTATCTTCGAATTCACTAACCTTGTAGGTGTGATGGAATCATAAAGAATTGTGCTCCGCTAAATACTGTTGCTTAGTAAACGTAGGATTTGAGTTTCACTTTCTATGTATTAATCTCATTGTTCGTGTAGGGATTTTGTTGAAAATCTACTTAATTCGCATGTCTTGAATTTCTATATTACTTGTAATAGTTCAAGTCTTTCATGTAATTTGGCCTAAGCGAAAGTGACCGCTCTTATGTTTTATCTTGTTGTTTTGGAATAACTAGTAGTTTTAATTGTATTGCTCTTTTAAATCGTGCAAGCTCTTAAATATTCATTACAAAGAATTGTAGTCCTACATCATCTCGTGTCAGAGCATGGTTAACCTAGGATTTGCATGCTAGAATTCACCCTAGGTTATTGCTTAACTGTTCTTATTTAATTTTGCATGCATAGCACCAATTAAAACATTTTAATCTTCATTTATGCTTGCTGTCCAGTTAATTTCTACACTCATTTAGTGAGCATTAAGGTTGTTTCGTAGGTATCTTGGAGCTGTCACTAACTCTACAACTTCACTACTTGCCTAGGTAACTTAATAGCTTAGTGTAGCTTGCTGTCCTAGAAATTCCTGCAGCAGTTAGTGTCATTTTAGGGTGTCTTTTCATTATATTTGTTTGCTGTCCTCTTCCTAGATTCATCCCTAAGTGTCCCCTAGTGTCTAGCTATGGACCCGGAACAACTTGGAAGGACTTTAGACTTAGTGGTAGGTCAAATGAATACAATTAGTCTGCAACTCAAGGAAAATCAAGCCGATCTAGCTGAGCTTCGTAGGACCACCACTGACCGATTTGACACCATAGAGCGTGGTAGGAGTCACCCGATTCCTTACACCCCGTCTAGGCCTCCTTCCATGTACGGGGACGATCCTTTTTTGGATGAGGGACCACCTTGTGCCCCTCATCGAGTTCCCCACTATGGACATGATCACCACCACGACCCTGATCTCCCACTGATGAAAAATATCAAGGTCGATGCACCCACTTTCGATGGTACCCTCGATCCCTAGCTCTTTCTGGACTGGATCAAAGGTATGGATAGTTTCTTTAAGTGGTATAACATCTCCGAGGCTAGGAAGGTCAGTTTTGCCAGTATGAAACTTCTTGGTAGGGCTAGTCAGTTTTGGTCGAACTTAGAAAGCCTTAGGGAGTCCCGAAATGAGTACCCCATCACTGATTGGTTATCGATGAAGCAAGAGCTTAAGCAGAAGTATCTGCCTCCCTCGTACTTCCCTAGGCGCAAATTTTGTCTATGTTTCGTGCCGGGTTGCGAGAGGATCTTCACAATGAGCTGTTCGCCCGGAACGTCACTATCCTGGAAAATGCCTACAACTTAGTGCTAGACCTTGAGGAGAGTCAGTTCCAGCACTCTAGTCGTCATCACGACTCTAGGACCTCTTACAGACCTTCTGGTAGCTCCACTCCTCACACCTCTATTGCCAGACCTACTCCAGGGAGCACTACCCGACCATCCACTGGTCCTCCTGCACCCCGACCTGATTTTAGAAATAAACCTCCCACTCCGGATACCCCTCGGTCTAGTCCCGGGACCAAATGCTTTCGATGCCAGGGGTATGGGCATATCGCTTCTCAGTGCTCCAGTCCCTATAAGGTCTCTATCATCGAGGAGATCACTGAGGACGATCTTGAACCCGAGGTTGATCAGATCCACCAAGTTGAGGATGAAGGTGATTTCTTCGAGGAGGATGATGACACCCCAGTCCTTCATTGCCTTCAGAAACTGGATATCTCTCCCATCTGCGTGGTGGGATGTGCACTATTACACCCTACCCCCACTGATGACTGGCGTAGGACCATGATTTTTCACCTATACCAAAATCAAAGATAAAAACTGTAAGGTCATCGTGGATAGTGGTAGTTGCATAAATGCTGTATCCTACAGCATGGTATCCAAGTTGGGTCTTTCTGTCATTCCTCACCCCAATCCGTATAAGGTAGTATGGGTCAACTCCACTGCCTTGGAGGTGAAGGAACGAAGCATCATACCTATCTCCTTTGCCGACTATAAGGAGAATGTTTGGTGCGATGTGCTAATTATGGATGTTGGACAAATCCTTTTAGGTCGACCCTGGATTTTTGACAATGATGTCCACATCTATGGGCGTTCGAACACCTGCGTGTTCGAACATGCGGGTAAAAAGATCAAACTTTTACCATAACAGCCCCGGGTTAAGGATGATTCCAAATCCAATCCTGTTAAGTCCAAGAAAGGACTGAATCTGGTCACCACCAAGGTTCTGGACTCTGAGATCACTCGAGGCGCACCTCTATACGCCTTAGTAGGTTGTGAGATTCCCACTGAATTTGATGATCCTATCCCTCGGGAAGTCCAACCCATTTTGGGGCTGTTTGCTGATGTCTTCCTTGATGATCTCCCATATCAGTTACCTCCACTTAGAGATATTCAGCATGCCATAGACTTTGTCCCTGGAGCCTCCCTTTCTAACATGCCACACTATCGCATGAATCCCACGGAACATGCTGAACTTAAGAAGCAGGTAGATGAGTTACTGCAACGAGGTTTCATTAAGGAGAATCTTAGTCCCTGCGCGGTGCCCGCCCTTCTTACCCCTAAGAAGGATGGATTTTGGCGAATGTGTGTTGATAGCCGCGCTATCAACAAGATTACCGTCAAATATCGTTTCCTCATTCCAAGGCTGGACGATATGCTCAATATGATGACGGGTGCTACTCTATTTTCTAAGATCGATCTCAAGAGTGGATACCACCAGATCCGGATCCTACCCGGTGATGAGCGGAAGACTGCTTTCAAGACTAAGGATGGTCTCTACGAGTGGTTGGTCATGCCTTTCGGGTTGAGTAATGCCCCAAGCACTTTTATGAGAGTCATGACCAAGGTGTTATGCCATTTTATGGGTAAGTTTGTCGACTTTGATGACATTCTTATCTATAGTCATTTTGTTGATCAACACCTGGACCACTTAAGGCAAGTCTGCACGGTCTTAAGGAAAGAACAACTTTATGCCAATCCTAAGAAATGTACTTTCCTTGTAGATCGAGTTATCTTTCTAGGATTTATCGTTTCAGCTTAAGGGGTTTCTGCCGACCCCGAGAAGGTGAGAGCCATAGTTGATTGGCCTATTCCTCAGAACATCTGGGAAGTCCGCAACTTCCACGGATTAGCCACCTTGTATAGGAGATTTATTCGAAATTTCAGTGCCATTGTATCTTCTATCATTGATTTGTTAAAGAAAGGTGATTTCCAATGGACCTCGGCTGCCACCAGAGCTTTTGATGAGATTAAGAAAAGAATGGTAGAGGCCCCAGTGATGAGACTTCCCGGCTTCTCCAAAGTCTTCGAAGTGACTTGCGACGCTTCGGGGGTCGGAATTGGAGGAGTCCTCTCCCAGGAAGGTCACCATGTTGTATATTTCAGCGAGAAGCTGAACAATATTCGGCAGCGCTACTCCACCTATGACAAGGAATTCTATGCCGTGATATAATCCCTTCGTTATTGGCGACACTACTTGCTCCCGCAAGAGTTCGTCATATTTTTGGATCACGAGGCCTTGAGATATATCAATTCTCAAAAGAAGTTAAATGCCCGTCACGGCCGTTGTGTAGAGTTCTTGCAGGAGTACACTTACACCCTTAGGCACAAGGCAGGGGTGGAAAATAAGGCTGCCGATGCTCTCAGTCGCCGTATGACGACTACTATTGAAATGAGAGCCGAAGTCGTGGGTTTTGACTAGATAAAGAGAGACTACTTGGATTGCCCCGACTTCAAGGAGACCTACTTCCTCCTGTCCACAGGCAGCATGCGCATTGTGGGCGATTTCCTTCTGGAGGATGGTTATCTTTTCAAAGCTCAGAAGATTTGCATCCTTAGCACCTCCCTTAGGGAATTTCTTGTGTGGGAGCTTCACGTCGGAGGCCTCGCTGGGCACTTCGGTAGGGATAAGACGGTTAAAGCCGTGGAGTACCATTTTTTTTGGCCTAGTCTGAAGAAGGATGTCGGTAGGATGGTCAGTAGATGCCACACTTGTTAGCTGGCCAAGCAACGTAAGTAGAACATTGGCCTTTACACTCCTTTGCCTGTCCCTAGTTGTCCTTGGCAGGATGTTAGCATGGATATTATCTTAGGCCTGCCCAAGACACCCCGTAGGAATGACGTCATTTGTGTTGTAGTAGATCGATTCTCCAAAATGGCTCATTTCTTACCTTGCGCCAAAACATCCGACGCCTCCCACATTGCCAAGCTTTACTCCAATGAGGTCGTCCACTTACATGGTTTACCCAAAACCATTGTATCAGACATGAATGTTAAATTCACTAGCTATTTTTGGAAGACCCTCTGGATGAAAATGAGCACTAAATTGCAATTTTTCACAACCTTACATCCACAGACTGATGGTCAGACTGAGGTAGTCAATAAGAGTTTAGGAAATCTGTTACGATCTCTGGTCAGCGAGCTTATTAAGGATTGGGACTCCGTTCTACCTACTGCTGAGTTTGCTTATAAGAATTCTGTGAACTGAACCACTGGCCGAAGTCCTTCTGAGATTGTTTATGGGTTCAAACCTAGGCAGCCGTTAGATCTCATTCCTATGTGCTCTAGGTATAGAATGTCTGAGTCTTTATCATCATTTGCATCACATATGCATGAGCTTCATAAGGAAATTACATGTCAAATTGAAAAGAGCAATAATGATTATAAACTACATGCTTATCTGAAACGAAAATTTAAAACTTTTGAGGTTGGTGACTCCGAGATGATGCGGATTCGTCCGGAATGGTTCCCGCAAGAAACAGTTAAGAAATTGCATGTTAGGAGTGCTGAACCGTTCAAGATAATTAAGAAAATCAATGATAATGTTACATGTTAGATCTTCCTGTTGATTTCAATATCAATACCTCCTTTAACATAGAAGATCTAGTTGCATATGAAGGTCCGGATTTCAATCTGCCAAACCCACTCATACAACAGCCTTATGTGACCCCACCATGTGAGATCCCTAACCTACCCCCACTTCTGAATATTCCTAAATCACCCATGGCAGAAAAAGTGGACACGATTCTGAGTGATGAAATCATCTCTACAAAGGGAGGTGGACGACAAAGGTACTTGATCAGGTGGAAAGACAAACCCGAATCTAAGGACACATGGCTAGATCGTGAGAAGCTGCAGCGCATTGACCCCGACGCACTAGAGATCTACGAGAGCACCCGAGATGCTTACTCGACGGAGTCGAGCTTTCTCCCACCCCGGGAGAATGATGGGGACATCAGATCATGTAAGGTTTATCAACGATGTGGCAAACGATCTATGGCCACGATCGGGTCGATGTATTTTTGAGTCATTTCATGTATTTGTTTTCTTTTATTATTATGTTATTTATCTTTTATTATGTTGTAGCTGTTTTCTATTTTTACCCCGTATTTTGAGGGAGATTGTATGTAAGCCCTGAGGGCATTTTCGGTTTTTTATTTTGAGTCCTTTGTACGAGGCTAATTATAGCCCTTATGTTCCTCTTTGAAAGTTAATGAATTATTATGAAGAAAAATTCTGCATTCTACTTCCTTGTGAGCGTTCGAGAATTAAGGAGAAGGATCCCTAGGAGAGGGAGGATCGCGCATCACCCACCAATCTTGATAAGTCGGGTTCGTGGTTAAAGTACTTTTCGTTCTCCCCTTCTCCCCCTCCACCACCACCACCGGCCCCGTTTCCCCCCACCAATCCCACGGCCAAACCCCACCCACCGGCCCCATCTCCCCACTTCCTTTTCCCCTTTCCCACCAATGCATCATTTCCTAATTTAGATTGAAGAGAAAGAGGACAGATTTTGAAATCAAATCCAATTGATTTGAAATCCAAAATCTTTTCTAATTTATTAAATCTATTTTAGGAAAGTTTCCTATTTGAATCCTATTTGAAATTCAAATCAGATGGGATTTAATTAAACCTTTCCAATTTTTCAAATCCAAAAGGGGAATCTCAATTCAATCCCCTTAGACTCCTCCTAGCCCCATGCATGCCGCCGGCCCAAGCATCTTCTCCTCTCTTAATCCCTATTTCCTATTTTAGATTAAGATAATTAGGATAGATTATGAATTCAAATCAACTTAATTTGAATTTAGAATCTTTTCTAAATTCATTGATTTTGTTTAAGGAAAGTTTTCAAGTTGGATCCTAATTAAATATTAAATCAAATTGGGTCTAATTAAATCTTTCCTAATCCTTAAATCTAAATTAGGAAACTCCAAACCTCTCTCCCATAATCCCCTCCACCTCCTTAAAGCCGCCGGCCTCCCTTTTTACCCCCCCCTCTCTCTCTCTCTCTCCAATTTCCGTACCCTCCCATTAATTCCTAATCTCTTTAGGAATTAAATTCAGATTTCCAATTCCCCAAATTCCCTCCAAATCTAAATCTGAAATCAATTTCAGATTTTAGAATTCTTCCTTCCCAAAACCCTAACCCTAACTCCACCAAAACCTCTCTTAACTTAAGCCGAAATTTCCCAAGACTCTCCCCTTGGCCGACCACCTTCTCCTCCTTCCTTCACTTGGATTTTGAAGAGAGCGATCTCTCTTACCTCAAGGGAACCCACAAGGACAGCAAGAAGAGCATTCCCTTCTCCACCAAGCAAGATCGATGCATGGATCCAGAAGTTGACTTCGGCTATGCTTATGGCGAGCAAGGCTTCGTCCACATTCTCTACTCCACCTTCTTTGACGTCAACCCGAATATCGATCACACGGTTGAAGAATACGTGGAACGCATCTTGGATTCTCTTGTTGAAGGCATTGATGAACAGCTGGGCAACACAAAGTGGTACATCACCTCTGGTTCTCAATAAGGGTGAACCTCTACCCTTATTCAATTATCTTTGAATTCACTAACCTTGTAGGTGTGATGGAATCATAAAGAATCGTGCTCCGTTAAATGCTGTTGCTTAGTAAACGTAGGATTTGAGTTTCACTTTATATGTACTAATCTCATTGTTAGTGTAGGGATTTTGCTGAAAATCTACTTAATTCGCATGTCTTGAATTTCTATATTACTTGTAATAGTTCAAGTCTTTCATGTAATTTGGCCTAAGCGAAAGTGACCGCTCTTATATTTTATCTTGTCGTTTTGGAATAACTAGTAGTTTTAATTGTGTTGCTCTTTTAAATCGTGCAAGTTCTTAAATGTTCATTACAAAGCATTGTAGTCCTACATCACCAAGTCTTTGTATTAGGGTAATGAATAATTGAATGAAATTCGATGCTTGTCTTCTTCCTCATCTTGTGTGTGTTCAAGAGAGGAGAGCTCTAGGTGAGGGCGAAACGCAACACCCACCAGTCATTGGAAGAGTCCGTGGCTCGTGGTTTATCTTCTAGTTCCCTTATACCCCTCCCCACCCATCGCCTTTCCTCTTCTTCCTCATCCGTTGGTCCACTTCTCTCCATCACTAAACCCATCCCAATCCAACCTCTCCAAACCCCTCCAACCGCCGGCTCCAACCCCCTTGCTTCCCCTATACCCGACGCCCTCCTCCCTCTCCAATACCGCCGGCCCACCCCTTTGCCAACTCCTTGTGATGATTCCACTCATCATAAATTCTTCCTAAATTAGCTCAAACAAGTTTGGGAATATTGGGAATTATTTGAAATTCAAATTAAAAACTTTCCATTTTTGCAAAGTCTAAATAAGGAAAGTAATTTATCTTGAATCCAATTTAAAATCAGAATTGATTGGATTTAATATTAGCTTTCCTAATCATCAATTACCTGTTTGGAAACCTTTAAACTCTCCCCCAATCCCCTCCCTCTCTCTCTCCATGTCGTCGGCCACCCCATTAATGGGCTTCCCTTGTTTATTCAATTAATTCCCTAAGCCCTTGTGAATCTAAATTCAAATTCAATTTAAGCTCCCTCCAAATCCACTTAATCTGAAATTAATTTCAAATCTTTGGAGCCTTCCCTAATCCCTAGCCTAAGCCGCCCCTCTCATACCAAACCCTAACCTACCGCCGGCCCTCCCCCATTCCTCCCTCTCCCTCCGTCCGGCCTCACCAACCTGCCACCCCATAGGAGCTCAAGAGAGAAGCCCCACATCCATGGATGGCGGATCCCGAGCTTGACTCCGAACTCGCCTATGACCAAGAAGGCTTCATCGACATTCAACAATCTTTGTCTTCGATCTTGATTTGGAGTTCGACGATTCCGTGGAGGACTACGTAGATAGAATTATATTTCAATTATCCATCGCCATTGAAGAACGCCTCTTTTTTTAACCAGGGTTTATTGCTAACCGTCCACCAACTCCTCTGAATCCAGGTAATTCTCCATTAATCAATACTCTCGGTGTTCTCTATTTGTTAGTGGCATCAGTGTTGTTACTTAAATTCTTCCTCCGCTAAAGTCCACCGCAACGAGCAAAGAGTGAGGGAAACTCATAAGCACAATTTCTATTTGTTAGGAGAAGGATTCCTTGTTAATGCCATAAGTATTGCTGCGTTTGAATTATCTTTTATATTATGTTATTTTAGATTGTAATTCTTTGCCGTTCGAAATCAAATACATGTGATCCCTAGAATTTATCTTTTGTGAAGCATTGTTTGGTAGCTTGCATAACTTGATGACTTCTATTAACTTCTTGCAATTCTTGAAATCCTGCATGTTTTACATCAATAGTTCATCTATAATGGGAATTGTGAGGGACGAGCATCTTTAGACTAATTCGCATGCTTGCTTCTATTTTATTGATTGGTTCTATACATGAAAGCAAGAGTGATATTTTTCATTGAAAACGAATAAATGCTCTCCAGCTTCGTATTTGTTGCTACGCTCTCATAATTGATGGGTATTTTACAGGATTTAGCATTCCATTGTCATCTCTGAAGCCTTATATCCCCACTACATGGTGCGAATCATTGGTTGGTTCTAACATATGGGCTATCTCTGAAGGCCATTCTGGCATTTGGAGGAGATCTGAGCTTGAGTCCTGGGACGAAAATCTATGCTTGGGTCAGGTTATTTTTCAGGATGATGGAAGCTCAGCCAAGCTCGGTAGTGAAGCTATCGCCATTTCTGAGTATGCCGATGCAAGCTCTGATGATGATGATGATGAACAAGAAGACAGTCTCAGCACTGAGAGCTCCAGCTTGCAAGATGAAGAGGACATTGAGAATCAAGGGCTAGGTTTTTTGGAAGCCTCTGCATCTCTAAGAGGCATTCAAACTGAAACTGCTGTATTTGCGAAATGGGAGCATCATACCAGGGGCATTGCATCAAAAATGATGGCCAACATGGGATACCGTCAAGGGATGGGATTAGGTGCCTCAGGCCAAGGAACTTTAGATCCAATATCTGTTAGAGTTCTTCCTTCGAGACGATCACTTGATCATGCACTCGCATCAAATGACAATGAAGAAAATGGTGTTGGCAGAGGTAAAAAACGGAGTAGAGGAGGCAGAAGAAAGCAGGAAAAGAAGATTGCAGAAGCAGAACGAGTTGCTAAAGCTGATGATGAAGAGGAAACGGATGTTTTTAGCTTTATTAATAATCAGCTCACTGGACTAAATGCTTCTTCCAGCATTAAAGGGAATATAATGAAGAGAAGGCCCGGAGATTCAGAAGGTAAGGCAAAGGCTGAGGACAGACGATCATTAGTTGCATATGAGGATGAAATGAAGGAATTAAGAATTCGAGTAGAGAAGCTCGAAGAAATGCTAAGCCGTAATCGAAAGGACAAGGCGGTTTTTGAGGCTGCTTCAAGGAAGTTGATCGAGACTCGCAAGGCCCTCGCGGATGCTGAGGCTGTTCATGTGTCGGCCTCCAATGCTGTCATGAGCAAGGAGAAAGAGAAGAGATGGCTCAAATTCTAATGTTTTGAAAAAAAAATCAATTGATATGTACATTTTAAAAGTATGTAAGCTCAGAAAATTATATTTTTATTTGGTTTTCAAATTTGGTAGCAATCTAACTTTGGTAGATGGTAAATGTATTTACAAGTATGTTGATTTGGTTACTGACCTTTTTAATTTATGATTTTGTAAATAGTTTTGAGATTGATTTTTGAATAGATTTCTGTTTTTTTTTTTTGGATGAAATGCATGTTGGTTTATTTAGTTTGTTTTGCTTCGTTGGATTTGATTGTGTTGTTAAATTGATTGATTTAATCACATGAAATCAAACGGTTGGATTGAAAATTGTGATATAACTTGGACTCCTTCAAAAATTTTGGATGTTACTTTTATTTAATGTATATATGTTTCTTAGATTTTGGATAATAATTTTTTTATAATTACTATACTCTTAACTTAAAGCTGTCATTTTTGCTGATTTTTTTTAAATTGAACGATAAATTTCCTAGGCATTTGTAAGAGGATGTATCCAGGTGTGTGCTTTTTGGTGATGATATTCTTCTTGTTGATAAAACTAGAGATGGAGTTGAAGGTAAACTTGAATTATGGAGGTCATCTTAGAATTTAAAGGTTTTTGTTTGAGTAGATCTTAAAGTAAAATATATGGAGTGTAAATTTAGTAGTAATAGATATAGTGGGGGGATTGTGATTTTGGGCAATCAACTCATTAATAAGAGTACACGTTTTAGATATCTTGGGTTTCTTGTCCAAAGTGATTGTAAAATAGATGGAGATATTATTAGTAGAATTTAAGTTGGATGATTGTAGTGAAGGAATGCATTGGGCTTGTTGTGTGATAGAAAAGTATCCCTCAAACTTAAAGAAAAATTTTATAAGATGGTGGTGAGACTTGTTATGCTTTATGGCTTAGAATATTGATCATTCGAAGAGAAATATAACATTAAGTGTTGCAGAAATGAGGATGCTTAGGTGGGTGAGTGGTTTTACTTTTAAAGATAGGATATGAAAAGAGTATATACATGAAAAGATTCAAGTAGCTCCAGTGGCAGATAATATTAGAGTCTCCTTAGATGGTTTGGTCACATAAAACGACGGCCTTCCGATCCCTGTTGGGAGAGTAAATATATTAGATTTGGCTTATGTTAAGAAAGATAGAGGTATACTTAAGAAGATTTGGTTAGAAAATATTAGAAATGATCTTTTTTATTTGACTTTTGACAGGGCATAATGAAGAAAAAAGATTCATGTAGTTGACCCCATATAGTGGATAAATACTTGATGTTGTTGTTATTGCTGTTGTGATAAAATTCCTATGATTATTACATTCAAATAGATTGATTGTAAGAATGATAACATTTTTGAAAAATATTAAAAATAGTAAAAAAAGCAAATTTGACATTCATGAAAAGCAGTTGGAACTTATCAACCTATAAACAATAACAATTTAAAATATTTCAATAATACCACTAAATTTTATTCGATGTAGCTCATGCCCAGAATACGACGAGCAAAAATCAAAATGAAGAATTTTTAGGTCGGCCGTTGGAGCTCGACGGGATCATTAGGGATCAGCTATCTGTGGCATTCTTGTGACAGGCTGCGTCAGAACATTCGTGCTGCGATTCTCCACTCGCCAATGCTGCTGAGGCTTCAATTTTACCTATTGCCGTCTTCTCTGCGCCTAGTCTGCTCTTCCCTATATTTTCCCGTGCAAGCTAGCGAGGGAGAGAGACCAGAGTTGCTGTCGGTTTGAGTGGGAGAAGACATGAATCTGTCGCCCTACGCCCGTCGTTTTTCGTCTTCTCTTTTCTCTCCTTCCTTCCTCCACCCGACTATTCTCATCTCTTTTGGGTTGTAGTCTGTTGTGCAGGAGGTGGTTAGGCCGCGATTTCACCTCAACGTTCTTCATCCTCCAGTGTGCTGAGGCGGAGGTAAAAAAGCTAGTCTTGATTGTTAATATTATTTTGTTAGCAATGATGCTTTGAGCATGGTATTACTTATTTTTTCAAGCTAATTGTTTCCTTATTTATTTGAAGTTATATATGGCTTTGTGTAAGGTAAGAGAATTAGTAATTTTCAATAAACCGGAAATTCTTCAGCATGGCTTCATTTAGAGCCGGTCTCCTGATTCTACATAATTTTTAGATTATGTGGATGCTTGTGGGTTTGAATTGTCTATTGTGATGTAAAGCTTGTAAGCGACCTGTATGAATTGCATCTATTGGGTTGGCCCAAAGGAGTTGAATTAGTTACTTGTGCGTCAGATGATTATCTGATTAATGGAGGCAAGTAGCTTATCTCTTGCTGCAATTGCTGTACTCATTCTTGCTAATAGGGTATTTCCCTGCTATAAGTAGTAACAGGTTATGCTTCTATGGTGGATAGTATATGCAATGCTGAATTCATCCTTTTATTCATTTAAGGCTTGATATTGATGTTGTTGTTGTTGTATAATTTAGGCTTTGTATTTACTAGAAGAACAGGAGAAAAATCTTAGATATTGAAGATCCTGAGCACATGAAGATTTTTTTTCATGAAGTAAAATTATGTTGAATGGTCATTTCAGTAGGACAGTGAGAAAAAATATTATTTATAAATGAAGAGATTCGATGCATAGTAAGTTGTAGTGGCCAATTGTGAACACAGGTAGTAGAAGAAAGAACCTTAGTGGAGGCAGAGTGGTCATAGGAAGGTAAATCCTGGGAAATGTTATGTAGAAGTAAAACAAGGTCTAAACCAACAAAATGTTCCATATGTTACCATCGCATTTGGCTAGAGACTGTGATGACCGGTTCGGTCCGGCCGGTTCAAGCGAACCGGCCGAACCTTCTTATTAATTCCGTAACCGTGCCCCCTCCCCCTTTTCGCGAAACGACAGGAGACGGACCCCTGGGCGGACGACCGAAGCTTGCGAAGGTGATTTTGGAAGCTTTCTTTTGCCATTTTTAGCGATTCCACGCGTTGAGAGATAAGAATTGAAGACTCCTTTTCAATTCTACCGTTAAAGGAGTGCTAATTTTGGAGAAATTGCAACGGAAGAGAGAAACGATAGAGAAGAAGAGGGAAGAAGGTTTGTTTGTGTTCTTTCCAAAATTTTCCTATAAATTATATTATTTTGCTTCACCTAAAGTAAAGGATAATTTCTAAAGGGAAAAAGGGAGAATTGTAAGCGAGAAGGAAGAATTGTAAGCGAGAAGGAAGAATTTTGGAGGAGAGTTGTAGGGATTTTGAGAAATCCCCATTTTCTCTTTGTAAGTGACTTTTCCACTATGCAATATTAGTTCAATTTAATTATTATAAGCACATTTTGATGGAAGTTTATAATTCTAGGAAAGTTGTAGAAATTCCAACAAGGAAATTCGAAGTTGAGATTGCTCCAAGGATCGAGGATTTGAAAGGATCAAAGTGGGTAATTAATGATATGAAATTCAATATGTTGTTTATTATTTCAATTTTAATACAGTGTTTTGTATCACAATATTGTTAAGGTTTTATCTTTAGAAACTATCATGTGTGAAATGTTGAAATTTTAAAAGCATAAATAAATGTAAATATTATTCAAACTGAAAATAAAAAGAATGAAATAACATGAATGGAATTATGCTTGTATGTATTAAAGAAAGATGCAAACGAAGAAATGATGAATAAAAAGATTCAAAATAAATAGAAAAGAAAGGAAAAGGTTATGCATGCAAACTTATAGGAGTTCACCCCCGTATGGTACTGGCTGGGGAAGCAACGTACCTGTGCACGAAAAAGGAAATGGAAAAGGAAAAAGGAAAAGGAAAATGAAAGGGAAATGGATGTACCTTTGGGTACATTAAGACGGTGCTCCTGTACAACTTAAATGGGAAAAGACATAAATATTAAAGCTTTACAATGTCTTAAAGGAATATGACCGGAAATGTATAAATAAGTGAAATGCAAATAAGAAAGTTACTGAAAGGATAAGATGCCTATTAAAGATTAAATGGATATTGTAAATAAAGTATGTTCATGTAGAACAATTACCCACTGAGTTTACTTAGTAAACTCAAACCATGAATTTAATTGTTTCAGGTAAATTGTCAAAGATTTATAAATGGCAGAAAGAGAAGAGTTCGTCTATAGAAGACGACGTGCATCTGATCACAGGTAAATTTTGATCTGAAATAAATGTGAAAGTATTTGAATAATTTTAGTTAGTGGCTCTTCCGCTGATTAAGGAGAATTTACTATTTTTATGTTATTATACTTATGAATTGTTTAGATCCTACCGTCTGACCTTAGTTCCCGCCTCGTTAATTCGAGTTTTCGGGCCGGGTCATGACAGAGACCCTTTTTGGCGTATGAGTTTGGATTTGTAGCATTACTTGAAATAAACAAGCAAAACATTGTTACAATTGTTATTAGCTGAAGCAGTTCAATAAAATATTTATTTCTGCACTAATATTTATCCTCTCTCCCTCGAATATAAATTATAGTAGGCCATTCATTTCTTAAAAAATTTTCCCTTCTTCAAATGAGGAGGATTATTAGTGGCCACATTTTGAATGTCCTTGCCAAATACTAAAGGGCAATCATCCAATCACTCACTTTATTCTCTCAACAATTTTATGTTCTAAATATATCGATCTTTATCTTTTATTCTTATTATTAATCGGTTGAATATACATTTCTTTATAAGCTTCTCTCTATATTTAAGCTTCGTTTGGGACAATTTTTAGTCACTATTTTTTCACTGCTTTCAAAAAAATTTTGTACTAAAAAGCTGCTGTAAAAAGCAGTAAAAAAACTGTCCCAAAGAAAGCCTTAGAATTTTCTCTCTCTCGTGTAATTTGTTTCGCAAACGTTGCATTCTTTTTTTCCTAATTATTTTCAACTATGCATTCTAAGTTTTTAAACTTCTTGATGAAAACTGGATCTTAGTTACCAAATTTCACCACAATCAGGTGAAGTTGTATCATGTTAACTATGGGTAACATCATGGCTAAACTTTGTCCACTTCTCTCCACTATAGGCTTAAGCCTTAAGTCATGGTTTTGACTCGCAAGTGGCATTCTAGCTTACCTTGCTTACTTCTTACAATTGAGTCAAGTTATGACACAACACTTTTTAGTCGAGCTTTGTCCACTTCTCACCACATTACTATCAGGTAATTTTCTAGCACTAATAGATATTAGGTCTGCAAACGAACTGAGCCGAGCCGAGTATGTGAGTGTTCATGTTTGAGTTCATTTAATATCAGTTTGTTCAAGTTTGGTTCGTGTTTGTTTGAGCTTTATTATTTGTATTCATGTTTGGTTCATTTAAATTAATGAGTGTTCATATTCAGTTCATGTTCGATTTGTTTAGTGCTTATCGAGCTTCAAACAAACGAGCTCTATTTTTAGATGTTCATTAACTTATATTGTTGTTAATTATAAATTAAATAATTATTATTAGTAAATAAATGATAAGTAATAATATTAATGAGAATTAATCGATTAATATCAATTAATATATAATAATACTTTATTTATTAAATATATATAATAATATAATGAGAATTAATCGATCTTGATGTCAAATATCAAACATTAATCGAGTTCTTTGTTCACGAGCTTCTTATCGAGCTTCATATCGAGTATGTTCATGAGCTTTAAACGATCATATTCACGAACCTAATCGAGCCAAACACATTGTTGTTCAAGCTTGTTTATTAACACATCGAGTATTTACGAAAGTGTTCAAGCTTGTTCAACTAACTAATTGAACAATCACGAACGAGCTCTTATCGAGCCGAGCCTCGAGCAACTTGTCGAACGCTCAGTTCGCTTGCAGCCCTAATAGATATCAAATTAGGATTAAATTTGTCAGATTTTGCATATGTTTTGGTCTTGTATACTTACGAGGTTGTTTGGATTCAAGTAGGATTTAGCAAATCCTATAAATCCAGATTTACTAAATCCTAAGGGTGTTAAATTCTGAAAACTATTTGATGTGGTAGAGATTAAATCAAAATAAATTTTGGTGAACTATTTGGATACTTATTTTAGGATTTAAAATCTGCTAGCTTAAATAAAATTTTAATAATAATAATTGATAAAGAAATTAATACATATTATATAATTACAAATTTACAATAAAATTAATCAAATCATATTTAATCATTCTAATTATATATAAATATTCCCAACTAATTATTAATTAATACATTATTAAATTAATGAATTATAAAAGCTAATTTTAAAATTTTTTTTTGACCTATAACCCACTATCAGATCGGCTCACACTACCCACGAGGTCATGATCTCCTACGAACTGCCTCTTACTTAACCCCCTCTCAAGGTAATATGAACCCAAGAGGAATCACCCCCAAGCATTCGAACTCCCGAAGCCACATCTCTCGCTCCGGCCTCCATTCGAACTCAGCACGCACGACTCCATCCGCTCCCTCTTTTCTTTATTCACTGCTTGCGTGAATAAGAGATGAGACCCCACAGGCTGCTCTCCCTCTCTTCCTCATTCGCACGTAGGTCTCCCGCACCAGGAAGCCGCTCTAGCCGAAGCCCTCTCTTGCTCGATCTTCATTCATTGCACACTAGAGGTATAAATTTCTTTTCTGCTTGCTCAAGTAACAAGTACCGTCAATTCAAAGACCTGCGCCGTTATATCTTTAGATCCAGGCAGGATTGACCCCGCGTCATTGATCTTTGATCTGGGCGAGAAGATTTTTTAATTTTAAGACCTCACGCCATTGATCTTTGATTTGGGTGGGACAATTTTAAAACTCAAAGACCTCGCGCCATTGATATTTGATTTGGGCGGGAAGAACTAAAGGCAAATGCTTCCCAACCTCCCCTCGTAGGGAGAGGATGTCAGGAGGCTGCCGAAATTTTAAATGCTAAATGAGATCCACTTAATTAAATTAAAAATAAAATTTTAAATAAAAATGCATATAATTTTCTAATTCAACATCATCTTTCCCTAAATCCAAAGGATGTATGGATCTCTACTCTATGAAAGATATGAATAGCATTTACAAAGCAAAACCCAACCCAATCCAATACTCATGAACCCTTAGGAACAATTTATCTTAAAGGAAAAGTCATGATTAGAGCCTCTAATTACAAATTTTCAAATGTCATATAGTTTACTATTAGCAATATTGGCCCACATGCAAACAGTTGTCCTCAAAAGAGTCTCCACTTGGAATCAGTTAATCTTATGTGGGCTCCGAAAATTCGGCCCCGGCCTCCGCCCGCTTGTTTTGCTTCCTTTTAGGGGGGAGTTTTAACGAACTAAGTTCCGGGGTAAATTTTGGAAGGCAGATGAGATAGTAGATAAGACACTACCCAGAGATTTCGCCCTCATTTTGCGAGGACTTTATGATCTGAGTTCTGGTTTCCTATAGGCGCAAGCCCCTATAGTTAATTACCCCTCCCACTAACGAGAGAGAACTTTCGATTAAGGCTAGTCGTCGATCAGATACGTAAGAAATACGCATTATCTGGCATATAGTAGCAGCAATGGGTTGAAGGTTTGAAAGTTTGAAGATTTGATATTTAAAATAGAAATTTCACCATCTTGCACTTAAAGCGGATGGTGGGGGAATGGATGATAGACCCGATCAAGATCCCATGGTTCCATCATCCCGGGCCATCGTGGTCCCTGGTCTACTTAGTCAGAGGAGGTAGTCGACCCAACCTGACAGAAGGATCCTTGTCGGCAGCCCTGGGTTGCTTCGTCCAAGGGTACCTTGTAGACCTGGGGTGAATATTTGTCTAAGGGGACAAATTTGAATCCACCTTAGCTAACAGAGGGCTTTGTGCCCTATCGATTATATCCTATTGATTCATATATCAAGGATTTGATGCCATTGGGGAGCATACGGGCTCTGGCCATAACCATAATATAATGGTGCCATTCGGCGGCGACCACCTGGTTCAGAGGGCCTCGAGTCATAACCGTTTATCCTGCAGTGCCATTTGGCGGCGAAACTGCCGGTTAGAGGACTCGTACCACGTCCTTGCTGGCAGGAGATTATTTGAAAATGGATCCTAGTGATATTTTCGACTAGGCATTAGCTTTATGTGAGCTGAAGTAAATTTTAATTTGTCCACCTCGACAAACTGTTGCGGAGGGTGGATGTGTTTTGCTTTGAGTGTTTGATGGATTGAATTTTCTATTTTAAACATTTTGGAGTTGAGGTTTTCTGGAATTTTTGTGGAGTTTTGGAGTTTGATGGAATTTGGGAGGCATTTGAAAATGTTTATGAATGGACCCCTTCGGTTGAGATTTGCATTCAACACGACCATCATCGAGGTAACCTTGAGGTCACTTGAAAATATTTGAATTTTGTGAAGGTTTGAGGGCATTTTGAAATCTATAAAATTAACCCCTCCGGTTGAGCTCTGCATTCAACGCGGCCATCATCGGGGTGATTGGGGGTCATTCAGTTTCGTTGACTGAACCCTGTCGACTCTGTCTAGCAATTGACAGAGGATCGGGTTTCGTAGGCTTTGTGCCTCTATAAATAAATTTCTCTTGTTAGAGGCTTTGAATGTCTAATATGAACTGTAAAACAAGTATTTCAGTCACCATCGGGACTAAATATTTGTCGTATAGTTTGAGCCGTGTCGACTCCCATCCACTCGTATTAGAGGATCGGGCCCGAACTCAGGTTTATTTGTTGACCCGCGCAGCATCCCTAGACGTCACGTTTGTACCAATAACACGTTCGTCGGGGCCCATGCGGGTGTTTGGGGGCATTTTATAATTATTTGATGAACCTTATCAACTCCTATTTACCTGCTTAGGAGGATCGGGTTCAAATTTATCGACCTGCGCAGCATCCCTAGATGTCACGTGTATTCTCACTACACGCTCGCCGGGGCCCATACGGGTGTTTGGTTGTAGTTTCACCCCCCCTTTTTGTGTACCTATGTGTATACAAATTAAGGTGCATGTGCAAGGGTGTTTCTGGAATATTTCAGTTGTGCTGACAACTGCTATTTGAAGGTGCGCGGCATTCCTTTTGAGAGTTTGAACACGCCTTCTGTCCGCTTGTATGAGTATTGCGGATCCGGTGACATTGTAATGGAGCTTCATTTGAGGACTCGTACGCCTTCTGTCTGCTTTTACAAAGGTTGCAGATCCGGTGGCGTTGTAATGGAGCTTTATTGTAATGGAGCTTCATTTGAGGACTCGTACGCCTTCTGTCTGCTTTTACAAAGGTTGCAGATCCGGTGGCGTTGTATGTTGATTTTTTGGCATTCGTAGATAACTACTGTATTCATCTATGAATTAGTTGTCATTGATTGGAGAGAACTCTTGGTATTAATTTCGTGCTCTTTTATGCATATAGGAGTCATTGTGTACATCATCGTTTAATGTGTCTGCTTGCAAGATTGATGCAAATGTGACGCTTCGGTCGCCATTGCTTC
Organism: Dendrobium chrysotoxum; assembly: GCA_019925795.1. Taxonomy (NCBI): domain Eukaryota; kingdom Viridiplantae; phylum Streptophyta; class Magnoliopsida; order Asparagales; family Orchidaceae; genus Dendrobium; species Dendrobium chrysotoxum. Next base: position 5,093,334 of record CM034302.1, on the reverse strand, counting down.
TATATGATTTGAAACACTTATTGGAACCTCTCCATGCATTTGTTTGCAGTTAGCTCACATGTAATCTCTGATCAGTGTTTATCATTACAAAGAAGTCATGTTATCCATTAAGAGCATCATGTCGAAAATTTGATTATGTCACTTACAATTACACCCTCAACTGTAAAGAAATAATATTTGTAAATCTCTCTTCCACCACCAACCTTATACATGCTCACCTGTAATTGAGTCATTATCTTGCCAATTATGACTTCATTTTTAAATATTAAACTTTTGAATTTAAATCATTTGTTTAATATTCAATCAAGTCCAATTCGAATTTGGGCTCAATTTCTAGTCCAAGATGAGTCCTCTGCATTCGTTCAAATCTTTATGGTCCTTGAAGGTTCAATTTTTGTTTGAGTTCAAGTAACAAGCTCAAGTTCTGTGTCCCCTATGGTCCAACTCAAGTTTGCTGCTTGAGTTCAAGTGTCCAAATCAGGTTCATGTAGTCTTGTCAAATTCAAATCCAAGAATAGTCCTTTGACCCAAATCAAGTTTTGGCTTAAGTTCAAATGTCCAAGTCCTTGTTTAGTTCAAGCTCCAAATTATAGTTCAAGTTTCAACTCTTTTCAATCTCATTTGATTAAGCTTGATTTATGTTTGATTGAAGTTTGATTTTATTTTCAAATTATGTTCAAATTAAGTTCCAAAATTCTTGTCCAAGTCTCCCTTCTTTTGAGTTCAATCGAATCCAAGTACTGTCTCAATTTCACCCGAAATTTCGGCAACCTCCAGGCGTCTCCCCCGTTTAGGGGAAATTTTGGGAAACTGGGCCATCCCACCACGTGAGCAAACGCGTGTATGGTAGGTGTCCTTAGACACCGCGGCCGTGATCTTCATTCCCACCACGCGAGCAAACGCGTGTATGGGGTCTTCGACGGTTCCTGTTTAAAAGACAGTTGGCTTTCCCCTCACTCGAGGGTACTTATAAGTAACCAACATTTCACCGTAGGTATCGTACCGGGTTCCCATCCCACCACGCGAGCAAACGCGTGTATAGGCGGTTTTCCGGTACGCCACAAACGCCGAAATGGGGCTTTAAGTGATTACCCGCCTCGTTGTAGGCGCCGCACCGGGGTCCCATCCCACCACGCGAGCAAACGCGTGTATGGGCGGTTTTCCGGTGCGCCGCGAACGACGAGAACGGGAATCTGAGTTTGAGAATTTTTATACCTTCGAGGTCGGATATGACGACGACGATGTGGCGAGATGCACAAAATACAAGTTACAAAAATGCACAAAATAATTTTAATCCCCCTCTTTCCTTTGCACCTTTTTTTATTCTCCTCTTTCTATTCTCTCTATATATATATAATCTGAAACCTGTGAAGGGACTTTGATTAGATTAACAGAAGAATTAGGTCATGCAGGGCTACCAGGATTTGAGTTCCTAATAGATTCCCCATCCTCTCTTTGCTGAAGATAACTTGATTTGTCACCCTTGACTTCACGGTAGTAGTGAACAAGAATAATGCACATTAATTCTTCTTTCCACATCCAGCAACTTCTCCTTTGAAAGTTCTCATTGTCTTCACCATGAGCATAATAACCATGCAAAACATCTGTGCTCCTAGCTTTTAATTTCAAATGAGCTTCCTTCACAGTTTTTCCATCCTTAAGGGCATGCTTGTAAGATCTAACAACTGTGCCAAGATTATCAAAAGCACTATCTAGTTTCCTAGACTGAGCTCCTTGACTTTCATTATCATCATCATCACCATCTGAAGTGTTTGAACCATAGTTAGCTAGATCCAACAAATCACCTCCAACGGAGCTTGGATTGGATTTTTCATTAGCATCACTAACATTTCTACTGTCAGCTCTTAGGGGAATTAGGATTTTAGAGGATGCCTTGGGGGTCGGAATGGCATCCGTAGCAGGTTCATCTTCATAAAGAACTTTGGTTGCAATTTCATCAAAAAGTTCATTTGTGACCTGGATCAGGAAACCTTCAAAAGAACATCAGTAAGAACACGCTTTATTTCTTGGTTGATGGGTGCTGTTCTTGCTGCTTCTACTTCTTCCTCATCATCGTCATTTTCTTCGATAGACCTCCTTGAATCTAAACTCTGATCGTCAGCTTGATCCATCTTTTTAAAGGATACATCAGCGTCTTCCATTTGAACTACCCCAGCATGTAATAAATTGGTATTTGCAATGGCAGATTTCTTCTTAATTAATTCCTCTCTGAGCCAATTAGGGACTGCGGCCTTTTGGCCGTTCAGAAATACAAAGAGCCATTTCCATCTCCAGGAAAATCTGGGAAGTGAAGAGATGCCCCGACACCAAGAACAAATGGTGCACTGATAGGAGAAACAGGCTGTAGCGCATGATTCTTCCCTTCGTTTGACTTGCGGTGTTGGATTAATGAAGCAATAACATGCCTCCTTAAACTACCAGCACTCTGTGGAAAAATCAGCAGAACAAAGAGGCAAGAAATCATCCGGATCCCTTCCTACATCTCCTCGGCGGTGAGATCGCCCGCTCTTTAGACTCATACCGACCATAGGCAACAAATCCTGCACCTCCTAGAGATTCATGCCAAGCTTCCTCGCCGAAACAGATTTCTTCTGTCTCGCAGCCGATTGTCGCTTCTCCTCGACGTTGGCGTCGGCTTCCAACTCACTTTCGTCTTCCTCCAGCTTCCAAGTGGGGGAAGGCGTGCAAGGTCTGATTGGTGATCCTCTCATGAGGCTGGCGGCAAGAAGATCTACTCTGTTGGCTGGATTGTGGAAATCAGACAGGTGGAGAGCTTCGCTCGTGGCTGCAGCTGAGTTAGATCTAGCTGTGAGGGTCGGTTCTTATATACAAGAGAAAGCTGGACTTGTTCATGCAAGCATGAAGGCTTGGAGGGTCGGCAGTTTGATCTTGCAAAGGGCAGACGAGAGGTGTTACCAACAGGAGGTTGTGAAGAGGAGTCCTTTTAGCTAAGGTCAGAGGCAGTTTTTGCTGAAGTCAGAGCTTTGTATGGGACGTTGGTTGGATGTTCGGGAGAGGAAGAATAAAAGTGAGGGAGTTGTTGTCGTGAGATCAAGGGAGGAAGCAGCTGGAGGGATTCATTTTAACGGCAATTTTTTGTATCCGAGGCTAACCATGGCAGAGAAACGGAAACTGAAGAAACGGGTAACTCATTTAATGCTCTGATTTTGTTTCTCTGTTTGGCAATACGGTTTTGCTAAGATTCTATTAAATCAAATGCTATATTGGTGATGTGTCATCAATGTATTAATTCAAAAATGACAGGGCTTAATTAGTCAAGTCAAAATCATCCCGGTTTACGTGTTCTCTCGATTTACGTGCTGACTGCCTCGTTCAACGTGTTGAATTCGTCGAATATCAAAATCAAATAAATTGATAGTGCATTAAGGGTATTGCCGACGTTCCGGTCGCAACGACGCAGTCCGTTTCGCGATCAGACTTTGTTTGGGCACAAATTTGTGTATTTTTACATGGGGATTACCTCAATTTGCGTGCACCACCTTAATTGAACAAATTGGTAGTGCATTTAGGGTATTGCCGACGTTCCGGTCGCAACGACGCAATCCGTTTCGCGATCGGACTTTGTTTGGGCACAAATTTGTGTACTTTTACATGGGAATTACCTCGATTTGCGTGCACCACCTTAATTGAACAAATTGGTAGTGCATTTAGGGTATTAACGATGTTCCGAACACAATGACGAAGTCCGTTTGTCGATCCGACGTCATTTGGGTAGCGTCGAGCAATATTTTCCTTAAAATTTGTGTTTTGTCTCGAAATTCGTGCCACCAATATGGATGACCCAAAATGTAGTTCCTGAGTATTTGTAATATTCTGAATGTAATGACGAGGTCCGTTTTGCGATCGGACTTCATTTGGGCAATGACGAGGCCTATTTTCCTCGATAAGCGTGTTGCCTCGGGATTCGTGCTCCCAATTCGGATAGCCCAAATTGAATAAACAAAATGTAGTTTTTAGGTATTTGCGATATTCCGGTCGTAATGGCGAAATCTGTTTCGCGAAAGGACATCATTTGGATAGTGGCGAGGCTAATTTTTCTCGAAATCCGTGCCACCAACCCGGAAGATCCAATTTGAACATAGAAAATATAGTTTTTTTTTAGTATTTGAAATGTCTCTCAAATTCCTACGAAAATACAAATATTTTAAAAGTGACTTTAACGTCACTTCGATGATGGCCGCGTTGAAAGTGAATCTCAACCGGAGGGGTCAATTCTTAACATATAAATGAAAATTTAGTCACCAAAAACTTAAAATTAAAATCCATCTGCCTCCCACAACTGTTTGCCGAGGATGATAAATTTGAAATTAACTTCAGCTCACAAAGAACGAATGTCGTGTCGGGTGTATCACTAAGATGCATTCTAAAATAACCTTTCGCCAACAGGGACGTGGCACGTACCCTTTGATTGGATGATTTCACCGCAAATTGACACCACTATATTACAATCAGGGCCAAAGCCCGTATGTTCCTTAATGGTTTTAAGTCCTTGAGTAATGAATCATAGGATGTACTCGATAGGCATAAAGCCCTTTTGTCAGCTAAGGTGGACTCAAATGTTCCCCTTAGACAAACACCACCCAAGGTCTGCAAGTTATCCTTAGATGAAGCAACCCATGGCTATTGACAAGGTTTTTTGATCGGGGATCATGACAACCCAGGATGACGGAATTATGGGATCTTGATCGAGCTTATCTTCGTTCCCCTCATCACCTGTTTTAAGTTTATGGTGATAAATCATAAAATCTAAAAAACCCAAAATCAAATTCAAACTGTTGCTACTATACGCTAGGTGCTCAGTGCCTATCTCACGACTAGCCTTAATCGAAAGTTCTCTCTCGTTATCGGGAGGGATAATTAACTATAGGGGCTTGCGCCTATAGGAAATCAGAACTTAGATCATGAAGTCCTCGCAAAATGAGGACGAAATCTCTGGGTAGTGTCTTATCTAATACCCAATATGTCTTCTGAAAATTTAGCCGGAACTTAATTTGTTAAAACTCTCCCCGTCAACACAACATAAACAAAAGAAAGAGCCGATGCAGAGAGTCTGTGGGTGCGAATTTTCGGAACCCACAAAATTTAATTACTTCTTTCTGGGTTACTTAAATCATACTTATTATATATTTATATGCTAATTAATTATGAATTAGTATATTCATATTTATTCTCTGCGATTGACGGTATACTTACTATAGTTTGTCTTCTGTCGTCTATGCTCTTCATTTAAATGTTTTATTGTTGGTCTAATCTATTTGCTTAAACTTTTGGGATGAATGGTTGTCTGATAACTGGTTTATCAACTTTGATCTCTCGCTGATTTATACTCACTATAAGCACCTCTCCTTTTAAATTGATAGTAGGATTCTTCAAATTAAATTATTTTAATGTGAGCCTGTCCTTTTTACCATAAATTTTTGAGGTTTTCTCCTCCAATAAAAGTAAGTTTTTGGGATTTAGAAATATCATGACGCTTCATCCACTTATTTCCTCGAGAATATTGTGCTGGAAAATTTGAACAAGTTGGTTATGCTAATGTTTTTTATGGTGATTTGCTTTTGCAGAATTGGAATTTGCTTGGGGCATAATAGCTGATATTCATTAGTAAATGGTTTTGAATTTTTTTAACCATGTATTTGAAAGATGGACCTTCATTATTGTTAAAGGCTCAAAGGCCAGCAGTTACTGTGATCTTGAACACAAGTGTAATTTCTGAGCATAAACAAGCCAGTGATCCAAAATATCTTCCTCTAAGAGAGGTTGATGTACTCCGGAGATTACAGCAAGAAACAAGCATTACTGTTGCATTTGAGTACTTTAAATCTGTGGTTGGTTCTAGGCTTTTTCAACACACTTCTTTAACACACCAAATTATGATTGAGAAGCTTGGTAGGGAAAATAAAATGGATGCTATTCAGTACCTTCTTCAGCAGATGAAGCTGGAAGGCCTTGCCTGCACTGAAGATATCATGATCAGCGTCATAAGTTCTTACGCCAGTTTTGGGTCAGCTGATCAGGCCCTTAAAACATTTTACCGTAGCGGTGATCTTGGTTGCAAGCCTACAGTGAAAATATACAATCACCTTTTGGATGCATTACTCAAGGAAAACATGTTCAATGCAATTAGCCCAATCTACATTAACATGAAGAAAGATGCAATACTGCCAAATGTTTTCACTTATAATGTACTTATCAAAGCTTTGTGCCAGAATAACCGTTTTGATGCTGCTTATAAACTTCTTGAGGAAATGTCGAATAAAGGTGATTTACCAGATTCTGTGAGTTACACTACATTAGTAACTTATCTTTGTTCATCTGGGAGATTGGATGAGGCAATAAAATTAGTTAAAATGATAAACCCCACCGTCCAAACGTATAATGCTCTCATAAATGGTTTGTGTAAAGAATCAAGAATTAAGGATGCTTTGCATTTAGCTTTTGGCATGAAAGATAAGGCGTTGCGGCCCAATGTAATCACTTATACAACAATGGTTAATGCACTCTGTAAGACTGGGAATCTAAGACTTTCTCTTGCTATTTTAGCCAAGATGTTCATGAGATGTTGCGCGCCCAATATGTATACTTTTTCTTCACTGTTGAAAGGTTTCTTTGAGAATGGTAAAGTTCATGAAGCTATTGATATTTGGAATCAACTAATTCAAGATGGGCACATTCCTAATCTTATAACATACAATATTCTTATTCATGGCCTTTGTTTGAATGGAAATCTAAAGAAAGCAATGGATGTGTTAGATGAGATGGATCAAAATGGATGTTCTCCAAATGTTAGTTCATATGGCACACTCATTGAAGGTTTCTCAAAAATAGGAGACATTGAAGGCGCCTCTTTGATGTGGAATAGGATGATAGAAAGTGGCTGCAACCCAAATGTAGTTGTGTACACATCTATGGTTGATATGTTTTGTAGAAAGAATATGCTTGATCATGCTTGGAATCTTATCAAGAACATGATGTCAGAGAATTGCCTACCGAATACAGTGACATTTAACTCATTCATCAAAGGCTTATGTGACAGTGGAAGAACACTTTGGGCTTTGAATATATTAGATGAGATGAGAAGGCAAGGATGTTCACCTAACACCCGGACCTACAATGAGTTGCTAGATGGTTTGTGTAGAGAAAATAATCTTACGGGTACTTTCCAGTTAGTTGATGATATGTTTCAGAGTGGAGTTGAATTAAATGTTGTGACCTACAACACCATAATAAATGGACTGAGTAACACCGGTATGATCAAAGAAGCCCTAGCACTTATTGGAAAGATGAAGGTAAAGGGAATTCAACCTGATTCAATAACTTTCAATGCTATTATCCATGCATACTGCAAAGAAGGTAGCATTTTGAATGCCACCAGGCTTGTTGGAGGAATGGCAGCTGGAAACTGTTTTCGTGATGTATTTACATACACTACCCTAATCTCTGGCCTTTCAATTCAACACAGATTAGAAGATGCTTTGGTTTATTTTTTAAAAATGTTGTCTGAAGGCATTTGGCCGAATGCTGTCACATGGAATGCGTTGGTTATTGCTTTATTTGAGGAGATAGGCTGTTCTACAGCAATTCAGTCACTGGAGAACATCTTGGGGAAGTAGCTGGTCGCTGATTGTTGGATGATCCCTTGGCTGTGGAAGGACTCCCCTGATGGCCAGACATTCTATACAAAGAATGCTAATTGCTTGAGATTGTGCCTGGAGGCTGAGGTTTTGTCTCGAATGCGTGTGGTGTGATGTCTATGTACAGTTCATGGATTGATGTGCACATGGCTCTTCAGACTATGGAAATTATCCAGGTTTGAACTCGTATGAAGGTCTTTCATCTTCTTTCTATTAAATTTGATGCCACCAAGCTGATGAAATTTTAAACGCAGGTCCATCTGGGCTGAAGTTTCAAAAGGGAACACTATGATTCATCTTTGCTGGACATTCTCTGCTTTGTTCCGGGTAGACATCTGCTATCTATTTTCAGCAATAAAATTTATAGTGAGATGGATTGAATGTTCAAGTCATGGAGCTGACTAACGGTCAAATCAGACTTGATTCAAGCTGGCTTGAGATCCAATCGACGAGTCTATAAGACTATAATCCATATATTATGGTGCTCACTCTCATGCAAATATAAATGTTTTATTTTGTTCGTTCTAAAGGCTTCGTTTGGGACAGCTCTTTTGAAGTAGCTTTATAATATAAACTTTTTTAGTTTAACAATTTTTTGTACTAAACAGTTATTTTAAAAAACAGTAAGAAAGATGTCTTAACGAAGCTAGGGCTGTTTTTTTACTGCTTGTTAAAGCAACTTTTCAGTACAAAAATTTTAATTTTTGTACTAAAAAATTACTTTAAGAAACAATAAGAAAGTCGTTACAAACGAAGCCTTAGCTTCGTTGCTGCTTTCTAAAACGACTTTCTAGTACAAAAGTTTTTTAAATTAGTACAAAAATTTCAATAAATTTTTGTACTAAAGAGCAGTTTTATAAAATAGTAAAAAAGCTGTCCCAAACGAAGCCTAAGTCACATGATTTCATTATTTAATTATTGGTGGGGTGCGCAGTCAAAGAAAGAACTCCCATGAGCGTATCTTGTTTCTTTTCTTCCTATTGTGGTCTCCCACATGGTAGTCCCCTCCTAGCTCGTGGTTAATCATTTTCCTCCATTTAAAATTGGGTAGATAATTTTCAATGATGAATATATTTGTTTAAAATTTTTGAATAAACAAATATTGATTTATCTTTATTTGTATAGTGAAATACGACATATATATGATTTAAAATATATTTTCAACGTTTTAATTAATAAATAGCATACAATTTTAAATTAATAAAATATCTTCTTTGAGAATTTGTAGGCAGGGGTGTAAATGAGTTGAGATGAGTTCGAGTCACCGTTGGTTTGAATTTGGACTTAATTAATTAATTATGTTCAAGCTCGACCTTGAGCTCGAGTGTTATTCTACTAGTTTGAGTCGAGTCGACTTATGAGCGAGTTTGTTTATTATGAAAAAAAAATGATTATAATTTAAATAATTATTAAAATAAAATTATAGAAAGAGTGAAAATTTGAAAATGAATAATTAAGAATTATTTAATGTAAAAATGTGAGATATAAATGTTACATGTTTAATATTTTATACTTACAAATTTTTTAATGCTAATATATTTTAAGTGTATTTTATATTTATATATTTTAAAGGAGTTAACACACAAGCTAAGAAGTCGAGTTAGAGTTGGCTCAGTTTGGCTTGTTATTGCTCATGAGCTATTTATCAAGTCGAGTTCGAGCCGATTCACGAGTCAACTTGGCTCGCTTATATCCCTAATTCACATATGCTAATATATTAGCAAGTGTAATAATTTATTAATTTTATAATAAAAGAATATTCATATAAAATTCAAAATACTTAGTCTACAACAATTTTTATTTTCTTCATTAAAAAATTTATAATGTGGTACTACTTTCATTGAGAAGCATTATAAGCAACAAAATTCATCATCTAATTTGATCAACTTTTTAATTTTGAGAGAGAGAGAGAGAGAGCGAGAGAGAGAGAGAGAGAGAGAGAGACGCTTAATTTATCATCTTACTTATCATAAATTAGCTTACTTCAAAAATCAATCAAACAAACCCGTAAGAAGATTATATAGTATTTGACAAAATATTAAAAGCAAAAAAAAAAGATAAATAACAATTATCCATAACAGACGACGCTTTCCTTCCATCTGCAGTCCATTTAATTCATCTTCGCTGCGGAGCACGAGTGGTAGGAGGAAGGAACCCACCCGACCATGGCATTCTCGTGAGGAGGACATGGGACAGACAGGCAAAATTTATCTTTTTATAAATAAAGACAGATCAGAAAATGACATTAAGCTCTTTCTGCACTCTCGCCTTTCTGAACGAATGCTTCTGCCAACTTGCAGCTCCTTTTCTCTTTCTTTCTTCTCCTCTTTCTCTATGGAATCCATGGCTATCTAGCTACAATGGAGTCTTGCATTGCGATATTATTTGTACAAAAATTAACTTTCCTTGTGGTATTTTCATGTTTTTATAATGTTCACCTCCTTTATTTATGTATATTTGTATAGACTGACACAAAAATAAATAAATAAACCGAGGTTTATTTTGTTTGGATGGTGTCTGTGAATTTGTCAGTTTTCTGTTTATTTTTGGTAGTTTTAATGGCCTACGCTTATAGTTCTAAGTAGGAAGTCTTATGAAGAGACGAGCTATGTGATTTGATTTGGAAGGCCTTGTGAATGGATGGGTGTAGAGCGAGGCATTCCAGGGCCGGGATTCCACAGAAACCAGATCAGTTGGAAGAGACGACAAGACCGAAGTTAGGACTATGTGAGAAGAGAAATGGCGTACCTTTGGTTTGTAATTTTCGGACAAGGGAGACTTCTTCTGGATACAAGACATCAACAGCTTCTCTTTCCATTCAGGTTGTTCCTAGACGATCCCAATCTCCACTTTTTAATCCCAAATCAAATGAACAAGAGCTGAAGCTGCTAAGGAGATCTAAGTCTGCTGACAGAATAAGGCCTTCAAATTCTCTATCTGTTTGTTCCAGACCTTTGACACCCTCTTCCAAATCCTCAAGACCTTCCACTCCTACATATGATTCAGTGACAGAGATGCATTCCACCCCCAGGCATTTGTTAGCTGGCAGAACTCCTGATGGACTTTGGCCTTCAATGAAGAGTCTCTCTTCATCATTTGGTTTGAATTCTACTCCTCCTCAGAGTAGCATTCCTGAGAGGAAATGGATTCCTCCTCAGAGTTGGAAAACTTCTGATCTCTCTGAGAATTCTAGACCTGTGGACGATTTGCATGGAAGAACAGTGGAGCAGGACCCGTGGCTTGGTTTGAGAAGTAGAATGATATCTGCTAATAGTTCAAAATTCAACTCTTTGATTACACCAACTAGAGGGGTTTTACATGGAAGTATTCATGATTTTCATGTTTCTGATAAAAGGCACAAACAATTGAAAAGTAAGGTTGAAAGAAGAGTAACTCTTGATTGTAATGGGCAGTCAAAACATGAATCTTGTATGAGAATGTCTTCTCCCCGTTTATGCTCTTCTGAAAAGGCTTTGCAGGTGAGAAAAGCAAGTTGGAGAAGTTCGTCACCTATATCAAGATCTTATCATGTCTTGCCTCTGAACAAGACTTTATCAGCACCACAACCTACACTGAAACAGATTAGTAGTCCTTCCTTTACATCTAACAGTACAAAAAGTAGAGAATGTTCTACATCATCTGTTCTTAACTATACTGTTGAAGCGAGGAAAGGAAAACAAGGTACTAAACGCATCGAAGGTGCTCATCAACTACGTATGTTGTATAACAGATACTTGCAATGGCGCTTTGTCAATGCTCTAACCGAGGATGTTTTATCTGTACAACGAATAAAAGCAGAGGTAAAACCTTAACACCATATCTTCTAAATGTTGATTTATTCATGAAATTACTGCATTGATATTGTCAAACTTCTCCTAATTCTGCATAGAATAAATACTATGAGACAGTTCATCTTATTAAGGCACTTCTTTGTTGCATTGGAATTATTTAGATTATGCTAGCTTTTCTGTGAATCAAAGTTGATTCAAGGGCTCTTTTCTACTTTTTAAGTTTCTCCTATACTAGAGTACAATTATCATTATATTTAACTAAGTATTGTGCTTGTTGGCGTTGACATGTCTACATCTCTATAGTTAGGCAAAACAATGGCTCTCCGTTGTGGCTTCTTAGGCTTCAAGATAATGTTGCTAAACTCTGATGGGCATGGACATTTAAAGTTCTGATATATTACTACTGTTCCAAGTTATTGTGTGGTATTTTTCTTTACATTTCAATTACTTTACTCATGTTCTTTATCTATTATTCAGGAACTTGCTTTTGTCTGTTCTTTTCACAAAATACCATTTTTTTTTGTTTTATTTGTGATAAATGCATGAGAAAATACTTAAACATAAAGTTGTTCAAAGTGATGATAGTATGGTTATTTCTTTCTTTCCTTTCAGTTAAAGTACTGCATAGCATCGTTTTTTGATTCCATAGATCTTGAGAATTTCCATTTATGTAATTTGGTCATTTTTTGTAACCCTAACCCTGAAGTCAGTATGATTTCTCCTTTTTCATTGCATGAAACAGACTAAACTTTACAATATGGAGAATGTTTCTTCAGAATTATGCGATCCGTTCGTTAAGAAAAGAATTTATAAGCATCACATGAAGCAAGATATGAAGCTGAACATGCTTCTGATTGAACAGGTAAGTACTTAATGTGTTTGCCATGAAATAATTTAGTTTTATATTTTTATGTGCGCATTGCTTATATAGAGAAAGAATACCGGGTTTAGAGGCAATATATGCTTTGTGTGTTATTTTCTTCTGAAACTTATTCAATGAAGATTGTTTAAAACTAACTGAAGCTGAAAATCTTCACATCTATATCTGCATAAGCATTTCTAAATAAAAATTCTAGTGCTACTCAAGTTTCCAATGTAGTTTATAAATTATATAATGCATGCTGAAATGAGCTCTGGAATGGTGAAATTATTAACAGAAATAAAAAATCTGAACAAAAAATTGAAGAAAAATTATTTTGCTTTAAAAGAAGTAATAGCTCCAGAGCTACGAAGAGGTGAAGCGCATGCTACTTCTGTTCATGTCGACAAAGGAAAATAAATTGCCTATAATGTCCATAAAAGAAAGCAACCAGCCTATATATATGATAGTTCAAGTGATTGCTAAGCAATAAGACATTATTCAATGGCTTTCTTGTCGAATCTAACTCACAGATTTAATATTTGACTGCGACTAGATTTTTTCGGGACGCTTTTATTTATGCTCGCTTGATATTCAACTTTGCTATGTATTACTTCTGAAGTTTTTTAGTTAAATTTCCATCATTCAGCCATTTTTGGCACATACAATGCTGTTTCTTTTACTAGTCTCCAAGATGTACATGAAAAGCACATGACATGTTTATATTTTTTTCTAATAAAACATTGTCAAATAATTTGATTATCCTGTACATTCATATTAATATTTTTGGTCATTGAAAATTATTCTCTTTATCAGTTTCATCAGTACAATAATATTAAAAGCATTTAATATCAGGATACTGTCCACTGCATTTCTAGCAAGTTTTAATTCCTCATTTTACTTGGGATAGCTTTAGAATGGTCCTGTTCTATGTCACAGAATCTCAATTTTATGTACATATAATAGGCAAGATCATAAGGATATTAAAATCTGTGTTAAGTTTATCTACAATGTCCAATCATGTTTTTAAAAAAGTGGCTCATTATTTCATTGAGATAAAATACTTGCAATTATGCTGGCATATCTCATAATTAGTCTAGCATCAGTTCATTAACAAAATGACTATCTTCTAACAGAAATGTTACAATGTTCTAAAGAAAATATCATCTTGTTTTAGATAACATACCTTGAAGACTGGGCCGCTATTGAAAATGAACATTGTTTTTCATTATCTGGAACAACTAGAGCTCTAAAGGCGAGAACATTATGGATTCCTGTAACAGGAGAAGCCAGGGTATGAATATATCCAAAAATTCTGATGTATTTTTGAGGAATATCTTTACAAAGCAGTAAGCACCCATTAGTGATTGTGGATGATGATATTTGAAAGAATTGTCGATATGATTTTTTTGAGAAATATCATGAAGAATTATATTGCCTAATATTAACTTTCTATTATTTTCAGGGGGATATAAAATCTCTGAAAAATGCCATCAATTCAGCAGTGGATGCAATGCAGGCAATAAGTTCTTCAATTTGTTATTTGTCATCTAAGGTGAATATTTACCTAATATCTTACTTCTCAGAAGGGTTTGTTTTGTCTCAAGGATTTGAAGATGGGAATACATTTAGGCTCGTTTGGGATAGCTTTCGTACTACTTTATAAAGTAGATTTTTAGTTAAAAAATTTTTTGAAAAAGAAAATTTTGTACTAAAAAAAGCTACTTTAAAAAGTAGTAAAAAAGCTGTCCCAAACGAAGGCTTAAATTATACGTGATTCGAAAAAGGTTGATAAGTGTTCTTTTTTTAATCTACAATTATGATTTATGACTTTTGTTATTTTTAGCGGATCACACCTCCTTATCCTGTGGCCAAAAACTTGATTGAAGCCAAATAACATAACATTTTGGTGCCTCTGTGTTGTGTTTTCTCTTTTTATTTTGAGATAGTTTGTCGCATGTTGTTCTTGATTTTGATTGATGCTCCTACTTAAAGTTATTTGTTGCCCTTGCTACAGAAATCAGTGTTCATGGTGTAATCTAACATGCTATTTTGGAATTATTTTTCTCTTAAAATTTTTTTGAGATTTGTCATATGGAAGAGGATGATGAGCAATGGATGGAAAAGAGAATTTGTATATATAAAATTGTCAAATAATAACTCCAACTCTATTTCTCTATTTTTTATTTGGTATAGGTCATCTATCTCGGTGGCCTTCTCCTCACCTCAAAGAAATATATGTATCCTGCTAATATATTCTTCTAAACTATCAATTCTTGGACAAACTTAAGACCACGTTTTACCTGTATTAGACTAACCTACTTCAGCAGCTCTATTCTAGCTAGAGAAAGCGGAAATTATTTCATTGATAGTTGTATTACTATAAAAATGTTGCTTCTGAATTATGCCCATGAAGCTTTCAAGCTTGTTACCTTGTATCTGATACAACCTTTGCAAATTTAAAACAAGTAAGATAAACATATTTGAAGATTTTAAATGTTCATATGGAAAGCATTTTTATAGAAAGAATATAATATAGAAATAAATGAGAGTGCATATATGAAAATTTGAGAAAAGGATCAAAATGGTCCATTGACTCTTTATGAAAGATCAAAACAGTCCCCAACTATATTAAATGATCATTTTAATCCCTCAACTCTTTAAAGCGGAATCAAAATAGTCTCACAATGAGACTATTTTGATTCTTTTTTAAAGATTTGAGAGATCAAAATTGTCCTTTAATATAATTAGGGATTATTTTGATCATTTATAAAGAGTCAATGGACCATTTTGATAAATTTTCTCATGAAAATTCATACAATCTATTCTAGGAAACTAAATCAATGCAAATATTATGGGAATTTAATATTTATATCTCAGGGAGTCGAAGCAATACAATACCTACTGTCTTGGGTAGCTAATTATAAGGAACTTCTTGGTAAATAAGGAGCATGTGAGGATTTACATCCTTTGGGGCTGTTGATCATGTAGCAATAGTTCTGTAATAACAGAAAGACCTAGAAATAAGGTGTTTTTAACTGAATTTGTGAGTAATTCCTATATTTCATAAATTACAGGTAGACCAACTAAGTTCACTTACTTCTGAAGTTTTGGCTTCTGCAAGAAAAGAAAGATCCATGCTTGACGACTGCACTGAACTACTAGTTTTTGCAGGAGAGCTGCAGGTATGATGTAAACTCTCCTTGTACATGTGCATGTGCATGGCCACTTTTTCTTTTCTTTTTTTTTTGAAAATGATCAGGTATTTCAAACTATTTATAGCCTCCTTAAATAGTCTGCTTTTCAAACAGCTTGATAAGTTTCAAACTAGATCAGTACAAGATTTTTTGACTAGCTTGATTTGCCAAACACTTTTTACTCCTAAGCAATAATATGTTGCCTCTAGGGCACACTGATTTAGTGTGAGACAAGCCCTTTACAGACATGATAACCATAATTTCCTCAAGAATGAAAAATGAAATTATTCCATTAGATTTAATCCTGTAACAAGATATACTGCATATAACACAATTTGAACAGAAACTGGATGTTACTCAATTTCATGATCAAAATATAGTAACTAGTTCAACAACATCCTCCTCAATTTTGTCCTCTTGATTGCCAATTATTAAATATATAGTTTTTCCTATTGAATAAACATCAATATTTACAGATACATGCATCTAAATTTTTCGAGATAATTAAAAAAATATCAATTGATAATTGTCCATATTTCAGGTACATAATTCCAGCCTCAGAGCACACATAATGCAGCTGGGCCAGGTTCTTTGTAAGTAATCAAATCTTTAAATGGAAGCAAAGCTTCAAATGTGATTTGCTTCTAGATAACAACTTGCAATCAAGGAAAACACGTGGGTCCCAGAATATAAATTTGTCATCAGGGGTCAGATTTTCTTTAGTGTATTTTTTTTCTTTTTTTAATCCTTTGTACAAGGCTGAAAGCTTATATTCTTTGATTGTGTACTTCCTGTATACAGACAGAAAATGAATATTAAAATGAGTTCAGGGAAAGAAAAGGAATCAAGTGTCTTTAGTTCAGTATCTGTAATCTTTTAGCTAGGCGTCTACTGAGCTTATATTATTTTACACTATCCTAAAGTTTAAATTCAAACCAGCTCCATGTTTTTGATTCCAGCTCAATTAAATTAAACTCAGTTTTATCTACAAAAAAAATTTAGATCTCATTTGGTTACCAAATCAGAAATTTTATTTTGAAAAATAATAAAATGTGTTAAAAGCTACCATTCAGTAGTAGGATGTAGTTAGATATTAATATTTACTTAGATCTCCACAAATATTTTTTTTTCCCACAAATATTCGCAACACTCCATCCGAAGTTAGGGTTTTAATTGCACAATCAAAATGAATGAAAACAAAATTCTCACTTTCTAAAATGGTTTTTTCATCTATAATCTACATGAACTATCATGTAGTCGCCAACTAATCCTCTAATCTACATAGTTCATGTTGATTGTTTATATTTGAAATCAATTCTAACGGATGGAATACTACATTATGAGGCACCTGAGGTAATTCAATTGCAAAAGGAAAGACAAAATTACCATTCACCAGTAGTCCCGACAAGAGCACATGCCATCTCTGAAATGGTGAAACCTACTAGCATCCCTTACAACAATCACCCTCTTGGTAATCACGGATATGAACTTGGTCCAGTTGTGACAATCTAAGCATACTCTGAGATTCTTGATTATTCTAATCTCACTTTCCGGCTTTGCATTGATGAGACCAAACGCAATAGCAAGCTTCTCACTGTGAATCTTTATCATTTGTTCTTTCTCTTCTTCCTCTACATCATACAAAACTGCTTGTGTCTCTGCTTGGTACCCAGCCTCCACTATCTTGCCTAGCAAACTCTCCAACATGGAGTAGATGGCTAAGGTTTGAGGGTGAGATCTATCACCAGCCGTAAAGCTATGAACAACATCATCCACCTCAATTATAGTGCAACCAGGCAGCTTGGCAAGATTTTTTCTCTTGGCCGCCTCTCTCACTGCTGCTGCCTCGGGGAAGTTATGGCTGGCTGAGTAAATGTTGGAGAGGAGAACATAGTAACCAGCATTTTCTGGTTCAAGCTCAAACAGCTTTTCTGAAGCCAACTTTGCAAGGCTAGTCACCTTATGGACCTTGCAAGCACCAAGGAAAGCACCCCAGACACCAGGGCCAGCATCCTTAGGAGCCGTTCTTATGAAATCCAGGGCCTCAATGAGCCGGCCAGCACGACCTAGGAGATCAACCATACATGCATAGTGCTCAGCCCGTGGACGTACTCCATAATTGCGGGCCATTGATAGGAAGATATCATGGCCCTCTTCCACTAATCCACCATGGCTACAAGCATGAAGGACTGAAAGAAATGTGGTAGCAGTTGGAGAAATTTGAGCAGAAAGCATCTCACTGAAGAGCCTTAAAGCTTCATGACCATAACCATGAAGACCGTAGCCAGATATCATTGCATTCCAGGAAACTACATTCTTTTCAGACATGCCGTTAAATATCCTCTGAGCTTCAACAATGTTCCCACATTTTGCATACATGTCGATCAGTGCAGTGCATACATAGACATTTAACTCGAGATCCTCATGAATTATTATTTGGTGGATCCATTTCCCCAATGTAAGAGCTCCAAGCTGCGCACAGGCGGAGAGGATACTGGCAGCTGTGACAGGGTTAGGCTTAAAATTGAGTGATTGCATATCTTGGAAGAGGGAGATTGCCGACTCTGTCAAGCCATTCTGTGCATAGCCTGATATCATAGCATTCCATGACGCCAAGCTCTTTTCAGACATTTCATCAAAAATCTTCCTTGCTGATTCAATATCATTTAGTTTACTATAAACAGTGGTGAGGGCAGTGGATACCAACAAATCCAGATCGAGCCTAGTCTTGACCACAAACCCATGAATTTCTCTACAGAGACACTCATGGCCAAATGGATCAGTTACAGGGATCAGAGCTACAAGCGTGCTGGAATTTGGCCGCCAACCTGAAAACTGCAAATCCCTGAATAAATCAACTGAAGATCTAATACAACCAGTGGAAGAATAGCCAGAAATCATCACGTTGCAGTGAATAATATCAGGCTGGCCAATCTCCTCAAAGATGATTTCCGCAGCAGGGATATCATCACATTTGGAGTACAATGATAACAGTCCGGTGACAACATGGGGTTGATCTTCCATACCTGTTTTCAACCCTAAGCAATGCATGGATCTCCCCAAAATAAGATCCTGGAGCTCAGCCGTGGCTGGGAGAACAACAGCCAGAGTTGTAGAATCAACGCAATTTCCAAGCGCTACCATCCGCCCAAAGGCCCTTACCGCTCTGAGGAAAGAGCAGCAGCGGACAAGCCCTGAAATGCGGGAGTTCCACGAAACTGTATCCGGATGGGAAATTTGATCGAACACCTTCTCGGCATGGGAGATCTGCATAAACTTGAAGTAGAAATCGGTCAGTGCGGACCCGATAAAACGATCTGTGTCAAGGCCGCCAGCCAAGATGATTTGGCCGTGAAGAGCGCGGCCGGTGGAAGGAGAAGGAAGAGAAGCCGCGGAGGAAAGGGCGAAGGAGAAAGTGAAGCTGTCCGGGCGGAGATGGGGATGGCGTTGAGGGAGGGAGGAGAAGAGGGAGAGGGCGGAGGCCGCGGGAAGGGAGCGTAGAAGAACGTTGAGGAGGAAGAGATCAGGTTGGGGATGAGAATTGAAAAGCGCGAGAGGAAGAGCGGAGGAAGGCGGTTTTGAGAGGTCGGAGTGGCGGTGGATGATCTTAGTAGTAGTGGGCAGGTCAGGGTGTTGGCCGGAAATGATGGCGTGTGAAAGGATTTGGCGGAGATGAAAGACGGAAGAGGCGGCGGCGATAAGCCGGAGGTAGTAGGCCCTTCGGTCTCCGCCGGAGTGGGGAGTTGTACCAGGCATGTAGCCATTCATCAAAGAAGTGGACAAAATTCTTGACTTGAGGCAAATTGTAACGGCCAAACGCGGGAAGATGGCCTTCCAAAATTGGTAATTAATTTTATTGCACGTGTATTAAATATGTATGAATATAAAATTTAAAATAAAAAATTATATTAAAAATATTTTAATTATATTATGAACTGAAAGCCAGTTCCTCCTAAATTTCCCACAAGGAATTATCATTTATCCAAGCCAAAGAAAATTTTTTCACATTCCCTAGTTTAAGAGTGATGCAAGCTATAATAGAGTTTCTAATATATTTTAATGACTTCTCAAAATGTGAATTGTGTATTATCATGCTTTCAAATAAAAAAATATGTCATATATAATAATAATTTAGCAATGAGGTCTCATACATAGAGTTTCATAGACTTTCAATCTTGTAAGTGAGGTTAAGGTGAGTAGGAGAAAAATAATACAACATCTTGTACTAACTGCTTTAGTGATATTGCTTCTAACGCTTTTCGAAATACAAAAACAATGCAAATTATATTGTAGGAAAAATTATTTGTTCTTCTATAGCTTGGTGAATTCATCAAATGAACATAAGAGATGTTAATTGAAGAATGGGATAAAATAATAAAAATTCCAGAAAGATTTCTGGACCTTTGTTGGATTGAGTAGAAGCATAAGCCTTTGGCTGCCGGTATTTAATTTCTCTTCTTTATTAGATTCCTGTCTTTCTTGTATTGAACAAATCTCCCTCTAGCGATGCTATTTAATTCCTCCTTGTAGAGAATTCACAGCCTAGCTGTAGCTGTCATTCTCTATATGTTATTGTTTTGTTAAATTTATCCATGAGTTTTCATGACATTTTATATGAAGTGTCTATGTCATTCTCTATTATAAATATATAGTCTTTTGTTATAGTAAGTTATTTATCTTTTTTTTTAGACAAGTACATTTTGTGACAATTCAATTTTCTATTGTACAGATGCATATTGCTTGTATATTTGCATATTATTATGATAAAAGCTGCTTGAGTTTCCTTCCATAACAATCCTGACATTTTGTTTTATTTCTTATGATGTTATCTTATCCCATCATTATATTATAAATAATTAAAAATATTTAATAATTATCCAAATTAATGCCTGTTACATACACCCCATACTAAATAATTTTTTATTCTCCTGAGAAGCTGTTTGAGTTTCCCACTTTTGAATTTCATTTAAGCTATATTTTACCTATTATTTTGCTTGTTTCCTATATGATTCATGATTTTCTCGGTCTTGGACTCTTCAACTTGCCCTAGTTTTCTCCACTCACCCATCTTCTCTGGTAGGTTTCTTTCTCTAAAAATTTCGGTCTCTTGAACTTCTTTAACTTTTTTTCTTACCGGTATTTAGGCCACTCAAAGTTTTTTTCTTCAATTATTTCACTGTTTTGAACTTCTATAATGTTTCTTCACTCAAGTTCCTTTCTCCAAATTTTTCGGACTTTTGAACTTCTATAACATTTCTTCACTCTATGTAAGATGAAGTGAACCGTCAAACCCTTGGGAATATCCATCAAATTTCAGCAAATGTTTCGATTATCCGTAAGATAACCATTGAACCTGTTCTCTCTCTCTCCATCATATATAATGGCTTAAACTATTCTCACATATTTTTCCCTTAGATCTTTCGTGGTTTGCATTTCGTTTTCGGATCTCTACTCTTTCGGTTTCAAATATTAGGTAATGAATTTTGAATACTAATTTATTTCTGACAACTAAAATTTGCTTTAGAGGTATGCCAACTGAAAATTTCAATATTAATTTAGCTTTTGAAATTTAGTATATTGTAGAACTCCCAGTTAAATTAGTTTTGACAACTAAAATTTAATTGGATTTTGATAATATATTGCCTGTCCCCTTTTAGATGGATTTTAATACTAATTTAGCTATATTTGTGACAATTTTGATACACTTTATTCTCTAGGAGTGGACTAAGTAGTTTAGAGATATGCCAAACTGAATTATGGAGTTTAACGCTTATTTATCTTCTTCAATGCTACCACCAATTAGATGTGTAATACTAGACTAATATGCTTGCAGATTATTTATGGATAATAATAAAGGTATTTTTATCTTTGTCACATAGTTAATTTGTTGACCAAATCATCATTTCTATTATACAAATATATTCTTTCTTCTGCAATTAATCTTTAGTCAACAACATTTTGGCGTGCACCATATTAGCTAAACCAACCTAAGAAAAAAATGATGATTAATCATACAACACAAATATTCTTGTCCACTTATTTCTTTCATAGTGTGGATATTTAAATATTCATAGCTATGAAATTCCATAGTTTTTTATGAATCATTTTTATTAAATTCATTCATCAAGATTTCAACCATCATACGGTTTCGATCGATTCTCAGAACGGTAAACTTGAGTGTGTTGCATGAATCTAACATTGTTATGCTATCTTTCATGCACTGATTGAATCAATTACCATTTTCAATTCCAGTTGAGATACACAAGTTAGACTTCTTAATCAAAATAAGTAGCTCAACCTGCATCTTATTGAGGATTTTCATTATTTTCACTGACCAATTGATAAAGAGGGATCCAAGAGAAACATGCTTACTGATTTTGCTGAGATCTTTGGAATAAGAATTGAGTAATATCACTACAGGAAAACTGTCTGTTACCGTCGGAATTTCCGGCGATGGTATCCGCCGGAAACTAGCGACACAATTACCGGCGGATGTGTCGCCGGTAATTGTGCGACGGAATTTCCGGCGGATTATCCGTCGCTTATTTACCGGCGGATAATACGCCGCAATTGCACCGGAAAAGTTTCGTTTGCCGACGCAATATCCGCTGGAAATTACCGGCGGTCTTACCGGCGTATTGTCCGCCGGCTTACTTAAACTCGACGAACTATAACCGGCAGATGTTCCGCCGGTAATCTTTCCGACGGAGTATCCGCCGGAAAAGGTCCTATTTCGAGCCATCCCGCGCCTGGTTCCTCATTCTCGTCTCGTTCGGCTTTTCTGTGTTCGATTCCGCTCCGACGAACGCATTCTGCTCCGACGACGAATTCCTTTCCTTCGACGCCGGCGGGCTCTCCTTCTCTGGCGACGCTCCGACGACACTCCGACGACGTTTCTTTGCCGCTAGGTTTCGCTCCTTCGACGACGTTCCTTCGGAATCGAACACGATTTCGCTCCTTCGACGACGTTCCTTGGTGTGGAGGTAACACTTTCTTTTCTTTAGTCATGGATGTTCTTACTAGATTGCACCCTTGTGTGATATTATTATTAGAATTCAAATTGGATTGTTGAAGTGGAGGAATGCATTGGGCTTGTTGTGGGATAGAAAAGTCCCTCTCAAGCTTAGGGGCTGTTTGGTAGAACCTAGGATTTCATTTAAGTAGGATTTTGTAAATTCTCTAAATCCGGATTTACCAAATCCTAAGGGGGTTAAATCCTGAAAACTGTTTGGGGAGTTTACTTAAGTGGGTCTAGGGCAAGGAGAGGGATTTGGCCAACCAAACCAACCCATGCAGTATGGTGTAGAATATTGGCCATTAGAAAATTCGGATTTACAACGTAGCTTTCGTAGGAATGTCTAAGAGCAGGGAGATGGACTCCCATGGTCAGTGGAATTTCGGAAATCTGGTATTTAGAGCGAATCGGGGGAATTTTCCGTCTCGAGAGGATTTCGTTTGCCGTGAGAATTGGATTTGCATTTTAGGCCGTTTGGATGGATTTCGTCCAAATCCGGCCGAAATCCGCATACCAAACAGTCCCTTAAGAGGAAATTCTATAAGATGATGGTTGGATTTACAATGCTTTATGGTGTAGAATATTGTCCATTAGAAGAGAAGCATAATATTAGGTTAAGTGTTGTAGAGATAAGGATGCTCATGTGGATGAGTATGTGGTTTGGTCACTTAATTAAAATGATTGCCTTCTGAGCAGGCTAAGAGTCTTTGTATATTTCTTCAATAAATTTAATATATTCATATTATATGTAGGTTATATTATGGATATCAGAACTCAAAGAAGTTGGATGTATAATCGATTGACGTAAGGAAGAAAGACATTAACCGATGAGTTCATCAAAGGGGTGAATATTTTTATTCAGACAGCTTTTCAACTGCCCAGCTTCATCAAAGATGGAATGATTCGTTGCCCATGTTCTAAACATAAAAATCAGGTCTACCTAAGCCCAGATGATGTTACTGTTGATCTATATCGTCGAGGCTTCATGCCAGAATATTGGTATTGGACTTCTCATGGTGAGTATGAACCACATTTCGATTCTCGATGTGGCCCATCGACAAGTGCTACTATAGGTGAGGAAGAGCATATCATACCTAATCTTGAGGACTTAATTCATGATGCAAGTGGAGCACAATTTGAACAGTATACAGAAGCTAATCCTGAGTCACCTAATAAAGAAGCTCAAAATTTTTATGATCTACTGCATGCTTCTCAACAACCAATATGGAAGGGTTGCACTACTCACTCAGAGTTATCCATTGCTGTTAAGATGTTAAGCATCAAGGCAGAATATAATGTCCCCCGTGAATGTTTTAATCAATTCATTGGGCTGCTCAAAGAAACCAATCCGGCAGATAATATAATTCCTACAGATTTATATCAGACTAAGAAGCTAGTTTCCAAGCTTGGTTTGACATACACAAAGATAGATTGTTGTGTCAATGGATGCATGTTATTCTATAAAGACGTCTGGTAAGAAATTTTAAAATCTTTTAATAATTTTCTTTAATAAGAATACTAATATATGTATGTTACAGAAAGCAGTGTTGGGTAGAGAACCTACTCATGTTGAATTACATAGTCATACCCACAAGCGACAGGAGGACCAGCGATGGGTTGATGAGCGTGCGAGGAAAGCCTTTGTAAGTATATAAGTTCAATTTTTGTAATGTTATCTAAAAATTGCTTAATTCTTTATTCACTTTTATAGGAGGAGTATACACGGATTCGAGAGAGCCAGACTGCAGCAGGTGAAGGTTCTTCTGGCGGATTAACTGAATATTCTGACTACCGCACTTGGTCGCAAGCGGTAGGAGAAATGCAACACGGCAGAGTGTACGGGTTAGGCTCGCAGGCTTATGCATATGAAGGGCAGACATCTAGTGGCTGCAGTTTTTCATCTAGTACCCAGGAGTCTTTATATACCCAGCAGATAACTGCCCTTACAGCTGAGCTAGAATAGGTACGGAAAGCCCAAGCTGATTGGCAGATGCAAATGCAGCAGCAGATGGAGATACAGCAGTAGATGCAAATCCAACAAACTCAAATGTTAGAAGAAATGCAAAGGATGAGGAAGCAGATGAGCAGTGGGAAGAGTACAACAGCTGAGGAGGAAACAGATTCAGACTAGATATTTTTTATTCATTTTACGGATGTGGACATTTATATTTGTGTTTTGGACATGTTTTGTAATATAATTGTGGATATTTGAATCTGTTGAGTATGTGTTTTGAACATTGTTATATTGTTTATATAGTGTATTGTCTATTGTGTTGTGGACATCGTTGTGTATATCTGTTTTATTTGTAGGTTGTGGAAATCCAATTTTAGAGGGAAGAAGGTTTTTTTTGTCAATGCTACAGGTTTCCGGCGGATTATCCGCCGGAAATGGTGCCGGTAATACGATATATCGAACTTTTTGGTGGATTATGCACCGGACATTTCCGGCGCTTAGTCCGCCGGAAAGTCCGACGGTAATAGTAATGTCGGTTTGTTGCGGCGTATAATCCGCCGGTATTACCGACAGATATTTTCGCCGGCAATACTGGCGGATCATACGCCAGAAACTAATAACATAATAACGTTATTTTTTTGTTATTTTTTCGTCGGAAATACGCCGGAAAATCCGCCGGAAATATTACCGACGGATTAAATTCGTCGGTAATCTATTTCCGACGCACGAATTACCGTCGGACGGATTTCCGTCGGAAATCCGCCGGAAACTGTATATTTCCGGCGGATTTTCATTGTTACCGACGGATTTCGTCCGCCGGTAACAATGAGATTTCCTGTAGTGTATGTTTTCATAATATTACTCCTAATTTGTTTAGTAAATATCGACAACAAATTCTAATTATTTGCTTATGGATTACAATGATTACTCTAATGATATTCAATATATAAGATGCAAGGATATTATTAACGAAAATGAATGCCATAAATATGAATATTTTGTTATTAAGAAAAACAAATGTTGAACCATATCCGTTTCTTGCTATTTAAACTAAAATCAAGCAAGTATCAGTTAGTTCCATGTTAACAAAATTTTAGTTCATGCAAGTGGGTCATAAGTAGAATTTCATTAATTCATCTACAAGAAGAGTAGGTTGACCAACTATAATATGGATCTTAAAGATTGCATAATCACATCAGGTTATTTTGAAATTAATCATACTTTGATGAAATTATGGAATATAATATTAACGTCCTTTAATATCTTCGATTGATTTTCACATCCCTAAATCGGTATAGGCACAGTTAAGTTAATATATGATTCTTTCTTATGGATTTAGGCATGCTTCAGTCTGTAAATTTTATTCTGCAAGGTGAGTGGTCTTGATTACTTAGCTACTCTCATATTATACTTTTTTTAAATAACATAACGTGAGAGGTGTTCATGACAACAAATCTTGTTGCAGGGAGTTTACTATGATATACAAATTCATGTTGAATGTGCTTCCTTTTGAAATCAAATGTGATGGTTAGGGTTGAATTGTGTAATTGGTACAGAATACCCAATGCTATCATTTATGAGCAAAAATAGATGAGATGATCAATTGAGTTTTTCTCGAAGATAGATCTATCTACCTTAAACCCTAAACCCTAAACCCTATATATATATATATATATATATATATATATATAATTTAAATTATTGCACATGCAATAAAACTAGTAAATATAAAGGGATATGGGCCTCTTTTGGGATACCTTTATTATTACTTTATTTTTCAGAATTTCATTGCTTTCAATATATTTGTATGCTATAATCTACTTTTTACAATAACATTTTAAAAAAATTATTTTTGTTAAAATAACTATCATTAATGGTCCAAATTTCTTGATTGTTTTTAATTTAATTCAGCATTTAAAATGACTGCTACTCAGTTTTAAATTCAGAAATTAAAACGAACCGTTTCTTAATTTTAAATCCAATTTTTGAAACTGAAATTTTATTTATTGCTATGATAGGTAGTAATTAATTCAGAATTTTTATATATTTTAGATCCCTAAGCCTTTCTCTTTTATCACTTCTAAAAAGAAATTTACACCATCATATTGGGAGAGAAAAGGTTTAGAAGATTTCAAAATTAGTGAAGAACATGATCAAATATCAATGGCCGGAGGTATGTAAAATATGTTTATAATTTAGCTTTCGCGTTTTGTATAGTCGATTCTATATTTTATAAATTTATCTCGAATCCGAATGTTTTTGTATTTGAGAAACTTTTGTAGAATTGGCATAAAATTTTCTAACAGTCTTTATAAAAAATTACAGCGGTTCCAAACAAACTCATATATATATAATTAAATTCTCTAAGAAACAATCTTCTCATTTACTTAGTTGGCCACAAATCTTTTTATAAAAGATGGATGGATATTTCTGAAAATGGCTGAGTGGTATGTTATTTTTGACATGGCTAATTTCCTTTAAGTATTTTTGAAATCATGGCCGCTTTGGCTTACTCAGGCTTTTTTTTTTAATCCTTCTACGGGCCTACGTGTTAATATCCAAAAAAAAGATACAAAGTCTTTAAAGGGACCTCCAGCTCTCTACTGCTCAAAAGAGCTAAAAAAAAATCAAAAAAACACCTACGTGCTGATGATCCCCACTAAGCAACATTACATGAAAATAATAAAAACCTGGACTGGGCGGTTTCGATAATAAACCAGCACCCAAAAATTTACTACCGAAGTATCGACCTTCAGCTCGAAAATGCCACTAGCAAGAGACAACGTCAACCCAAAGAAAAAAACTTCAGCATCCAATATGCAGACAATTAAGGCAGCAGGAGACGAAACTACAAGCTACAACAGCACCTGTAATAATATAATATAGGGCAAATTATAAAAAGGAGCACGTTTGATAGCCAAATTCGCATAATGATCGTTAAATTTACATAATTTAAAAAGGAGCGAAATCGGAGGTAGGATTACCGTTTTGTTAAGAAACCAGACCACTTAAATCCGGTTTCTAAGAAACCGGATTATGAATATCCGGTTTCTTTAGAAACCGGATTAGCAAGTTCCGGTTTCTAAAGAAACCGGATTTCCCTCCACCGGTTTCACCTAATTTCGCCTAATTAATTCGTAATTAACACGGGAAATTAAGAAACCGGACTCACAAGTTCCGGTTTCTATAGAAACCGGTTTTTGCCTAATCCGCCTAACCCAAGCCTAATCAAGCCTAATTAACGGCTAAATTAAGAAACCAGATTAGCATAGTCCGGTTTCTGTAGAAACCGGACAGCCATAATCCGGTTTCTACTTAAATTTTCATAATTTAATATACCTAATTAAATTAATAAAATTTTGTCCTAATTAGAGTAATTATTTCTAGAGAAAGAAATAATTAAATTTTCCTAATTAGTGTAATTAAGGATTTAATCTATTAATAATTATTCCAGAAATAAAATAAGTAAACTATTAATCAGAATAACATCCTCTAATTAAGAATCATATTTATTATAATCTAATTCCTTTCCCACCAATAAATGTGCTAGGAAATGCTTGCAATTATTTAAAGTTCCTGTTCCTTATTCTGTTAACGATGTCCATCATTTTCTTTTACTGTGCCATTTTGGATCCAGCTAAATATTGCACGCCAAACTAAACTTTTTCCAGCCAGATCCGTAAATCTCGCTTGCCACTGTCTGAAATTGGCATCCATAATTTGTGTCTAGCATCGTCTATAAAATGGAGAGATCCATTAAAATGCAATCTTACTTGTTCAGTTTGTGTGAGAGAAGAGAGAAGTATTTTGGAGGAATCGACCCGGAAGTTTGAGGTATTTTTAATTTGTTCATTATTTGTTGTACTTTGATATTTTGTTAGGCTGTAAATGTTAGCATATACTACTTGTAATGTTTTGTTTATTTCATAAAAATAATCTTAATATTTTTGATGATTAAGATGTACGTGCAATCAAGATTTTTTGTGTAATTTAGGCAACAATAATAATAATAATAATAATTTTATTATTATTATTATTATTTATTTTTATTAATGACAGAGGCCTTTTTGTTAACTTTTTTGTGAATAAAATTCTAAATTCAGACATATTATATATACAAATTTTGAATATGAGATATCTTAATTTATAGCAGAATTTTTTAATTAATAAACTATGATGAGTTGTGTGAAAATAATAAGAAACCTTGAATTATGGGTAGCTATAGGCTTTGTCAGCCAACATACACCCCCAGACTAAAAAAAAAGTTGTTTGTAGCGATTATCTGTCAATTACATCAGTTAATGGGAAGAAATCAATCGGATTAGTCATAGATTATTCAATTTGCAGTAATTATTTTACCGACCAACAACTTTTTGTAAGTCAAAAATAAGCTGGATTAATTCAATAAGGGTTGCTCGAAAGCATACATGAACCAGTTATTCTCGATCTTGTAATATATATTTACAGACATAATAACATTCTGATACATATATGTATATATATATATATATATATATATATATATATATATATATATGCTTCATTTGAGACAGTTTATTTATTGCTTTGCTTTTTAAATCGTAATAATAATTTTTGTCTAGCCATTATTTTTATCGCTACTTCTAAAAAAATTTAATATATATTAGAGAAATGCTTTCTATAACACCTTTAAAAAATTACTTTCTGTACATAGTACTTTACCAAACAATAAGAAAATTATCTAAAACGTAATCATAGTTTTGTATTATGATGAGATTGGCAACTATTAATACTAATTCTTTTATTTTCATCCTTTGCATATTTGCTCGTCTAGTAAACAAATTTCAAATATATATAAATTTATAATATTATTTAATTCCTTAGAATAAATAAAAGAACTTAGAATTTAATATTTATAACTTATGTATTATTTTCCTTACATCGCCCAAAAAATTATTATATTAATTATTAGTCAATATAGTAATTATTATATTCAACTTTTTCTTAATGAAATTATAATATAGTCCAATAATAAAAATAATAATAATTATATATATATATATATATATATATACATAGAGAGAGAGACAGAGAGAGAGAGAGAGAGAGAGAGAGACAGAGAGAGACATAGAGAGAGACAGAGAGAGACAGAGAGAGAAATATATATATATATATATATATATATACATAGAGAGAGAGACAGAGAGAGACAGAGAGAGACATAAAGAGAGAGACAGAGGATATATCTATTTATTTGGAAGACTAAATTCTTAATGATAAGTTAAATATGAATTAATAAAAATGTTACTCAATATAAGCAAATTTCTATTCAACTTTAGAACAGTCAGAAGAAGTAATATAAATATATTATATCCCGTGTAATAAATTATGATTATATAAATGATTTAATGTAATTTAATCTTAATAATTTATGAAACTTTTAAATTTTGAAATGAAAAAAAAAAAGAAATAGAATTCAATTTCTCATACTATTATAAATTTTGAAATGAAAAAAAAAGGAAACAGAATTCAATTCCTCATACTATTATAAATTTTGAAATGAGAAAAAAAAAGAGAAATATTGATGTTCTCAATATCATTTTGTAAGTTATTTGGAGATTAAATTCTGATTGTAAACTTAATATTATTACTTGTAAATAAATAAATAATATAATTTAGTTAGCATTTCATAGGATTTTTCATAAATGTTGATAAGTTTGTAGAAGAAGAAACCTAATTAAACAGTTTGATGTCTTGTATAGGGCGTACCCCTTCCAAATTCAATCTCAATAATGTCACGTGTCATTCTATATTATGATGGTTATCTAAATATTACGGAGGATTTCATCCCTTCGTATACTGGTGGAAGGAATCGACCACTTGAAATAAATGAGAATATCACACTTGAAGAATTACATGCTAGAATTCTCCAAGCATTACACCGTGATAGTGGAACATGTCTGGTTGACCTTGTTTGTCGTCTTCCTAATAACGGAGGTTATACAGCAGTTCAAGTGACGGACGATGAAGTATGTGAGTTCCTACTTAATGAAGCTCGAAGGAGGATCTTAATTATTTATGTTCAAGTTGAGCAAGTCCATAGGCGCGACATTAGCCCGAGTACTCATTATCTTTCGTCTTATCCAAATCCGATGCCATTTTACCATGCAAAAAGGTTCGTGCAAATCTAACATGCATTTGATCAAACTCCTATTTTTAGTATGTACATTAATATGATCTATTTTTAACTTAGACGTTACAATTAATGTGTTATAGGCACACTATACAACCTACTGTTATAGAAGAACCTCGCCGGTTTAGTGTTTACGAACGTTCACCACACCATGAACCAATAAGCGTTGGTCGTCTAAGTCTTAGTGAGCGTCCGCCATTCTTACAGCCACATACGAGACGACGGGTAAGTGTATCTGATTGGACGCCATTAGTTGCACATACATTTGACCAGGGAGAAGAGGGTGATGGCATAGTAATGGATGGAGGATATGAGACGATGACAGTGGAAGCAGTGAGAGCTCCAGTGGGACAGCCGCAGGCGATGACATTAATCCAATTGGAAAAGAGCAGAACGTACAATTGCCCGGGCATGAGTTGGTCCGTGACCATGCATTTTGTCACCAAGATGAGTTAGGTAATATGGAGGCAAATAATGATTATGTTGAACTTGTACGTTCATCACAGGCTTGGGATAGTACATATGATATTGATCCCCCAACTGCTAATTTGGTTAAGGAATTGGACGGCATTATTCCCGATCAACTGCACGAAGGAATGACTTTCATTAATAAGGAGGCCCTCCAATGTGCACTTAATGGATGGTCAATCATGAATAATGTAGAATACATCAAGGGCATATCCAATAAGACAAGGCTTACTTTAGATGTTCACAACATGATAATCCATCACATCCTTGCCAATGGCGCTTTCACGCTGCGAAGAGCAAACGACTTGGTGGAATATGAAAAGTTTTGTCCAGTGGTCCTCCACACAGTTGCTTCAATCATATGATGTCTGGAGGCCATCGTAACTGTAACTCAAAGTTCATCTCTTACTACATCACTGCTATTCTTCGTCAACAAGACCATTACCTTATCACTGCATTGGTTGAGAGGTGGTGCCCTTCTACAAACACATTCCATTTACTAGTTGGGGAGATGACCATCACCTTACAAGATGTACATGTTCTGCTTGGAATTAGGGTGGATGGGGAAGCAATGGTGGGGCCATCTGTTGTTGGACCTGGTCTCCGATGGGAGACATGGCATGATTGTTGTGACGAACTACTCGGTGCTCACCCAGATCCGGAGACAGTATACCATCACTATGCTGATCAGAATGTCCAGGCTACTTTCAGAATGGGGCATTCACAAATTAACTCGATGATGCCACTGCGCTGGTTGTTATGGACCTTCTATAGAGAGTCCTATAATGATTTAGATCCCAATGCATTCATGCAGCATATTAGAGCATACATTTTGTACATGATTGGATGCTTCCTCATACCAGATTGCTCAGGTTCTCATGTACCGTTACAGTACTTACCACTGATGGAAGATTTAATGCACTTTAGTGCAATGTCACTGGGCAGTTCAGTTCTCGCCAACTTGTATAGAGAACTATGCTTAGCAACGAAGCCCACAAGATTACATATGGCTGGCTGTTTAGCACTACTCCAGGTTTGGTCATGGGAGAGAGTACATGTTGGTAGACCAACACTTCGGGTGCCTGCTTTCCCTAATATTGATGGAAAACCACTTGGCCACATGTATCATTTCTTGTTATTTCAAACTGAATGACAAGACATTATTTTCTCATATAACATACTACATTACCATCATTTCACATATAGGTGGGCGGAAGATCATTTACGGGAGGTCGCGACAGGGAACATGTTAACTTATCGGGATGAGCTTGATGAACCGCGACAAAGCCATGTATATATTCATAAGTTTTATACATAAATTTGTATTATTAAAGAAGAATCTCTTTTGATAAATAATTGACTAAACAGGTCACGATGGTGCCATATAGTGATGAACTTTTGGCTAGGCTGCCTCACATATGCCAGGAGTCCTCCGAGATATGCAGGGCACGAGTACCCTTGATAAGTTGGAAGCGAGTTGAGTGGCACATGGTTGATCGGGTCATGCGCCAGTTTGAGGGTATTCAGTCCATAGATATACATCCCATCGATAGGACCTTTAAGCGAGTTGATGGCCAGGGCAGAGCAGATGTTGACTGGACACGGTACCATAGGGAGCATATTGCATTGTGGAATAACAGGCGTGAACACATCATCCCAATAATTCCACCTGAGGGAAATAGAAGGCATGTGTTATCAATATACATGAGATGGTACCGGTCGTGGGCATCCCTGTACTTATTGAATATGCCACAACAACCTCCGGAGACATTTTACCCTAGGTCAGCAGGCGAGAGATTGATGGTTAGTAAGTTTACTTTAGATGCTAAATTAATTTATTTACTCATATATCGTTCTAATATTACATAGCCAAAAATGCAGGCTGATTACATCAGGCGTAGCAGGCGTGTCACTCACAGATTCGCCGGCCAGCATGGTGAAAGTGCAAGCTCGATGCAGCAAGCACTTGACGATTGCGATGAGTTGTATTCCAGGCTAGAGGCTTCACTATTGATTGACTATAATTTTCAAGATTCTGGCGATGAGCACGGGAGACAACAATCCAGTAGAGTTCATGATGAGCATCACAGGTCGAGGCGGTCTACGTCAGATGCTCCATCAAGGTTAATGGGAGAGAGCAGCCATATTAGAGAGACATATGAACCTGCTAGACAGTCAATGTATATTGGGTCTGGCGACTTTGCAGTGCCTTCACAATTTGCTTCAGGCTTCCCTATGATGACGGGGTAGAAGGTTCGTTAGGGGCTGCGCCATCAATGCAATATTGGAATCAATATGGCTTTCAAGTGGGTAGTTCTACTCCTACACAACAGATTGATACTCAAGCATTGGGTATACAGATCCCGACATGGATGAATCCGTTCGGACTTCCCCACTCTCCTAGACAGCATGAGGAACTCCTCCACCCTACTCAACCAATACAGCTCACTACAGACATTGAAGGACAAAGTAGAGAGGCTGTGGAGATCGAGTTAGATCCGAGGAGAAGCCGACCACCTGATAGGTACACACCAGGTAGTGCAGCTATCCCAAAATGAAAGAAGAAGAGGTAGGGCAGAAGATTGATATAATGTATATATGCCTCATGTAATCGAATCATTCCACTTATTCATGATATATGAGACTCTATCTTCCTTTTGGTTTATTAGATAACATAATATTTAGGAAGTGGAAATTTA
Source organism: Dendrobium chrysotoxum (assembly GCA_019925795.1). NCBI lineage: Eukaryota > Viridiplantae > Streptophyta > Magnoliopsida > Asparagales > Orchidaceae > Dendrobium > Dendrobium chrysotoxum. The sequence goes on along the minus strand of CM034302.1, from coordinate 5,059,503 downwards.
TTCTTATAAATAATTTATAATTTTCATATATTCATATTGAATTATATTTTTTTAGATTACTAATAAAAAAATTATAACATATATAAACTAATAATAAGGGAATATAAACTAAGCAATCCCAACAACTCATCCAAAATAATAATTTTTTACTAAAAGAGAAGCTCATGAACAGGATAACATAACAGGTTAACATAAAAATACACACTTGCTGCTAAATAAAAATAATTAGGGTCAAGAAAAAATAAAAGATAGCCCCTGAAGATACCATTTAGCCCATAATATATGTGTTCTAATTCTTAAGCAGCATATGCATGCGTGATTAGAGCTGTGTCTGTGTTGGACAATATTTCATCTCGACCTCAAACTCATACTGTAGGTCTTGCCAATTCTCAAGATTGAAGAACTGTCTTAGCTGACCATCAGGTAATACCTCCTTAGTACGATCTTTATAAAAATTCACAATAAATCGGTCAGCTCTCGAAGACCAATTACGATATAAAATGACATGCTCATGGTCAAGATGACTGCAGTCGATATCTGGTGGTGAATGACCGGCAACCCGATCGCGTTTCATCTCGTGGTATCGCATCTGTAAGAAATGAAGACTAACATAGTGACCATTCTCCTCACGAAATCTAATTTCAAGAGATTTCGAACCTGCAACATTTAAGAAATCTTTGGTCCTATAAAGTTTTACCACGATCATCTCAGCATGCATATTCCAGAGGCAATCATCATCATCTTCTGACCATTCGTGGACGCAACACCTAAAAATCTCATTTGCATTCGCCTTTCGCTCCAACGGAGTATCACCGACTCGTGCTATACAAGCATGCATCCTTCGGCTGCATCATCAAATCTTTTTTTGTTGGGGACTCCACGTAGCTTTTCCATACATGGCCAAAATATTTTGAGTGACTTAACAAATATACTTTAAATCTTATGTATGCACTCCTTAAATAGCAGAGTGCAAGCATATCTAAGTAGCATATGCAGCCAAAAAATATAATAACATATTAATGGACCTTACAACTTTACAGTCTATTTGATGTGATTGGATATTGTCAGCTAGAGGACATAAGAATATTCAAGCACGATCAACTAGAGGACATAAGAATCCAATGCTTTCAATGATATCTCTTAACAAAGGAATCCAATGTTCTAAGCAAGGACACAATAATTATTTTTTGCAGAGGAATCCAATGTCCACTCCAACTGCACAATTCTATTAAAATTTTCATAATTCATTTTAGTATTGAAAATTTTTATATTCATAATCAAAATAAATTCATTAATTCATTTAAGAATTCTTTAAATAATAAACAATAAGCAATACAAATTCAACTCATACTTTAAATAATATAAATATAAAATAAAGTACTTCTTACTTTTTTAAATTTTCTCTTAATTATTTAGTAATTTTAAAAATAATAATATTATATTTGGTTAATATAAATTTATATTTAAAAAAGTTTTATAGCATAATAATAGAACAAACATTTTTAATGTCTTAATGATGTCAAAATTGGGCGATCTTCGGCTCGTTGGATTTGTATCGTCGAGAACCTCGATTCGACTATAAGCATGTCACGTTTAAATAAAGATTATATTTTAATTTAAGTTTAAATCAAAATTTATAAATTATTTTAAAGGTTATAAAATTAATTGATTTATTGAAAGAATTAACGAAAAGAATAATTAATTTATAAAAAATTCTTTCTAAACTTAAATTAGTAATGATTTTTTAAATATCTTTCTTATTCTAACTTAAATTTAGAAAATTTTTTAAATTTCTATTTTAAATTAATAATAAATTTCATATACAATTAAAGAACTCAATTATAAAAAATTTATAAATTTAATTTCTTTATAATTATATGATTACAAATTTCATATAAATTATAAATTTCATATTATTATGCTAACACATTTTATTTTAAATATATCTCATTAAGAAGTTTAATTATATTTAAATATAGTATTTATAATTACAAATTTAATATAATATTAATTATATTTATTTATATTAAGGAAACCGGAACTTAAACATCCGGTTTCTATCCGGTTTCTATGAACCGGATTTTCGAATTCCGAATTCTAAACGCGCACTTTCATACTCGGATTTCGCTCCTTTTTTAAATTTATTCTGCTTTACGACTCCTGCGAATTTGACTATCAAAATTGCTTCTTTTTATAATTTGCCCTATAATATATACGTATGGTCAGAAGTCCGGCACGTTTGCACTTAATTCTATGGCTTGCATTTATAAGGCAAAAATAATAAATAAACTAGCTGAATAGGAAGGCATCAGTATGCAAGTAGGCTTCATCTGAGTTTTCCATTTCATTTCCTTCGAGATGGCGAAAATGGTGACGGTGGTGAACTCTTGCTTGGTACCACCAGCTCTCCCCACACCAAAGAGCCCCATCTGGCTCTCCAATCTCGACCTCTTCGCCGCACCCACACACGTTCGTGTCGTCTACTTCTTCCGCAACAGATCCTCTGATCCCTTTCCCTCGCCAGCAGCTTCCATCAAAGCCTCCCTCGCCCGAGTCCTTGTCTCGTACTACCCATTCGCAGGTCGTTTCGCCAAATCAACCCAGGGGCGCCTCGAGATCAGATGTACCGGCGAAGGGGCTTTGTTCTTTGAGGCTATCTCTAATCTCACGCTGGATGAGTTCGGAGTCTACAAACCTTCCCTTGACAACTGTCGCCTACTCGTCCCGACGGATGGGTTCAACGCATTGGAGAAGAGCGACGATAGCATACCGATACTCATGGTCCAGCTCACCACTTTCAAATGCGGTGGTCTCTGCCTCGGCACTGCTCTCCACCACCAAGCGAGTGATGGCATCGCGGCGACGAGGTTTATGTTCAATTGGGCAGACGCCACCCGTGATCCGACCCTACCCATCTCAACCCCGTGCATCGATCGCACCTCCCTCCGCGCGCGGTCTCCGCCAACGGTCCAATTCCACCACCCTGAATTCGACTTACGGGCACGGCCCGAGAAACAAGAACCCGTCTCATTCACTTTTCTTAATGTCACACCCGCCCAGCTCGTCGCCGTCAAGGCGTCGTGTGGCGACAAATACACTTCCTTCGAGTCTATGGCCGCTCATATTTGGCGATGCACGTGCCTGGCCCGAGGCCCGACCCGACCCGATGAGGAAATTCGGCTTGTGATAACTGTAGACCTGCGCCGTCGCCTGAGCCAAACGCTTCCAAGCGACTTTGTCGGAAATGCGCTTACAGTTACGGTGGCGATTCCGCCTGCGGCGGAGGTGGCGGCTGGGCTCTAGGCGGCGAGGATAAGGGAGGCGATTGAGAAGCTGGATGAAGAATATTTGCGGTCTGCGGTGGATTACCTAGAGCTTCAAGAGGATAAGCGGCGGCTGGCCAGATCTGCAGGGAACTTTGCTGCGACAGATATAGCGGTGGCAAGCTGGAATAGGCTGCCGCTGTACGAGGTGGACTTCGGTTGGGGGCCGCCGGAGTTCATGGGACCTGCGGCCGTAACCTACCCGCGACTGTTCGTGATTTCGTCAAGTCCCGACGGCGGCGTCAAGGTTTGCAGTTCCGTGGAGACGGAGAATGGATTGCTTTGTCAAGTTGTTCTATGAGTTGCTTCCAGCCGCTATGGTAAAAGCCAAATTGTAAAAAGACCATGTAATTTGTTAAAATTAGTTAAAGGAGTTTATTTAAAAAACAATCCATCATGGTGTATATAGAAACAATTTTAACAAATAACATGGTCTTTTAACAAATAACCATGAGGGAAGCCATGAGGGATCGTGGCATACTTCGAGCAATCCTTCCCCCATACCTCCTCCATCCTCGCCATAGTGTATATAGAAACAAAAACCTACATCCCCGGCTCCACCCTATGCCCGCTCGACAGATTCTCCGACTCCGCCACCCTTTTTGCTTTGAACAGCACCAGTGGGTACAGTCGCAGAGCCTCCAGCTATGAGTTATTCAAGTTGATGACTCGAGCAGACGCTCTCCCCTTTTTGCCCGCAATGGTATGCGTATCGAGATCTTGCTCCGGATTACCTGTTCCAAGTATGCCACGATCCCTCTGTTGGAGAAATAAAGGAGAAAAGGAAACAAAAAACTGCTTAATGGAATAAAAAAAATAGAGAGCAACTTTTGTTTTTGTCTTACTTCCTTCTTTTCCACACACTTACTACTACAGTTAAACGAAATTAAAAATAAAACAAACCGACACTCAACAAGCACCGTTTCACTAACATCGTTTGGTTTAAAAACATATAATAAACTAATTTTGCATTAATTTATAACACAGCCCCTTAATGCAAAATTCTAACACCAAGATTTGATCGGAATTTCTCAAATTTTTTAAAATTGAGAGCTTTTGTGAATCCATCAGCAACTTGATCTTCAGTAGAACAATACTTGATTGCAATAGTTCCTTTTGCCACAACTTCTCTTACAAAATGATGTCGGAGCTCTATGTGCTTTGATCTACCATGAAACACCGGATTCTTCGTCATAGAGATTGTGGATTTATTATCACAAAATATGTCTGTCGCCTTTAATTGAGGTTGTTGAATGTCTTCTAATATTCTTCTCATCCAAATTGCTTGACATGCTGCAGATGAAGCTGCAATATATTCAGTTTCTGAAGATGACAATGCAGTACTTGCTTGCTTCTTTGTGCTCCAGGATATTGCTCCAGACCCAAGATTGAATATGAATCCACTTGTGCTCTTTCTATCTTCTATGGAACCTGCCCAATCACTATCAATAAAACCAACTAAATTAAAGTTAGAAACTGATTTGTACCAAATCCCATAATTGGTTGTCTCCCGAATGTAGCGAAGAATGCGTTTAGCTGCTCCAAGATGATGTACAGACGTATTATGCATGAACCTTGAAATAAGATTGACAGAGTACATAATATCAGGCCTGGTATGTGTCAAATACATAAGACCACCCACAATTCCTCTAAATACTTTGTCATTGGCTTTAGTTGTACCATCATTCTGAACTAACTTTTCATTTGTATTCATGGGTGTTGAAAAAGTCTTGCAAGTTAGCATATTATACTTCTTTAGTAACTCCAATGCATATCTTTTTTGAGATAAGAAAATTCCATCATCTGCTTGAATAATTTGTAAGCCTAGAAAATAGTGCAGCAACCCCAAATCAGTCATATCAAATTCTTTCATCATATCAGCCTTGAACTTTTCAATCAACACATTAGATGACCCAGAATAGATAATATCATCAACATAAACACAAACAATAAGCAAATCACCATTTTTAGCCAACACATACAAAGTAGGCTCATTTTCACTTCTATGAAATCCCTTCTTTTGGAAGTATGAATCAAGCCTCCAATACCATGCCCTTGGTGCTTGTTTAAGCCCATAAAGTGCCTTCTTTAGTTTACAAACTTTCTCCTCTTTGCCTTTAATAATGAAACATTGTGGTTGATCAATATATATATGTTCTTCCAAATCACCATTCAAAAATGCAGATTTAACATCAAACTGAAAAACATTCCACTTCATTTGTGCAGCTAATGCAAGCAAAAGTCTAACAGTTTCAAATCTAGCAACATGAGAAAAGGTTTCACAGAAATCAATACCATATTTTTGTGCATACCCTTTGACAACAAGCCTTGCTTTGTATTTTTTTATGCTTCCATCTGAATTGTACTTCACTTTATAAATCCACTTCACACCAATTGGATCTTTTCCTTGTGGCATATTAACAAGCTCCCAAGTATGATTCTTCTCAATACTTTGAATCTCCTCTTTCATAGCATTTTCCCATTCTTCTTTTCCACAAGCATCTTCATAACATAATGGTTCTGTAACCATAAGAGAAAATGTACAATCATACAACTCATGCAAAGATCTCATCTTTCTGTGATGCCTCTCTTCAGATGTGCTTGAATCTATTGATCTTGGACTTGAAAGAGATGAATTAGATGACAAACCATCACTAACTTCTTGATTGTTAGTGATATCAATTTGATGATTCTCCTCAAATTCAACTGTTGCTTTTCCTTTATCATGAATCACAGATTCACTCCAATCCCACATACCATCTTCATCAAAAATAACATCTCTACTAATAATGATCCTCTCAGATTGTGGATCAAACAATCTGTATGCATTTGACTGAATGCTGTAGCCAATGAATATCAACTTTCTAGATTTGTTATCCAACTTGCTTCTATTATGACCATCCTCCAATGCATAGGAAATACTTCCAAATACTTTCAAATGACTGACAACAGGCTTTCTACCACTCCATGCTTCATAAGGTGTAATATTTTGAACAGCTTTTGTTGGAGAAATATTCAAAATATAAATAGCAGTTGCTACAGCTTCAGCCCAAAATATATTTGGTAAATTCTTCATCTTCAACATACTTCTTGCCATCTCTACAACAGTTCTATTCTTCCTTTCCACAACCCCATTTTGTTGTGGTGTATTAGGAGCACTTAATTATTTGAAGATTCCATACTTGTCACAAAATTTGCCAAACTCATTTGAAGTAAATTCTCCACCTCTATCTGTGCGTAGAATTTTAATGTTCTTGCCACTTTGATTCTCCACCAATGCTTTAAAATGCATAAATTTTTCAAAAGCTTCTGATTTATGCTTTAAAAAATACACCCAATTCATTCTACTATAGTCATCAACAAATAAAAGAAAATATTTACACCCTCCATGAGATGGTGTATTTATTGGGCCACACAAATCTACATGAATTAATTCCAAACATCTTCTTGCTCTCCATGATTTTTTATATGGAAAAGGCTTTCTGGCTTGCTTTCCCATAACACAAGCTTCACAAATTCCACTATAGTCAACTTTAGGCAAACCATAAACCATCTTCTTTTGATACAATAATTTTAAACCTCCCATATACAAATGACCATATCTAAAATGCCATAATTCTGCATCAGATATCTTCTTAGCTATCAATACTTTTTCTTGAACTGTTGAAATATTGAGTGGAAAAATTTTATTTAGAGCCATTTGAATTCTTGCAATTTGTTGATTACTCTTTTTGTCTTCAATTTTACAAGCCTTTTCATCAAATTCAACTTTATATCCACTATCAATTAATTACCCAATGCTTAGCAAATTATGTGCAAGTTTTGGAACATACAAAACATCATGTAATAGCTTTACCTTGCCATCATTTGTCCCAACAGCAATGCTCCCCTTGCCTTCAACTTGAACAGCATTATTATCACCAAATATGACTTCTGATTTCTTTGATATATCAATCTCTTTGAAAAGAGACTTCATTCTAGTCATGTGATTAGAACAACCACTATCAAGGAACCAAATTTCTGAATTATCACAATCACCTTGGAAATGTGTCATAAACAGATTATTTTGATATGTTGTCTTATCTGCAACATTGGCTTGTTTTTGTTTGGACCAACATCTATCTTCTGAATGTCCAAACTTCTTACAAAAATCACACTGCACTTTATCTTTGCCTTCTTGATTCATTTGCTTGTTCCAACAGTTTGTCTCAATATGACCAAACTTCTTGCAATAATAGCATTGCTTTTGACCTCCACTTAATCTTTTATCTCCATAAGTTCCTCTTCCCCGAAAAGCACCACGACCACCTCTTCCTCTATAAGAACTTCCTGCTCATCTACCACAACCTCCTTCTTTGTTGCCGCTAGTTGAAGTTTCCTTCACTTGAAATGCCTTTTCAACTGTCTTCAATTCTCTTCTGTTTATTCTCTCCTCATGAGACATCAACGAACTCATCATTTCATCAAAAGAATACACAGCAAGATCTTTGGATTCTTCAATAGCAGCCACTACATGTTCAAAATTTGTTGGAAGACTCCTTAGAACTTTGGAAACTACCTTCTCATCAGATATTTGCTCTCCAAATGATCGCATTTTGTTCACAATTGTTGATACTCTAGAGAGATAAGTTTGAACACCTTCTCCTTCATTCATATTCAGTTTCAAAGTCACGTCGCATAGATTGCAACTTTACTGTCCTTACTCTTATTGAACCTTGAAATTCTTTCTCCAAAATATCCCAAGCTTCCTTTGATGTCTCTGCCATAGAAATTCTTGAAAATATGCTATCATCTATCGCTTGTTGAATGAAAAACAAAGCCTTTGAATCCTTCTTCTTGTTATCATTATTTCTCCCTTCATCTTCTCCAATTTGCACACCATTCACCACAAGATCCCATAAATCTTGTGACTTAAAACAAGGTCTTCATTTTGATACTCCAAAACTCATACTTCTCACCATTGAAGATGAGAATCAAAGGTTGAGAAGTAGTGCTTGTTGCCATGAAAAAATTTCTCAAAATACTTGAATGAGAATCACACACCTTGTTTTTAGAAGAATACATAAAATCTTCTAAAACTTTACTTCAATTCAGAAATTCGACGCCCACTTCAATCGAACCGGGCTCTGATACCACAATGTTGGAGAAATAAAGGAGAAAAGGAAACAAAAAACTGCTTAACGGAATAAAAAAAACAGAGAGCAACTTTTGTTTTTGTCTTACTTCCTTCTTTTCCACACACTTCACTACTGCAGTTAAACGAAATTAAAAATAAAACAAACCGACACTCAACAAGCACCGTTTCACTAACATCGTTTGGTTTAAAAATATATAATAAACTAATTTGGCATTAATTTATAACACCCTCATGGCTTCCCTTCTCCCTGTTTTATGCTCCGGTGATGTTTCGGACCATCGGGTTCAAGGAAAGACAGTGAAAGGATGCCATTGACGGGGAAGACAGCCGTTGACAGTGATTTTTGACAGAGGGTTTAAAGGGAATGTTAGAATTGATTAAAAGAGGTGTTTTAAGTGGTATATTAATAAATATAGAAGTTTAAATATTAAATATGTATTTTTAATAGTTTTAGGTATTATGTATGTAAAAATCCCAAAAAAAAAAATACAACTAATGGTCTCATTCTAAAAAATAAATTAAAAAATTTGCTACCTTTTTCCTGTTCTACCCTTCTCACATAACAACGAAATTGAGAGCTCGTTCTTCTTTTTGGCGAAATATGCAGCAAGGACACGCCTTCTTCTTCTACTCGGCGGCATGCATTTTACCTCTCTGACAGAATCACGTCATGTTGCTTTTGCGTGATCTCATGAGCCCATTTATATTGCCACGAGCCGAGCTCAAGCTTGTCTTTTGAGCTCGACTTGATTTCGAACTTGCGATTTGGCTAACGAGTCGAGCTCGAGTTAGGCATGACTCGAGCTAGACTCGGCATGTTTACACCACTAATATATATAGTGAAGATTTTATCAGCTTACTCTCTTCCTCTCTACTCTCTCTATTTCACATTTTCATTAATAAATTCTCCACTCATTAGACGGATCTACTAGTAAGGTAGGATATCATTTATCGAAGAAATTTGTATTGATTGTTTAATAGTTAAATTGAAATTATCATCTAAACTCATGCTGAAGGACCAACTCATGGTCAGGCAGCGATACGTCACAGTCTTCTGTAGTTGGATTTCTTTCATCCCATATGGGTGTTTCACTCGAGCTCTCACTAGTTTCGGTATCCATTGTCTCATATCCTTCAACAACTTGTGTGGCTTCAGCATCATTTCCCTTATCGAAATGTTTAGTCTGTTGGTGGAGCTAAAAGATCGATGCGCCTGTAGACATCTGATCACTAACACTTGTATGCCCTCTCGTATATGGTTCTAACAATGTAGGACGCTTGCTCAAATTTAAACGGCCTACACATTTTGGTTCATATTGTAGTGAACGTTCACTGACACTAAAGCGATGACTTTGATGTGCAAGAACGGGTATTGCAGTGGTCCTGCAACACACAATACAATGTAATGGTGATGTGTAAATTCAAACACAACATTTTGGCCGGACTATCATTTACATCGAGTTCATATTAGGTGCGTACGAACCTGTCTACTTGATAAGAAGCTATGAGGTCATCATAACCCATTTGATGAGAAGAACTGAGACTTATGTCATGTCTACATAATTGCTCAATTTAAACATATATAATAAAAATATGCCTTTGAGCTTCATTAAGTATGAACTCACAAACCACTTCTTCTGTGACTTAAATTACTGTGTAACCTCTATTATTTGGAAGATGACAAATAAGGTCAAACCGGTAGGTTTCACTATCACGGCACATTGCTCAAAGAATTCTTACATTTAACTGTTCAAATGTAAGATTCTCATTTATTTCCATTGGATGGTTTCTTCCACCGATGTATGAAGGGAACGATGAAATATTCCGTTATCTTCAGATGACCATTGTAATACATAATGAAGTGTGACATTGCACGAAATCTGATCTCCATATGTTCTTTAAAAAGCATTCAAAAAAAATTTTGAATATAATTTTAATTGGATAGATGAAATTTTCTTTCAAAAGACAGTCACACCTATGTTCTTTCAACATTTTCAATGTTACAATCTAATTTAGTTAAAATATTAGCGAGCGACAATATAAAAAAATAAAATTTTAAGTGATAAACAGGCAATTGATGAAAATAGGAGCAAAGTTTAGTAATGACAATCTATTGTACAAATAAAATTTCTCAATATTTTTAGAGAATCTTTAACACAGACTATTATAGTTTGTGATAATCTTAAAGTTGCATGAATATACAAATATTATAGTTTATGATAAACTAATTCCAAAAAATAAAATACAAATGCAAAATTAGATGTGATAGATTTTGTTCTTTAAGTCTATTTATATGTTAAGGGAGCACTATGTTCTTTAAGAGATATCTTATGAATATTAAAGAAAGAGTCAGCTCTTTACGTTCATTTATATAATCTCAAATGCTAAGATTTGAAAGCTCTTCTTCTACTTTTTGCGAGAAAATGTACAAGAAGAGCTTCATTTCATTCAATCTACCAACTGTAACTTTGATGAATATGATTCTCCTTCATTAATGATTCTTATGGCATCCCAACTTCCGATGCTTATCATTCCAGATCATGGATGAGATATCTCTGCAATAAAAACTTAATGTATACGTGTGGTCAGAAAAAAAAAAAAAACTAGCTGCCTATATCAATGGGGAATAGGAAGGCATCGGTGCGCAAGTGGGCTTCATCCGAGTTTTCCATTTCATTTCCTTCGAGATGGCGAAAATGGTGAAGGTGGTGAACTCTTGCTTGGTACCACCAGCTCTCCCCACACCAAAGAGCCCCATCTGGCTCTCCAATCTCGACCTCTTCGCCGCACCCACACACGTTCGTGTCGTCTACTTCTTCCGCAACAGATCCTCTGATCCCTTTCCCTCGCCAGCAGCTTCCATCAAAGCCTCCCTCGCCCGAGTCCTTGTCTCGTTCTACCCATTCGCAGGTCGTTTCGCCAAATCAACCCAGGGGCGCCTTGAGATCAGATGTACCGGCGAAGGGGCTTTGTTCTTTGAGGCTGTCTCTAATCTCACGCTGGATGAGTTCGGAGTCTACAAACCTTCCCTTGACAACTGTCGCCTACTCGTCCCGACGGATGGGTTCAACGCATTGGAGAAGAGCGACGATAGCATACCGATACTCCTGGTCCAGCTCACCTCTTTCAAATGCGGTGGTCTCTGCCTCGGCACTGCTCTCCACCACCAAGCGAGTGATGGCATCGCGGCGACGAGGTTTATGTTCAATTGGGCAGACGCCACCCGTGATCCGACCCTACCCATCTCAATCCCGTGCATCGATCGCACCTCCCTCCGCGCGCGGTCTCCGCCAACGGTCCAATTCTACCACCCTGAATTCGACTTACGGGCACGGCCCGAGAAACAAGAACCCGTCTCATTCACTTTTCTTAATGTCACACCCGCCCAGCTCGTCGCCGTCAAGGCGTCGTGTGGCGACAAATACACTTCCTTCGAGTCTATGGCCGCTCATATTTGGCGATGCACGTGCCTGGCCCGAGGCCCGACCCGACCCGACGAGGAAATTCGGCTTGTGATGACTGCAGACCTGCGCCGTCGCCTGAGCCAAACGCTTCCGAGCGACTTTGTCGGAAATGCGCTTACAGTTACGGTGGCGATTGCGCCTGCGGCGGAGGTGGCGGCTGGGCTCCAGGCGGCGAGAATAAGGGAGGCGATTGAGAAGCTGGATGAAGAATATTTGCGGTCTGCGGTGGATTACCTAGAGCTTCAAGAGGATAAGAGGCGGCTGGCCAGATCTGCGGGGAACTTCGCTGCCACGGATATATCGGTGGGAAGCTGGAATAGGCTGCCGCTGAACGAGGTGGACTTCGGGTGGGGCCCGCCGGAGTTCATGGGACCCGCAATCCTTATCTCCCCGCGACAGTTCCTGGTTTTGTCAAGCCCCGACGGCGGCGTCAAGGTTTGCTGTTCCGTGGAGACGGAGAAGATGGATTCCTTTGTCAAGTTGTTCCACGAGTTGCTTCCAGTTCCAGCCGCTGTGGTAAATGACTCAGATTTGGCAAAGGTAGCCAGCTAAAAATAACTGTGTCAGCACAGTGTTTAAATAAATCATTCAATCAATCGAGAGTAAGATTGCTTTGTATTGTGATTTGTTATGAAATAAGATATAATAAAGTGGATGACTGTTTAAAATTATATCGTCGAAATGGCTGTGAAAGATATCATTTACAGATAGCGATATCTGAAATAATTTCAGCATCTCATAATCAATAAATAATTACATCAAACACAAACTCATCTTGTTTAATTAGTTGAATAGCAAAGCCAGTTCGTGTGAGCTGGCTCAAGCTCCACTCGATATCGAGCTCACGAGCTAAGGTTATTGAGCAGCAAGCTCGAGCTCGAGCTGAAACTCGAGCTCGTTTATTAACCGAGCTTGAGTTCGAGCTTGATGAGGCTCAACTTGTGAGCTCGTGAGAGCTGGCTCATAATTATTTAATTAATTAGTTTTTTAATAACTAGGGTTTCAAAAGATATTTATCAATTCAAGAAAAAGTTGCTTTGCATTAACAAGCATGTACCATTTTCCAAAAAAAAAATAAAAAAATACAACTAATGGTTAGGTTCTCAAAAATAAATTAAAAAAAATTGCTACTTCTGTCCTGTTCTACCTTTCTCACACAACAGCTAAATCGAGAGCTCGTTCTTCTTCTTGGCTAGATTTTTAGTGAGGGCACCCCTCCTCCTCCTATTCGATGGCATGCATTTTACCTCTTTGGTAGAATCACGTCATGCTGCTTTTGCATGAACTCACGAGCCCATTTATATTGCCACGAGCCGAGCTCAAACTCGCATTTTGAGCTCGACTCAAATTCGAGCTCGCGATTTGGGTAACGAGTCGAGCTTGAGTTATACATGATGCGAGATTGACCGGGCTTGTTTACACCCCTAATTGAGATAGTTAAGATTTTATCAGCTTACTCTCTTCCTTTCTACTCTATCTACGATTCAACTCATTAGACGGGTCTGCTAGTAAAGTCGGATATCATTTATCGAATAAATCAGAATTGATTGTTTAATAATTAAAATGAAATTGTCACCGAAACTGTTGCGAGAGATATTATGACCTAGATATATCAAATTCACGATGAATCTCAAGAAATTTTATTGATTCATCATCATTAAATAACATCAATCACATTATTTAGTTAGCTGAATGAAACAATTAGATCAATATTATTCTAAAAATTAGAGGCTAATATTGTATTATTTTGGCTTCGAATAAATTAAACTTTTCAACAAACAACCTAAAAAAATTCATATCCTAATTTTTTTCTTCCATAAATAGATTAGTACGTAGGCCATCTCCAATCAAACGTGAAACAAGCGTTTGCCGTGGCATTTTGGCGTCGCACTGTTTACTTTTTTTTTTTTAAAAGGTTAATATATTTATTTCAAAATATATGTTCTCATTATTAAGATGAAATCCAGCTCCAAATGCATTATTTTTAACTGTAGGTTTTACATTATTATAAATTAGGTTCTTCATTTTAAATATAAAAGTATGATTAAAAATAAATAGAATATATATATATATATATATAGTGTTAGAGATGTAAGATGCTTTTGTCTCCTCAAATGCATTTGTCTTTTGTTGGTGTATGGCATGCTCGGATTACTTGTTTTGGATTTTGTTCTATAGTTCCACAAATTCATGTATTCAATACTGATGATTTAGCCCGAATGTGGATTGCATTGGGTTGTATTCAGCCGTCTCTTATTCAAAGAGAGACTACTGAGAATATCGGAGGATGGTATTTTGATATTTTAGTCAAAAAATCTTTCTTTGACAAGTCTGAAGATTTTGGATCCTACAAAAAAATCTAGAAAACTATAAGATGCATGATTTAGTGATTTACTACATGAGATGGCACATAATATTTTTGTACAGGATTGCCTCAAAGTTGTGGGTGATGAAAAATTTCCTCTTATAATTCCTGGGACTCTTCGGCACTTGTCTGTTCCAACTACAAATCTAGAAAATCTTAAGAAAGATTGGGAGGTTTAAATATTTGCATTCTCTTTTCTTGTTTTGGTCTGAATTATATCTTTTTCATCTTAAGACTGAGCTATATATGTCTGTCAAATCCTCTATAAATTTGTTTTGCATTTTGTTCTATAGTTCCACAAAATCATGTGTTCAATACTGATGATTTAGGCCGAATGTGGATTGCATTGGGATTTAGTCCAAAAATCTTTCTTTGACTAGTTTGAAGATTTAGGATACTACAAAAATATAGAATACTGTAAGATGCATGATTTACTACATGAGTTGGCACATAATATTTTTGTACAGGAATGCCTCAAAGTTGTGGGTGATGAATAATTTTTGTACATGTCTGCCAAATATTATGTACTTATTTTATGCTAAATCTATCTAATCGATTCTTCAGCTTAATATTAATAATGGATCAACAAAACAATCAATCTGCACATTCAACTCAAAGTGTTCGTGAGAAAGTAGATATCGCTTGGAATCATTTTACTGAGTGTAAAACCACTGATGGTAGGAAGAACTACAAATGTCTTCATTGTGGAACAATTTATAAGGGTGTAGGCATAAATAGGATGAAGCAACATCTAGTAGGGATTAAAGGGAATATTGCTTCTTGTAAGAAGGTGCCCCATGATATACGACATCAGATGCAACAAAATTTGAATGAGATATCAAAGAAGAAAAAACAAGCAGAACAAGATTTCTCGTAGATTGATGATCAATTTAGTGAAGATCCAGTTGACGAAGAGAGGGGCTCATGTTCAGTCACAAAATCACAAAGTTCTGATATACATGATAAAGGAATTGATAAAGGAAAGAGAAAAATTGATGAAATTGATAACTTTTTCGCACCTAGAACAAAACCAGGATCACAACCTTCCTTAAAAAGTGTGATGGCATCTAAGGAGGCAGTGCACCGTGCAGATTTAGCAGTCGCTAGATGGTTTTATGACAGCTGCATTCCATTTAATGCTATCAATTCCCCTTTTGTACAAAAGGCTATTGATGCAATTGCTGCAATAGGACCTGGTTACAAATTACCCTCTTTCCACAGATTGAGAGTGAATCTGTTACGGGATGCTAAAGAGGAATGTAAATTATTAATTGAATCTTATAGAAGAACATGGAAAGAAACTGGTTGTACTTTGATGGCTGATGGTTGGACTGATACAAAGAGTAGGACATTAATAAATTTTCTTGTTTATTGTCCTCGAGGAGTTTCATTTCTAAAATCAGTAGATGCATCTGATATCATTAAAGATGTCACAACATTATGCTCACTATTCACTGATATTGTTGAATGGGTTGGTCAGGAGAATATAGTTCATTTTGTAACAGATAATGCAGCAAATTACAAGAAAGCTGGTGAGTTATTGCATGAAAAATTTGGAAATATCTATTGGTCGCCTTGTGCAGCACATTGCATAAATCTCATTCTGAAAGATATTGGAAGCATGCCTTACATTACAGAACTTGCTAGAAAAGCTTCAAAGATTACAATTTTTATTTATAATCATGCTTTCATATTGGCTTGGTTAAGGAAAAGGATAGGTTGGACTGAAATTGTAAGACCTGGAGTAACTAGATTTGCAACAATATTCATTACCTTATGAAGTGTGCATGCTCATAAACATGATTTGCAAGCATTCATCACCAGCAATGCTTACATTCATTCCAAATTAAATAAGACAATGAAGGGAAAAGAGGCAGCCTCAATTATTTTGGATGCAAAATTTTGGAATGACAGCTTCATAATTTCTAAATTATCAGGGCCCCTAATTAGGTTGTTAAGAATTGTTGATGCAGATGAAAAGCCATCTCTTGGATACCTTTATGATGGTATGTACAGAGTTAGAAAAGCAATGAAGGCTATGTTTAAAAATAACAAAAGAATGTACAAGCCTTTCACTAGTATCATAAAGAGAAGATGGGATAATCAATTAAGACAAGGGATACATTCAGCAGCTTATTTTCTCAACCCTCATTTTCAGTATGACAGGAAAAATTACTGCAACAAGCCTGAAGTTATGCAAGGTCTAATAGAATTGATTGGCAATAAAGATATATGTCCTAAACCATCTTTGGCAATGAATGAGGTAAGGCTTTTTCGTGATAATTTAGAAAGTTTTGGGAAGCCCATTGCATCAACATTAGCAAAAGAAATGCAACCAGGTAAGATGACAACATTATGATATTTCATTTTAATATTTATTTGAACAAATTAATATATGTTTAGTTGTTTACTGATTTGTTACATTTGTAGATGAATGGTGGAAGATGTTTGGCTCTAGTGCACCAAACCTACAGAAAATGGCTATTAGAATTCTTAGTCAGACATCATCTTCATCAGGTTATGAGAGGAACTGGAGTGTGTTTGAGCAGATTCATACAAAAAGACGAAATCATCTTGAGCACCAAAGGCTAAATGATCTTGTATATATTCGTTACAATCTCAATTTAAGAAATAGGTACTATTTGAAACTTCTTTAAATATTTTTTAAATAATGATGCACATTTTATTATCAATTATTTTATAACAATCATGTAGGTTGCATCTTAAAAAAAGAAGTTATGATCCTTTGGACTATACAAGTATTGAACTTATTGACTTTTGGATCCTTGATGATGAACCAACTCCAGAATTGCATTTAGAAGACTTGGAGTCAGAAATTTACAAAGATGATGCAATTCCTATAGATATAGAACCAAACTTTATATCATCTACACCAAACCCAAGTAAGATTGTTGATAGACTTATATCTTTTGAGTATAATATAAAATATGGACTTATTAGTTTCACATTAATAATTTGCAGATGAAGACAACTTAGCTAATATATGTGATGAAGATGACATACCATGTGAGGATGCAGAATTATTTGGGATGCAAGATTTTGGTGAAGGAGAGTTTGAGAATCCATTATTCGATCACACAAATTTAGTGGATGATTATTAGATTCACTATGAGTGTTTTGAGTTTTGAGTTTTTATATGTAAACTGATATAAACAATTGAATGCCAATTATTACTTTTTTGTCTCTATGGTATTTAGTTAAAACTTTTTTATCTTTATGAATATTGAGTTTGTCATATCAATTACTAGAAAGTGTCATAATTTTGCTATAAATTATGAAGATGTATGTTATATGTTGTCTATTTTATATTTTTTTAATGTCTATTTTGTCATATATTTTACTTCATTTTCTTTTGCTCATTTCATTTTTTCAACAATTTTACATGATAGAGAAAGAGAATTGAAGATGGTTGTATTCATTAACATTCAACACACAATAGAGCTCAACAAAAGGTGTGTTATACTATTATTTCACTTATTTGCTTATGTTTTATAAATTTCATTGATGCCATATTTATATTATTCATTTATTTGATTAGTTTGATATCAAAATGAAATGTATAGTAAATATATTAGAGGAATTTTTTAAATTCATTTATAATTTTAAATAATATTATTATTTATTACGTCATCCGGTTCGACCGGTCGAACCGGTCGAACCGTGAACCTCTCATTCTTCCGGTCTGTTGTTCGGTCCGGTTTTTAAAACGTATATATATATATATATATATATATATATATATATATATATATATATATATATATATATATATATATATATATATATATATATATAAGAAAGAATATAACCATAATATTTTTTTATTAAAAATAAATATTGTAGAAAAATAATCAAAATTAAGTAAGAATAAAAAGAGATAATTATTTTTATATTTTTAATGATTTTGCATTTAAATTATTAAATTTAAAAAGTTATGAGGTTGACTGAGGAATCAATTTGACTAATTGAATCATTCAGCCTTACTTTTTGGATGTTTGGGAAATCATAAAAGGATCATAGAAATATAAAACAATATGACTCAAGAGCGGTCCGACCCATAGATTTTCCGGTTCGGGTCCAGTAGACCAAGAAACGGTGATGTTGCCGAAGCAAACCGGCTTTCAGTTCGTGACAACGCAAATAACCGGGTCAGTGTAACGCACAAGCAAACCCTAGCTGCCTTCTTTTTCTAGCACCGGAGTACAGAAGATGGAGGAACGGGATCCGTGGCTCACCGTCGACAAACTCGAACACTTGATTGCCTGCTTCTTCATCAGCGTTCTCGTCGCCACCCTCGCCCGTCGGAGCCGCCACTCCTTCATCTGCCGGCGGAGCGTGGCGCTGGGCTCCGTCACTGCCCTCGCTGCCGGCGCAGCCAAGGAAGCCAGCGACGAGATCAGCCTCTGGAAATCTGCCGGCGGATCAGTCCGAGACGCCGCCGCCGATGCCCTTGGCGTCGCCCTAGCTGCCGCTCTCCTTGCCCTCGCCGACAGTCTCAAGCCCTCCGGCCAACGACGACGCAGTTCGGATCCAGATCAGCAAGATTTGTTTGTTGTTTAGATTTGTAGAGATGGATCAGTTTCAAATCCATTTTTTACTCTTTTTTTAAGTCCCATTAGTTTTGGGCTCCCTCTTGTTTTATTTTTTTTAAATAATAATTTTTAAATTCTATAAAAGTAGGATTTCAAGATTTTTTTTAATTTATTTAGAAGTGAATCCAATACAAAATAATATTTGGATTTTTGGATGTCCTTAGAATATTTTTTGATATATTTCAAATTGGGCAAAATTAGGCAAATTGAAAATACATTGATCTTAAATGAAATTCTCACACAGGAAGTTTCGTAATACCTCGTCCCAGAAGCCTCATAATTCTGAAAAAATAAAAAAAATTGAGAAAAGTTATAATAACAAGTTTGAGGTAATGACTATAGCTAACTCGAGCTACAATTGATTGATCGGTGACTCCGAGGGTATTCTTGTTGTGATTTGGGTGAATCGGTTTGTTCATGTGAATTCTAATCCAAGTCTATGTTATTTAGATTTTTGATGATTACAAAAGTTTATTGTTTGTCTAATTCATCTTCTAACATATATTTGAGTTTTTTGTGTTATGTGTACTAAAGTATTTTTCAGAAAATTCACACTCTAGATTGTTAAAGACTTCAAGTTCATTTGTTCACTGTAAATGAAGTCTATAATTTTTCTTTTTCTTGAGTCTGAGAGAGTGTGATTGTAAGTTGGATAACTGTGCACACACACACAATGGGGGAGTAAAAAGTTTAATTTTTAAACTGATAGTACAGTACGATTTGAAATCGTACGGGACGATCATACAGTACGAATACTATTCATACATGAGCTTTTGCTGTACGAACTGCTCAAAATTTGGTTCGTTTATATGTTCGTACGGGACGAATCTAGCGGACGAAGCTCATTGACTTGATCGTCTAAGCATTCGTACGGGATGAAATGTTCGGACGAAGCTCACTGACTTAATCGTCTAAGCATTCGTACGGGATGAAATGTTCGGACGAAGCTCACTGACTTGATCGTCCAAGCGTTCGTACGAGACGAACTGTTCGTACGAACAGGTCTGACTTGTTCGTCCGATGAGTCGTACGGGACGAATTGTTTAAAGTATGTGAACTATTCATATAATATGATTGTCGATCGTACGGGACGATCGGCATGGACTTAACTTGAAAATTTAGTTTTTGGACGATTTTTTCTGTCCTAAGTATAAAAATGACTCAAAACTGTTTGAAGAAAAAATCCTTCTGCCAAAATTCTTTTGGGAAGTGAGAGGAGAGTGATTGGGAGAGTGTTTGGGAGTGAGTTTTGAGAGATCTTTCAAGAGAAAATTATGAGGAGATTCACAAGGTTATCCAATTGAGAGGATTTCTTTTACTTGCTCTTCGAGCATCTTTCTAGTTCCTTGGAGACTTTTGCAAGAGCATTGTTCGAAAGGATTCCGGTTCTCTACCGCACTTGGAGAGTGAAAAGGACGACGATTCTCTGCCGCACTTGGAGGGTGAAAAGGATGACGGTTCTCTGTCGCACTTGGAGGGTGAAAAGGACGACGGTACTCTGCCGCACCGGGGTTGGTGGAAGAGAGTTTGTAAAGGCTTCTCCGCCTTGCTGTGGGGGCAAAAGGAGAGTCACTTGATTTTAGTGCAATACCTAGAGAAGGAGTCTCTAGGGAGTGGATGTAGGTCGTGTTTGACCGAACCACTATAATTTCTGGTGTTTTCTGTTCACTATTTATTTTTCTGTATT
The DNA here is from genome assembly GCA_019925795.1 of Dendrobium chrysotoxum. Classification (NCBI taxonomy): domain Eukaryota; kingdom Viridiplantae; phylum Streptophyta; class Magnoliopsida; order Asparagales; family Orchidaceae; genus Dendrobium; species Dendrobium chrysotoxum. The sequence continues at coordinate 5,038,914 of CM034302.1, read as the reverse complement.
TCTATTTTCTGCAGTTTATTCTCGTTGTGGTTGAATTTCTGTTTTAAAAGAAAGAGCAAAAAAATATCTCTGTTCGTACTATATGAAGTTATATCGTACTGTACGATTAGCTTTTAAATTTTCTATAATATCAAGAGTAATTTTAAAAAGAACTAATTCACCCCCCCTCTTGGTTAGCCTAGGGACATTGAATAATAGGTCTAACAACCTGTTTGCACTTTCAAGTGGTATTAGAGCTAATTTCAAAATAACTGTTTTAAATACTGTTTAAAATTTCGATCATGGCTAATTTTGGAAATAGAAATACTATGGAAGGATACTCGATCACTAGACCACCGTTATTTGATAATATTCCTTTTGATTTTTGGAAAACTCGCATGTCTACTTTTCTGTAATCACTTGACTATCGTATGTGGATGTTAGTTCAGGATGGTTATACTGAACCAACTAGGATTGTAGAAGGAATAAGAGTTCAAACACCTTTTGCAAACTGGACTGTAGAAGAACGTGAACTAGCTCAACTGAATGCTAAGTGTTTGAATAGTTTCTTTTATGCTTTAAAATCAGAAGATTACATGCGTGTGTCTACCTGTAAATCAGGAAAGGAAATTTGGGATAGACTTTGCATCACATATGAAGGTACGAATGAAGTGAGATAAACTAGATTGAACATTCTCTTGCACGACTATAAAATTTTTCACATGAAACAGAATGAATCAATCTCTGACATGTACACTCGCTTTACACACATAGCCACTTCATTGCATGCTTTAGGTAGGGAGTTAACAAATGCTGAGAAAGTTAACAAGATATTACGTTGTTTACCTCCTGCATATGATGCAAAGATAACTGCAATAACAGAATCTAAAGATTTGAATATTTATTCTATTGACAATCTTCTTGGATCACTAATTGCTTATGAGCAATCGGTGACTCAAAGACAGATTGATGCAGGTGAGAAGCGAAAGGAGAAGAACATTGCTTTAAAGGTGGATGACTCTGAAAGTGATTAATCGCTACCTGAGGACGAAGAGGATATTGCCCTGATGACGAGGCAATTTAGAAGTTTCCTAAAAAGGAAGCAAAGAAGACGCCAGAATTAGAATAAGGGTAAGTTCCAGAAGAATGTCAAGGCTTTGAATGAAGTCATTTGCTATGAGTGCAGAAAGCCAGGTCACATCAAGACAGATTGCCCCAATCTCAAAGGAAATCCTAACAAGGAGAAGACCGAGGAGAAACCAAAGGATAGAAGGGGTAAAAAGAGAGTACAACGAGCTTTCTGGGTGGACTCAGCTTCAGATTCATCAGAAACAGCACCAGAAGAGGAAGTTACCAATTTGTGCTTAATGGCTGATAATCTCGACCATTCAGATGAGGATGAGGTATGTGATTTAAGCTATGAAGAATTATTTGAAGTTTCTGAACACATATATTCTGCATATAGGAAACTTAAGAAACTGTATGCTAAGTTAAATTTGGATTACATAGAGCTGCAAAAAGATTATGAGATCCTCAGAAAAGATCATGCATTAATTGATAGCAACCACATGACTTTGTTGGATGAGTATGATGATTTAAACAAACAGCACAATCTTTTAAAATCATCACATGCTGAATTTGTAAAAGATTTTAAGACTTTTATGGATGAATCAGATTCTAAAGAGCATGAGTTGAAAATTGATAATTCGATTTTAGAAAGTGCCAATGCATATCTTAAAGTTCAGATTAAAGCACTTAAGGAAAACAAAATACCACATAAGCTTGAAGAGTTTCATGAATCTTACCACAAGAACATTGACTTAAGATCTAAAAAAAAAATTTTTAGGAAGAATAAATTAGTGAATCCCTTTCCAGGGATAAAGTGTTTTTCTTGTGATAGTTTAGGACACATTTCCCATACCTGTACTTTGAAGTATATAAGACATTTAGTATGGAGACCTAAGGTGCAGAAACCACAACATATCACACATGCATCTGGTTTAAAGTTGTCAAGAGGTGAACCCAAACTTGTTTGGGTTTCCAAGGCTAATGTTTGATCATTTTGCAGAAACACTCTCACAGAAGACCTCGTGAGAGTATTTGGTACCTGGACAGCGGATGCTCAAAGCATATGACCGGAGATACAAATCAATTTATATCGCTAGAAGTCAGGAATGGAGGCAAAGTGATGCTTGGAGATAATACCACCAAGAGAGTGGTAGGTACATGTATAATTGGAAATTCAAAAAATTTTGTTATTGAGAATGTACTATTAGTTGAAGGCTTGAAACACAATCTGTTGAGTATTAGTCAATTATGTGACAAGGGCTATCATATTAAATTTTTACCTACAAGTTGTGTTATTAGTCTAAATGGAACTGTTATTTTAAATGGTGATAGGGTAAACAATGTTTACATGCTAGATTTTAATTCTGCTAAAGCATCTACTGCCTTGTGTCTGAAAACTGTATCTGATGAATCATGGTTGTGGCATAGAAGGCTTTGTCATGCTAGCATGAAAAATCTTAGGAAAATCACTCAAAAGCAACTGGTTAGAGGAGTACCCAAATTGGATTTTACTAAAGATCACTTGTGTGATGTATGTCAACTAGGAAAATAAGTGAGATCCTCATTCAATTCTATCAAGAAAATTAGGACTAGCAAGCCCCTAGAAATTCTTCACATGGATTTATTTGGACCTGTTAGTACCTTAAGTTTAGGAGGAAAAAGATTTGGGTATGTTATTGTGGATGACTATACTAGATTCACCTGGATTAGATTTTTGAATCATAAGAGTGAATTATTTGATGAGTTCAGAGATTTTGCCACTTAGATTCAAAGAAAACTTGATTTTGAAATAGTTAGTATCCAAAGTGATCATGGGGGAGAATTTGAAAATGAAATGTTTAATGATTTTTGCAAATCTCTTGGAATTGAACACAACTTCTCAGCACCGAGAACACCTTAACAGAATGGAGTTGTAGAAAAAAAGAACAGGATATTAGTGAAAACTGCTAGGGCCATGTTGGCAGAATATTCACTTCCTAAATATTTTTGGGCTGAAGCAGTTAGTACAGCATGTTATGTATTGAATAGGGTGTACATAAGGTCTAAATTGAATAAGACACCCTATGAACTTCTTAAAGGTAGAAGTCCCAATCTCTCACATCTACATATTTTTGGATGTAAAGTGTTCATTCATAATAATGATAAAACTCTTCTAGGAAAATTTGATCCGAAATCAGATGAAGGAATCTTTCTAGGATACTCAAGTGTTGGAAAATCCTATAGAGTTTTTAATAAGAGGACATTGGTAGTTGAAGAGACCACACATATTATTTTTGATGAATCCTATGATAGTAAATGGTCTAAGATGGATGAAGATGAGGTTGAAGTGATAAACCAAAAACTTGAAAATCAAAAAGTTGAAGATAAGGTTGAAAAAGAAGAGGAAAACCAATTGCCTATAGAATGAAAATTTGTAAGGAGTCATCCAAAAGAATTGATTTTAGGTGAACCAAGTGAAGGAGTTAGGACTAGGCATGGTTTGAGAAAAGAAGTGAATCATTCAGCATTTATTTCAATGATAGAACCCACAAATATAGAACAAGTACTTTTAGATGAATTTTGGATATTGGCCATGCAAGAGGAGTTGAATCAATTCAAGAGAAATAATGTTTGGGAATTAATTGAACGACCAAAAGATCAAAGTGTAGTTGGGACTAAGTGGGTATTCAAAAACAAGATGAATGATTCAGGAGTAATTGTTAGAAATAAGGCTAGATTAGTAGCTAAGGGGTATAACCAAATTGAAGGAATTGATTTTGAGGAGACATTTGCCCCTGTAGCAAGACTTGAAGCAATAAGAGTTTTGTTAGCCTTTGTCTGTTTTAAAGATTTTAAATTGTACCAAATGGATGTTAAAAGTGCCTTTCTAAATGGGGTGATAGAAGAGGATGTGTATGTTGAACAACCTCCAGGCTTTGAAAATTCTAAATACCCTAATCATATTTTCAAATTGAAAAAGACATTATATGGACTAAAACAGACACCTAGAGCATGGTATGAGAGGTTAAACACTTTCTTGTTAAATCGATCATTTGTTAAAGGAAGTGTGGATACCACTCTGTTTATGAAAAGACTTGAGAATGAAATACTCATTGTACAAATATATGTGGATGATATCATCTTTGGATCAACTGATAAAGCTCTATGTAATGAATTTTCAAAAACAATGAGTAGTGAATTTGAGATGAGTTTGATGGGTGATTTGACTTATTTTCTTGGGTTTAGCATAAAGCAAAATGAGGAAGGGATTTTTCTTTGTCAATCTAAATATGTTAAGGAAATTCTCAAAAAGTATGAAATGGATAATGCTAAACCAGTCACTACACCCATGAGTTCCTCAGTCCTATTAGATAAGGATCCAAAGAGAAAATCTGTTGATTAAAAGAAGTTTAGATGAATAATTGGATCTTTGCTTTATTTGACTGCTAGCAGACCTGACATTATGTTTAGTGTTTGCTTATGTGCTAGATTCCAAGCTGATCCAAAAGAATCACATTTGACAGCAGTAAAAAGGATCTTAAGATATCTTTTGGGAACTCAAAATTTAGAAATTTGGTATCCTAAGAACAGTTCTTCTTTTGATATAATTGGATACTCAGATTCAGATTTTGCAGGCTGTAGGGTGGATAGGAAAATTACTTCTGGAACATGTCAGTTCATTGGAAATTCATTAGTATCTTGGTCCAGTAGAAAACAAAATTCAGTAGCACTTTCTACAGCTGAAGTAGAGTACATTGCCTTAGAGAGTTGTGTAGCACAGGTGCTTTGTTTCATGTCTTCCTGGCCAACATGACCTTTAACGAGGATCACACAGCCATTTCTTCTTATGTCCTTAAACAAAAGGTTGTGATAATTAAGGAGGACCTAGGGGAATATGTTCATCTTAGAACTCAAGGGGTTAGAGCTCATACCTTCTCCACTAGACCTGAAACCAGTTGGTCCGAAATTAACCGAGTTCTTAGAGGTGTATGCTCACCCACACATGTCTCCCGGGTACATACACTGAATCAAAATGCAAGGATAATACAACATGTGCTTAGGACATCAATTATCCCTAAAGCAGGAGATAGGGTTAATATGACTCCACTTCTTTCCTCAACCACTTTTTTGATTATGACGGGTCAACCCATTGATGAAGCACAATTGATTTTAGACTACATCTATTATCTTTCAGATATTGGTTTGGCTAGTGTAAAGAGGAAGAAAAATATTGCTTTAGGACATGTTGTGTGTTACATTCTAGAGAGGAAGTACAACCTAGTTCATCCTTCCTGTCCTTCTGAACTCCCACTGTACTTTACCGATGCTTCCTTTAGAGCGTTATTTGGGAAAGAGGGTACAGCAGACAGCTCAGATGATGAGCCTCCTTCAGCTTCTGCTCCTTCAGGTGCACCCTCAACTGCACCTGGACCTCCACAGGATTTCTATCAAAACATGGTCCAACGTTTTGATAGAATGGACCAAAGGTTTGATGACATGGAGGCTCATTTGAAGAGGCAGGATGATCAGTTTGATGCTGTAAACACAAATATTGCTACTCTGAACAGCTACTTTGCGTTGTTTGGTGCTCCACCACCTCCTCCAGATCAGGGCCCTTCTCAGTTCTAGCTTGTTTTGCTATGGTTTAGTTTGGATGTGATTGTGTTACTCTTTGTATGTTTTAGACTGTTTTTATATTGTGGTGAGTGTTTGTTTTGGATATGATAGCAAGTTTTTCTTTAAAGGTGTGCTTCAGTGTATAACTTACTATGTTATATGTTATAAATTATCTAGTAATGAAATATTCCAGTGTTTCTGTGCTTATTCTTTTTGTGTTAGTGAATGGCCTTGTTGTTTTTTTTTCTCCCCTTCAATTCACTTGATTATAGTTGATTATTGATCTAGAATGTTATTTGACTTCAAATTATAATTGAAAATACTATGCATAACTTTAAATTTTCAAATTTTTTAGATTTCATTATGTATTTGGTGTGGATTAGAAGATCTTTCTTAAATCTTATTTAGACATGTATTATTCAGTCTAAATTAGTGTATTTTTGATGTTTTAACATTATTCTTACTGTCTAAATCTTTGTGTTTGATTATTGTATTTGTGACTAAGAGATAATGTTCTTGGAAAGAATCTTACATTTAAAGTAAAGCTTGAAAAGATGCACAAAATGTGCCACACAAGAAAAGATACGCAATGACGCCAAATGTGAAAAGACACACAAAGTGTGTCATACAATAAAAGATGCGCAGTGTCGCCAAATTTTAATAAGGCACAAAATTAGCCTACATTTTGAAAAGATGCGCAAAGTCGCCAAATTTTCTTTCCTTTAGCATTTTTTTTCTCTATTTTCACTAATCAATAATTGTCACTGTAGACTTAGAATTTTGGTAATGTTATCTCATCTTCTCTACAAAATTGAGACTGCTAATACGTCTAATACATTACTATTTTAGATCAACTTTTCTTCTCCTTAACATACTATGCAATCTAACATTTTTTTTTGAGAATTTATGATTTGCATCTCAATTGAATATTGTAGTTAAACTTCATTTAACATTATTCATCTTTTCAACTACCTTTAAGTGACCTTTTTGCTGTTAGCAAAAGGGGGAGAGTTTTTATTGTTTGACTTATGTATATTATGTGGTATTTTATATGTGTTATTTTGTATGTTATGTACATGTTATGTGCTATTTATTTGTTTGACTATTTGTTTGTTTGTTTGTGCTATTTTTTTTTCATGTGCTTGTGTTATCATTTCTACACTCTTTCCTTCCCTTCCCTTGTTTATTCCATGTAAAATTCTCTATCCTCATATATCTTGATTCTCTATCCTCATATGTCTCGATTAGTCTTTAAGGGGGAGCTTAGGGATAGGATGAGTCACTTTAGGGATCTTTTATTTAGGGGGCGTGTAGTTCTTTTATTTAGGGGAGTACATTTAGTGGATGTTAGAAGATTTATTGTTTTATGTATTTTATTTCAAACAATAGTTGTTTTGCCATCATAAAAAAGGGGGAGATTGTTGTGATTTGAGTGAATCGATTTGTTCATGTGAATTCTAATCCAAGTCTATGTTATTTAGATTTTTGATGATTACAAAAGCTTATTGTTTGTCTAATTCATCTTCTAACATATATTTGAGTTTTTTGTGTTATGTGTACTAAAGTATTTTTCAGAAAATTCACACTCTAGATTGTTAAAGACTTCAAGTTCATTTGTTCACTGTAAATGAAGTCTGTAATTTTTCTTTTTCTTAAGTCTGAGAGAGTGTGATTGTAAGTTGGATAACTGTGCACACACACACAATGGGGGAGTAAAAAGTTTAATTTTTAAACTGATCGTACAGTATGATTTGAAATCGTATGGGACGATCGTACAGTACGAATACTATTCGTACATGAGCTTTTGCTGTACGAACTGCTCAAAATTTGGTTCGTTTATATGTTCGTACGGGACGAATCTAGCGGACGAAGCTCACTGACTTGATCATCCAAGCATTCGTACGGGATGAAATGTTCGGACGAAGCTCACTGACATGATCGTCCAAGCATTCATACAGGACGAAATGTTCGGACGAAGCTCACTGACTTGATCGTCCAAGCATTCGTACGGGACGAAATGTTCGGACGAAGCTCACTGACTTGATCGTCCAAGCATTCATACGAGACGAACTGTTCGTACGAACAGGTCTGACTTATTCGTCCGATGAGTTGTACGGGACGGATTGTTTAAAGTATGTGAACTATTCGTACAATACGATTGTCGATCGTACGTGACGATCGGCACGGATTTAACTGAAAATTCAGTTTTTGGACGGTTTTTTCTGTCCTAAGTATAAAAATGACTCAAAACTGTTTGAAGAAAAAATCCTTCTGCGAAAATTCTTTTGGGAAGTGAGAGGAGAGTGATTGGGAGAGTGTTTGGGAGTGAGTTTTGAGAGATCTTTCAAGAGAAAATTATGAGGAGATTTACAAGGTTATCCAATTGAGAGGATTTCTTTTACTTGCTCTTCGAGCATCTTCCTAGTTCCTTGGAGACTTTTGCAAGAGCATTGTTCGAAAGGATTCTGGTTCTCTGCCGCACTTGGAGAGTGAAAAGGACAACGGTTCTCTGCCGCACTTGGAGGGTGAAAAGGACGATGGTTCTCTGCCGCACTTGGAGGGTGAAAAGGACGACGGTACTCTGCCGCACCGGGGTTGGTGGAAGAGAGTTTGTAAAGGCTTCTCCGCCTTGCTGTGGGGGCAAAAGGAGAGTCACTTGGTTTTAGTGCAATACCTAGAGAAGGAGTCTCTAGGGAGTGGATATAGGTCGTGTTTGACCGAACCACTATAAATTCTGGTGTTTTCTGTTCACTATTTATTTTTCTGCATTTCTATTTTCTATAGTTTATTCTCGTTGTGGTTGAATTTCTGTTTTAAAAGAAAGAGCAAAAAATTATCTCTGTTCGTACTGTACGAAGTTATATCGTACTGTACGATTAGCTTTTAAAATTTCTAAAATATAAAGAGTAATTTTAAAAAGAACTAATTCACCTGTTTGCACTTTCAATTCTTACAAACATCTCTAAGCAAAATTCAATGACTTGTATCAATATAAATGTGTCACATATATCGTTACCTACAAGCATAATTCGAGAGCCTATATATAATTTATTCTAGTATTTTCAATTCTTAACTTCTCATAACAAGTTCATTAAAACACTAAGATTTACAACACATCATCATATAGAGTTGCTCATAAATGAGGAGATTAAACATCCTAAACACTTCCATCGTCATCCATAAAATAACTCCTACAATCTAAATCTCACCTAATATGAACATGTTCACTAACAATTTTTTCATATGTATTTCACACATATCCACATACATAAATCATTATATCATAATGACATATTTGATTATCAAGTTAGAACACCTTCTCCAAAGGTTTTACTCATTTTATGAAACAAACAACAACACACATATATAATAAGATGAGTATAAAGCCCAATATATTTCACTATTCTCAAATAAACGACACACACAGATATAAAGGTTGAGCATAAAGCCTATTATGTCACAGTAAACCCAACAAAAAATTCAATACACGAGAAAAACAACAATGCATAATGATCATGTCATAAATCATAATATGTCTTTACATCTATCAGGTTATTGCGATGAACAAGAACATGTTGAATCTAGTGACATATGTCAAAGAGTAACTAAGGCTTCATTTGGGGAAGCTTTTTTTTCCTTTTTTTAAATGAAGTTTTTTAATACAAAAATATTTTGAACTAGAAATTTTTGTTCTAAAAAGCTGTTTTAAAAAACAATAAAAAAGTTATCCCAAATGAAATATAAGATTATGCATGTTGTGTTTAACATCTACACAGTTGTATAATCAGGGACAGAAGCTTAATTTGATGTCAATTCTTCAAGGAAGAACATACTAATATAGTAATACATACATGACTAGTCATAATTCAGAATGTCACAATAAGTAAATGAATAACAAAGATATCAGATATAAGAACATTGTAATATATAAATGATTTATCATCAAACTTCCATGCAGGTAAGATATTTTTCTAGCTAGATGATAACAAAATTTCTCATATGACATTATTATTTTTAGATATTTATATAAGTATCTTAGGTGAAAATATAATAAAGCAGCATCCCTAATCCATCGACAAAACAGAAGCAGCACCAGATTCCTAAGTATTTGAATGAAAGCCGATTGGAAGACTTTTTCACATAGGAAATAGAGCAAACCCAACCAACATTCTCTTATATGCCCAACATTCTTAAAAATCACACAAATCATATAGCAAATGATAATAGAACGGATAATACGAATTAACATGTGCATAACAGAATATAAATTAAGTTGTGTAATGTTAAATGATGCAACTTATAGTACTAACAAAAAACGCAATAAAATGTTTGTAAGAACCTCATCATAAATTTAAATGCAATATTACAGATCTGATGGACAAAGAAGCTTCAAATACTATAAGTCGTCCACATGTAACTCATACATAGATTATCCAAAGAACCCATCATTACATCTCACATCACACAACCAAAATCACCATGCAAACATTGAATCACCCTATTAGGCTTAGGAATGACATAAATGCAAGTACAGAAGAATATGTCAGTTAGTTATATTTCGCACTACATGCATATTCAGTATTACATAAAAAAGATAGTCCCATGTTGAGTATGCAACAAATACCATATACTAAATAATAGAATTAGTTCATGGTAACACAAATAACAAATCATTGAATGACAAAATATACACAAGTTCTATATAGCGACAACCCATACAATGATAGTGTGAATTGCAAAATATGGTGTCCTATAATATAAATAACCAAAAATACTCATAAAAAAAGAATTTAATAAAATATGGCATATACACAATAACAAGTCTTCCATATTATAGAGATGAATGTCTGAAAGAGTACGTGAAAAATACTAAATAACTTCACATTAAAACGTGTAATCAAAAGTAATAGTATATGCAAAATTATTGAATGATATGCCTATACAAGTATGTAGGAACTCTGATAGAATAATAAAAAGTGTGTAGGGGCCATAGAATACATCACAATAGGTGTAATAACATTCATGGGTTAGATGCTCGATGGTTTCACTATGGTGACAATTATGCAAGTTAAATATTGAACAATTACCACATGACTCTTATATTTCATCTTAAATAGTAAAGAAAGCATGACATATGATGGAAGCCTTGCCAAATCTAGTCATACATACGCAGTGCTGTGTAGGATTATATGAGTAGCTATACGCTATAAATCAAAGTGTATATAGTCAATGAAATTCGATAGAACATGGATAGCAATCACATGAAAGAATACTACAAGAAATTATGTTAAATATAACATTTATTAAAATTTAAGGTAGGGGAATAGTGTCCTACCTAGAGTAAATCAATTTCTTAAGTTGGCTTGATGCATGAATCAAACTGCCAAGGCCTTCAAATCCAATATTTCCCCATCCTCCCTCTCTATTCCCCTCAACTTCTTTCTTACTTCTCTCTCACAGTTCGATGGAGGGGAGAAGGCATGGAAAATGAGAAAAAAGAATAATGGGAGGAAATTTAGTCAACTTCCATTTTTTAAATTTTTTGTAAAAGTTAAAGTCACAAAAGTAATTGATGCCCAAATTAATAAATGGCTTATAAAAAAATAAAAAAATGCGTAAAATTTATCTTAACATTCATATTTCTTGAATTCATATTTCTAATGTTCTCTTTACTTTATATTCTCGTTTAGGTTTTTCTTACAATATATATTTAATGCTGCTCATATCTTTTGAATTTTCTCCATATATTTATTTACATAGTTAAAGAGTCAAAAGTTTATCGTAACATTCAATAACTTGATAGGGAATATATAATAATATCCAAGGGTGACTATGAGAGAACATGACTCTCGCAAGCATATTTCATAAGCAGCTCATGTCAGTCTTTTAAAGTCAAACTTTCAACAAAAAAACTGAAGTTAATATTTTATAAAATTAATATTTATATTCCATCACCCAAATCATAAAATTTACCTACTGGCCTTTTCTAGCTCCTATGTCCTATTCTACCACTCAAATCAAACCTTAGAAGAATTTGTATTTAGAAATTAGTGGTTCTCAAAAGTGTTGCTAAATTTTCCATCAAAATCATGCAATTAGTTCTTTTACCACTCTTAAATAAGATATTTGCATCGTAATTTACAAAACCTTCTAGTGTTCTACAAATGCAAACACATTTGACATTTTGATATGATTTTGCCTTTTCTGCTTTTGCCACATGTTAGAATATCTCCTTTCATGTATATATATCCTCTTTTTTAACTTTCAAATGGCGAGAATCCTTACCATGATACACAAACAACCATAACCAATAAGTGCAGTCATGAAAATCACAACCGAACTTATTATGTTTGCTATACAAAGACATTAGTGTAGACATTCACAGAATAAAATTAACTAGATAACAACAATTATTAACACAACTTGTTATTACTGTCAGTTAAGTGAAGCCTAAGAACACATGAAATGATGATAAATGTGTTCCCTCCCACCAAAAGATGAAAACCAAGCATAACTCAATAAATCATTGGGAAAGTTATTAACATCCATTTTCCCTCAAAATTAAAAAAGAAAAAAAGTTATTGTTTAAGTTACTATAAAAAAGGTTCATCCCACTCCATTCCTCCTCTCTTTCCCAGTAATCTTATAGCATACTGTATCAAATCGAATTCTTAGCTGGAAACTCTAAATGATACCGTCCTCCTAATTGATAAAGCTCTAATGTATACAGTCCTCCAACTCCCTTGTAGAATGTTTAAGCACCTTTACAAACCACTTTTAGACTTCATAGAAGCAGTTTAAACCGCCTCTACTTAGATATTTAAACACCTCCAAACATCTTTTAACTGTGGAGGAACAATAGTCATTTGGCCAAATTAACAATTACGTAAAAGCAATCACTCGCATTCCCAATGTTTATTAGCGTCACCTTAGCAGTTTTGAGGAGTGCGTAGAGCAATAAATCAAAATCTAGACAACTAGCAAATTATACTTTTCTGAGCTTAAGTTACCAAATGCCCTAATAAAGCCATAGAATTTCTCATGTCTGACAAAGAATGCCCAAATGAATATCTGATTTATCATGATACTTCTCATCCCAATTCCTGCAAATTTCAATTTCTATTTTATTTCCACCATCGCATTTACATCTTCACTTGTAATGCTGGAAGATATAGTATCAAATCAATGAACAAAATAGTATCCATGGTCCGGGTTCATAGACTCAACCAACAAAGTTCTAAGCAAACTTACAAGAAAGAAATACAAATTTAATCAAGGAAAGAGAGCCAGCTTCCCCGAGAAAAAATCCAACTCCTAAAAAGATCATTTAAGAATACGCCAAGGCCTACTCGTTGATGGGTTGCCAGTAGTCACCGCAATAGCGATCATGATCAACACTGATGATCACGTAGACAACATAGATGATGCCAGGGAGGTAGCCCAGGATGGTGAGGAAGAGACAGATGAAAAACTCGAGTTGTTGCATGAGGTGTAAAAAAAATCCTGGAAACGAATAATGAGATTGCTTGGGTAATCAGTCGGAGAAGAAAATGATGGAAGTAAAAGGAATAGTTAAGAAATTCCTTACACTGCAACAGCCATGGAGGAGGCAAACCCCAAGCGGTGGAAGAAGGATGGCAATCAGTATCTCGAGACATTTACAACAAAAACTCATCTTTCTGGCTTTTCGCCCTACCCTTTCTCGACTCTTCCGATCAACGGAGGTATTCAGTATTCGGATTTCTCTGCACCGTTGTAGGATAGGGCTTGTCTAGTACGACTGAAGGAAGCAAATTTTTATATTTCTGAATCATTTTTTATAACATTGACAAAAAATTTCAAAATCATAACATTTTAATATTTTGCTATTTGAGAGCAAAATCCATCTTTTGAAAAAATATTTATGATTATAAAAAAACTTTATAAAACAGATAAATAGGTATAATAACACAAAAAAATGATATTTATATGTAAAATATCTATAAAAATCTACTGCAAACTCATAATTCAAATATTTATTCATTATTAATTTTATAAATTTTAGTTGTATCAACATTTGAGGGTTATTTGGATTTAAGCATTAAAGAAATAAAATAAAAATATATTTTTTGTGAATCCATAGAGATTTTTAATTTTTTACACTGTAATAAATAAGTCGCTCGATTTGAGTGATTACTAAATACCTCAAATCTTGTATTTCTTGAAAACCTAATAAGGACTATTTTTCATTTTTTTTCAAACATGCGCATTATCGATGATCTTCCTTCTGTGTTGCATCTACTCTTCAAGGGTCAATGTCATTGTGCTTCGCCTATAACATGCTTCTCATTATCATTGCTATTTTTTCCATCTAGCTTATGATGCATTATAGCCTTATTGTTGAGTCTTGTCACTTTCCTTTTTAATCCTATTAAACCTTTTAGTATGCACACCATTTCTATGAAAAAATAAGTTTGGTATGTCTCAAAAATTTTCACTTAATCAACATGAATCTTGATATATACATTATTTTGAAAGCTTTTAAATATAAATTCATGACCATAAGCAAACTTATAATTGAACCGAATGTCTTGATAAGAAGAACTCATTGACATCAAATGTGATCCAATCCAAATTCAAACCAAGCACACGAAGTATAATTAAAAACTCAAGGACACTCAATAATGATCAAAATGTCTTCAAATCTCATATGCTTGTAATCAAATTGAGCGGCTTGGCGAGATGAATCCAACAAGCCTACGATAATTTAATTTCAATGTCTTAATAGTACTAAAATGTTAAATAAGGGATATGCAATCTAATGATTCAAATATTGATTGTCTTATAAAGTATTACAAAGCTTTAATTGAATTTATTAAAACACCACTTCCAATATTTTATAAATATACCCACACCCTTCAAATGAAAGGGGTCTTAAACTTAAGTTTGGAGATATCTTAAAGATCTAAAGAACTCTAAAGTTTTATGCAATATTCGATGCTAACAATCTGATACATATCAAGCTAACAATCAATAAAGTTCTATTTAAATTACTGTTGGTGATCCTACATGCGCGCCAAGCCACGAAGGCGGAGAAGAAATTAGCGGTTTGCTTACCCAACTTTGGGCCCACGAAGACCTAAAGAGGCCCCTTAATGAGAGCCTAGTCGTAACATCAAGCGTTAATCACCTCCAATTGATTAATTATTGCTTTAATTGAGTTATTTTTAATTAGTTATGTCTTATTCTGCATTTTGAATAGTTGGAGGGGTGCTATGCAAGTTGTAGATAAACTTGCCTATTTGAAGGCCATAGGAATGAGAAATGGACAGATTTTTTGTGGATCAAATTAGTGAATTATTTTTCTAGGTGCTGCTGTCCTTTGGGCCCCTTCTTGGAGTCTTCAAGAAACCCCTTTTTCCCTCTAGGTCTTAACTGAAGCCTTTCTTCCCCTCTCTCCCTTTCAACCATAGGTCAGTCCTTGGAGATTCCAAGCCCAAGCATTCTAGTTCTCCAATCATCCAACCCTCCCCCAAGGCCTGATCCTCTCTTCCCTTCCCTAATAGCCGTTAACAACCACCAGACGTCTACAATTTCAGCCTTCCATGCCACTTTTACCCCCATAATAGCAGTTCAGGCCTTCAAGAACCTAGTTCTTCCCTTCAGACCCACTAGATTGGCTGCCTCCTAGTTGCCCATCCATTGTTCCAACTGTAGGTTCTTCAAGATCTGACTCCCACTGATCTAGCCAAGCTTCTAGGCCTCCATTCTCATGTTCCCTTATTGTCCACCACTTGTTGTCCAACCTCCCACAACCTCCACAGTCTTCAAGACCCTTCAGCCTTCAGAATACTGTGAAATACATAATGGCAAAATAGAATTCAACAATCAACCCTTGGAAATCTACATCCAAGAACCTTCCACCTCTCAGGTAAACCGCATAATTTTAGGGGAATTCGGTCCAGGAGGTTTGTTATTTAAGCCTGGCTCTCCATTTGCCCTAACTACCAATAAGATCGTTTCACGATTCGGGTTTAGGGTCCATCGTATTTCAACTATCATTGCCTAATTGACATCATTTGACCATTAACACCCATCTATCATAATGCATTCACAAACATCTAATGCATAATATGATATGCTAGGTCATCATTTTTATTTGTGATGTCATTTTCTATGCCTAACACAACCTATCAATATAAAAAAGAATAGTAATGAGGATATAAGATAAATAAAATATCCTTTTGTGTATGTTATGTTGTTTTCAAATTAAGGTTTATATTTTGGTGCTCCATAGTTCATATATTTAATCTCAAAATACTTCATCATTACTATGCAACATACATCCATTAGTAGACCATCCTACCTTCTTTGCACTCATACCTAACTTCATATGCAATATTATTTATTTGAGTGATCTTCTTTAATAGCCCAATAAGCCATTTATAACATTTTTGACATTAAAATGAGATTTTTAAATAAAGAAAATCATTATGAGGTCTCATTTTATTTTTTATCTCATTCTAATCTCATTCGAATATAAATATTTTATTAATTAAATATAAAATGAATGTTAAATATCTATTGCCTCAGTTTTGGAGCGGGAAATTCCAGTTCACTGTGGGATTCGAAACCCTCTATTAAACTAGCTCTTTCTACCCGACCACGCTTCCGGGCTCGAAAGGACACGATTGCGAATGGAGAGGATTTACGTAGCAGTTCGGGCTCGGCCACTCTCGCCGGAGGAATCTAAGACAAGCCCTTGGAGGATTTCGGGTAACTTCGTCGACCTACACAACCAGCCGACAACCACCTTTTGATTCGTCCGATAGATTGGCGACGCCACAGCTCTCCTTTTTTCACAGACAGGGTTTTTGGGGAGAATTGCAAGACAGTGGACATTTTTGAGGCGCGGACGAAGGAGATTGTTGCCTCCATCGTTCGTGGGTTCACTGGTGAGTTCTCTCATTAAGAAATATGGTTATGGTTTTACCTCTCAGGGTTTTCTTTACGTCAATTTGATTATGTTGTATTTTGAGTGGCAATGTTGGAGGAAAACTTATTTATTGTTTTTGCGACGGGGAAAGGCAAATACTTCGAGTGCTGGGCTCCCCATTGATTCTCTTCCCACTTGCAGTGCATAATCGATCAGTCAATTAGTTTTTCTAGCCGACGATGGGAAAATTTAGGTTTCTTATGCACAAATAAGCATCTTGAAACACATTCATTTTGCTTTTGAAATTGCATTGTGGGTATGTAAAGCCCAATGTTACTGATAACAACCAATCCACTAGTTTAACAAAGAAAAAGATGTAAGTATGTGAAAATAATTAAACGCTTTCTCAGTCATAGTTTTTTCACTCAATATTTTTTTTTCCACGAAAAGTGCTCCAATAGGAGCGAAAAACTGGCAAAAGGTATAAAAACTCCAAAAAAATGATTTGAAAGGTTTCTTATGGTTGAAATCATCCACCTTTCCCTCACTCAGTTACTACATGCTCGAAAGCTCAAGAATACGAGGTTCTTCTTCAACCATAAGAAGAGGTGAAATTAGAAGTCTTAGCGTAACCACCAGTGATAGGAATATCCATGGTAGAATAAAATGGAAACAAACAATGAAGGAGCGCATGTGCACTTCAATTCAATGCTGAACTTGGTTGTGTCAAGATTTTGATGTTTGCAAATGTCAGGCAATATATTTGTGGAGATGCTTTGAGCAATAGAAGTGAGGTTCATATTTTATTTCACTTTGTAAATTACACTTGGAGATTTATGCTTTGGGTGTTTAGTTCCCGTTCATTGATTTCATAGTTGAAATTAGGGTTATTAGGTGGTAAATGTCTTCATTACGACATTTCATGGGTGTTAATAAATTATGTTGTGCTTCAAAGCATGATGAGGCTATTAGATCACAAGTGAATTATGCTTACTACTATAATAACTTAATTTGCTCCACCTCCATGTTGGTAACAAGTTGCAAAAAACCTAGGCTTGGTTCCTCACAAGCCAATATGGATGTGGCATGCAGAGGTTGCCACATCGTACTAAGGATTGGTTAACATGACAAAGGGTTTGTTGAATGATCATTATTGTTGGGGCAGAAGGAGGTTAGTGTTAAGTGACTAGTGCAATTATTCTCCATAGGCGCTAATGAGGTGCGAGCAATTGTCGATTGTTAGAAGGCCTTCAAGCATTTCCCATACCATGCTTTGTGGGAGCTGTCATCACAATGGTGTTGGTGTTGGAAAGGCTATCAAAAGGTGATCAAGGACAGCCTCCGAAAGGCTGCAAGGCTTTGTTAAATGTCAGTATGTAGTATAATTTTCCTCTTGGAGTTGGCCTTTGCGCTTTGCATTTCCTAAGCTTTTACATGCTTACTCATGGAGTCTTTGGTTGCTAGCTCTCTTTGTTTCTTGGGTTTTATTGTTTAATAGTTCAAGGGTTTTAACTACTTCGATTGAACTTTTGGGCTCAAGATTGTTTGCACCTCCATAGGCTCTTGTACTTTTTGGATTGATATGTTGGCTTATGTGGATGGTTCTTAATGCATCTTGGATAAGGGGTGAATGAATGCCCTACATTAGTTCTCCTTGATTTTTATCCTTATTTAAAATTAAAATAATTAGGTTTTTAAGCTAGATGAAATGTTTATTATGCTTTTACCTTTCTTTATTTTTTTTGTTGGCTTTCATATCCATTATGTTCATGAATTCTAATGGACCTATTTGCATAAAGAAGTTCCTCAAGATGCAAAGAAAAGAAACAAATCAATTCTTATGCCATCCCTTAGGTTTTAGGCCCTCCTACATTACCGTCTTTCCACTATTTCCCTTATGGTAAATCGCATTCCCCATTTGCATATTATGCTTGGCTCTTTGACTTTGATTTTTTCTATGCGATATGAGCTATTGTTCCTACGTATAAATCCCCTTTTTTGGGCATATTGGAAGGCCATAAAAAGGACCATGTTGAGGTGCTTACTCATAAGCCTGATCCAAGATGGATGATGCTACTCCCATGTTGTCGTTAAGGGGAAAAAGACCTAGATGTTTCATAACTGACACCCACAAGGCGAAGCATCTTATGGACATTGACTTGGAAGAGACTTCTATGGACTTCCCTATCAACAGTGAGTATATTTGCATGTTTGGGCTAATATATAAGATGTGGTTAATTGTAGCCCTAATGATAATTATAGGGTATTGCTTGAAATAAATTATTTAACTTTGTTATTGATTAAATTGATCAAGGTAGAGGGAGAGGGATTTATAGAGAGGGTGAGAGAGTCAGAGAATGAGATGTGAGGTACTAGAGTGGCATATGAGTAAGGACTGGAGAATGGGAAATGAGAGGTGGTTATAATTTTTATGATTTTTTTTGTATATAACAGGGTAGAGGGGGCAGTGATCCCCTATTAATGTGCTGATATTGCCTTGGGATCTAGGGATACTTCACCCTTTTTATTTTTGAATTAGTGGGCGGTAAAGCACCCCTTTATATTTTATTTATACTCATAAATAACTACAGCAATCGGTGATGTAATTCTTAACACTCATTACACTACCTGGATGCTTGTTGATCAAAACCTAGCAGCTGCTTTATTCTGTACAACTCATGGTTGAATGAGGGGGAGAGAGCCTAAGCTCCTAAAAGCGGGGATTCATATCTTTTATTTTCTTTTCTTTACCCTCTCTCCTATTGATGCTTATCTATAGCATATAAGAAAGCATTAGCTTATTGATATCCTAATAGCCTAATAATCCTAATAAAAACCTATAAACTATATTACTCTAAGTATAATTACTAATCACAATACTGCCCCTATCAATATTATAGTTATCTCAAGAGTTCTACATATTGTATTTACCTCCAATAGGATATTGGTCACAACCATATTCAAAAACATTGACTTCCATCGCACATCACTGCAGGTGAAAACATAATGACAACTTATTTTTAGATACAAAGGCTAATGTTGGTCGAAGGCTTGAATGATGAGTATCTCATTTTTGGATCCAAATCTACTTATTGGTGATATAATAAACATGTATCGAGCCAAAGAGAGATCAAAGAGAGAGAAAGAGAAACTTTGAAAGAGAACTTCAAGAAAATTTACTATATTTAAAATAGGGAGTATAAGCTTATATAATCTAAGTCAATCATAATATGTGAAAATGATAGGGATCATCCTCCGACCCTTTGTTTATATGCTTATTGTTGGAATTTCTTATTGAGGAAGAAGCTTCCTGAGGCAGGGAAGGAAGAAAGAGAGGGATAACATATTTTTAGGAGGGAAACATTCTAAAACTTTATTTATTTTTTTCCACCAATACATCAACCTACAGAATCTATATATAGGCTTAATTTGAAAATGATGTGATTTCTTGGGGAACATCTTAACCTAAAACTAGATCAAAACCCCAGCCTTTACGACACCTACCCGACCGATCTACCACCCCCATCTACGACACGTGCACCCTGTGTGTTCGAGTCAGCTGCCTGCGACCCGGCCTCCTCTGCTTACACGCACCCGTTCCCAGGCACACCCACAGGAAACCGGCCCAATCTGTCTGCTCCTCCGCTCCCGCTCTCTTTCTTGAATACAAAAAACACTTCCTCCTTCCCCTTGATCCCTCCACCTTGATCTCATATCACTTGTTGGAATTTATTGTTGAGGAAGAAGAAACTTCTTGAGGCAGGGAAGGAAGAGAGAGAGGGAGAACATGTTTTCAAGAGGAAAACATTTTAAAGCTTTATTTAATTTTCCCCAAAAATACATCAACCTATCATATATATTTTAGCTTTGACAATAGTATGATGTCTTGCGGAACAACTTAACTTAAAACTGGACCAAAACCTAACACTTATGTTATTATGTGATGTAGGAAGGAATGTCTATATTTGAGTAATATAAGTAATCGTATTTCATATGGTTTAAAGGGTGCTTGCCGTAAAAACATCCCAAGTCTTGTTGGTAAACAAATAATGAAGGAGCACATGTGCACTTCTAAATGAAGCTTTCAGGTTCTTTTTTTCTTTTATTACCTCTTTTCAATCTTATTTCAGGCTATGCAATAAACAAATTTTTATTTGGACAACTTTTGTTGAATACAAATAAAATTTCAGATTTGATAAAAGAGTTCAAAACTCTTATATCCTAGGTATGAATCTATTCAAGTTACAATTACAATCATCATCCTAATATGATAATTGTCATAGAGTTCTCATAGTTTAGTAGCTTACTATGGAGAAATGCATTTACTAGAATTTCTCACATTAACAAGAGGGGAATTTTTGTCTAAGAACTGGTTAAAGCTAGGCATACCCAAGCTAAGTTTTTTGAAATTCATCTTGCTTATAAATACCAAGGCTTAATTTTTTTTGAAGCAATTGAAAGAGAGGAAATGAAATTGGAAAATATAGAAGGATTGAATTAAAATTATTTTTCACACGCACAGAAAATTAAATTACGAAGTACAATTTATATTCTCTCCAATTTCTTCAAACCAAAACACTCTAAAAGGTAGTGCATGAATCTCTTACCATTAAAGGGGATGAAAGGTTAATGCGTGCACTCTCATGCATGCATTACAACAAGGTTATTTCCATGCGATAATTTATTAGAGCTGAGATAATAAATAAACATTTGCTTAAAATTCAAATTTTGTGGATAAAGTACTTGTTAAAGTGCAGAGGGCCTCCTAATTCTACCCTAACAAAGCTTTAGCTTCATAATATTAGCTAATATTTATTAAGTAGTCAAAAGCATTGCTAAGTTTTGTTTCAAACTCCTTCCTTTGAATCAAATAAATCCCATTTCTAAGGTTTGCTAAATAAATCCCATGCTTGTTTCTTTAAGCTTGATACATCCTCGAAAAATTATCTTGATCAGGCACGAATCTCAAGGAAAAATCAAGTTGGAAACTTTCGAAATTAAAATTGGGACCATCTGAACTTCGATTTCAGCAAACTTACAGTCGAACTGAACTTCTCGGAAATACAAACCCAACGACACCAAATTCAACCCAATCTGATCCCAAATGGGTCCAAATCAAAAAGCGTTGTTGGAAGGTTGGAACCACAATTTGATTTACCAAACGATTTCCAAACATGACGTGCTTATAGTCGAATCGAGCGTCTCGATGATATGAATCCAACGAGCCCAAGATCACTAAATTCTGATATCTCTAAGACCTTTAAATGTCCATCAAATGGTCCATAGTCAAGGGATTCAACATCAGTCGTCCATTCAAACCACTCTCTAATTACCCTCGATCTTCCTCATATTTACGGGCCATGCCACTCCCAAAAATCTATAAATATAGCCCACTCTCCTCTTTGAAAAGGGACCCTAATCCTAAGGAAAAAATAGAGAGATCGGAGATCGCTCTTGCCTCCTTACTCCTCCTCGACCACTGCCGGAGTTGCGCGGGACCACCGCCTGACATCAGAGTTCCGCCAGACCACCGCTTGACGCCCTGAGTTCCGCCGGACCATCGTCTGACGCCCTGAATTTCTCTGAACCACCGCCTGACGCCCTGAACTCCGTCGAACCACCCCTGAAACCCTGAGCTATGTCGGACCACCGCTTGACTCCCTGAGCTCCGTCAGACCACCGCCTGACGTTCTGAGCTCCGCCGGACCACCACCTAACATCCTCAGCTCCGCCAGACCACCACCTGAGGCCTGAACTTCCACCGCACCACCACGCGAGGCCCGGACTTCCACCGAATCACCACCTGACGTCCTCAGCTCTGCCAAATAACAACTTAAGGCCCGTAGTTCTACCGGACCACCACCTAAGGCCCAGAATTCTACCAAATCACCGGGTGACCCTGAAGTTCCACCAGTGTGATGTCAGACTTTCATATACCATTGATTTCAACCCTACAGTTGATACTTGTAATCTGATCGCCCTTGGAGGCGAGTCAGCCCACTGTAACCTACTCAAGTGCTGGTGGAATCATTTCAAACTGGGCCAGGCCCTGTGATTTTTCCCTTTTTCAGGATTTTTCATGTAAAAATCTTGTGTTCTCTGTGTGTGTGAGCTGGATATCCGTCTAATGCTAGATGTAAAATTCTAACTCTATCACCGTGTATATTTTAGCCCACAATAATTTGGCGCCATCTGTGGGAACGCCAGTCCCCCTATCCTGAAGTACCACTGCGGCCAACAGGCGCAACAATCGCATCTTAGGAGCCTCCCGCTCCAATTCGCATCAATCCTGGAATCGATCTATGAATCATGGATGTCAAGTATCCGCTTCTTTTTATCCTGAGGGGAAAAATGCCACTGGAAAAGGAACTTCATAACCCTCCCTCGAAGACCGCATCAGGAAGATGGAGGAGTCTCAGAATAAGATCCTTCAACTCTTACGAGAGACCCGACAGCTGGTATTAGCCCCACAGGAAGAGATCATTCTCCCTCGAGATCCACCCCGAGTCTGAGAGGTTCCACCAGAACATCTTCATATCGAGATTCCTTTTCCTCCACCAAGAATGCATCCTCCGATGCATCAAGACAATGAATTTGCTGACACCACAAGCTCTACCCATCCTTCACATGCAGGTCAACAACCTCATATTCCTTTAGACGTCCCCGAGGACTTAACCCTACCACACATTGCTGAACTCCCTCGGAACATCCTACGGATTGAACTGCGAAAATTGGTTCAAGAAGAGTTCCCCGTGAGAGGTACAAGACAATCTCTTCGTCAGCAGGACTTCTAGGAGTCATCACCCCTAACTGAAGCTGTCTTTCAATACCCCATTCTAGTAGGATTCAAACTACGGAATATCAATCCCTATGATGGGACATCTGACTCGTACGAGCATATCGATCACTATAGGACCGTCATGCATATATAATGAGCCTCAAATGCACTCATATGCCAAGAATTTCTTGTTACCCTGAAAGGACAAGCTCGAACGTGGCTCTACTCACTTCTAGCCGTAACAATTCCTACATTCCTTAGATTGGCCAAGATGTTTATCGAATAATTTGTCGCCAATCGAATAATTGCTAAGGATTCTTCTCACTTCTCTGGGATCCGCCAAAATGAAGGAGTATTTCCAACAATTTTTCACGGAGGCTCGACAAATTTCAAGAGTAGATCCTGAATTACTAAGAGGAGTTTTCCTTGGAGGCCTCCACTCAGGACTTTTTTACTATGCACTTATACGAGACAATGTTCCCTCGTATGCTGACCTGATCCATCATGTGAAAGCACAAATATCAGCAGATGAAGCCATCAATGCTCATAGGAAGCAATTTGAGCAACCTTCCGGAAAGCGCAAGAATTCTCCCACAATGGAGGACTCATTCTCGCAATGAAAGAAAAATTTGTCTCCTAGACCCCCAGTACCATGACATGAGTTTTAGCAAGAATATGAATATACACCACTCAATGTCCCTCGAACAAATGTGTTGATGGCCATCCGAGATCAGGAGAACATATAATGGCCAAATACTTTAAAGCCGAACGTAGGAAATCAAGATCAATACTGTCATTTACATCGTAGTCGTGGACATACTATTGAAGCTTGCAAATAACTCAAGGATAATATTGAGAGGCTGATCCGACAAGGATATCTCCGATAATTTATCCAAAGCCCACTTGCTCGAGATGATGCTGGTCCCACTGGGGGTAAAAATAACAATAACAATGACAACCATTGAATAATATTCAAATGGTTGGTGAGATTAAATGATCACACAGTAAATGCATTTGTGTTAGTAATAGTAGTCATCTTATTTCGTCGTGTCTCTTTTATAAGTAGGGTGTCGTAATGATATCCTTAATTTTTTTTTCTCTTATAAGTTGAATTTTATGTTGTCCCCATACGTATATCTTATATATTTAGCATGGTGTAACACTTATCTCCCTAGCTTGTACCAGAAAGTTATTATATTATCTTACATAATATAGTGGTGTGTTGTGCGCTCTATTTTGATGTTGTATACTTCTTTAAAAAGGATAAAAAATGATGATAATGAAAAACTACAGATGAATGTAATCTCTTTATCTGTGATTTGAGAAATATGTGATTTTTATTGTGTCTCAATCATTGGACGATCAATCCCAAGGGGATTGGATCTTGACATCTTTCACATAGGTTAACATAATCGAGCAGTGCTCTAACACACAAACTCGGATAGGTCATACATCTTTGGTGGATTCTCTCAACCTCTTCCACACAGGTTAACGTCATCGAGCAGTGCTCTGACACACAACCTCGGATAGGTCATATATCCTTGATGGATTCTCTCGACCTCTTCCACACAGGTTAACATCATCAAGCAGTGCTCTGACGTACAATCTTCGATAGGTCATACATACTTGATGGATTCTCTCAACCTCTTCCATACAGGCCCACGCCATTAATAAGCCCTTAACGATAAACTTCCTACCATCACAGAACTTCTGCCCATCGATGAACTTTTGTCGGACTTCTACCTGACGTCATACTTCTGCCCGTCACCAGACCCTCGTCAGATTTCTACCCGTCATCGGACTTCTGCCAGTCGACGGACTTTCGTCGGACTTCTACCCGACACCCTATTTCTACCCGACACCGGACTTCTGCCCGTTTCCAGACCCTCGTTGGATTTCTACCCAAAAATGAATTTTTACTCATCATTGAACTTCTGCCCATCAACAGACTTTCGTCAGACTTCTACTTGACGCCATACTTCTGCCCGTCGTGAGACCCTCATCGGTTTTCTACCCGATGCTGAATTTCTACCTATCGAAAGACTTCTGCCCATTGACGGACTTTCATCGGACTGCTAACGGACATCGTACTTCTACCCGATGTCAGACTTCTGCCCATCGCCAGACCCTCGTCGGATTTCTACCCGACGCTGAATTTCTACCCGTCGTCGGACTTCTGCCATCGATGGACTTTCATCAAACTTCTACTTGACGTCGTACTTCTAGTCGGCATTGGACTTCTGCCCGTCGTCGGACTCTCGTTAGATTTCTACCCAATACTGAATTTCTACTGGTCTTCAGACTTCTACCCATCGATGGAATTTCGTTGGACTTCTACCCGACGTCGTACTTCTACCCGATGCCGGACTTCTGCCTATCGCCGGACCCTCTTTGGATTTCTACCCTATGTTGAATTTCTACCTGTCTATAGACTTCTTCCCATTGACGAACTTTCGTCAAACTTCTACCCGACGCCATACTGCTACCCGACGCCATACTGCTACTCGATGTCGGACTTCTACCCGTCGCCGGATCCCCGTCAGACTTCTGCCCGTCGCGGGACTTTCGTCGGACATCTACCCAACGCCGAGCTTCCTCCCATTATTGGACTTATGCCCACCGCCAGACCCTCGTCGGATTTCTACCCGACGTTGCATTTTTACCCATCGTCGGACTTCTGCCCGTCGTGGGACTTTCATCGGACCTCTACCCGATGCCGAGCTTCCTCCCGTTGCTGGACTTCTTCCCGTCATGAGACTTTCATCAGACTTTTGCCCGACGCCGAGCTTCCTCCCATTGTTGGACTTCTGCCCGTTGTGGGACTTTCGTCGGACTTCTACCTAACGCCGAGCTTCCTCCCATCGCCGGACTACTGCCCGTCATAGGGCTCTCCTCGAACTTCTACTCAACGTCAAATTTCTACCTGTCGATGAACTTCTGCCCGTCGCCAAACTTTCGTTGGGCTTCTACCCGACGCTGAATTTCTACCCATCATCGTATTACTACCCGTCGTCAAACTTTTGACCGTCGCTAGACTCTCGTCGGACTTATATCCGATGCTAAATTTCCACCTGTCACCAGACTTCCACTAACTAAGATTGGACCTCCGTAGGATCTCTCGAAGAAGAAGGAGAGGACTCCTATTCAGTGAGGGGCCCTAGACCTAGATAAGGGATACCACATGAACAGAACTAGGGGAATAACTCAGCGTGAGGAAGAGAAGAAGAAGGAGGAGATGACTCCTACTCAGTGAGGGGCCTTAGACCTGGACAGGGGATACCACCTAAATAGGACTAGGAGAATGCCTCAGCATGAGGAAGAGAAGAAGAAGGAGGAGAGGACTTCTACTCAGTGAGGGGCCCTAAACCTGGACAGGGGATACCACCTGAACAGGACTAGGGGAATGCCTCAGCATGAGGAAGAGAAGAAGAAGGAGGAGAGGACTTCTACTCAGTGATGGGCCCTAAACCTGGACAGGGGATACCACCTGAACAAGACTAGGGGAGTACCTCAACGTGAGGATGAGAAGAAGAAGGAGGAGGGGCACGAGTTTCATACCCCTTGGGAGGGTATTTATTGGTGTAGGAGGGAGTTGTGGTGGTTATACCAAAAAAAAAAACTCTCCAAAAAAAAGGGGTGGTTAACTAAACCGCCCATACATGGGCGGATAGGTAAACTGCCTAAAGAGACTATTGAGGGCTGCATGAGGCGGCCTTAAAAAAAAAATTATGTAATTGCAGCTGGCTAGGCCGGCTGCTATACCCAAACTGTGTGCCCAGGAGGGGCGTGCCTATTCACGCGCGGCCCGCAACCCGCCGATGGGGACGAGCGGCGGCCGGCCTGCCGGTTTGGCCACCTACGCATGTCCGGGCCCGATTTTTAGCCCGGACGGTCCAAATCGAACATTTTTGGGGTTCTCGAATACCTTTTTCGACGTTCCAGACTCAATTTTGACACTTTCGAAGCTCAATAGGGCCTCTATGACCAAGTATGAGCAAATTTATATGTTTTGGAATGCAATTTTCTGGTATTTTTTATAATTCGACTAATTTTAAATGTTGTGAAATATATTTTCGGACTCCTAGAGATTTGACATCTGAAAATAGGGGGCAACTGATACATCCTCAAAAAATTATCTTGATCGGGCACGAATCTCAAGGAAAAATCAAGTTGGAAACTTCCAAAATTAAAATTGGGACCATCCAAACTTCGATTTCAACAAACTTACAGTTGAATTGAATGCCTCGAAAATACAAACTTGTCATACTGCTACCAGACGCCGGACTTCTGCCCGTCGTCGGACCCTCGTCGGACTTCTGCCCGTCGTGGGACTTTTGTCAGACTTCTACAGAACGCCGAGCTTCCTCCCAATACTGGACTTATGCCCGTCGCCGGACCCTCGTCGGATTTCTACCCGACGCTGCATTTTTACCCATCGTCGGACTTCTGCCCGTCGTTGGAATTTCATCGGACCTCTACCCGATACCAAGCTTCCTCCCGTTGTTGGACTTCTGCCCATCACGAGACTTTCACCAGACTTCTGCCCGACACCGAGCTTCCTCCCATTATTGGACTTCTGCCCGTCATGGGACTTTCGTCGGACTTCTACCTAACGCCGAGCTTCCTCCCGTCGCCAGACTACTGCCCGTCATAAGGCTCTCGTCGAACTTCTTCTTGACGTCAAATTTCCACCTGTTGACGAACTTCTGCCTGTCGCCAAACTTTCATCGGGCTTCTACCCGATGCTGAATTTCTACCCATCATCGGACTACTACCCGTCGTCAAACTTCTGCCCGTCGCCAGACTCTCGTCAGACTTCTATCCGACGCTAAATTTCCACCCATCACCAGACTTCCACTAACTTACATTGGACCTCCGTAGGATCTCTCGAAGAAGGAGGAGAGGACTCCTACTCAGTGAGGGGCCCTAGACCTAAACAAGGGATACCACCTGAACATGACTAGGGGAATGCCTCAGCATGAGGAAGAGAAGAAGAAGGAGGAGATGACTCATACTCAGTGAGGGGCCCTAGACTTGGATAGGGGATACCACCTAAATAGGACTAGGGGAATGTCTCAGCATGAGGAAGAGAAGAAGGTGGAGGGGACTCCTACTCAGTGAGGGGCCCTAAACCTGGACAAGGGATACCACCTGAACAGGACTAGAGGAATACCTCAGCATGAGGAAGAGAAGAAGAAGGAGGAGAGGACTCCTACTCAGTGATGGGCCCTAAACCTGGACAAGGGATACCACCTAAACAAGACTAGGGGAGTACCTCAACGTGAGGAAGAGAAGAAGAAGGAGGAGGGGCAAGAGTTTCATACCCCTTGGGGGGTATTTATTGGTGTAGGAGGGAGTTGTGGTGGTTATGCCAAAAAAAAAAAACTCTCTAAAAAAAAGGGTGGTTAACTAAACCGCCCATACATGGGTGGATAGGTAAACTGCCTAAAGAGGCGATTGAGGGCTGCATGAGGCGGCCTTTAAAAAAAATTTATGTAATTACAGCTGGCTAGGCAGGCTGCTATGCCCAAACCGCGTGCCCAGGAGGGGCGTGCCTATTCACGCTCGGCCCGAGACCCGCCGGCGGCGGCGAGCGGCGGCCGGCCTGTCGGTTCGGCTGCCTACGCATATCCGGGCCCAATTTTTAGCCCGGACGGTCAAAATTGAACATTTTTGGGGTTCCCGAATACTTTTTTCGACGTTTCAGACTCAATTTTGACACTTTCGAGCTCAATAGGGCCTCTATGACCAAGTTTGAGCAAATTTATATGTTTTGGAGCGTAATTTTTTGGTATTTTTTATGATTCGACTCATTTTAAATGTTGTGAAATATATTTTCAGACTCCTAGAGCTTTGACGTCCGAAAATAGGGGGGCAACTGATACATCCTCGAAAAATTATCTTGATCGGGCACGAATCTCAAGAAAAAATCAAGTTGGAAACTTCCAAAATTAAAATTGGGACCATCCAAACTTCGATTTCAGTAAACTTGCAGTCGAACTAAACGTCTCAGAAATACAAACCCAACGGCACAAAATTCAACCCAATCCGAGCCCAAATGGGTCCAAATCAATGGCCCGAAGCGCTGTTGGAAGGTTGGAACCACAATTTGATTTACCAAACGATTTCCAAACATGACATTTTTATAGTCAAATCGAGCGGCTCAACAAGACAAATCTAACGAGCCCAAGATTACTAAATTCTGACATCTCTAAGACCTTCAAATATCCATCAAATGGTCCACGATCAAGGGATTCAACATCAGCCGTCCATTCAAACCACTCCCTTATTACCCTCGATCTTCCTCCTATTTATGGGTCATGCCACTTCCCAAAATCTATAAATAGATCCCCCTCTCCTCTTTGAAAAGAGCCCCTAATCCTAAGGAGAAAAGAGAGAGATCGGAGATCGCTCTTGCCTCCTTGCTTTTCCTCGACCACCGTCGGAGTTCCACCGGACCACCGCCTGATGCCCTGAGTTCCGTCGGACCACTGCCTGACTCTCTGAGCTCCAGCGGACCACCACCTGACGCCCTGAGCTCCACCAGGCCACCGCCTGAATCCCTGAGCTCCGTCGGACCATCGCCTGTTGCCCTGAGCTCCGCTGTACTGCCGCTAGACGCCCTGAGCTCCACTAGACCATCGTCTGACGTTCTGAGCTCCGCCGGACCGCCGCCTGACACCCTGAGCTCCGCCGGACCACCACCTAACGTCCTCAGCTCTGCCAGACCACCACCTGAGGCTCGGGCTTCTGCCGGACTACCACCTGAGGCCTGGACTTCTGCCGAATCACCATCTGACGTCCTCAGCTCTGCCAGACAACCACCTAAGGCCCGGAGTTTTACTGGACCACAACCTAAGGCTTAGAATTCTGCCAAATCACCGGGAGACCCCAAAGTTCCAGCAGTGTGACGTCGGACTTTCATATACCCCCAACTTCAACCCTACAGTTGATACTTGTAATCTGATCACCCTTGGAGGTGAGTCAGCCCATTGTAACATATTCAAGTGCTAGTGGAATCATTTCAAATTGGGCCAGGCCCCATGGTTTTTCCAGTTTTAGAAAGTAGGTATGTAATTCATCCCCAAAACAATCCTAATTGATTCAACCGACTCTTGGATTGTTTCAGTAATTAAGAAATTATATGCTTGGATATGTAAATTCTTGCAAATTGCAAACACATTTTCTTTTCTTGTTTAACAAATATTTCAGTTTTGATATTTCCTTGAGATGATTCAGCTTGCATGAGTGTGCTATTGGTTTCCTTTTTATATGTTCGAATCTACAAAGGGCTGAAATAATGGTATGGAGATTAAGCATTGTTTGCATATGGCTGCTATGGATTATCTCTATGTTTCCTTTTTTATTTTAATGATGATATTGTATGCAAGTATATCAAAAGCATATGAATTTTCTTTTGATCACTTAAGTTAAAATATTCTTTAAATGAATATTAATAGTTAAAATCTTTGATAAATTAATATAGCAAAATAATTTGATATCTTTAAATCTTGTACAGAACTTAAATGATATATGCAAGTCTAAAGGAACAAACGAATCATTATAAAGTTTTTAAGGTTTATGGAGTTAAATGAGTTAGCACTTAAATTTCAGCTTCCATAGAAGGTAATATCTATATGATTATTTGTGTATCAGCACATGTCACTATCGAAGAGAGCTTGCATGGGAATGGTCACACTAAGAAGAAATAAAAAATACTACATAGAATTAACTAATCATTGTATTGCTCTCTTTGAAATTTTTTTATTTTCCTCTTTTCCATTTCTTCTTTGCTGTTCAAGTTCGTTGCTCCTTGGCCTTCGCCTTTGTCTTCATCAGCTTGTTCGCCGTTGAAAAGAGAAACTTATTAGAGCAAAAATTGATCATTTACTTCTTCCTCTCACTTAATTGCTTTTCTTTTCTTTTTTTTTTTCTGTTAAATATTACTAAATATTTAATGTAAACTTGTTTTTTTGGTGTAAGATATATGTTTGACATCAAGTTATATAAAATCTTTGAATAAGCCAAACTTTTTTTTTGACAATGGATGAGAAATTGAGAAACAATCTTGTTCTCTGTTCACATATAATGTGAATTATGCTATATTGTTTCCATTAATTTTGCTTATCAATCTTAAGTTGCTTCTTCGTAAGATCTTCTTGTTGTTCTATTCTTTTCCCCAAATCTTTTTTTCTTTTATTATTTACCTTGAGATAAGTCAATTGATGTTTTGCTTTTGAAAGTTTTTGTTTTAATTATACTCAAGTTATCATTTCATCAAGTTGGATTAAGTCTTAGAATTAGCAAAACTGTGTTTGGATGAGTGATGAGCAAATGAGAAACAAATTTTTTTTTTCATATGATGTGAGTTATGCTCCATTGCTTCTATTAAGATATTTAATAAGATGTGTAATGCACATTAGAAATAATGTATATAAACTTAATAACTTAAAACAGAACAATAACCTCAAATGAAGATGATAAAAATAATTGTCAAAACATAATACAACTTGGAAGGCAATGTTTCATATTAGTTCGTGGCAGTTAATTTGTTGAAGAAGCAATTTAGCTTAATTCTCTTAACTTTAAATCCACAAAAGTCGAAGCAATATATAATAATATTTTAAAGATCGTCCAAGTAAGGTGAGCAAATGTCAAACATTTTGTTTGTGCCATGGGCCATGGGAGGACAACATTGATCGGCAACAAAATCTGACCATTGAATGACCTATGACTATCAATATGCTAACAAAGACGATGGCTATCTGTCTATTAATCCTAAATCATTAACTCTTTAAAATCAATTATACAATATGAATATGCTTAAAACTTTAAACATTTTTAAAAGTCATTAAACTACTATTCTTCGGCTTCATTAGCTACTCAATAATTATCCTTTTATATATGTTATTCATGTTTATGCAATACCTATTTTTTTTTTCCAATGAAATTTATCTTTATCTTAGATGGGCTCACCTGAAAGATACGATCACATTTTTTAGGTTGATTTATCTAAAAAATAAGAGATTGAAAAGAAGAGGAAGAAGAATACACAAGAATTTTTCTTTAAGGAGAAGATCGCGTTGAATTCAAAGAAGAATAAACTCCATATAGATGAGAGAAATCAACAAGTCTTTACAAGCTTTAGCATGAAAAAAGATTATATTTGCCTTGAGAGGATAAATAGAAGACTTGTGAATATTTTGGATGGCCTAGAATTGCACGTAGACGTTTTTAATTCTTTGGAATAAAAAGAAATTGTGCAATTTATCTATGATTTGCAAACCAAAAGAAGGAAGAATAAACTTGGAGGTATATTCAAAATTGTTTATTTTTTCTTTTACATCCATTTATAAAGTTTTTTTTTAATATATTCTTACTATATTTGTAGCATCATATTTGAATCTACTTTTATGAACAGATATTCAACTATGATTTAATATTCATATTTATTTGAGTTTTGACATATATAGTTGCCTATATTTTTCTTAATTAGTTCCTTGATTAATCTGTGTAAAAGTATAAAAGTTAGTTTTCTAATCAAATGATAGCTAACTTTATTAGCCTTCTTGAATCATTTTAGTTTTCTACGCTTATGAAATTGCAGCTTTGTTGGAAAAGGAATTTTTGAAACTAAAAAAAGGCACATTTGTAGGAAAATAGAGGCACAATCTAATGAGAATGATTATTGACTTCTCTAGCTTCCTATTGAAAGATGTTGAAAACACACTAGAATAGAACATTCCTTTGGAGGGTTCAAATACTAGCCAATTACTTTGATAATATTTGGAGAGTAGTGAAGCAGTCCCAATAATTCAATAAACTTTTGATTGCTTGAATCAAATCCATCAAATCAGAGTGCTTGTGAAGCAAATTGATGTTCTGCTTTGTTGTGTGGCTTCACATGATACTTTTCTTTGCTGGTTATTAGTTTGTCGAGAATTATGCATCTAAAAAGTTTGTAATTATTGTTTCTCTATCGCTATATGATGTGGTATGTATTCTTGACATTATCTATTGCTTATAGGCAAATGTGAATCATTGATTAATTGTATCTTATGTTTGATACAACTATATTATTCACTTTTTTTTTTCTTTGTTGCAATTCTTATGGTTGTTGTGACTTTGGGAGCTCTTGGTATGACTTTCATTTGTTCCCTCCCTCTCTCTTAGTTTTTCTTTATTGCAGGTTAGAGCAACTTTGAGAGTTGCTGGTAAGCCTTAGATTTGAATATTATGTTGCATATTTTTTTTAAAAGAATTCACTTTCTTTTTGCACTTGCCACATGTTGTAACTCCTACTAAAATGATTTCTTACTTCGTATGCTTATGTTTTTAGTCAAGAATAAAATTTTTATTACATAACAATATACTTATCCGAAACATAATATGATTGTTGTATACAACTGTGTGCTTACTAGGGGTGTCAATTTCGGGTCACGGGTCGGGTTCGGGTCGAACCCGAAATGACCCGCGCTACAAACGGGTCGACCCTAACTCAACCCGGGTAGGAAAACGGGTCGAAAATCTGAACCCGAACCCGAACCCGACCCGGCGGGTTGCCGGGTTGACCCGACCCGACACGGGAAGCCGCGCGACAGCGAGGCAGCGCGGGGCGCGGGCAGCAGGGCAGCGGGCGCGGGGCAGCGGCGCGGACACGCGGCAGCAGGGCAGCGGGCGCGGGCGCGCGGCGGGGCAGCGGGCGCAGGGCAGCAGGGCAGCGGGCGCGGGGCAGCAGGGCAGCGGGCGCGGGCGCGCGGCGGGGCAGCGGGGCAGCTGGCTCGGACACGCCGTAGCGGGCGCAGGTGCGGGCGCGGGCAGTGGGCGCGGGCAGCGGGCGCGGGAAAGACTGAAAATTTGGTTTTTTTTTAAAATTAAACAGGTTATCGGGTTGACCCGGCAACCCGCCGGGTCAACCCGAACCCGACCCCTTTTTCAAACGGGTCGATTTTTACAACCCGAACCCGACCCGTTTGAGAAACGGGTCAGGTCAAACCCGAAAATTCTGAGTCGGGTTCGAGTCGGGTTTTCGTGTCGTGTCAAAATTTGACACCCCTAGTGCTTACAATAGTAATAATTTATTTAAAGTAAAAAAGTGCATATTTTCATACATATAATTTGATATAGTTTAAATATTAAAATGGTATAAAGGTAAACATAGTTTAGATGTTAAAATAAAGATTTATATTGCTTTTGTTCTCTATTAATTTTTTCTGTTGTTTTGCTTTCTCTAAGAATTTTATAAATTTAGTGAATAAGAAGTTGTATTAACAACATACCATCAAGTTCTATATTGCTTTTTAAAGACTTATCTAAGTATATCAGATGTTTATATTCTTGGTCTTTTCTTTTGAATTTAATCTTATTTTATCATTTATAGTAGTTTATAAAATTCAAAAAAAAATTTCGATTATACATATTCAGAACAAAAAAAAATGGATGCGTGGCAAAGGACGAGTGACAATACAATTCATATGTTATTATAACTAAGCGGTTGTAATTTGAACTTATTTTTTTTCTTTGTTGATTTTAAAATAAATATAAAACTAATAATGAAGTTAATTACAGGAAAAAAATGGGATCCCTCTTGGTATCCTTCGTAATGTGATTGCTGGTCCTATACCAAATCTCTTCAAGATTATGATAAAACGATTAATTACATCGCATGGTCTACCTATTAATTGTGTACCTAATAGTTGCATTATTAATATATATGAACTTGGTGACTACATACCGCCTCATATTGATAGTCATGATTTTATAAGGTCATTTTCTTCTGTATCATTTTTAAGCGAGTGTAATATAATGTTTAGACGCACGCTAAAAATTGTTGGACAAGGCGAATTCATTGGATCAGCATTAATTCCCCTTCCAGTTGGGTAAGTATAAGATATTATTTTTCATCTTATCATATTTTAATATTTTTTTCCTAAGTTATATAATAAACTCTTCTATGGATATTAGGTAATTTCATATCATCTAGTTTTTTAACTTCTAATGTCAAATATTCAGATCTGTGCTTATCTTTAATGATAATGTAGCTGATCTTGCTAAGCATTATATTCTTGCAGTTTCTGCAAAAAGGTTTTATAATTTAACCTCATTTTCAATTATACTCAAGCTGTTTTAATTATATATATATTAATATTGTTTATATAGCATATATATGTTAATGAGGATCATAAATTACGTTATTCACAATGATATTTGATTTTTTATTATTGTTGCGGACTCAAATATACGCGGCGATAGATTTTAATTTTCCGTCTCAGCGTTGTACGTATATCCAGCACACAAACAGAATCGAAATAGTAACACCAAGATTTTTACGTGGAAAACCCTGGAAAGGGAAAAAACCACGGGGCCACGCCCAGTTGAAAGAGTTCCACTAGTGTTGTTTGAAGTACACGAGACTGATTCATCCTTTAAATTCAGGACGATCAGATTACAATGAGTATCAGTTACAAGGACAAGCAGAGTTTCGACGTCACTTGAATGTCCGGCAGAATTCCGGCGTCACTTGGAAAGAAGTCCGGCGTCACTCGGGCGTCGGGTAGAATTCCGGCGCCGGGCAGAATTCCGACGTTGCTCCTGTGTCGGGCAGAGCTCTGGCGTCCCTCGGGCGCCTGGTGGTGCTTCGGTGGAGTTCCGGCGGTGTTCCGGCGGAGTTCCGGCGGAGTTCCGGCGGTGGTCGAGGAGGAGCTGTTCCCTCCTAGGCTTCTCTTCTCTTCTTCTTCTCTTCTTCTCTTCTTGGCTTGGGTCCTCTCTTAAGAGAAATGAGGGGCTATTTATAGTTTTTCTGGAGTGGCATAGCCCGTAAATATGTGAGGGATCAGGGGCAAATAGGGAGTGATCCGGATGAACGGCCGATATTGAATCCATTGATCGTGAACCGTTTATCAAGCATTTGAAGGTCTTAATGATATCAGAATTCTACGATCTTGGGCTCGTTGGATTCGTCTCGTCGAGCCGCTCGATTCGACTATAAGCTCGCCAAAATCGGAGACCGTTTGGTAACTCAAATAGCTATTTGATGCTTCCAACAGCGCTTCGGGTACTTGATTTGGACTCACTTGGGCTCGGATTAAGTTGAATTTGGTGTCGTTGGATTCGTATTTCCGAGACGCTCAGTTCGACTATAATTTTGCTGAAATCAGAGTTTGAATGGTCTCCGAAATAATTTTTGAAGTTTCCAACTTGAGTTTTCCTCGAGATTCGTGCCCGATCAAGATTATTTTTCGATGACGTATCAGTTGCCCCCCTATTTTTGGATGTCAAAGCTCCAAGAGTCCAAAAATATATGTGTCGGCTTTTCACTTTGGCAAAATAGCAAAAATTTGCGTTCCAAGAATTAAATGTTTGCTCGAACTTGATTATAGAGGCCCCGTTGAGCTCCGAAAGTATCAAAATTGAGTCCGGAACATCGAAAAACGTGTCCGGGGACCCCAAAAACGTCGAATTTGGACCGTCCGGGTCCAAAATCGGAGCCCGGCAACGGGTAGGCGGCTGAACCGGCCGAACCGGCCGGCCGCCGCCGCCACCGCCGCCGGCGGCGCAGAACCGCGCCGGAGCGCCCGGCCCGCGCTGGGCCCGCCCGGGGCCCGCCAGGGGCCCGCCCGCGGCCCGCGCCTGGCCCGCCCTCGGCCCGCGCCTGGCCCGCGCGGTCTGGCTGGCCGCGCCTGTTCGCCGCGCCTATTGGCCGGCGGTTAGGGAAACCGCCGGCCGGTTTTTAAATAAAAAAAACTTTTTTTTTAAATGGGGCCCGAAAAATTCCAAAAAAATCCCAAAAAATTCCGAAAAATTTGAAAAATTTCAGGGAATTTAATAGAATTTTGGAATCCTCCCCCCCATAAGGAAAACTATAAATAGACCCCCCAAGGCCTAGTAGAAACTCGCCCCTTCTTCCCTTCTTCCTTTGGCTTTCTAGCTTTTGGCATTCTGAGGCTTTCCGCCATTTTTAAGTAGGTGACTTTCCCTACTTGACTTGGCGCCCCTCTTTTTGTGCAGAAGTTAGCGGCTTTCTCCCTTCCTCCCCCCGTTCTTCCTCCCTTTTTCTTCCTACTTTGGAGGCTTTCCACAGTCTTTCGTAGGTGATTTTCCCTACTTAGATCTGCGCCCCTCTTTAGTGAAGGAAGCAAAAATGGGTGATCTTGCCTCCTCTAAAGTTCCTTCAGAAGACCGTCCTGCACAACGGTCTGAAGTTCCAAAGAGGGCCCAGAAGGCGCCGAAGGCCGACGATGTGATTTCTACCGTCACTGAGGACTCCTTCTTTTCATTTAGGAAAAAGTTTCATTTTCCTAATGATTTAGTGATGAAGGTGCCGGCCAGAACTGATCGTGCCTGCTTTCCTCCTCCTGGATATGTGACGGTGTATGAATTTAGTCTGCGAGCGGGACTACGATTTCCTCCTTCCTCCGAACTGATCGACATTCTGACGCTTTGCGGGGTATGCTTGTCTCAATTCTCCTATAGGGCAATGTCGATCGTGATGGGCCTGATCGTGCTTTTCAGAGACTGCGGAGTGGTACTTTCCTCAGAGTGTCTTTCTCGGATGGGGCGTCTCTTTAGCGATGCGCAGGGACGCATTTCATTCAGGTCCAAGTGGTTGGACATCCGCACTCGAGACCCCTCGAAAGGTTGGGTTAGCAACTTCTTTTATGTGCAGAATGATTGGGGTCTTCAGGAGAAGTGGGGGAAGTTGAAAGAGCTTCCTGTCCCCCTTCATATCGGAGCAAAAGATTTGCTGAGGATACTCAAACTCCCTGATTTGGATGCTCTACACTACGAGGTGCGTTACTTGAGTAGATATGTAGATGAGGAGTACTTGTTCAAGGTCGAATTATCTACTCATGCAGGGAGATCACATGCTCAGATGTTGAAGAAGTCTGCTAGAGTTCCAGAAGTGGTCCCCCAAAAGAACCACTCCAAGCGACCAGAGAGCGAGGAAGGTTTGCAGGCATCGAGGAAGAAGAGGGCAGATGAAGTTTTGACAGTTGTTAGCAAGGGTCCCCGAGCCTCTCCATCCAAGTCATATATCCCAGAGGATGTGTTAAATCATCAGTGCATCGGCCGCCGACGGGCTGAGGAGTTGGTGAGTTCTCCTTCATTTTTTCTCCTTTTTTACATTTCTTAAGGAATATATTTCTGATATTTTTCTTGTCTCAGTACTCTGATTTCAAGCTTGAGATGACCAAGACTCTGAATGATTGGAACAAAGAGTTTGTGAAGGTTAAATACCTTCAGGGAGAGTACAAGAAGAAATATGACAGTAAAGTGAAGGAGATGAAGGTGGTGGAGGATCAGCTTGAGGGATGCAGAACTGAGTTGGCGAACAAGATTACTTCAGTCTCTTCTCAGAATGAACGGATGGATCGTCTGCATATAGAGTTGGTGGAGGCACAAGCGACGATCAAGCAGCAGGAAAAGGCTCAGCAAGTCCTTGAGGCTGAGAATGAGAGGCTTCAGAGTGTACTGTCCGAGAAGGAGGCCCAGCAGTTGCCGTCAGCAATTATTGAAGAGTTCAAGAAATCTTTTGCTTTCAAGATCATTATTGAGGACCACATTCAGGAGGCTCGCAGTCATATTTATGATGTGGAGGTGAAGGCCTTGGAGGCAGAGTGTGCAGAGGATGGCTTCATCAGGGGCTTCATGAAGGGTGTTAGGACAGTACATCGCAAGACCGGAGCAGAGATCGAGGGACTGACTCCCAGCCAGGCTTCTAGTGATGCTTCTTCAGACTCTGGTGGTGAAGAGCTGGAGAGTGAGTTGCAGCGAGCTTTTGCCTTGGAGGAGGACGAGGATGATGTTGAGATTCTATAGGGTGTCTTTGATGTAGTTTTGTATCTCTTTGCTTTCTTTCTGGTGCTTGTATATATGCTCGATGTTGATGTTTCTATCTGGTGTACTTGATGTTCAGTGATATATAAAGATGTTGTTGATGTTCTTTTTTCAC
The DNA here is from genome assembly GCA_019925795.1 of Dendrobium chrysotoxum. Lineage (NCBI taxonomy): Eukaryota > Viridiplantae > Streptophyta > Magnoliopsida > Asparagales > Orchidaceae > Dendrobium > Dendrobium chrysotoxum. The sequence continues at coordinate 4,999,626 of CM034302.1, read as the reverse complement.
ATGCAAATGAGATTTACTTAGTTTTACTTCAGTTTGGACTTTAATGAGCTCTCTTTTGACTTGAACAAATGTGAGGCATCCCTTTTCTTTAAAGATTTTGACCTATTCGGGGTTATTAGTGAAAGCATTTGCTCGATACCCTTAACCTGTCCGGAAAAAGGTCAGATCAACTCCCTTTGGGATTGATCATCAAATGATTTTGATATTCAAGATATCCTCCTAGGATACTTGACCTATCCGAGGTTGTTAGTCAAAGCATTTGCTTGATGACATTAACATGTGCGGAAGAGGTCGGATCAAATCCCCCTGGGATTGATCATTCAGTGATTGAGATACAATATAAATTGTGTACTTCTCGAATCACAGAAAAAGAGTTTAGAGAGAAGAAACATTAGCACGACGAAGTGAATATCATATTGCTTTGTAATATGAGATAGCAGTTCCCTAGAATAACTTAGGGATACAAGAAAAAAGTTCTTCTATAGTCAACACATAAGGGATGTACGAAAAACTTTATAATACGACTACAGGAGAAGATAAAACATAAGACAAACATAACACATAGACGGATAGCAGTATCAACTCCTACTGATAATATTTGCGAAGATTGCCCACGTTCCAAGTTCGGGGAAGCATTTTTCCACCAGCATCCTTCAGTTTGAAAGTTCCAGGCTTGACCATAGCCGCTACCAAATAAGGACCTTCCCAGAGGGGGGAGAGCTTATTTCGCTGAGGGCCTTTTCCAATGGCTTCGATGCTTCATAATACTAAGTCCCCAATAGTGATAGGGCGAGGTTTCACCCTTCGATTGTAGTGACGGGCAACTCTTTGGTGGTATGCGGCGGTTCTGAGTGAGGCTTCATCTCTTACTTCTGGGAGGAGATCCAAATTTGCTCTAAGCTTCTCCTCGTTACTTTTGAAGTCGAAAGTCTGAACTCTGTGGCTAGGAACTCCGATATCAACTGGTATGACTGCTTCTGTACCAAAGCAAAGGTTATATGGGGTTTCTCCTGTAGGAGTTCTAGCGGTGGTCCGATAAGCCCAGAGGACATTGGGGAGTTCTTCGGCCCATTGCCCCCCAGCCTTCCCTAGACGTGTCTTCAGCCCTTTCAGGATTGTTCGGTTTGTAACCGCTGTTTGCCCATTAGTTTGAGGATGGGTAACAGCTGTGTGAATGAGCTGAATGTGAAAATCCCTACAAAAAGATGTAAAGATCTTCCCGGTGAATTGTGTCCCGTTATCAGTGATGATTTTTGCGGGAATGCCAAAACGACATATTATGTTTTTCCATAAAAATTGCTTGGCATTTGCTTCAGTAATCTTTGCCAAAGGTTCTGCCTCCACCCATTTGGTGAAGTAATCTACAGCCAAAATAATGAATTTTTGCTGTCCAGTCGCTATGGGAAAAGGTCCCATTATATCAATCCCCCATTGGGCAAAAGGCCAGGGGCTTTGAAGGGATGCAAGCTCCAGAGCGGGTGTATGAGTGAGGTTAGAATGCAGTTGACAGTTTTCACACTTTCGTGTGAATTCAAGTGCATCCTGTTTTATTGTAGGCCAATAGAATCCCTGTCTCATGATTTTGTAAGCTAACGCTCTTCCTCCCAGATGTTCTCCACATACTCCTGAATGAACTTCCCGAAGCGCGTAATCAGCTTCTGATGGTGGGAGACACTTGAGGTATGGCCCAATGAAGGAGCGCTTATACAACTCGTTGCTGATAATGGTGAAATTTGCAGCTCGTCTCCGAAGTCGTATTGCAGCTATAGGATCTTCGGGTAGTACCCCATCTTTCAGAAAAGACAAGATGGGTTCGATCCAAGACATCTCTCTTGGCTCGTCAATTGACTGTATGACCCATGGACCCTGAATACTCGGAAAGTGGATTTCCTCGATACATCTTCTCTTATAGATGTCCCCCGTTGTTGATGTAGCAAGTTTAGAAAGAGCGTCTGCTCTTGAATTTTGTTCTCGGAGGATATGTATGATTTGATGCTCTCTTATACGGGCTAGCCTTACAATGCTACAATATTGAGCCAATTGTGGGTTGTGAATATCAAAATCCCCCTCCACCTGAGAGGCGACTAGTTGGGAATCAGTGTGGGCTATTAGGTTCTGGACTTCACAGTCAATTGCTAGTCTTAACCCAGCAACAAGGGCATCGTATTCTGTTATGTTGTTGGTTGCCGGGAACTTGAGTCGAAGCCCGTACTCAAGGGTAACCTTCTGTGGAGAGATTAATAAAATTCCAGCCCCAGCCCCAGAACTCCCTGAAGCTCCATCGACGTACAACATCCAGCATGGAGAAGAAGGTGAAGCACTCGGTTGTACATCAGATACTGGAACGGTGCATTCAACTACAAAATCTGCTAGTGCTTGAGATTTAATATCAGGTCTAGGCAAGTAGTGGATGTCAAATTCTCCGAGTTCTACAGACCACTTAACAAGCCTGCCTGATGCTTCTGGCTTTTGCAGAATGCTTTTTAGCGGCAGATTCGTGTAAACTCCAATTGAATGGGCTTGAAAGTAAGGGCGTAGTTTTCTGGCGGAATAAACTAATGCCAATGCTGTCTTATCTGCCAAAGGGTAACGTCCCTCTACTTCAGATAAAATCTTACTAACATAGTAGATAGGACGTTGTATAGCTTTTTTTTCTCGGACCAGAACTGAACTAATGGCTTGGATAGATACAGCCATATACAAATACAATCTCTCTCATGGTATTGGTTTAGAAAGTAGTGGCGGGGATGCCAAATACTTTTGCAATTGTTCAAAGGCTTCTTGGCATTCATCTGTCCATTGAAATCAGGAGTTACGAGCACCTCTAAGTATCTTGAAGAAGGGCAGATATTTGTCTCCTGAACGTGCCAGGAAACGAGATAGTGCCGCAATTCTCCCATTCAGCCTTTGGACCTCCTTGATGTTCTTTGGCAGCACCATGTCCCTTAGTGCCTTGATCTTCTCCGGATTGGCTTCGATTCCTCTATGGGTTACCATAAACTCTAAAAACTTTCCAGAAGCGACTCCAAAAGCACATTTAGCGGGGTTGAGTCGCATATTGTAATGCCTTAACAAGTGAAAACATTGTTTCAGGTCAGAGATATGTTGGGTTTTTTCCAGACTTTTTACCAACATATCGTCTACGTACACCTCCATAGTACGTCCAATAAGGCTTTTGAAAACTTTATTCATGAGACGCTGATAAGTTGCTCCAGCATTTTTGAGCCCGAAGGGCATCACCCGGTAGCAGTACAATCCTTTGTCTGTTTGAAAAGCTGTCGCTTCTTCATCAGCAGGATTCATTTTTATTTGGTTGTAGCCGGAGTAGGCATCCATAAAGCTCAACATCTGATGACCAGAGGTGGTATCAACTAATTGATCGATGCGAGGGAGCGGGAAGCTATCCTTTGGGCAAGCTTTATTGAGATCAGTGTAATCTATACACATTCTCCAAGCTCCACTTCCCTTCCGTACCATGACAACATTTGCTAACCAAGTAGGATAGTGCACCTCTCGTATGAATCCAGCTTCTAAAAGCTTATCTACTTCTTGTTCAATTGCTTGCTGGCGATCTGGTGCAAAGTTTCTCTTCTTCTGGATGATCGGTTTGCACGTTTGATTGACTTTGAGGGAGTGAATGATCACTTCGGGGTCAATTCCAGGCATATCCGCTGGACTCCATGCAAAAATATCCTGATTTTCTCGTAGAAAAGCTGTAAAGTTTTTCTTCTCATCATTTGAGAGCAGTGATCCAATTCGCAGTGTCTTTGAAGGATGCTCTTCAGAGATAGATACAATAGTAAGGTCTTCCACAGGGGAAGCTCTCTGAGGAATATCTTCGCTCCGTAGATCAAAGTCCTCGATGCTCAGGGTAATCGTCGGACGAGACTTGATCTGCCTAAGATAGCAGGTCTGTGCTATTTGTTGATCTCCGCATACTACACCGACTCCTGATGGGGTATGGAACTTCAGCTTGAGGTGAGGAATGGATGCGATGATCCCAAAAATTGACTGGAGCTGTCTCCCGAAAATGGCGTTATAAGCTGATTCTGACTTTACCACGATGAATTGAATGGAGTTTGTACTCTGTCGAGGAAATTCTCCAAGGACTACCGGGAGACTGATTATTCCTTCTGCTTGTACAGGTCGATTATCAAATCCATATAAAGGACCAGCAGCAGGTTGAAGTTTTTCTCTTGAGAGACCCATGTTGAGGAAAGTAGAGTAGAATAGGACATCCACGGAGCTTCCGTTGTCCACAAGAATTCTTTTGACATTGTAACACGGGTCACCAATGCCTGCGTTTATGACAAGCGGATCTTGATGGGGGGTTTTTACTCCTTCCAAGTCGGAATCATTGAACGTGATGGAATGATCGATACGAGCCTTTTTTGAAGTTGGATTTTCTTCTACAGTTAGAAAGACTTGGTCGGATAGTAAGGGGCCTCCTGCGATTGTTTCAATTTCGCCAACCGTTATCCGGTTATTCACTGGCTGTCTTTGTGGTTGATTCTGCCCCCCAGTGGGACGAGTTTCTTCTCGGGTAGGTGGATTCCCAATAAACTGTCGAAGATAGCCCTGGCGGATGAGTCTTTCAATCTCCTCCTTAAGTTGCCTACAGGATTCAGTAGTGTGGCCACGACTACGATGAAAGTGGCAGTACTGATCTTGGTTTCCTGTATTCGGCTTCAAAGGATGCGGCCACTTCACTTTGTCCTGATCTTGAATCGCCATCAAAACATTTGCTCGAGATGTGTTGAGCGGAGTGTACTCCTTCTCTCGTCGGGGTTCTCGTCGTGGCAGTGGGGGTTTAGGAGGTAGATTGCTCTTCCCTTGCTTTTTCCATTGTGATGATGAATTATCCATTTCGGGTGCTCCCTTGCGCTTTCCAGTGGGTTGCTCGAACTGTTTTCTGTGAGCGTTTATTGCCTCATCTGCTGATATCTGTGCTTCCACATGATGGATTAGATCGGCATATGAGTGAACAGTATCGCGCATGAGTGCCGAATAGAAGGGGCCAGGACGAAGTCCTCCAAGAAAGACCCCTCTGAGCAATTCTGGGTCCACTCCTGGGATTTGTCAAGTCTCAATAGAAAACCGCTGAAAGTACTCTTTCAATGATTCTCCCTCATTCTGACGAATCCCAGAAAGGTGAGAAGAATCCTTAGCAATTCTTCGGTTGGCTACGAACTGTTCGACAAATACTTTGGCCAATTTGACAAATGTGGGGATCGTTCCGGCTGGGAGTGAATAGAACCATGTTCGAGCTTGTCCTTTAAGAGTAGCAGGGAAAACCTGGCAAAGGAGTGCATCTGAAGCTCGTTGAATATGCATGATGGTCCTGTAATGGTCGATGTGCTCGTACGGGTTGGATGTCCCATCGTAGGATTCAATGCTTGGCAGCTTAAAGCCAGCCGGAATAGGGTGTTAAAGAATGGCTTCTGCCAGGGGTGACGACTCCTGGAAGTCCCACTAACGAAGAGGTTGCCTTATGCCTCCTGTAGGGAATTCCTCCCGGACTAATCGTCGCAGTTCGTGGCGTAGGGCATTGCGAGGGAGCTCGGCAATGTGAGGTTGGGCTAGCTCCTCAGGGAGGTCTTGAGGAAGGCGAGATTGCTGACTTGCGTGTGGAGGATGGGTAGAACTTGCTGTATCAGCCAGCTCGTTCTCTTGACGTGACTGCGAACGCCTCCTGGGGGGAGGAAGAGGATTCTCAGCCTGAAGATGTTCAATATGAACAGCTTCGACACGGGGTAGATCTCGAGGGAGAAGAACCTCCTCCTGAGGTGCTAGGGTCGGCTGTCGAGTCTCTCGCAAGAGTTGTAGAATCTCGTTTTGAGATTCTTCCATCTTTCGAATTCTCTCTTCTAGGGAGGGTCCCGAGGTCCCTTCTCCAGGTGCATTTTGCCCCCCGGGGTATAAAGAGGCAGATATCGGATGTCTATGATTCATAGACTGATTTCTGGATTGATGAGAATGAGAGCGGGAAGCTCCTATGAGGCGACTGCTACGCCTGTTGACTATCGTAGCAATACTTGAAGTTGTGGGATAAGTTTCCCACAGATGGCGCCAAACTGTTGCAGACTCAAATATACGCGGCGATAGATTTTAATTTTCCGTCTCAGCGTTGTACGTATATCCAGCACACAAACAGAATCGAAATAGTAACACCAAGATTTTTACGTGGAAAACCCTGGAAAGGGAAAAAACCACGGGGCCACGCCCAGTTGAAAGAGTTCCACTAGTGTTATTTGAAGTACACGAGACTGATTCATCCTTTAAATTCAGGACGATCAGATTACAATGAGTATCAGTTACAAGGACAAGCAGAGTTTCGACGTCACTTGAATGTCCGGCAGAATTCCGGCGTCACTTGGAAAGAAGTCCGGCGTCACTCGGGCGTCGGGTAGAATTCCGGCGCCGGGCAGAATTCCGACGTTGCTCCTGTGTCGGGCAGAGCTCTGGCGTCCCTCAGGCGCCTGGTGGTGCTTCGGTGGAGTTCCGGCGGTGTTCCGGCGGAGTTCCGGCGGTGGTCGAGGAGGAGCTGTTCCCTCCTAGGCTTCTATTCTCTTCTTCTTCTCTTCTTCTCTTCTTGTCTTGGGTCCTCTCTTAAGAGAAATGAGGGGCTATTTATAGTTTTTCTGGAGTGGCATAGCCCGTAAATATGTGAGGGATCAGGGGCAAATAGGGAGTGATCCGGATGAACGGCCGATATTGAATCCCTTGATTGTGAACCGTTTATCAAGCATTTGAAGGTCTTAATGATATCATAATTCTACGATCTTGGGCTCGTTGGATTCGTCTCGTCGAGCCGCTCGATTCGACTATAAGCTCGCCAAAATCGGAGACCGTTTGGTAACTCAAATAGCTGTTTGATGCTTCCAACAGCGCTTCGGGTACTTGATTTGGACTCACTTGGGCTCGGATTAAGTTGAATTTGGTGTCGTTGGATTCGTATTTCCGAGACGCTCAGTTCGACTATAAGTTTGCTGAAATCAGAGTTTGAATGGTCTCCGAAATAATTTTTGAAGTTTCCAACTTGAGTTTTTCCTCGAGATTCGTGCCCGATCAAGATTATTTTTCGATGACGTATCAATTATAAAGAAAATTTTGGATATATTTCTTATATTTTTTTTTATTAATGTTAGCTCAACCGTAGTTTGTTGTATGGGAATGCCATTGTTATCAATTTTTATTCACGTGCACCATGTGCACGTGCATTTATACTAGTTAACGTAAGGAGCATGATCACATGAATATTTATAAAGGATCTAATTCATCAAATCGTTTGGTACAGTGCTGAATGTCCCAGATCACTCGGCGCATTCAACCCATTCTCCTCATTGGGTGAGTTGAGGCGAACATTGTTCAGTGATTTAAGATTTAGGGCTAATATTATAGTAGTTTGAAATTAATTTATAACTTAAGTAATATATTTTAATAAAACATAGAAGTACAATTTTGTTTGACTTTGAATCAAATATAGAGTTATAATTAGAGAAAATTATATAACGACTCATCAAATAACCCTAAATATTATAAATTCATTATTTTGATTTATACTCAGTTATTATAAACCCTAAGGGAAATGAAACCCTTTATCTAAACAAACTAAATTCTATTTAACTAAAAAAATATAAAAATGTAATATGGTTTAAATTAATTTTCTTAATTAATATATTACCATGCATAATATCTACATGTTTCTATTTATTTATGTAATACTTAAATCTTTTAGTTATATTAAAAATACTCTTAATATTAATATATGTATATGTCTCCAATTTAATTTAATTGAAATCTATGTTTTATATGTATTAAATAGATCTTTGTAATTATATCAAAGTAGATATCCTATGAGTAAAAGTCTCTTGTCGCTCATATTTGGCGATGCACGTACCTATCCCAAGACCCGACCTGATGAGGAAATTCGGCTTTTGACGACTATCGAACCGCGCCACCGCTTGAGGTAGCCATACGCTTCCGAGCGAGTTTGTTGGAACTGCGATTACAACTATCGTGGCGATTGCGCCTGGCGGCGGGGCTCCAGGCGGCGAGGATAAGGGAGGCGATTGAGAGGTGATGTAGTGGATCGGCGGAAGAATAAGACATGCAAGAAGGAATTCCCAATCCAGGAACAAACACAAAGCTTAAGAGCTTAAAAGGAGAATAATATTCATCAATAATGTTTTCTACTACAATACTTTGCCTCTTTATAGGCTAATAAGAACATTCTAGAAATCATAAGTATAAAATTAAGGCTTTGTTTTGACACGGCTTTTTTATTAAAATTAAGGTTGTTTAAGAATTAAGGCTTTGTTTTGACACGGCTTTTTTATTGCTTCTTAAAATAAAATTTTAGAATAAAAATTAAAAATTTTGTACTAAAATTTTTTTTAAGAAGTAATAAAAAAGCCGTCCCAAACGAAGTCTAAGTATCCGTTTGGGACGACTTTTTTATTGCTTCTTAAAATAGAGTTTTAGCATAAAATTTTTTATTTTTTTACTAAAACTCTGTTTTAGGAAGCAATAAAAAAGTCATCCTAGATGAAACCTAAGTATCTTTTTGGGGCGTTTACATTATTTTATAAATGTGATTATAAATTTGTTATGGAGAAAATAATTTTTTCAAAATTTTTGCACAAAATAGTTTCTTAGTCCAAAATTTTTCTTAAAACAACTGAAATATAATGGCCAAACAAAAATTATGGTTGCAATTTAAAAAACAAATCAATAAGGAAGCTTTGAAGTCTAAATAAAAATTCTCATCTAAGCTGTTGTGAAAGATATTATTTACAAGGCAATGATATATCAAATTCATTATGAATATCTAATCTCTTAATCAACTCAACTCATCATCAATAAGACATAAATAACATCAAATCAATGAATAACATCCATCGTGCAACTTGCACAACTTGATTGCTCATTTTATTGAATTAGTTGAATGAAAGAATAAAGTGAATAAAAGAGTCACAATTTGATCAAAATTAAAAATAGTATATACATTGGCCTAACTCATTCCATATTAAGTTGAAACTTTTGAATTGATATTACTTTTTGTATAATTTCCTAATAGTTTACCTATCATAGAGCTCTATTAGGAGCATGCTTGATGCGGAATAACAATAAGAAATACATCAATTACCACAAAACTAATCGTACAATAATAATATAGCTCTCTACTTATATAACCCAATTTTTGTTTACTTTCGAGGTAAGATTAATATTATTCTTTCCATCTTTATCGACATGAAGTTTATCATATAATAAGTGCAGCATGACTTAGGTTCTCCTTGTCCAAGCCTCATCGTCGATGATCACACCTCTCTATTCACCATCATCTGCAAACAACTTCATTTAGATGGTGTGTTTTCCATAAATGCTCCTCAATGTGGCTGCGTGCATCCCCCACACACCTTTCTGTGTGTGTGCTGCGATACGCCAATCTCCAAAAAATTTACTTGCATGCTTCTCATGCACATTTCTCTTTGTTAGCACGTTTCTCATATGAGTTCTAAATGAGATGAGTTGCCTCAATCCGCGTGTATGCTTCTGGCATTTGTTCCAATCTTCACATTGACTTGTGTGTGCTTCTTGTGCATATTTCTTAAGACTAATTCTACATTAGAAAATGTTGCAATAATTTGAACAAAGACAATGATGGCATTCATGTAGTCGGAGGGGATGGGAAGAGAACACTGATATTCTAGTAGGTGTGACTTGCCATGGTGTTACACAACTTAATTAATTTAGAGTTTTTTTTTAATATATTTGCATTCTAACATTGTTTTAAAAAAATGAAAGCAATATAGTTATGTAACATTGCATTCTTTAAAAAATCATTAGTGTTGAATTCAAATCTATCCATGGTGGCTCCAGGCCCTTACCAGTAGACCAAAATGGGGAGTGTCTTATAGACCTATGAGATAATAAAGAGAGATAATTTAAGGAAAAAGCTAAAGAAGAGCTAGAGCTCTGAAACTTGTAAAGTTTTCACTTTATCATTCAAAAATTCAATCAAAGATTTGGTCAGCTTCCTCTCTTTCTCTCTTCCTCTCTACTCTCTACTCTCTCTATTTAACATTCTCACTGATAGATTCTCAGCTCACCAGATGAACTTGCTAGTGAAGTCGGGTATTATACACCGAATAAGTTTGGATTGATTGTACAATAATTAAATTAAAATTGTTATCTAAACTGCTATGAGAGATAATGTACAAGATATATCAAATTCATCGTCATCATTAAATAACATCAATCGACACAATTTGATAACTCATCTTATTTAATTAGCTGAATGAAAGAATTAGATCAATATTATTATAAAAATAAGTGGTTAATATTGTATTATTGGTCTTGTTTATATGGCTTCGAATAAATCAAACTCGGTACATTTCATTTAAAAATATTTTTTCAACAAACTTCCTTAAAACTTTCATATTCTAATTGTTTTCTTCCTAAAATAGATTAGTACTCAATGCTCAAAAGTACGACATTCCAATAATTTTTAAAACTAATATTTAATTACAAAATACCTTATTTTTGAACTATATATACCATAATAGCGTAGCAAAAAAAAGTATTTGAGGGTTTAAGAAGTTGAACTGGGCTCGAATCATTCTCGATTTAAGTTTGATTAATTAATCAAATTTGAGCTTGAACTTAACAAAAATTATGAGTTTAAAAAATTTGCGCTAAGCATCTTTAACATTTATATGATCACTTGTCGCTCAAATCTCAAGATCACTCATTGTCCTCTTAAGGCTATTCTTAATGAATTTAGGTATTATAGGACCACCAAATTTAGGTATTATAGGACCACCAACTTGTGAGTATTTAATCCTAACATAAGTTATATTAAAGAAGGTCATGCTCTAATTATAAAGACCTACGTCCTGAAAAATATTCTCCACATTGGTCTAACTCATTATATATTATAAGTTGAAACTTCCAATTTGATTTTATGTTTTGGTATAATTTCCTAATAATTTACCTATCATAGAGATCTATAAGGAGCATGTTTGATATGAAATAGCAACAAGAAATATATTAATTACCACAAAACTCATCGTACGATTATAATATAGCTCTCTACTTATATAACCCAATTTCATTTACTTATGAGGTGAGATTAATATTATTCTTATCCATCTTTATCGCCTTCAAGCCTTTCATATAATAAGTGCAACATGAATGAGTTTCTCTTTGTCTTGATCACTTCTCTCTATTCTTCATCATCTGCTAACAACTTCATTTAGATGAGTGTGCTTACCATACATGCTAGCTCCTCAATGTGCATGTGTGCATGCCCCACACACCATTCTATGTGCTGCGATACATCAATCTCCGCAAAGTTTGCTTGCATGCTTCTAATGCACATTTCTCTTTGCAAGCACGCTTCTCATATGAGTTCTATATGAGATGAGTTTCCTCAATCCAAGTGAATGCTTTTGGAATTTGTTCCAATCTTCACATTGATCCGTGTGTGCTTCTTGCACATATTTCTTGAGAGTAATTCAACATCAGAAAATGTTGCAGCAATTTGAACAAAGACAATGATGGCATTCATGTAGTCAGAGGGGATTGGAAGAGAACACTGATCTTCTAGTAGGTGTGACTTGCCATGGTGTTACACTACTGAATTAATTTAGAGTTTTTTTAAATATTTGCATTCTAACATTATTTTAAAAAATGAATGCAATATAGTTATGTAACATTACATTCTTTAAAGAACCAATAGTGTTGGATTCAAATCTATCCATGGTGGCTCCACGCCCTTACCAAGAGTTCAAAATGGGGAGTGATCTATGAGATAATAAAGAGAGATAGAGAGAGATAATTAAGGAAAAAGCTCAAGAAGAATTAGAGCTCTAAAACTTGTAAAGCTTTCACTTTATCATACAAAAATTCAACCAAAGAATTTGTCAGTTTTCTCTCTTCCTCTCTTCCTCTCTACTCTATCTGTTTCACATTCTCACTGATAGATTCTCAGCTCACCAGATGGACCTGCTAGTAAGCTGGGTATCATACACTGAATAAGTTTGGATTAATTGTACAATAATTAAATTAAAATTGTCAACTAAACTGCTATGAGAGATAATGTATAAGATATATCAGATTCATCGTCATCATTACATAGCGTCAATTAACACAATTTGATAACTCCACTTGTTTAAATAGTTGAATGAGAGAATTAGATCAATATTATTCTAAAAATTAGTGGTTAATATTGTATTATTGTTCTTATTTATATCACTTCGAATAAATCAAACTCGGTACATTTCATTTAAAAATATTTTTTCAACAAACTTCTTCAAAACTTTCTTATTCTAATTTTTTTCATCCTTAAATAGATTAGTACTTAGTGCTCAAAAGTATGCCATGCCAATAATTTTTAAATCTAATATTTAATTACAAAATACCTTATTTTTGAACTATATATGCCATAATAGCATAGCAAAAAAAAATATTTAGGGTTTAAAAAGTTGAGCTGGGCTCGAATCATTCTCAATTTAAGTTTGATTAATTAATCAAATTTAAGCTTAAACTTAATAAAAATTATGAGTTTAAAAATTTGCACTAAGTGTTTTTAACCTTTATATGATCAATTGTCATTCAAATCTCAAGATCACTCATTGTCCTCTTAAGGCTATTCTTTATGAATTTAGGTATTATAGGACCACCAACTTATGCGTATTTAACCCATTAACATAAATTATATTAAAGAAGGTCATGCTCTAATTATAAAGCATTACGTCATGAAAAATATTATTCACATTGGTCCAACTCATTCTATATTAAGTTGAAACTTCTGATTTGATCTTCTTCTTTTTGTATAATTTCCTAATAATTTAATTACCTATCATGGAGCTATATAAGGAGCATGTTTGATATGGAATATCAACAAGAAATACATCAATTACCACAAAACTCATCGTACGATTATAATATAGCTCTCTACTTATATAACCCAATTTCATTTACTTACAAGGTGAGATTAATATTATTCTTATCCATCTTTTTCATCTTCAAGCCTTTCATATAATAAGTGCAGCATGAATGAGTTTCTCCTTGTCATGATCACTCCTCTCTATTCTTCATCATCTGCAAACAACTTCATTTAGATGAGTGTGCTTTCCATACATGCTCCTTAGTGTGCCTGCATGCATCCCCCACACAACTCTCTCTGTGTGCTGCAATATGCCAATCTCCAAAAAATTTGCTTGCATGCTTCTCATGCATATTTCTCTTTGCGAGTGTGCTTCTCATGTGATTTCTATATGAAATGAGTTGCATCAATCTACATGTATGCTTCTGGCATTTGTTCCAATCTTCACACTGATCCATGTGTGCTTCTTGCACATATTTCTTGAGACTAATTCTACAACATAAAATGTTGTAGCAATTTGACTAAAGACTATGATAGCATTTGTGTAGTCAGAGGGGGAAGAGAACCCTGATCTTCTCCTAGGTGTGAATTGGCATGCGTGGTGTTACACTGCTTAATTTAGAGTTCTTTTTAAATATATTTGCATTCTAACATTGTTTTAAAAAATGAATGCAATATAGTTATATAACAGTGCATTCTTTAAAGGACCATTAATATTGGATTCAAATCTATCCAGGGTGGATGCAAGCCCTTACAAGTAGGTCAAAATGGGAAGTGAGTGAGTGACTTATGTACCTATGAGAGAAGACAGGAGAGAGAGAGAGAGAGAGAGAGAGAGAGAGAGAGAGAGATCAAACTTGTAAAGTCTTCACTATATCTTTCAAAAATTCAACCAAAGCCAAAGGTTTGGAAAAGGTCTCTAAATAAGCTTCTCCTAAATTGTTCTCCATCACCACTTATTTAAAAGATTTTGAGGGCTATAAGAAAGATTATACATAAAAAGAAAAGAAAAAAAAACAATGACATAGAGATTATGCATACAATGCTATATGTCACCCTTGACACTTTTCATCCTTGATTAGCTGAGGGGGAGATGAGACTAATGATCTATCTCTGGGTGAGTTCGATGGTGCCTAGTGTGTACTAGTCGAGTTTAGTAGTGGCAAGTTTGTTGTATCGGGCAAGTTTGTAGGCTAATGCTGACCATGGGTAACTCGATGAGTTAATGTTGGTTGGGAGTCATGTGTGATCTATGCTTAGCCTCATGTCATCATGAGGGAACGAACAAGTGAGTTGAGATAGCTAATAAAACTAGATATGGTGGTCAATGTGGATAGGGTAAGTTGATGGCCTTGAGTAGGCTCTTTACTATAGCTACGCTTTCATGGAGGGAAGGTCGCTCTAAGAGAGAGTGGGTGACAAGTAGTGAAATCCAGGCATGTGGCGGTCGCTAAGCTATTGATTTGATGAGAAATTTCCAAGACGACCCATTCAAGTGAAATCCAAGCATGGATGAGCGAAACATATTAATCTGGTTGGGCAGAGTCTCTTTTTTACTTCCATTGAATACCTACTAGATACTTAATGTTTTTACAATCTCTCCAGCAACTGAGGAAGGGATGCTCGAGCACAAGTTTTGCAACTGAAACTGAGTTTGTATTGGACAACATCCAAACCACGACATCAACTCGTACTATAAATCTTACCAATCAGCTAGGTTTAGAAACTTCTTTTGCTTATCTCCACGTAGTAACTTCTTTAATGATTGCTTATACAAGTCTACAATAAATTCATCCTCAGCTGGATCCTAAGGGAGATAAAGAATGACATTATCTACATCACAAGGTGTCCTATCAATAAAATTGGAATTGCCACCTTCTCCTCTGTTACATAGTAGCTCATGAGAACCCATCTGAAGAAAGTGAGCACTAGCTAGGTGGTGATATTTCTCAAAAAACTTACTTTCCACACATCTCCAGCCTCTAGAATTGAGGAAATTTTATGTTCTATTGCCCTCTATCTCCATTGCCTCTCCATATGAAATCTGGAGTATACAATCATAATGTTCATGATATGTATGCATGCAACATCTGTATATTTCATTTGCACTTGCTAGTTGCTCAAGCGAACCGTCAAAACATCTTGACATATATTCATGCATCTTACTGGTGGCCATGTCCATGAAGTCTTTTGTTGGTATACCTCAAACAACACCGAAAAGCTTACAAAGGTACATAGTTGATGAGTTACTTGACGCATGATCTATTCATATTCTACCCACACCCTGTAAAAATTCTTCTTCAAAAAATGAATACAATTTTCTTGAATAAAATTAGACAGCTTGCTTTAGTATTAGCACACAGCAGTGATACACAGCAGCGATACACAGCAACTGTACACAACAATACACAGCAGCGACACACAATGGTACAAAGAAGAGATAATATATAATAATAATACATATCAAATTATATTTTTTTCTTAACTTGCACACAGAATACAAACTTACATCTGAGCATGTGCAGAGAAATATAAATTTGGAGGACCAAAAAAGATTTGAACGATACACCCTAAAGCATTAAAAATTATACATTTTCAAATGAAAAATAGTAAAACCTCTTCGGAGTTGAAAATTTATCGATAATATCCCCGACTTATCTCCCGTAGTTCACTGAGGTAAGTTTTCCTGGATGTTTTGTGTAATGCCTTCCATCTCCTCGCAGAATTCAACTTCCTCCAAATCGATTTCCATATGCATAGCCTCTTTCTCTCTTTTTTTTCTCATCTCTATTTTGAGGAGAAAATCATGTCTCAAGTGACAAAAATGGTCCGCCTATATTAAACCCTAGATGTTAACGCTTACATGATTTTTTTTTTTTTGTGTCTGGTCCTGGTCGGGTCGTCGGGTCACACGATAATTTAGAAATGACGTGACAAATATTATAATTTCATCGAGTCGGGTCATCAGGTCTTTAGGTCGCCACGTGGTGGCATTGTATTGGACTCCAGACGTAGAGCTATATCCGGACTCCGCACAGAATAATATCTCTAGGATTTTTACACTTCTCAAGTAGCATTGACTTGATGTGGTGACTTGATGTGACCACTCACTGTACTTTGTCCTATATGATTCTCACACTTCTCAAGCAGCATTGACCCGATGTGACCACTCACTCCACTTTGTCCTATTAGATTCTCACACTTCTCAAGAAACCTTGACCCGAAGATGAACACAATCTCAGTGGGCCAGTTTAAATTGAGAGAGAAATGCCACCCCTGGAGGACAAAATTGGGGTGGATGAAAATACTCGATTATAAGATTTTATCATTCACCATAAACAAATCAAGAATAAAGATGCCCACATTTTTTTGGGATCAATATACTAATTCTAATGTTTAGTTGCCTGTGCATTTTTTTGTTCCTATTTATGTGTTCAATGTAATTTTTATTTTATTTAGTAAATATTTGTTTATTTAGGACATATTTATATTCCAAATTTAATTTACCGAGCATATATATATATATATATATATATATATATATATATATATATATATATAGGTCTAATTCAAAAAATTGATAAATATAAATATATGATTAAAAATAAATATTAAATAAAGTATGAGAAAGAATATACACATAATATTCTTTTTTTGGGATTAGAAAATGGAGTTCGGTTGGAGACGAGTTAGTAGTTACTGTATTTTAGAGTATTACGATATTTTGGAGTGAAAAATGAGTTTTTCAGTTGGAGATGGCCTAATAAAGTGGATGGCTATTTAAAAATTAACTTGAAATTATCGCCTAAATGGCTGTGAACGACAACATTTACAGAAATCAATATCTCAAATATTTTCATCAACTCATAATCAATAAATAACATCAATCACACAACTATAACTCATCTTGTTTAATTAGTTGAATAGAAGAAAGAGGTGAGTGAGTCTTATTTCTTATATTTCATGATTGAGATTAGGGGTGTAGTGGAGCAGAGCCAGCTCGTGAGCTTGCTCGAGCTCGACTCGATATTGATTTGAAAGCTCCTGTTCTACTTTTTTACGAGAAAATTTAAAAGGAGAGCTTAATTTTATCCCATCTATCAATAGTATTACAACAAGAAACTTTGATGAATATGGTTCTTCTTCATTAATGATTCATATGGCATCCCATCTTTCAGTCCGTACCATTGCAAATCTTGATCATGGATGAGATTTCTCTGCATTAAAAAGTTAATATATACATGTGGTCAGAACTCCAACACGTTGGTGCTTAATTCTATTGCTTGCAATTTTTATGGAATATCAGAAAAAACTAGTTGCCTATATCAATAGGGAACTATAAAATCCAAAAAAAATTTCACAAGCGAAGAGATTGATGCGTTAGGGTTTCCTCCTCTGCGAAACCTTTCTCTCACGGCCCTTTAGGTTTTGCTCGGGGGGCTTCTACCCCTCCTCTTCCATCATCGATGGATGGGAAATCTTTTGATTTTCCTCCTCTTCCATCTGTATCACAACCTGATCCGTCTTCAATGGCTACTCTGGCTCCATGGACGAACAACTTTACTTCGGCTCCAGAAACTCGATCTGAGGTTTTTCCTATGTCTTTTATTCGTCCGGATCAAAAAATCTCCTTTAAAGTTGATGATCTCTTGGAAGGTATTTCTCTCTGGAACCTATCTCTTATTGGGTATTTTATTGGTCAAAGATCGTATTATGAGAGGCTTCTTGCAGCCATGAAAAAGTTATGGCAACTAAAGGGATCTCTCTCGTTAATCTCTCTTTCTGATAGTTTTTTCCTTTTGAAATTTAATAACTTGGATGACTATAATATGGTTTGGTTTGGAGGTCCCTAGTTTCTTCTTGGGAATCCTTTTGTTCTTCAACAATGGTCTCCAAAATTTAAACCAAAAAGAGATGAATAGGCATCCATCCCGATCTGGGTCAAGATTCTGGATGTGCCGCTAGCCCTTTAGACCCCGTTGGGAATTTAAAAAATTGCTAGTTATATTGGAATACCGGTTATGGTTGATTCTCTTACTACCAAACATACGCGGCTCAATTTTGCTAGGATTTGTGTTATGATATCCACAGATTCAAAACTTCTAGAGGAAATTCCGATTGACATTGATGGGGAGGATTTTACCCTAAAAGTTGTCTACGATTGGAAACCGACTCCTTGTGAATCATGAGGATCTCTTATTCATCCTTCTAATCTTTTCCCTTCTAACCCTAACCCAAAACAACCCTTGATCAATAGTAATCTGCCTAATCAGAGAGGCAGAAGTATGAGTAGACATCCCTGTTATAGACCTCGCACTGTCTCCAAGTTACCTCCTCTACTTTGTATTCCCACTGAACCACCTGTTCCCAGGCCTGCTTCTCCTCCTCCCACTGAACCACATGTTCAACATGAAATCACAGGAGCTCATATATCACCTCCATTGCAAAGTTCTAAGAACATTGTGGAAAAAGATCACAATATTCCCAACCTTAATATCCCTACAGAGGAGTTGTCTTCTTCTGAACCCAACTACATCAATACTACACATAGAGCTCTTGTCATTCCTATTGCCAATAAATTTAATATTCTTAATATGGAAGCCATCACTGAACCACAACTTGAATTTGATATGGAAGAAGTCTCCTCTCAGATTATTGGTAAACCTCCTCCCAACCCTCCTCAAGGAAGAAATCCTTCCCCTATGCAGAAATCTCCTATAATCAGTAAGGAACCTTCTTCTCCTGCCAAAAAACCCACAAAAGCTAAAACTACCAAAAAGGCAAAACCCTCTTCCTCAAAATCCAAATGATTCCCCGCCTATTGCCTGTTGGAATGTTAGAGGATTTAACAAGCTAGCTGGATAAAATTCTTGCTTGCAAAAATCTTATTAACATCCACAAGTTGAAAATGTCTTGTGTTCTTGAAGCAAAAATCCATGAGTCCGTGCTTGATAACCCCTGGTACATCAATTCTCGTAAACTATTTGAGAATGAAGGAAGTTGTAACAATTTCGATGTTTCTTCTCCTGGCAGAATTTGGGTTAAATGGGATTCTTCTTATATCTCATTTAACCCATTAGTTATTTCCTCCCAGATTATTCACGAAAGACTCTTTTTAGACTCTTCCACTTCATTTTTTATTTTTGTTATTTATGCTGCTAATTCTCCTGAAGATAGGAAGTCCCTTTGGGCTCATATTAGAGATCTGGCTAATAATATCACCCAACCTTGGATTTTAGTTGGGGACTTTAACTGCTGTAGATATGACCATGAAAAAGTGGGAGGTGCTGCTTTGCATTCTAGTTGGTTTGGAGATTTTAATAATACTATCTTTGATTGTGAAATCACTGATCTTGCTTCGGTTGGCTTGTACTACACTTGGTTTAATTAGCAGAAAGAGAATCCTATTCATATTAAGCTAGATAGAGTTTTGGTAAACACTGAATGGTTGGATCTATATCCTAAGTCTTACTATAAAGTGGATCCCCCTCAATGCTCTGACCATTCTCCCCTCTTGATCCATTTTGATACTATTCAGCTTAAACCTTCGAGATTTCTTTTTAAAAATTATTGGTCTAATCATGCTGGTTTTAGAGAAGCTTTGCTGGAATCATTTCAAAGTTACCCCTCTTCTAGTCCTATTGCTTCACTATACTTTAGCTTGCAAACATTGAAAAATTTTCTTAAGAAGAAGAAATTGAATTCTGCTAATTTCATTTCAACTACCATTGATGATCTTAAAGCTAAGCAACTATTTTATCTTACTGAAATTGAGAAATATCCTATGGATTGTGCAATCAATTCCCAGTTAAAGGATATTAATGATTTGCTCTCAAATTATCAGGCTTCTTGGGCTTCTTGGTTGCTTCAAAGGGCCAAAGTTAAATGGTTTTCTGCCGGAGAAGAGGATCTGTGTTTCCTTTATGCAAAAATAAGTAGGAAAAATATCAATACTTTAAAGGTCTTATCTACGCCTGAAGGTAATTTTTCGAAGCATAATGACATTGCCAAAGCTTTAATTAATCATTTCTGCAATCTTGTTAATACTCCCGTACCTCCTTATGCTAATTCCCTGGATTATTCTACTGGAGAGTTACTTTCTACTGAAGCTGCAAATTATTTGGTTGGTCCTTTTACTAATCAAGACATCAAAGATGTAGTCTTCTCTTTTCCTACTAGCTCTTCCCCTGGTCCAGATGGTTTCACTGTTGAATTCTTTAAGGATAATTGGGATATTATAGGGATCAAAGTTTGCAATGTTGTTAAGAATTTTATAAATTCTGGACACTTTCCTAAAGGGGTTAAGGTTACGGCTATAACCCTTATTCAAAAAAATTCTCATGCCAATACAATTTTAGACTATAGACCTATTTCTCTTTGCAATATTTTCTACAGGATTGTTGCTAAACTCCTTGCTAACAGATTGAAAAATGTTTTACCTCTTATAATTCATGATAGCCAAGCCGATTTAATTAAAAATAGATCTTCTTCGGATAACATTATCTTAGCTAATGAAATCTTAAAGGATTTAAAAAATTCAAGGAATTATTTTTGTGCTAAGCTTGACATTCTTAGAGCGTTTGACTCGGTTTCCAGAGATTTTATTATCAATCGTATGAGGATGAAAGGTTTTCCTGAGAAGTTTCTTAGATGGATCAATGGGTGTATTAACAATGTTCATTTTTTCATTTGTTTAAATGGTTCGCTGGAAGGGTTTTTCAAGTCTACGTCTAGGCTTAGACAAGGTTGCCTGCTTTCTTCTCTTCTTTTAGCATTGTGATGGATGCATTTTCATGTAGGTTGCATGATAGTCATCGTTACCACTTTAAGGGCATTGTCTCTAATGGGCATGAATTTAAGCACTTACTTTATTTGGATGATGTTCTTGTTTTTGGTGAGAACTCTATAAACAATTTTAAAAATCTCAAGATAATTCTTGATGATTTTGCTGAAGCTTCAGCCCTTCGTATTAATCCGCATAAAAGTTCCATCATTTTTGCTACTCTCTCTAACCAGCAAGAGGATATTTGCAATATATTGAGGATTGTTAATTCGGCTCAATACCTAAGCTATCTCGGTTTGCCTATTTCTCTGAACAAATTGAATGCCTTTCATTTTCAGCCTCTCTTAAACAAAATGTTTGGTCTCTTGGAAGGTTAAATTTTTATCTCTAGTAGGTAGAATCCAATTTCTTAAAGTTTCTATTGCTAATACTTTGGCATATTAGATAAGGGGAGCTATTATACCTAAAAGCTCCTGCAATGTTATTAAGAGGATGTGTTCCAAGTTTTTGTTTCATGGTAAAACAAATGAAAGGAAGATGCAAACCATTGCTTGGTCCACAGTTTGTACTCCTAAGACTACAGGTGGACTGGGTTTACCTTCGATTAAAGCTCTTTATCATAGTTTTAGCTGCTCTCTTATTTGGAGAATTCTTTGCCGTAATAATGGTCTGGCTTTATGGTATAGAGGGAAATTCTCTTCTCCTTGGAAACCTCCTCCTGTGGATTCTTCTAAAATGTGGAAGCTTATTTGTGAGGTTGCTGGCAAAATTATGCACAAAATTGCCTTACATATTACTCCTAACAGTAACTTATCATTTTATTGGGATCCTTGGTGTAATGGAAAAGCTATTTTTGAAATTATTAACCCTCCTACTGGTCCCTTTGTCCCGGTTAAAAATTTTATTTCCCAGGATAATTGGAGGAACATTTATGATTTGCCAAGAATTGTGCTGGATGAAATTTTAAAAATTCCTATTGGTAAGAAACCGATGATGCTTGGGAAGGCTTACCAAATCCGACCCATCATTTATTTTTGGCAAGCTATTATGAGAATTTATCTGATATTCCATGGCATAAATATATTTGGTTCAAAGGATATGCTATTCAATTTTCGGTTTATACTTGGATGGCTATTTTCGAAAAGTTAAAAACAGCTAATTTGTTATTAAAGAGGAATATTGACATCAATTCTTCTTGCTTTTTTTGCCGCAACGAGATGGGGAACCATAATCACTTATTCTTTGAGTGTGATTATTCCTTTTCAGTTATTTCGAATTTATTTCCTCATATGGATAAGTTTTTTATGAGGCCGACTTTATTGCAATTATTGGATTATTTTGATCTAATTCATGGCTTTACTAACAAAGAGAAAAAAATTATTCATTTTGTTATATCTTCGCTGGTTTAATTTCTTTGGACGTTTTACTGGCAATTGGGTCTCTCCCTCGGCTCTATGCTATTCTATTAGAAATGTTGTTAAAGTGAAAGTCTTGAAATGGAAGAATTTTGAGGAGTTACAGAAAGTGTTTTCAAATATTCTTTACTGATTTGGTTGTTCTTCTTCTTGTGGCTGATCCGATGACTTGCTGAATTGCTGCTTGGGCGAGAACGATTGGTGTTGATTTCCTGGAACCATCAATGGGCAATCATGCTGGGTACCAAGCTTATGGCTTAGACCGTGTCAACTTGGACGTTGTTGCCACCTTTGGAAGACCCTTTTTCAATTACTTACTTCTGCTAGGCTTCTGGCTATTATTGAGGAGGGATTTCACATCTCTTCTTGGAGATTGTATTGGTTGTTGTATTTTTCATCTTTGTTTTTATTAACTGGTTGCAGGCATTTCTGTGATATTTTCATTCTATCCTTTATATAGAATGAAGGTTTTTTTTCAGAACTCAGGCTTTTTCCTTTTACTGTTTTTGAATTTTTGATGTTTATGTAATTTTCTTGTTATTAATAACATGGGCTGCCCCAAAATTTCCCAAAAAAAAAAATCAATAAGGAATAGGAAGGCACCGGTGCGCAAGTAGGATTCATCTGAGTTTTCCATTTCATTTCCATTTCATTTCCTTCGAGATGGCGAAAATGGTGAAGGTGGTGAACTCTTGCTTGGTACCACCACTACTAAAAAAATAGTCTTTCGCAGCATTTTTTTTACCCAACAGCAGAGGTTAAAACACCTACAGAAGTTTTAGCAGCGGTTTATAAACCGCTGCATATCTGCCGTATTTGCTATCGCTGCAAGCACTTACCGCAGCGCTAAGTGAACCGCTGCCGTAGCTTGTGCTTTAGCAGCGCTTGCGTTAGCAGCAGTTTTAACCGCTACAGATCAGCTGGGCAATGGGTCTACGGCAGCGGTTTTACCACCTATAAATTTGAAGGAAGTGTCTTTAGCGGCGGTTAAAACCGCTGCAATTCTGGGAATTTAAAAAAAAAAAAAACTTGTTTTATACATGAGCAAACTTCATTACAAAGTACAATCATAAACATTAACTGCATAATACTTACATAATTTCCACAAATCTCAATCGTACAGTTGAATATATTGAAAAATCTCATCAAACATAAGATTGAAAAATCTTTCATGAGAAAACCTTTTGCCAAATGAGCAACATATTGCATAAAATCAAATAGTGCGCACTTAACTTGATGAATAATTCAGCCTTTGCCCACTTATTTGATTGGGGAGAAACTGAGTGGAAAAGCAAATCATAAAGAGGAATACGAACACATTCTAGTTTTTGGTCAAACAAATTCCTTATCAATAACACCTACACCAAACTTTCAAGATGCAATTATTAGGTTAATAATATTTCTTTTCCGCTTAATTTCTCCAGCAGAAACACAACCAAAAGAGAGGCATTCTCAAAAGGAGATGAGAACAACAGGAAAAAGAGAACAAGAATAAGAAGGAATATATGACTGGAATCCATGAAATACAACAAGCAGAGAAGCTTTCCCTTTTATATTGCAAATACATGAATAAGAAGAGCGTTCAGTTGGTATTGGAAGTTACAAAATAAGATAGATGCAAAAGCTTTCTACTAATAGCTTTGCATGAATCTCCTAGATAATTGCAGCCATGCGGTCTCTGAGAAGCTCCAGACCATCCAAACACATCACATCATTACCATAAGACATATAGAGATTTTTCATAGCAGCCTTGTGCAATCGAGAGCTAAATTCTAAATCATCATCATCATCTCCCTCACAAATTCTTACCTCATAAAAATAGAATCTCACACTATTGAACATAGTGAATGGCACGAATCTCGATAAATAATATATACCATTTGGAAAAATCTGTTGGGAGCTTTAAAAAAATCCGTTGAGTAATAGATGCACATTGGTTCTACAGAAACTAAGTTATACCAACGCAGTCCTGTAGTTGTTGAGAAGCTCTAGGCCATCTCTGAGAATATCAAGTCATCGCCAAAAGAAACTAAGTTATACCAAGGCAGCCCTGTCTGGTGATGGTTAACATCCATCTTCGTCACCCATGCATATTAAACACAGCCCAGTTCTTCATGCTGTTTATGACACTAATCCTGATACAAACATATAATTAGGACCTCCTAATTGACTTTGATGGTAAAGATCAAGCAATTGAAAGGATTTCTATCTACAGCTCATAAAAACTTTTGAGTTGAGATAATGGCAATTAAATTGCTCATTAGAATATGATAAGGATGCCTTCACCCACTAAAATTGGCAAAAATGACATATCTTCAAGCACCCAACAATAGTACAATAGCACAACAATAAAAATTCTAGTCTAGTTGATGCTTTGTTTCTCTCTCTCTAACGACGGTGCTATCAAGACCGGCTAAGTAATATCAAGCATTGCACAATATATATTACTAGCTAAAGCCAAACATAAAAAAAAACATAATCCTTATAACATTTCAAAACAATATATTAGTCATACATAAGAGAAATATCGTGCCCCATTTATATTACGCCTTCTCTTCTTCTACACCTTGGATGTTAATTAGGCGAGAATTGATCATTGTCTCCTTGTTAATGATATAGAAGTCATCAATAAAAATGAAGATGATAAAATAAATAAATAAATAATTTTAATTTTTTATTTTTACATACCATAGTTGAGCTTCCTGGTGGTGGATGTTGTCCCTGGTTATTTTCCTTCAATTGTCTCACCTCATTTTGCAAGGTTCGCACCACCTCCTCAAGTTTTACAACTCGATCAAATGCAGTATTGCCTCCATTGCTACTGCCTGGAGTCGTGGTGCTATGAGGAAAATATCTGCTCGGAATGAACCCAAAACCTTGTGTCCGTACCCTCCCTGGATGTTCTGGCCCCATGATCGCTTTAAACACTTTCTCATTGGCCTCGAAATTTCCATCTTCTGGCATCAACCCTTCCTCGGCAAGCATTTCGGAAGCATGTGCCTAGATTCAAAAAAAAAAATTATGATTTTACCCATCGTCAAGCATTTTAGAGCATTTTAGAAGCATGTGCCTAGAAGCATATTAAACTCATCATGTGAAATGCCTATGATTTTACCCATTTTTGTCTAGCCTCCTCAGATGACCATGATCCATCTTTACGAGTACAATTGATTTTCCATAATAAGAGACGATCTTGTACAGACTGCAAACAAATGAAATTAATAATCTTCATAGAAATATAAATATATATGTAATTGAAATACATATTGTTTCTTGTTGTCTCCTTACGGAGCTCACTCGACCCATCGTATGCGGACATGTTTGTTTTTTTGCATTTTCTGCATTTCTTGCTGCTCTCTCCTACAATAAATATTTGCCATATTAAGGGCAGTTTTCAATAAACTCAGTAACAAGGCAGAGAGTAACAGATCAACAAATTAAATACATATTGATTATTATTTTCAAGTAACAAAAAACCCTAAACATTATTGAATAAATTGGACGTACTTCCTAGAATAAATAATCTACATAAATTGTAGATCTCATAGAAAAAATAATAGTTTCAGTATATCAACAAGACCTAAGAAAATGGATCATATTAACACAATATTTTGAGCATAATAAAATAATGAAATGCACTAATAGTTACAACTCCAAAGAAAGAAATGATGGCAGGTTAATATACAAAGCCTTGACATAATAAAACATATAAAACTCACAATATGAGCATAAGATAGAAGACATCTCAAGCTGCAAATAAAAAAAATCTTGTATCAAAGTATAGAAATCTTTCAATAAATCTATATAGCCCTTGAATTTGTGATGAATCAAAGTTTCTTAACCCCTTATTACTCATGTCAGGTCAACCCAAAAGGCATCTCTTAACTACTGGATTGTTGAATATTGGTTCCCTTTATAGCATAAAATGCTAAATGCTAGTTCACTTTTTAACATATATATGTGGTAGATGTATGCCTTAGGAGTAAAATGAAAATGATCAAAAGTTCTAATTTCATTACGAATTTGCTAACTCACCTTGTCCTGAGGTTGTGACCACTTACTAACAAGCTGACACCACTGCACTGAGTCTACTCCTGCAGGGACAGCCTCCATGATCTCCTCTACTGGTCTACTATCCCAATGCTCTGCTTTCAAACTAGTTTTAAAGTTGCGCCACTTCACACCAAGAGATTGTAGTATCCAATGCTTTATGTTTGTAGGGAACTCAAATTTGGCCTAAAGAATGTTAAATGATTTTAGATATCAAACAAGCATAAATAATATCTAATTATTTGTTATCATATTTACCTCTACTTCAGCTAGCATTCTCTTCTTAAAGGGTTCCAAGCCTTTATTGCGCCAATCTGAGAATGAGATCGGTGCCAAAATAGGATCTCTGGCTACAACCCCTAAGTATGAACCAAGCAGAATAGACTCTGGTATATTACATGGCACCATATTCTCATTGACTTCAATGTGAACCCGTGTACCTGGTGTCATGCTTTGTATGTCTGCACAAGTAGTTCGACCTCTCTTTTTTATTGGAGCACCCTCATTATCTTAAAAACATAAAGATGTAAGAGGCAATTATATTATTAAATTATAAAAACTGACAAATAAAAAAATATTTGAAGTCAAAAAAACCTATGAGCCAAATTCTGTCATCCGCCGGTGGCACTTGACGTCTTATTTCTTGAGATGACTGACTCGTAGACTGCTCGTTGTTATTGCAATCATCAGCATTGGATGATTCTGGATGCACTGGAGTCAATATATTATTAGAAGTTCTACTAGTCTGCTCTACACTGGAAGATTCTCGACGTGTAACCTTTTTAGCACATCGAAATGAGCCACTAACTGTCATTTCTATTAGTACAAACAAAATCCAGATCAATTATTCAACGATGTCTATAAGATCTCTGTAAGACTAAAGGTAAATGACAACAAGATTACATAAAGTGTCACCAGGGAATAAATAAAATAAAAAAATTCAGACCATAAAATATTACCAGTTCAGAACCAACAATACATTGCCATATTACTGAACTTCAAATCTAATGAATCTAAGAGAGTTTAGGAATGGGCATCCAAGTTTTTGAGAAATGAAATCATGCAAAGAGTCTGTTTACACGCAAGATTTCGGAGGGAAAGAAGGAAAGGAAGTTAACTGGGAAGGTTTAACTAGGAGCAGATTTCTACTAGAAGAAAGATCCACAATACTACATTACTCCAAAAAGAACAAGTGTACAGTCATCTTTTCAACGAAAGAAATAGCAAAATTCAAGTTGTTTGCACCATGCAACAATTGTAAGCCATCTTTATTGCTGATAAAGCTAAATTCTAATTGTTGAAGATGGCCTCTTTAACTTCATTCTGCAAAGCAGACACATCTACAACAGAAGACACTACATACCCATCACCTTCCACAACTAATGAGAAATACTTCCATAACCAGAGATTTCACAGGCTTTCACAGGCATTCTTCTTCAAATTTAACCTTCTGCTCACTTTTACAAAATGTATAGAATAAAACTTCATCCCTTAATGCAAATTAGTGCAAGGTAAACAACAAATTATACAAACTTTTTCTCAACATTTGGAACTGCAATTTAAATCTTTACTAGATAAACAGCAGAAACACAGTAGTAAATTTGGATCTGATAGCAAATCATAGATCCAAAATTTCAAAAGCATCTCAACTAGGTCTGTAGCAATAGAAAAATAATATCAAATTATGAATGATAATATTGTTTTTATAGTACAACTACACCGTATACCAAAGGAACTTTACTAGGTCTGTAGCAATAGAAAAATAATATCATAAATGAATGATTTGATAAGGCTAATCAAGTATTCAACTAGAAATTTTCATTTAGAGATAATAAAATACATTCCCAGTAAAAATAACGAAGCAAATAATTAACCAAAACACCAAAAAATACAAAATTAAACAGAAAAGACGAACTATTTTATAGTTGTGAGCAGCATCAGACGGGTCAAAAAAATTCAGACAAAAGTAGCTTCATTTTACTATCGTATGTACGTAAATGGCAGATTAATAAAACCTTCAGAAAAGGCAAAATAACTTAAATGCTTCAGTACTTAATTGGTCATAAATAATGCTTTGTTGAATGTCAAACGATTAAAATACATAATATACAAAGGCTGAATATCACTTCTGTTAAAATATAAGGGTTAATTAGTCGGAAAAGTTTTCAGACATCTTTTCCCACAACTTTATTTAGAAAAAAGATGTTTCGGGAGTAGGATTATGGACGTGGCCATACAGCTTTACTGGAGAAGGCAAATGGGAATAAGCTTAATAAAATAAGCCCCAATTGTTAACAGTAACAGCAATAGAAACGGGAAATAACGAACTACTGAAAAGTCAGCATCTTAATCCACTTTATTCACTATCATAACAAAGAAAAAATAAAATAAAAAACACCACATTGAGTGAACTGTAACATCTGGAAAATCTATTTTCGGTACAAAAACCTATGCTTGAATTGCAGTTAACCACATTAATTCATATAAAATTGTTCTGTTGAGAAATGGTTGAATCAAACACATCCCTAGCCTTTACTGGTAAGACAAAGTTCCAGTTTTTATTCTTTGGATCTTCAATGAAAAATACGGGCGCAACTTGTGATGAAAAAATAAATGGATCATCTGCCCATCTATCACATGTATGTATTAATCGTGAGAAGTTAACCAATGTATTTCCGTAATGATCTACTTTAGTGCCAGCTGAAGTTGTGTTAGCCCAATCACACTTGAAGAAGACCACGCGAAATAAGTCGGAGTAATTAAGCTCAATAATATCATTCAGTCGACCATAATAAGAAAAATTTCCAACTTCAGTTTTGTTAACAACGCCATAATTTTGTGTTTTCTTGTTTTCATCGCGAGCTTTAGTATGAAAATGATACCCATTAATATAAAATCCTTTAAATCTTCGTGCGATTTGCTTGGGACCAACCGCGAGGGCTCTAATTTCTTCTGAAATTATTGAATCATTTGTACATGTAATCTAAAAAAAAAATTAGTCAAATTATGCATATGATATTAAAAAGTTAGTATACTAAGGAGAAGTTTTGATATCTTACTGTTTGTTTGAACCAATAATGAAAATGTTCATTAACAAGTTTTTCAAGAGCTAATGGAGTTAGAGGAAAGTTGTTGGCTCTTTTTTGTCTCTCTTCCTCCTTGTACAAATCAATATATTTTGTTAAATGATCACAATGTCGGAGCACATATCTATGACCTTGAATCAATGATAGGTCATCTAACACAAATATAGACACTAGACCCAAAGGTTTACCGGCAGTCAAGAACTTATAGGAAACACCATCATCCTTAGATGAATTTCCAGTAGATATGGACTTGGACAAAGTCGGCGCACCATCAAGATATTTTGAGCAAAATGAAATTCCCTCTTCAGCGATGTATCGTTCAGCAATTGACCCTTCAGGTTCTGACTTATTTCCAACAAAATCCTTTAATACTAAGAAAAATCTGTAAATTATGTGAATGTATGTGAGCATACCCAACTGAATAATAAAACATTGAAGCAGTGAGAAAGATATATTACCTCTCAAAAGGGTACATCCATCTATAATGTACAGGCCCACCAAGTCTCACTTCTTCAACTAAATGGATGAGCAAGTGGACCATGATAGTGAAGAAGGATGGGAGAAAGTACTTCTCCATATTACATAAAGTCAATGCAATTTCCTTTTGTTTCTTGTCAAGTTCAATTGGATTTATGACTTTTGCACATATGAATTTCAAGAAATGTGAAATCTCAACAATGATGGTCAAAACTTCATTTGATGGTGCACATGATCTTAATGCAATAGGCATAATATCCTCAATTAGTACATGACAATCATGGCTTTTTAGACCCATTAGCTTGCACTCTTTAATGTTAACACCCTTAGAAATGTTTGATGAATAACCCTTGGGAAACTTCATATTCTTGAGAACTTCACAAAACATCATCTTATCCTTCTTAGACATGGTAAATGGAGCTGGTGGTAAAACATAACTACCATCTGAAAGAACATGAGGATGCAATTCAGGCTTTACTCCAATTTGAACCAAATCTTGTCGAGCTTGTAAGTTATCTTTAGATTTCTCAAGGTCTAGCAATGTAGAAAGAAAGTTATCAAAAATATTTTTCTCTATATGCATAACATCTAAATTATGAGGTAATGTGTTATATTGCCAATAAGATAAATCAAAAAATATTGATTTCTTCTTCCACTTAGTGGCCACACTATCATTCATAGGCATTGCAGCTTCATACCTTCTCTTCAATGATTTTAATCTATCTTTATTAATTTTTCCAAGAGTGAATTGATGATTCTGCAATTCAGTACAAATTTCACTACCAGAAATCCTTGAAGGCGCCGATCTGAGTTCATTATTATTATCAAAGTAATGTTTTTGCTTACGAAATAAATGAGATGATGTAAGCCAGCGTCGGTGGCCCATATATGCAAACTTTTTACTCTTATACAACCATAAGGATTCTGTATTGTGAGCACAACAGGGACAAGCAAACCTGCCTTTGGTGCTCCACCCCGATAACATGCCATATGCGGGAAAATCATTAATAGTCCATAGTAATGCTGCACGCATCATGAAATTTTCTCCACTTGCTGCATCATAACATCGAACACCTTGCCATAATTGTTGTAGTTCATGAATCAGAGGTTTGAGATAAATGTCAATGTCATTTCCAGGACTTTTCTCACCTGGTATAATCATTGAAAGAATAAATGATGATTGTTTCATTCCACTCCACGGAGGCATATTATATGGCACCAAAATCACTGGTCAAATGCTGTATGTACTGCTCATAATCTTGAAAGGATTAAAACCATCAGTAGCTAAACCAAGGCGAACATTACGTGGATCTGCGGCAAAATCAGGAAATCTAGAATCAAATGATTTCCATGCTTCTCCATCAGCTGGGTGTCGTAACATACCATCTGTATTTCGTTGTGTGGCATGCCAAATCATCTCTTCTGCCATTTTTTTAGTTTTAAATAATCTTTGAAGTCTTGGAATCAAGGGAAAATATCGAAGAATTTTAGCAGGTTTCATTTGAACTTTTTTATCTTGTGTAATATTACTCTTTTGATTAGGAGCCCATCTTGATGCTCCACAGACTTCACATACATTCTCATTAGACTTATCTCCCCAAAATAATGTGCAATCATTAGGGCATGCATGTATCTTGGTATAACCAAGATCAAAAGCCTTCATTAATTTTTTAACTTCATATGTACTTCTAGGTAGTGATGCCCCTTCAGGAAATGCTTCAATAAGTAACTCTAATAACATATCGAAGGATCTTGCAGTCCAAGAGTTTAAGCATTTCAAATGAAATAAATGTAATATGAATGACAGCTTTGAAAATGTCTTACATCCGGGATATAATTCTGCACCCACATCTTCTAATAACTTTGATTGTTTTTCATCTACTTTATTTGAATCTTGAGTAAAGTTTTCATGCTGATCAACTAAGTTAATCGATTCATTGATTGGAGCAAATGTATCCCTCAACAATCCTTCAATATCATCTATATATGGTTGTGCATTTTGAGTAGTTTGTGATTCAAAATTAGACATACTAGCAACACCTTCATTTTCTGAACCTCTAACAACTTGATGATCCTCCCCATGTCGATTCCAAACAACATACCCCGTAAAGAATCCATTGGTGATAATGTGTTCCTTGACATCTTGTACTGAATGAAAATATCTGTTGATGCACGATTTGCATGGGCATAATATCTTTCCTGATAGATTCTTACTACGACTAGCAAAGTCTAAAAAATCTTCAACTCCTTTGTTGTATTCACGACTCCATCTTGCCTTGGTTATCCAACTCTTATTCATTTTAAATTCAGCTGCAGTTTTTAACCATTGACAATAATTAAAAAACTATTTCAGTTCATATTTTTAGCAGTCTCAGCTAGAAATACTAAAAGTTAAAAAAGATATAAGCATGCCTTTAAACGATGGGGCATTAAAACTTTATTCCAATGCAACAAAAGACGGTATGAATTAATTACATGAATTATGAATTACAATTGATATACTAATAATCATTATTTTGACTTGTTCAAAATATTCAAGTTCTATTGCAATCATGGAGGAAAAGCTTCAAAAATTTTGTCCTTATAAGATTGCAATATAGTATAGGAAAAGCTTCAAAAAATATAGCACATAAAATCATAACTGAGAGAATCAACCTAAAATTCTAGTTCAAAGGTGAGATTTATCACTACTGTAGCAAAACCTCAAACCAAGGTTTAATGGAACATATATGAGGAACTAATAAATTAAAATTGCAAAACTAAAAACCCAAGGACACTAGTTTTACAATCTTGAATTAAAAGAACTATCAGTTAACCACATATAAGCACCATGATATTCCTTTTGAAGCTGAACAAATCAACTGAGTTTGTTTTATGATTAACTTTCTTCTTTCTTCTAACCTTATGTCGGCTAACAATGTCAAGGGTGTTTTAACACTTGCTAACTATTTATGATTTCCTTTTATGAATAATTATTATCATGTAAATTTGGTTGCTTGGGCAATGCCAACTAGGAGTCATGTCGAATTTAACATCATATGTATGACTTACAGGAAGATTAACTGTAATGCTTGCAGTGGTAATCTCAAAAATGAGAATGATAAGTTTTTTTTCTCATTCTAATAATTCATTTAGAGTAAGTTCTCTTTGCAAGCAGTTCTTATGGGTCAATATGTGGGAGTTGAGTATTGTATTATAGCAAGCATTTGTAATGTATTAGCTGGGGTAGATGATTATCACAATATAAGATAAATCTTACATGATATGCTCAATAAATGTTATATTGTTTGAATTTAATATCAAATTATAAATGTCTTAATGAGAGGCAACTTTATTTACTCTATCACTTCCTCTAAAAAATGGTAACAAATCTTTTGGACAATATGACTTTAATTGCTCTCAGACTCATAGAGAACAAGACTTTCTTTGTACAAATTATAAATGTCTTAATGAGGAGCAACTTTATTTACTCTATGACTTCTTCTAAGGAATGGTAACAA
This sequence comes from Dendrobium chrysotoxum, assembly GCA_019925795.1. NCBI lineage: Eukaryota > Viridiplantae > Streptophyta > Magnoliopsida > Asparagales > Orchidaceae > Dendrobium > Dendrobium chrysotoxum. The sequence continues at coordinate 4,966,423 of CM034302.1, read as the reverse complement.
ATCTTTTGGACAATATGACTTTAATTGCTCTCAGACTCAAAGAGAACAAGACTTTCTTTGTATATTAATTTGTTTGTACGCTGTTGGGGACTATCTTATTATTATTCTGGAATAGGTTTTGGTGTCCCTTGGTTAGTTCAGCACATCCTTAAAATCTCCTAGTTTTTTTCTTTATTGTATTATGTGTATTGTGATCTTAATTTTCGTCACCCCAAAAAAAGTATTTTTTGTTGGCTACTACTATGTCAACACATGTATTTTATCGCTAAATATTATTTTACCATCCTATTGGGCTACATAATTAGTCTAATCTACATAATCCTACAAAAAAATCCACACGGACGTCTTAAAAATATAACCAATAAAAAAGAGAGTTTATATAATCAAGCACTAATATTTTTAGTATAATTTAACAACAACCAAATGATAACGGCTAAGTAATTAAAACAAATTTCAAAGCAAGAATGGGCTATTAAAAGATATAAGAGCAAAACAAAAATCTGAATTGTGCCCATGAAAAAGTAAACTGGTGAACGAACAAATATTGAAAAATTAAGGTCTCATACTAGGAAACAACTATAGAACGACTCATATAACCGCCATACATGAAACAATTACTTATGCATGTAGCGTGCCACATTAAACAATTAGAAAATATATAATTGTGGGCTTTAAAAGTTCTACATTAGTAGAAATTCAATACCTGAATGAGAAAAATATTCTCTGCTGGCAAGTTCTCCTCAAAAACCTATCAAAAGAAAGGCTATAACTCAGGTCAATATGGATACTGAGATCTTGTTCTGGTGTATTGCAAGCAGTCTCAGGGAGTACTTTTGAGAAAAAAAGTCATCCACTTACAAAATAAAACTGGCATTGAACAACAAACCAATCAAAGCACATTAAAAAAGAAATCTACAGGAAGAAATAGCAAAGCAAAAACTGAACAGAAACATATTAAACAAAAGAAAAACCTACAGAGAAACTACAAAGAAATTTTTGTTAGAATGCAAGCATCAGCGCCGGCGTCGCGTCAGCCTCGGCGCGGGCGAAGTTCTTAGGTTGGTGATTTGCAAAAGACATTTTCATTGCTATTTTTTTTCTTCCATTTAATTTTTAATTTTAGGAATTAATATAAAGAAACAAGAAGAAGATTGAGAAGAAGATAGAGAAGAAGATGAAGAAAAAGAATGAGAAGAAGACGAGGAAGAAGATGAAGAGACTCACCGTGATCACGAAGGGATTCCGACCTGGATTCGCCTTCGAAGTTACGACGTTGGCTCGTCGGTTCGCGATCGAGACGGAGAGGGATGGCGTTCGCGCGGAGAGCCGAAAGAAATGGGAAAGAGCGCGAATTAGGGATTCGGGTAAGAGAGGGAATTAGGGATTTCGCTAAAACAGGCGTAAACCGCATTAAAATATTGAACCGGTTTTAACCGGTGCAAAAGAGATGTTTTGGCACCGGTTTAAAAAATGCTGCAATAAAATTGATGCGAAAGGTATTGTTTTTTAGTAGTGCACTGGCTCTCCCCACACCAACGAACCCCATCTGGCTCTCCATTCTCGACCTCTTCACCGCACCCACACACGTTCGTGCCGTCTACTTCTTCCTCAATAGTTCCTCTGATCTGTTTCCCTCGTCAGCAGCTTCCATTAAAGCCTCCCTTGCCCGAGTCCTTGTCTCGTACTACCCATTCACCGGTCACTTTGCCAATTCAACCTAGGGGTGCCTTGAGATCAGAAGTACCGGCGAAGGGGCTTTATTCTTTGAGGCTGTCTCTGATCTCACGATGGATGAATTCGGAGTATAAAAACCTTCGCTTGACAACTATCGCATGCTCGTCCCAACCGATGGGTTGAACGTATTGGAGAAGCACGACGATAGCGTATCGATACTCTTGGTCCAGCTCAACACTTTCAAATGTGACGGTCTCTGCCTCGGCACTGCCCTCCACCACAAAGTGAGTGATGGCATCACTGCGATGAGGTTTATGTGCAATTAGGCAGATGCCAACCGTGACCCGACCCGACCCATCCCAACCCCATGCATGGATCGCACCTCCCTCCGCTCACGGACTCCGCTAATGGTCCAATTCCACCACCTTGACTTCGACTTACAGGAACGGCCCGAGAAATAAGATCCCCTATCATTCACTTTGCTTAATGTCACACCCGCCCAGCTCGTCGCCATCAAGGCCTTGTGTGGCGACAAATACACTTCCTTCGAGTATATGTCCGCTCATATTTGGCGATGTACGTGCCTGGCCTGAGGCCCGACCCGACTCGACGAGGAAATTCAGCTTTTCATGTCAGCCGACCTGCGCCGCCGCCTGAGCCATACACTTCTGAGCAACTTCATGAGAAATGCGATTACAGCTACGGTGGCAATTGCGCCTGCGGCACAGGTGGCGGCGGGGCTCTAGGCGGCGAGGATAAGGGAGGCGATTGAGAAGCTGGAGGAGGAATATTTGCTCTCGGCGGTGGATTACCTAGAGCTTCAGAAGGATAAGCGGTGGCTGGCCAGATTTGCTGGGAACTTAGCTGCGACAGATAATAGTGGTGGAAAGACTAAATAGGCTGCTGCTGTACGAGGTGGACTTTGAGTGGGGGCCGCTGGAGTTCATGGGACCCGTGGCCTTAACCTTTCCACGATTGTTCGTGATTTTGTCATGTCCCTACGGCAGCGTCAAGGTTTGCGGTTCCGTGGCGACGGAGAAGATGGATTGCTTTGTCAATTTGTTCTATGAGTTGCTTCCAGCCGCTGTGGTAAATGACTCAGATTGGCAATTGTAACCGGCTAAAAATAAAAGTAACTGTCGGCACATCACGTGTTTAAATAAATAAATCAATCATAAGTAGGTTGATATTTACACAGCTTATCTTGGTCTATTGTTTGGGAGCTTAGACTACTAATCAATAGGTCTTGGGTTTAGGGGGTGTCAAAAGTTGACACGACCCAAAACCTGACCCAAAAAAATCCAGTTTGGGTCAACCCGTTTGTGAAACGGGTCAGTTCGGGTTGACCCGACAACCCGAAGGCAACCCAGATTGACCCATTTGGTTATCCCGCCATCCCGCGCATCAGGACTTAAGCGTCGCGTCAGGAGTCGCCAGTCGCATCGCGTCAGAGCCTAAAGGTGCCGCCGTGTCGGGTCGGGTCCGCGTCAGGGGTTGCACCGTCGCGTCTGCATCAGGTAGCGTCAGCGTTAGGTTTCGCCATAAAGCAACCTTCAATCTAGCCCGCACAGCCACATAGCCCGCTGCCGCCGCTTTGCCCGTTTAGCCACGCTGCCCGCTGTCACTGTCGCCGTCTTGCCCGAGCTACCGCTATTGCCATCCGTTCCACAATCTGCACGCCACACTCGCTTTCGCTACCACTGTCGATGCCTTCGCTCCGCCAAGTGCTAGCCTCGAGGTTCAGTCGTTCAGACTCATCGGACATGCTCTGGCTCCGCTCCGCAGTTTTTTATGATTCGGGTCGCGTCAACTCCGTAACCCGCACGGGTCGGGTTATGGTCAACTCATTTACGGCCGAGTCTAGTCGGGTTCGACCCGAACCCAACTCGTTGACCCGAATTGACACCCCTACTTGGGTTCAAGTCTTGTGTATGTGATGTGTGTATTAGCCTTCCTTAATTGGCCTAAATGTCCAAAAAAAATGACGTCCCTTTCCCGTCAGTTTTATTTGTGTATTAGCTTAAGTGTTTCAAGTCAATTAATTTGTAATGTGATTTATTATGAAATATGATGTTTTAAAGTGGGTGATTGTTTAAGAATAAAGTATATGTTTAGGACGTCTACATCTTATAAATGTGATTATAAATTTATTGCAGAGAATATAATTTTTTGAAAATTGTTGTAGAAAATAGTTTCTTAGTCCAAAATTTTTCTTAAAACAATGAAAATATAATGATCAAATAAAAATTGTGGTTGCAATTTGAAAAGCAGAGCAATAAGGAAGATCTGAAGCTGTGTCAAATGAAGTCTAAATTAAAATTTTCATCCAAGCTACTGTGAAAGATATTATTTACAGGACAACGATATATCAAATTCACGATGAATCTCTAATCTCTCAATCAACTCAACTCATCATCAATAAGACAATAAATAACATCATATAAATGAATAACATCTATCGCGCGCAACTTGATTGCTCATCTTATTGAATTAGTTGAATGAAAGAAAATGGTGAATAAAAGAGTCACAATTCGATCAAAATTAAAAATATTATCCGCATTGGCCTAACTCATTCCATATTAAGTTGAAACTTCTTATTTGATATTATTTTTTGTATACTTTCCTAATAATTTACCTATCATAGAGCTCTAGTAGGAGAATGCTTGATGCGGAATAACAACAAGAAATATATCAATTACCACAAAACTCATCGTACAATTATAATATAACTCTCTACTTATATAACCCAATTTTCATTTACTTTCGAGGTGAGATTAATATTATTCTTTTCCACCTTTATAGCCTTGAACCTTGTCATATAATAAGTGCAGCATGACTTAGTTTCTCCTTGACCAGGCCCATAGTCGATGATCACACCTCTCTATTCACCATCATCTACAAATAACTTCATTTATATGAGTGTGCTTTCCATTAATGCTCCTCAATGTGCATGTGTGCATCCCCCACACACCTTTCTGTGTGTGTTGTGATATGCCAATCTCCAAAAAATTTACTTGCATGCTTCTCATGCACATTTCTCTTTGCGAGCGCGCTTCTCATATGAGTTCCATATGAGATGAGTTGCGTCAATCCACGTGTATGCTTCTGGCACTTGTTCCAATCTTCACATTGATCCGAGTGTGCTTCTTGCACATATTTCTTGATAATAATTCTACATTAGAAAATATTGCAGCAATTTGAACAAAGACAATGATGGCATTCGTGTAGTCGGAGGGGATGGGAAGAGAACATTGATCTTCTAGTAGGTGTGACTTCCCACTGTACTATTACACTATTTAATTAATTTAGAGTTTTTTTAGTATATTTGCATTCTAACATTGTTTTAAAAAAAATGAATGCAATATAGTTATGTAACATCACATTCTTTAAAGAACCATTAGTGTTGGATTCAAATCTATCCATGGTGGCTCCACGCCTTTACCAGTAGGACAAAACGAGGAGTGGTTTATAGATCCAAGAGATAATAAAGAGAGATAGAGAGAGATAATTTAGGAAAAAGCTCAAGAAGAACTACTGCTCTCAAACTTGTAAAGTTTTCACTTTATCATTCAAAAATTCAGCCAAAGATTTGTTCAGCTTCCTCTCTTCCTCCCTTCCTCTCTGCTCTCTCTATTTCACATTCTCACTAATAGATTCTCAGCTCACTAGATGGACCTGATAGTAAAGTCGGGTATCATACGCCGAATAAGTTTGGATTGATAGTACAATAATTCAATTGAAACTGTTATGTGAGATAATGTACAGGATATATCACATTCATCAACGTGCGGGTGTTCATCCGAGCGAGGCTAGTGCCTACGAGGTCTACGGATTGGAGAAACAAAGCGGATGGGAATGTCGGGTTGCCAGGTTTATTTCGGGTTTCCGGGTCAACACGAACCCGACCCGGTTTTGCAAAAGGGTCGGAATCCCGATCCGAAACCCAACCAGTTTCTCAAATGGGTCAACCCTACACCAAAATTTTTGGGTTAGGTTCGAGTCGGGTTTTCCAGTCGTGTCAAATATTGACACCCCTAGCTTCAAATAAATCAAACTCAGTATATTTTGTTTAAAAATATTTTTTCAACAAACTTCCTCAAAACTTTCATATTCTAAATTTTTTCTTCCTTAAATTGATTAGTACTCAGTGGTCAAAAGTATGTCATACCAATAATTTTTAAATCTAATTTTTAATTAACATATACCTTATTTTTGAACTATATATACCATAACAGCATAACAAAAAAAAAGTATTTAAGGGTTTAAAAAGTTGAGCTGGGCTCGAATCATTCTCGATTTAACTTTGATTAATAATCAAATTTGAGCTTGAACTTAACAAAAACTACGAGTTTAAAAAATTTGTGCTAAGCATCTTTAACCTTTATATGATCACTTGTTGCTCAAATCTCAAGATCACTCATTGTCCTCTTAAGGCTATTCTTTATGAATTTAGGTATTATAGGACCACCAACTTGTGCGTATTTAACCTACTAACATAAATTTTATTAAAGAAGGTCATGCTCTAATTATAAAGCCCTACGTCCTAAAAAATATTATCCACAATTGTCTAATTCATTCTATATTAATATGAAACTTCCGATTTGATTTTTTTTTTTTTTGGTATAACTTCCTAATAATTTATCTATCATAGAGCTCTATAAGGAGCATGTTTGATGTGGAATAGCAACAAGAAATATATCAACTACCATGAAACTTATCATACGATTGTAATATAGCTCTCTACTTATATAACCCAATTTAATTTACTTACGAGGTGAGATTAATATTATTCTTATCCATCTTTATCGCCTTCAAGCCTTTCTCCATTTTATGATCACTCCTCTCTATCCTTCATCATTTGCAGACAGCTTCATTTAGATGAGTGTGCTTTCCATACATGCTCTTCAATGAGCCTGCGTGTATCCCCCACACAACTCTCTGTGTGTGTTGTGATATGCCAATCTCCGAAAAATTTTCTTGCATGCTTCTCATGCACATTTCTCTTTGCGAGTGCACTTCTCATATGACTTATATATGAGATGATCAGTTGCATCAATCTGCATGTATGCTTCTGGCATTTGTTCTAATTTTCACACCGATCCATGTGTGCTTCTTGCACATATTTCTAGAGACTAATTCTACAACAGAAAATGTTGTAGCAATTTGACCAAAGACAATGACAACATTCGTTTAGTCGGAGGGGATGGGAAGAGAACTCTGATCTTCTCCTAGGTGTGACTTGGCATGCGTGGTGTTACACAACTTAAAGAGTGTTTTTTAATATATTTGCAATATAGTTATGTAAGAGTGCATTCTTTAAAGGACCATTAGTATTGGATTCAAATCTATCCATGGTGGATGCAAGCCCTTACTAGTAGGTCAAAATGGGAAGTGAGTGAGTGACTTATAGACCTATGTGTGTGTGTGTGTGTGTGTGTGAGAGAGAGAGAGAGAGAGAGAGAGAGAGAGAGAGAGAGAGAAGAACTAGAGCTCTTAAACTTGTAAAGTTTTCACTATATCATTAAAAAATCCAACCAAAGGTTTGGAAAAAGGTCTCGAAATAAGTCCCTCCTAAATTATGCTCTATCACCTCTTATTTAAAAGAATTTGAGGGCTATAAGAAAGACTATACACAAAAAGAAAAGCAAAAAATACAATGACACATAGATTATGTATACAATGCTACATGTTGCCCTAGACACTAGTCACCCTTGATTAGTTGAGGGGGAGATGAGACTAATGATCTATCTCTGGGTGAGTTTGATGGTGCCTAGTGTGTACTAGTTAAGTTTAGTAGTGGCAAGCCTGTTGTATCGGGCAAGTTTGCGGGCTAATGCTGAGCATAGGTAACTTGGTGAGTTGATGTTGGTCGGAAGTCGCGTGTGATCTATGGTTAGCTCATGTCATCATGAGGGAATGAACAAGTGAGCTGTGATAGCTGAGAGAACTAGCTATGACTAATGTGGATATATAGGGTGAGTTGATGGCCTTGAGTAAGCTCTTTACTCTAGCTGAGCCTACATGGAGGGAAGGTCGTTCTTAGAGAGAGTGAGTGACTAATAGTGGAATCCAGGTATGTGGTGGGTGCTGAGCTGTTGATTTGGCGGGAAATCTCCAAGACGACCCATTAAAGTTTCATAGGCCTAGATGAGCGAAACATATTAATCTGGTCGGGCAGAGTCTCCTTTTTTACTTCCGTTAAATGACTACTAACTACTTGAGAAGATATGATAGTATACAATTAGTGCTCTCTTTGTCACTATTTAAAGAATGATATCTCTTGATATTAGAATTATACATAATTCTAAATCATAAGCATCCAAATTGCTAAACATACAAGTTCATATGGAGGCAAAATTTTAGAAAGGAGCATGTTTTAAACATAATTATGATTAAAAAGCATATTTATCCATTAATTTAGAAAGGAGCAAATACGGAGAAGCAAAACATGCATTCGGGAGAATATGGGAAACCTAATTATATAATTAGAATGCGGAAAATCAAAATTTGCATTCAATAGAATGCGAAAATCTATTTTACGCATTCAATAGAATACAAAAATCCAAATTCTGCATTCTATTGAATGTGGCTTTCATTTTTCTGCATTATATATATATATATATATATATATATATTAACGTAAACTGTAAATCGTTATTTAACCATATTTATGGCAGTAACTATAAAAAATATATTTATTTAATAAAAATTTATACATTTTATTATAAATAAATTAAAAAAACTTAAAATGAAATTCTGTAAAAAATTTTGTTGAATGTACATATTTTGTTATGTTGAATTAATATTTATAATTATTTTACTTATTTAATTATAAATTTTTAAATAATGATTATACTATATATTGAATAATTAATTAGGTAATTAATGAAGAATTATGACAGATCATTTGTATTATTCAACTAATTATTAATTTAACTGAAATAGTTGTTAATAATATTTTAACTTAGTTAAATAATATCTTTTAATCATTTAATAAAGATAATTTAATAATAATTATTTTATTATACTGTAAGAATAATAAATTTTTCTTACAAAATTTAAATAATATATTATTTATAAGTTTAGATTTTTTTAAAATTTAAATTAAAGTTATTGTAAGTTCATTTGTAAAAAATTTGTATTAAGTTTGTATATAATTTGTTATACTTTTAAATAGACTATTACAATATGATTTAAATTATGCATTATGGAGATAATAGTGTATTACAATTGTATTAAAATAATATATTAATTGTGAAGTTATGAATGGATGATGATAGTATATATGTAAGTATTTGATTTATAATAGTTAATGGTCTATTCCAGATATGATCACTCTGTACGTAAAAGCAGGTACTGTGAAGTTGGTGTGGACATTGAATCCCTTTGTCCAAAAATCATTCAAAACATAAGATCCTTATAATGTTGTCTCATTGCTCATTAATATGATATTGTAGATTGCAACAACTTATCCTATCAAATGACCTGTAAAGTTATAAGGTCCAAGCAAGTCATATTATCAATTTGAGCTGCAAGTAAAGGTGTGATATGTTTACTCTCTGTTATTTAAAATGTGCATGGGAATATGAAGTATATTTGTTAAGGTATCTCCAAGGTACGAAAAATTACATGCTTATGTATAGGCGGTCTAATAGTTTGGAAGTGATTGTCTATTCAGATTCTGACTTTACTAGCTGTATTGATTCTCTAAAACATCTTCTGAGTATATATTTATGTTTGTTGGTGAAACAGTATCTTGGAGGAGTGCCAAGTAGACTTGGAGTGCTACTTCCACTATGGAGGCCAAGTTCGTGTCTTGTTTTAAGGCCACATCGTATGGTGTATAGTTGAAGAATTTTATTTCTGGGCATAGACTTGTAGATTTAATATCTAAGCCATTGAAGATATATTTTGATAATTCAGCTGCAGTGTTTTTGGCTAAGAAAAACAAAAGCAATAGTCGAAGCAAGCATACTGATATTAAGTACTTAGCCATAAAAGAACATGTTAAGGAGAATACAATGGTTATTGAACACATAAGCATTGAATTGATGATAGCGGATCTTTTAACTAAAGGTATGCCACCACATAAATTTAAGAATCATGTGGACCGTATGGGTCTTGATTACTTAAGTTAATTTTATTGTAAAATGAATATAGTTATGGTGGTTTCCTGTTTTAGCTATTTATGTGTGCAGATTTATGTAATGATAAACATCTTTAAGTTGGACCTAAAATAAATATAAGGTTAATTCATTAAGTTAAATAAACAAATATATATGAGACATAATCATTGTGATGCATGAGAGATAACACTTGTACTTAGAAGACATATTTATGAATTTTGTTTATTATTTTATTTGTGATAATAGAATATTTGGACCAAGTGGGAGATTGTTAAAATAATTATCATTAATGGTCCAAATTTCTTGACCCTTTTCAGTTTAATTCAGCATTTAAAATGATTGTTACTTGTTGCAAATCTGGTTTTGATGATGACAAACATGTTTCCAGTGTGTTTTGCTTGGCTAATCTGTTTCAAGCACAAAAGACCGCGAGCCACTCAAGCCAACTCAAGATCGGGTCCAAGTGTGTCAAATGTATGATTTTTCTTTTTATTGAGTCAATTGTAATGTAACTGATCCCCTAGCTAAGTAACCTTGCACACACACACTCAGGGGGAGAGATTGAGTGAGTTAGAGTTTCTGTTCAAAATTTGTTCAGATCGTCCTGGACGATAGTTTCATCGTCCTGGACGATCCAGTTAAAACAGAAACCCTAATTAGGGCGACTAAGCTAAGAGGGTCTGATTGAGCTGATCGTCCTGGACGATCTACGGATCGTATGGGACGATATTCCCAAATCAGAAATTCTCAGCCGCCAGATTAAGTTAGGCAAGTTTTATTTTAAGTATTTTGGTCTGATCGTCCCGGACGATACGTGTATCGTCCTGGATGATTCACTACAATCATGCCTAAATTAGTCTGGTAATTAAGGAAAGTAATTAATATTTAATTGATACGATCACATCGTCCTGGACGATCGTGATCGTCTTGTGCATTTCAGCTGTACGTCCAGAACTATGTACAGGACGATTTGGGGCCTTTTTGAACTAATCGTACCGGACGATTACCCTATCGTCCGGGACGATCAAGTCATTTTTTGGTCGTCCAGCACAGATTTCTCTGGACGACCCGAACTGTCTTCTGGACGATTTCCTTCAATTTGAACTAATCGTCCCGGACGATCGCAGGATCGTACGGGACGATATGAACAACTTTTTCTACTGATCGTCCAGAAGAGCCAGATCGTCCAGGCTGAAACAGCTGAATTTGAACCGATCGTACAGGACGATCTACCGATCGTCCTGGACGATCTTGGCCGACAAGTTGAGATTTAGGGCAAATTTTAAGCCCTCCTTTAAAAGAACTTTTTCCAATTTTTGGAAAAATCTTTTGCTGCCTTCCTTCCCTGAGAAACCCTAGAGAGAGAGAGTTGGGAGAGAGAGAGAAGATCTTGTGAGGGGGAGTTAGTGAGGGATTCACTAAGGTTGCTCCAAGCACGGATCAGAGTCGTCTTCTCCGCTCGTCGTCTTTCGTCTAGTCAGTGTTCTTCGTGGGAGGATCGTTCGCAAGAAGATCCGGGTTCTCTGCCCGCTTCAGGAGGAAGCGAAAGGAGTTCGTAGGTTCTCTGCCTGCTTCAGGAGGAAGCGAAAGGAGTTCGTAGGTTCTCTTCCTGCTTCAGGAGGAAGCGAAAGGAGTTCGAAGGTTCTCTGCCTGCTTCAGGAGGAAGCGAAAGGAGGTCGGGTTCTCTGCCTCACCGTGTGGTGAAAAGGAGATTTTTGTACAGGCTTCTCCGCCTTGCTGTGGGAGCAAAAGGAGAGACACTTCTGTTTAGTGCAATACCCGGAGGGGAGGCTCCGGGGAGTGGACGTAGGTCAAGTTGACCGAACCACTATAAAATTTGGTTTGCTTTTCTGATTCAGTTTTGCATTTTACTTTTCAATATAAACTGCTTGGGTGAATATCGTTGGTTGATCTTTTCGTTATTATTTACTTGTTTCCGCTGCTAAGTATCGAAAAGATTTTCATAGTTATCGTGAAATTTTTAAATAACCAATTCACCCCCCCCTCTTGGTTAGCCTCGGGACTAGTTCACTAGGGCTTAACATCCCTTTCGAACTTTCAAGTGGTATCAGAGCGGGATTCAAAATTTCTGTTTAAAAACTTTTGAATTTGATCCAATGGCTAACTGTAACAATCGTAATACTGCTGAAGGTTATTCTATTACCAGACCACCGTTGTTTGACAATATTCCTTTTGATTTTTGGAAAACACGCATGTCTACTTTTCTGCAATCTATTGATTATCGCATGTGGATGTTAGTTAAGGACGGATACGAACCACCTTTTCGAATGATTAACAATGTGAAAACTGAATTGTTGTTTGCTGATTGGATGTTTGATGATCGTGATTTAGCACAGTTGAATGCAAAATGTTTGAACTATTTCTTTTGTGCTTTGAAATCTGAAGACTATATGCGTGTTTCTACTTGTACAACGGGAAAGGAAATCTGGGATAGGTTATGTATAACATACGAAGGTACAACTGAAGTCAAACAATCTAGGTTAAACATCTTGTTACATGATTACGAACTTTTTCGCATGAAACCTAGTGAGACTATTTCAGAAATGTACACAAGGTTCACTCAGATTGTTACCTCTTTGCATGCTTTAGGTAGAGAACTTACCAACTACGAAAGAGTGAACAAGATTCTTAGATGTTTGCCTGCTTCTTATGATGCTAAGATTACTGCTATTACTGAATCCAAAGATTTAAATACTTACTCTATTGACAGCTTACTTGGATCACTCATTGCTTACGAGCAAGGGGTGAACCAAAGGCAACTTGATGCAGGTGAACGCAAGAAAGAGAAGACCGTGGCACTAAAGGCCAAAGATTCAGATGCTAGCACTTCCGGGTCTGATAGCGATGAAGTTGTCTTAATCACAAGGTAATTCAAAAGCTTTCTAAGGAAGAAACATAAGAACTATCAGAAGTGGAACAAGGGTAAGTTCAATAAAAACTTTAAGGGTTCATCTGAATCGGTTTGTTTTGAATGCAGGAAGCCTGGACACATTAAGGCTGATTGTCCAACACTTAAAGCTCACCCAAGCAAGGAGAAGGGTGAGGAGAAACCAAAGTTCAGGAAGGACAAGAAGCGGATTCAGAAGGCATTCTGGGCAGACTCTGCATCCGACTCTTCTGAGACTGAAGCTGAAGAGGAGGAAACAAACTTGTGTCTGATGGCGGATGATCACCCTGGTCAGTCGGACCAGGAAGAGGTATGTGAGCTTACTTACGATCAGTTATTTGAAGTTTCTGAAAAGATTCATACATCGTATAGGAAGCTTAAGAAAACCCATGCTAGTTTGAAAATAGATTATTTGACTTTACAAAAAGAGCATGATTCTGTAGTTAAAGATTATTCCACACTTGATTCCAATCACATGTCTCTGCTTGATGAGTTTGATGAATTGAACAAAAAATATTTTGATTTAGTTACTGAGCATGATTCTTTGAAAACCACGCATGTTGATTTAGAAAAAGCTTTTAAAGAGTTAGATACAATGGCATGTGAAGTAGAAAGTAACAATGGCGCTTTAAAATTTGAAATTGCAAGTTTAAAGAAAGAGAATGAGTTTTTGGAAGTAAAAATCAGTGCTTGTGAAAAGAACAAAATACCGCCTACTTTTAAACAGTTTTATGCACCGCCACCTTTTAAAAATTCTGTTGCAAGTTCATCAAAGCATGTTTCATACACTACTAGGAAGAGGCACTATCACTCACGACGTTTAGTTAATCCTTTTCCTGGTGTTAGATATTTTTCATGTGGCATGTTAGGACACATATCACACACTTGTACTGTTCACCGTAGTACACATTGGGTGTGGAGACCCAAACTGCCTGTTTCACAGCACAGCACGCATGCATCGCATTCTTCTTTTCATAAGAAGGAACCCAAACCTGTTTAGGTTCCTAAGACTGACATTTGATGATTTTATAGGTGTGCTCTCACACAAGACCTCGTGAGAGCATGTGGTACCTGGACAGCGGATGTTCTAGACATATGACTGGAGATGCAAATCAGTTCATTTCGCTGGAGGCCAGAGCTGGAGGCAAGGTTACACTTGGAGATAACACCACCAGGAAGGTGGTAGGCACAGGTATAATTGATGATTCAAAGAACTTTATGATTGATAATGTTTTGCTTGTAGATGGACTGAAACACAACCTGCTGAGCATCAGTCAACTCTGCGACAAGGGATACAGCATCAAATTCCTGCCCACTGGCTGCATTTTAAGCTTAAATGATGAAGTTGTTTTGCAGGGGCAAAGGATCAACAACGTCTACAAGCTGGATGTAAGTAGCATTAAATCTGATAATTCAATTTGCTTAAAAACTGTTGCTGATGAGTTTTGGTTATGGCATAGGAGATTGTGTCATGCCAGTATGAAAACCCTTAGGAGAGTCACCCAAAAGGACTTAATTAGAGGTGTGCCCAAGCTTAAGTTCACTAAGGATCACCTGTGTGATGCCTGTCAGTTGGGGAAGCAAGTCCAGTCCTCTTTTCACTCTGTTAAGGACATTAGCACCTCTAGACCTTTAGAAGTTCTTCACATGGACCTCTTTGGACCCATTAGCACTGCCAGCTTAGGGGGGAGAGTCTATGGTTTTGTGATTGTTGATGATTATTCAAGGTTCACTTATGTTAAGTTTTTGTCACACAAGTCTGAGTCATTTGATGAGTTTAGATCTTTCTCTACTTGGATTCAGAAGAAGTTAGGATGTGAGATTATTACCATCCATAGTGATCACGGAGGGGAGTTTGAAAATGAAAGATTTGGAAGTTTTTATGAGAATCATGGGATTAGTCATAATTTTTCAGCTCCTAGGACCCCTCAGCAGAACGGGGTAGCTGAAAGGAAGAACAGGACCTTAGTGGAAGCCGCTAGAGCCATGCTTGCCGAGTATTCACTTCCAAAATACTTTTGGGCTGAAGCGGTGAACACTGCCTGCTATGTGCTGAATAGGGTGAATGTGAGAGTCAAACTGAACAAGACACCTTATGAGATCATTAAGGGTAGAACACCAAATCTGTCCCACCTCCATGTCTTTGGCTGTAAGGTTTTCATTCTGAACAACGGGAAGTCACCCTTAGGAAAATTTGACCCCAAATCTGATGAAGGAGTGTTCTTAGGATATTCAAGTGTGGGGAAATCCTTTAGGGTGTTCAATAGGAGGACTTTGGTGGTGGAAGAAATAACCCATATAGTGTTTGATGAATCTGATCCTAAGGAGTCTAGATCTGAAGTAGAAGATGAAGAGATTGTTGAGGTTACCCAAGGAGTTGGAAATATAAATTTGGAGGAAAGGGTAGAACCTCAAACCCCATTGCCTAGAGATTGGAGATATTCTTCGAGTCATCCTAAAGAACTGATCTTAGGAGACCCTTCTGAAGGTGTTAGGACTAGGCATGGACTTAGGAAGGAAGTAAACCATTCTGCCTTTATCTCAATGACTGAACCCACCAACATCAATCAAGCCTTGTCGGATGAGTTTTGGATTTTAGCTATGCAGGAAGAATTGAATCAATTTGTAAGGAATGATGTTTGGGAGTTAGTAGAAAGACCTAGAAACCAAAGTATTGTGGGAACCAAGTGGGTCTTTAAGAATAAGATGAATGATTCTGGTGTGGTGGTGAGAAATAAGGCAAGATTGGTGGCTAAGGGGTATAATCAGATAGAAGGGATAGATTTTGAGGAAACTTTTGCCCCTGTAGCTAGATTGGAAGCCATTAGAGTGCTACTAGCCTTTGCCTGTTACAAGGGATTTAAGCTGTTTCAAATGGATGTCAAGAGTGCCTTTTTAAATGGGATAATTAAAGAAGATGTTTTCGTAGAATAACCCCCAGGTTTTGAGAGTTCCCAATATCCAAGTCATGTCTATAAATTAAAAAAGGCCTTATATGGATTGAAACAGGCACCCAGAGCTTGGTATGAGAGGCTTAGCACATTCCTGTTAGAAAGAGAGTTTGTTAAGGGGAGCGTAGACACCACCCTTTTTCTGAGGAGATTAGGAGATGACTTACTCATTGTCCAGATCTATGTTGATGATATAATTTTTGGATCTTCTGATAAATACTTATGTGAAGAGTTTTCTAAAATAATGAGTAAAGAGTTTGAGATGAGTATGATGGGAGAATTGTCCTACTTTTTGGGGTTTAGCATAAGGCAAACGGATGATGGAACCTTTCTCAATCAATCAAAATACACTAAGGACATTTTGAAGAAATATGAAATGGACAAAGCCAAGCCAATCAATACTCCCATGCCCTCCTCAGTTCAGTTAGATAAGGATTCAAATGGAAAATCTGTTGATCAGAAGAAGTATAGAGGGATAATAGGGTCACTGCTTTACCTGACTGCTAGCCGACCTGATATCATGTTTAGTGTCTGTCTTTGTGCTAGGTTTCAGGCTGATCCTAAAGAGTCCCACCTGACTGCTGTTAAGAGAATTCTTAGATATCTTTTAGGAACCCCAAACCTAGGAATTTGGTACCCTAGGCACAGCACCTCTTTTTAGATCATTGGATATTCTGATTCTGACTTTGCGGGGTGTAGGGTGGATAGGAAGAGTACATCTGGGACTTGTCAATTTATAGGACAGTCGTTAGTCTCCTGGTCCAGTAGAAAACAGAACTCAGTTGCACTTTCCACTGCTGAAGCTGAGTACATTGCCTTAGGGAGTTGTGTGGCCCAAGTTCTTTGGTTGAAGCAGCAAGTCTTGGATTTAGGAGTACCTGTTGGCACAATTTCTGTTCTGTGTGATAATACTAGTGCCATCTGTATCTCTAAGAATCCAATCCAACATTCTAGGACCAAACACATTGACATTATGCATCACTTCATTAGGGACCATGTTATAAAAGGGGACATTGAGCTACACCACGTAGCAACTGAAAATCAGCTGGCTGACATATTCACTAAACCACTGGCCTTTGACTCATTCAGCATTTTGAGAACCAGATTAGGAGTGATTGATATAAATGCTTGATTCTGATGACTGCTGATTTATGACTATTATGATTGGTATTCTGATTTCTGTTAGTTAATTTTTTGTATTCTGTTTTCTGATTTCTGTTAGTTAGTTTTTGTATTCTGATTTCTGATTTCTGTTAGTTAGTTTTGATTTTATTATTTGCTTTCAGTTGATTTTATTTCTTCTGTTGATTTCTGTGTTACCCTTTTTGTTAGTTTGATTTGAGTATTTACTTTGCTATGATTTTCTACCTATTTTTATTTATTTACGGGTTCATATCTTGCACTTACTGTTTTATGCTTTTCAAGATCTGATCACCGCTCACTACTTCTGGTGATCTGAATTTTTGACTGAGAGTTTTTACCTTGTTTTGGTTTGGAAGCTGATAAGCAGTGATTGACTTCACTGAATCTGTTAAAGGGAAGAAACATTGATAATTGTTTCTCTTCCTCTAACTCCTTTACTGGTGTGTAGTTTCTTTTGAATAAAAATCTTTTTCAAAATTAAAATGTTAGTTTTTTGAAATAGAGATTATTTTATCTTCTTACAGTAATCTGTCTCATATCAATAGTGTTTTTCAAAGTCTTGAGTCATTAGTTTGATTTTCTAAACCAAGTGATTGCATTTATCATATGTTGTATGGATTTTGTTTTGTGAATCGTTCTTCCTTACTGCGGAGAGTCATCTCCTATGTCTGGAAGATAATCTCACAGCTGAGACTCTTTAATGAGTATGAAAAGGAGAAAGCTTATAAAAGATGCGCAGTGCGCCAGATAATTTGAAAAAGAGGCATAAAATGAGCCCAAAACTGAAAAGATGCGAAATTGCCAAATTGGATACACAAAGTGTATCAAAAATCAAAAGATGCGCAAAGCGCCAACCAATTTGAAAAAGAGGCACAAAATGAGCCCAAAACAAGCTTTCTTTCCTTTCAGATTGTTAAATGTCTTAGAGAAATCTGTGCGCCACTTAATATTTTCAAAAGCTTGAGTTTTGAAAATCATGATTTCTGATTTTTTACTTTGTAACACTATTATATCAGATATTTTTCTGGAACGAGGCTTGAAAGGATTTCTTTTCAAATCTAATGTCTTTTATTCTGAATCAGATTTTTGTGCTGAAAGAGGTTTGCATCGATAAGGTGCCCGGGGTCAGAGTTACGAAAGTTGATTATTTCCAACATTTTCTGGATTTCAGCGCTGTCAATTGTCCTGTCATTGGTTTTTGAATCTAAAATCAATATGTTTTATTTTATGTTTTATTTCCGTGTTATGTTTATCGCTCCTCCTTTTTGTGATGTCAAAAGGGGGAGTCAATTGTAGTCGTGTCGTGTCTCTGTTTCTGTTTTCTGAGTCTTGTTTCCTGTATTGTTTTAGCTGTTAAATAAAACTTTAAAAAAAAAATTTTTTTGTTTGTTTGATCTCCTAGTTTACTTTTACTGTCAGACTACTTTACAAATGTTTGCCATCATCAAAAAGGGGGAGATTGTTGTAAATCTGGTTTTGATGATGACAAACATGTTTCCAGTGTGTTTTGCTTGGCTAATCTGTTTCAGGCACAAAAGACCGCGAGCCACTCAAGCCAACTCAAGATGGGGTCCAAGTGTGTCAAATGTATGATTTTTCTTTTTACTGAGTCAATTGTAATGTAATTGATCCCCTAGCTAAGTAACCTTGCACACACACACTCAGGGGGAGAGATTGAGTGAGTTAGAGTTTCTGTTCAAAATTTGTTCAGATCGTCCTGGACGATAGTTTCATCGTCCTGGACGATCCAGTTAAAACAGAAACCCTAATTAGGGCGACTAAGCTAAGAGGGTCTGATTGAGCCGATCGTCCTAGACGATCTACGGATCGTACGGGACGATATTCCCAAATCAGAAATTCTCAGCCGCCAGATTAAGTTAGGCAAGTTTTATTTTAAGTATTTTGGTCTGATCGTCCCGGACGATACGTGTATCGTCCTGGACGATTCACTACAATCATGCCTAAATTAGTCTGGTAATTAAGGAAAGCAATTAATGTTTAATTGATACGATCACATCGTCCTGGACGATCGCAGGATCGTCCCGGACGATCGTGATCGTCTTGTGCATTTCAGCTGTACGTCCAGAACTATGTACAGGACGATTTGGGGCCTTTTTGAACTAATCGTACCGGACGATTACCCTATCGTCCGGGACGATCAAGTCATTTTTTGGTCGTCCAGCACAGATTTCTCTGGACGACCCGAACTGTCTTCTGGACGATTTCCTTCAATTTGAACTAATCGTCCCGGACGATCGCAGGATCGTACGGGACGATATGAACAACTTTTTCTACTGATCGTCCAGAAGAGCCAGATCGTCCAGGCTGAAACAGCTGAATTTGAATCGATCGTCCTGGACGATCTTGGCCGACAAGTTGAGATTTAGGGCAAATTTTAAGCCCTCCTTTAAAAGAACTTTTTCCAATTTTTGAAAAAATCTTTTGCTGCCTTCCTTCCCTGAGAAACCCTAAAGAGAGAGAGAGTTGGGAGAGAGAGAGAAGATCTTGTGAGGGGGAGTTAGTGAGGGATTCACTAAGGTTGCTCCAAGCACGGATCAGAGTCGTCTTCTCCGCTCGTTGTCTTTCGTCTAGTCAGTGTTCTTCGTGGGAGGATCGTTCGCAAGAAGATCCGGGTTCTCTGCCCGCTTCAGGAGGAAGCGAAAGGAGTTCGTAGGTTCTCTGCCTGCTTCAGGAGGAAGCGAAAGGAGTTCGAAGGTTCTCTGCCTGCTTCAGGAGGAAGCGAAAGGAGGTCGGGTTCTCTGCCTCACCGTGTGGTGAAAAGGAGATTTTTGTACAGGCTCTCCGCCTTGCTGTGGGAGCAAAAGGAGAGACACTTCTGTTTAGTGCAATACCCGGAGGGGAGGCTCCGGGGAGTGGACGTAGGTCAAGTTGACCGAACCACTATAAAATCTGGTTTGCTTTTCTGATTCAGTTTTGCATTTTACTTTTCAATATAAACTGCTTGGGTGAATATCGTTGGTTGATCTTTTCGTTATTGTTTACTTGTTTCCGCTGCTAAGTATCGAAAAGATTTTCATAGTTATCGTGAAATTTTTAAATAACCAATTCACCCCCCCTCTTGGTTAGCCTCGGGACTAGTTCACTAGGGCTTAACATCCCTTTCGAACTTTCATTACTCAGTTTTAAATTCAAAAATTAAAATGGTTCGTTTCTTAATTTTAAATTCAGGTTTTGAAAATGAAATTTTATGTATTGCTATGATGGGTGGTAATTAATTCAGAATATTTATATATTTTGGGTCCCTAAACCTTTCTCTCTAATCACTTCTAAAAAGAAACCTACACTACCATATTGGGAGAAAAGGTTTAGAAGATTTCAAAATTAGTGAAGATCACGATCAAATATCAAGGGCCAGAGGTATGTAAAATATGTTTATAATTTAACTTCCGCATTTTGTATAGTCGATTCTGTATTTTATAAATTTATCTCGAATCAGAATTTTTTTTTGTTTGAGAAACTTTTGTAGAATCGGCATAATGTTTTCTAACAGTTTTTTCCACAACAATTTTACAACTGTCTTTATGAAAAATTGCAGCTGTTCCAGACAAACTCATTTATATATATACTTAAATTCTCTAAGAAACAATCTTCTCATTTACTTATTTGGCCACAAATCTTTTTATAAAATAAGGATGGATATTTCTGAAAATGGCGAGTGGTATGTTATTTTTGACATGATTAATTTCCTTGAATATTTTGAAATCATGGCCGCTTTGGCTTACTCAGGCTATGGTAAGAACTATCGACTGTGCTTTGTGAAACTGTAAAAACTCTTAAGTCTTAAGGGTGAGTGATCTATGTGCTGAGTTTCCTGTAAGTTGGGACCAATATATTTAGATGGTTCAATTGGTTGGTGTTGGGTGAGCTCATTGATCGCAAAATAGGGAAACGGACAAAATGCTATGAGAATTATTTTATGTTGTTTCCATTCCTTGTATTGTAAAAGTGGCTGATTAATTTAAATTAACGTAAGGAGCATAATCAGATGAATATTCATAAAGAATCTAATTCGTCAAATCGTTTGGTATAGTGCTGAATGAGTCAAATCGTTCGTCGCATTCAACCCATCCTCCTCATTCGGTGAGTTGAGGCGGACATTGTTCAGTGATTTAGGGATTAGAGCTAATATTATATTTAGGATTTAGGGCTAAATCCGCAACTATCTCAAGACTCACTAATATCTATAATTAACAACCTTCCAATTAGTTAATTTAGACAGACAGATATGTTATTGTGTCTTCTTATCATTCATAATTCTATCGGTCTTTTGAGTATGACAATTTGTTTTATAGCCAAGATGTTTTGTTAGCTCCTTGACAAACCTTAAAGATTTTGTAGAATGTCACAATTACTTTTATATTTTGACGGCAAGTTGCAAGTTCTTGCCGAATTTACACCGACTTATGTTTGCAGTAGAAATTGACTAATCATCATACATGACATCATATCATTGGCACAATTAAAACTACAAATTCTTCGTGCATTACGACACAACTCATCGGCGCACACTGTTAATCTTGTATGTCATGTTCGTAATAACGTTGGATGTTGATGGAGGCTAAAAGTTGTATTGTGATCATGTATATGGAGGCTGAAGAACTTATACCAAAAGAGAGCACCATAACGAGCACAACAAACTTCATATTTTACGATGCTGGCCCATCTACTTAAGTTTATCGGTTATCAAACACCTAAATTAAAATTTACATGTTATTAGAATTACAAATTCAAGTTTAATTTGTATATATTGATAGCATTATTAAATTACTGATATATCGCCAAAAAATCATCTCAATCCGGCACGAATCTCGAGGAAAAACTCAAGTTGGAAACTTCAAAAATTAATTCGAAGACCATCTAAACTCCGATTTCAGCAAGCTTATAGTCGAACTGAGCGTCTCGGAAATACGAACCCAACGACACAAAATTCGACTCAATCCGAGCCCAAATGAGTCCAAATCAAGTATCCGAAGCGCTGTTGGAAGCATCGAACAGCAATTTGAGTTACCAAACGGTCTCCGATTTTGACGAGCTTATAGTCGAATTGAGCGTCTCGACGATACGAATCCAACAAGCCCAAGATCGTAGAATTCTGATATCATTAAGACCTTCAAATGCTTGATAAACAGTTCACAATCAGGGGATTCAATATCGGCCGTTCATCCGGATCACTCCCTATTTGCCCCTGATCCCTCACATATTTACGGGCTATGCCACACCAGAAAAACTATAAATAGCCCCTCATTTCTCTTAAGAGGGGACCCAAGCCAAGAAGAGAAGAAGGGAAGAAGAAGAGAAGAGAAGTTTAGGAGGGAACAGCTCCTCCTCGACCACCGCCGGAACACCGCCGGAACTTCGCCGGAACTTCGCCGGAACACCACCGAAGCACCACCGGGCGCCCGAGAGACGCCGGAGCTCTGCCCGACGCCGGAGCAACATCGAAATTCTGCCTGACGCCAGAATTCTACACAACGCCCGAGTGACGCCGGAATTCTTTCCAAGTGACGTCGGAATCCTGCCGGACACCTGAGTGACGTCGGAACTCTGCTTGGCCTTGTAACTGATACTCATTATAATCTGATCGTCCTGAATTTAAAGGACGAATCAGCCTCGTGTATTTCATACAACACTAGTGGAACTTTTTCAACTGGGCGTGGCCCCGTGGTTTTTCCCTTTTCCAGGGCTTTCCACGTAAAAATCCTGGTGTTATTTCATTCTTCTATTTGTGTGCTGGATATACGTACAACGCTGAGACGGAAATTTAAACTCTATCGCCGCGTATATTTGAGTCCATAACAGTTTGGCGCCGTCTGTGGGAAGACTATCCCACACTCCTAAATATTATTTTCATGGGCAATAGGCGTAGCAGTCGCCTCATAGGAGCCTCCCGCTCCCACTCTCATCAATCCAGAAACCAGTCTATAAATCATGGACATCAAGTTTCTGCCTCCTTTTTGCATGGGGGGCAACACATTGCTGGAGAAGGAACCTCAGGGCCTTCTTTGGAGGAGCGAATCCGAAAAATGGAAGAATCTCAGAACGAGATCCTACAACTCCTGCGAGAGACTCAACAACCGGCACTAGCACCACAGCAGGAGGTTCTTCTCCCTCGAGATCCACCACGAGTAGAAGCTGTTCAACTCGAACATCTTCAAGCAGAAATTCCTCTTCCTCCGCCAAGGAGACATCTGTAGTCACATCAAGATAATGAACTGGTTGATACAGCAAGTTCTACCCATCCTTCGCACATAGGTCGGCAACCTCGTATTCCTTTGGACCTCCCTGAAGAGTTAGCCCGACCACACGCTGCTGAGCTCCCTCGCAATGCCCTTCGCCACGAACTACGACGATTGGTCCGAGAAGAGTTCCCTGCAGGAGGCATAAGGCAACCCCTTCGTCAGTGGGACTTGCAGGAGTCGTCACCCTTGACAGAAGCTATTCTTCAACACGCTATTCCAGTTGGATTTAAACTACCGAGCATTGATTCCTACGACGGGACATCCGACCCGTACGAGCACATCGAGCATTACAGAACCATCATGCATATCCAGCGAGCTTCGGATGCCCTCCTATGTCAGGTTTTTCCTGCTACACTCAAAGGACAGGCGCGAACATGGTTCTATTCTCTTCCATCCGGAACGATCCCTTCATTCGTCAAATTGGCCAAAGCCTTCGTTGAACAGTTTGTAGCCAATCGAAGAATTGCTAAGGATTCTTCCCACCTCTCCGGGATTCGTCAAAATGAGGGAGAATCATTAAAAGAGTACTTTCAGCGATTTTCCACCGAAGCACGACAGATTCCAGGAGTAGACCCAGAATTGCTCCGAGGGGTATTCCTTGGAGGCCTTCATCCTAGTCCTTTCTATTCGGCACTTATGCGCGACACTGTTCATTCATATGCCGATCTGATCCATCGTGTGGAGGCGCATATATCTGCAGATGAGGCAATAAATGCTCATAGAAAACAGTTCGAGCAAACCACTAGGAAGCGCAAGGGAGCACCTGAGGTGGAAATTCCCTCATCACAACAGAAAAAGCAAGGGAATAGCAATCTACCTCCTAGGCCCCCATTACCACAACGAGAACCTCGGCAGGAGAAAGAGTACACTTCGCTCAACACATCTCGAGCAAATGTGTTAATGGCGATTCAAGATCAGGACAAAGTGAAATGGCCGCATCCTTCGAAGCCAAATACAGGAAATCAAGATCAGTACTGTCACTTTCATCGTAGTCGTGGCCACACTACTGAAGCATGTTGGCAACTTAAGGATGAGATTGAAAGACTTATCCGCCAGGGCTATCTTCGACAGTTTATTGGGAACCCACCTACCCGAGAAGAGGCTCGCCCCACTGGGGGAAAAATCAACAACAACAAAGACAACAGTTGAATAATATTCAAATGGTTGGCGAGATTGAATGGCCATGCATTTTGTGTAGTTATATTAGTAATACTACTTGTCATGTGTCATCGTGTATCTCTTCTATGATAAATAGGATGTCACTCTAATGTCCTTAGTATTTCTATCAAGTCAAATAATGTGGTTGTCCCTATATGTATCTCTTTTATTGTACAAGGGAATTATTGTATTGTCTTACAGTAATATAATGTGTTGTTCGTCCAGTTTTGATATTGTCACTTTCTTTAAAAAGAATACAACTGATAGTGAAAAACTACTGACAAATATAGTCTCTTTATCCTTGATTTGAGAAATACGCAATCTTTATTGTGTCTCAATCACCGGATGATCAATCCCAGGGGGATTCGATCCGGCCTCTTCCATACAGGTTAAGGTCGTCGAGCAAATGCTCCGACATACAACCTCGGATAGGTCTCACATCCTTGGCGGATTCTCTTGGCCTCTTCCATACAGGTTAACGTCGTCGAGCAATGGCTCCGACATACAACCTCGGATAGGTCTCACATCCTTAGTGGATTCTCTCGACCTCTTCCATACAGGTTAAGGTCGTCGAGCAAATGCTCCGACATACAACCTCGGATAGGTCTCACATCCTTGGTGGATTTTCTCGACCTCTTCCATATAGGTTAAGGTCGTCGAGCAAATGCTCCGACATACAACCTTGGATAGGTCTCACATCCTTGGTGGATTCTCTCGACCTCTTCCATATAGGTTAACGTCATCGAGCAGGGCTCTAACATACAACCTCCGATAGGTCTCACATCCTTGGTGGATTCTCTCGACCTCTTCCATACAGGTTAACGTTATCAAGCAAAGGCTTCGACATACAACCTCGGATAGGTCTCACACCCTTGGTAGATTCTCTCGACCTCTCCCATACAGATTCCATGAAAGCGAGCGGTTGACAAAATCATCACTCATATTCTAGCAATGCCTCCAAAAATGTGGGGGGCAATATATCAAAGCATGTCTCAAATATGCAATAACAATTTAGCTTCCTCCAAGAGGCAAGTTCTCAACTTCAATATCAATGGAGTTACATAAATTCAGATTCAAATATACATTTATTCTCACTAGAAGTTGAAATCAAAAAGTATATTGGCATCATTCGTACAAGCTGCTATTATCAAGCAAGAAGAAACTTCAAAATGGTCAAAAATCCTTGGTGGATTCAATTGACCTATTCTTTATTATGCATTCAAGTATCTCGTATAAACTTCTTCTTCCAAGAAAATATGGATATCTGATGTCGACATACTTCAGTTTGGATATATATTGCCTTAGGTAAATGGTACTTGTCACCATCATCCCTTCGCCTGATGTTTATCGGTGGCTCTTTACTTCATATCAGCCATCATCGGGTTCTCGTTCAATTGCTAATAGCAGCACCATTGAACTCTCTCCTTCTGCTCCCCACTTGGTCGTTGACTGCTAACAGACTTCCACCCGATCGTTCATCATCGAAAAACTTCCGTTAAAATAGCATCGAAATTCTATTCGATGGTGAGCTTCCTCCCGTTGCTGAAGTTCTGCCCGTTTTAGGACTTCCGTCGGACTTTTACCTGACGCCGAGCTTCCTTCCGTTGCTGGACTTCTTCCCGGGACTTTCATCTGACTTCTGCCCGAAGTCGAGCTTCCTCCCATTGTTGGATTTTTGCCCGTCGTGGAATTTCTGCCCGCTGACGAATTTTCGTCGGAGTTCTACCCGACGCCGTAATTCTTCCCGACGTCGGACTTCTGCCCGTTGCCGGATGTTTGTTGGGCTTCTACCCGACACCAAATTTCTACCCGTCGTGGGACTTCTGCCCGCTGACGGATTTTTGTCGGAGTTCTACCCGACGCCGTAATTCTTCCCGACGTCGGACTTCTGCCCATCGCCGGATGTTTGTTGGGCTTCTACCCAACACCGAATTTCTACCCGTCGTAGGACTTCTTCCCGCCGACGGATTTTCGTCGGAGTTCTACCCGACGCCGTACTTCTTCCCGACGCCTGACTTCCGACCATCTTCAGACTCCCTCCGACTAACATCTCACCTCCACATGAAGGAATAAAAAAGAAAAGAAATTTCTAACTCCTGTACAAGAGGAGGGGCGTTGTCTCAAGTAGGGAAAATCACCTACTGAATAATAACGGAATGCCTCAACTGTTAGAAAGCCAGAATGAGAGAAAAAAGTGGGAAAACCGCTAACTTCTGTGCAAAAGGAGGGACGCCGAATCAAGTAGGGAAAGTCACCTACTTAAAAACAGCGGAAGGCCTCAAAATGCCGGAAGCTAGAGGGGAGAAGAGAGGAATCCGCTAACTTCTGCGCAAAGAGAGGGGAGCCGAGTCGAGTAGGGAAAGTCACCTACTAAAAAACAGCGGAATGCCTCAAAATGCCAGAAGCAAGAGGGAGAAGAGAAGAGGAAGAAAGGGGCATTTTGTCCCCTACCCCAAGGGGTGTATTTATAGGATGAAAAAGGGAGAGAAAGAGAGGGAAAAATTGAAAAAAGAGGGGGAAAATGTTTGAAAATTGGAGGGAGGAGGCTTCTAGAAGAAAGTTCGAATTTTTCTGAATTTTTTCGGATTTTTAGGGATTTTTTAATCCCTGTGGGCCCCACAAAAAAAAAATTAAAATATGGGGCAACTACCGCGCGCGCCCAGGGGGAGCGCCCCTTGCCCGCGCGGGCGCCGCCGGCTACGGCCGGCCGGCCGGTTCTGCCGCCTACGAGTTTTCGGGCTCCGATTTTGGGCCCGGACGGTCCAAATTTGACATTTTTGGGGTCCCTGGACACGTTTTTCGACGTTCCGGACTCAATTTTGACACTTTCGAAGCTTAACGGAGCCTCTATGATTAAGTTCGAGCAAACATTTAATTTTTGGAACGTAATTTTTTGCGATTCGGCCAATGTAAAATACCGGAACAAGTATTTTCGGACTCGTGGAGCTTCGACGTCCGAAAATAGGGGGGCAACTGATATATCGCCAAAAAATCATCTCAATCCGGCACGAATCTCGAGGAAAAACTCAAGTTGGAAACTTCAAAAATTAATTCGAAGATCATTTAAACTCTGATTTCAGCAAGCTTATAGTCGAACTGAGCGTCTCGGAAATACGAACCCAACGACACAAAATTCGACTCAATCCGAGCCCAAATGAGTCCAAATCAAGTATCCGAAGCGCTGTTGGAAGCATCGAACAGCAATTTGAGTTACCAAACGGTCTCCGATTTTGACGAGCTTATAGTCGAATCGAGCGTCTCGACGATACGAATCCAACAAGCCCAAGATCGTAGAATTCTGATATCATTAAGACCTTCAAATGCTTGATAAACAGTTCACGATCAAGGGATTCAATATCGGCCGTTCATCCGGATCACTCCCTATTTGCCCCTGATCCCTCACATATTTACGGGCTATGCCACACCAGAAAAACTATAAATAGCCCCTCATTTCTCTTAAGAGGGGACCCAAGCCAAGAAGAGAAGAAGGGAAGAAGAAGAGAAGAGAAGTTTAGGAAGGAACAGCTCCTCCTCGACCACCGCCGGAACACCGCCGGAACACCACCGAAGCACCACCGGGTGCCCGAGAGACGCCGGAGCTCTGCCCGACGCCGGAGCAACATCGAAATTCTGCCTGACGCCAGAATTCTACACAACGCCCGAGTGACGCCGGAATTCTTTCCAAGTGACGTCGGAATCCTGCCGGACACCTGAGTGACGTCGGAACTCTGCTTGGCCTTGTAACTGATACTCATTGTAATCTGATCGTCCTGAATTTAAAGGACGAATCAGCCTCGTGTATTTCATACAACACTAGTGGAACTTTTTCAACTGGGTGTGGCCCCGTGGTTTTTCCCTTTTCCAGGGCTTTCCACGTAAAAATCCTGGTGTTATTTCATTCTTCTGTTTGTGTGCTGGATATACGTACAACGCTGAGACGGAAATTTAAACTCTATCGCCGCGTATATTTGAGTCCGTAACAATTACAAATAGAAAGAACCAAAATATTTTAATATTTATACATATTTAAAAATTCAATAATTAAAATCATCTTTTAAAAATTAATAAATCACAATACAAAGAGAAATATTAATATAAATTAGCCTTAAGCTCGCCGCCGTCGAGGCGTCGTGTAAGACACTTCCTTGGAGTATCTGGTCGCTCATATTTGGTGATACACGGGCATGGCCTGAGGCCCAACCCGACCCGACCGATCCGACGAGGAAGTTCGGCTTGTGATGACTGCCGACCTTCCTCGTCGCCTGAGCCATACGCTTTCGAGTTGTTCCATGAGCTGCTTCCAGCCGCTGTGGTAAATGACTCAGATTTGGCAACGTAACCGGCTAAAAATAACTGTGTCGGCATAGCACATGTTTAACTAAATCAATCAATCGGAAGTAGGTTGAAATTAAAATGGTGTCCCTCTCCTGACAGTCTTATTTGTTTATTGGCTTAACTGTTTGGGTTTAGATTACTTTGTATCCTGATGGGACCTGCGGGGCAGCTCAATGGTTGAGCAAAAAAAAAAAATCCTCCCGCGGGCCGTTGATTTATTATGAAATACTAGGTTTTAACTTTTAAATTAGATGATTGTTTCTTTTGGGGCGGTTAAATCTTTTTATAAATGTGATTATAAATTTATTACGAAAAAAATAAATTTTTTTAAAAGCTGTTATAGAAAGTAAATTTTTAGTCCAATTTTTTTTTTTGAAACAACAAAAATTGTAGTTGCAATTTGAAAAGCAAAACAATAAGGGAGCTCTGAAGCTATATCAAATGAAAATTCTCACCTAAGCATTTGTGAAAGATACTATTCACAAGGAGAACGATAAGTCAAATTTGATGAAATGGATGAGCTAAACATATTAATTTGGTCGGGCTTTACTTTCGTTAAATACCTATTAAGTACTTGAGAAGATATGATAGATGGTATACGATTAGTACTCTCTTTGTTACTATTTCTTTCTTTGGAAAAATTATTAAGTGCGGCGTCTGGATTGGTCCGGAGGTGAATCCAGACGTGCGACGTCACCCGGAACCCGGTGTATTCGGGTGACGTGACACATCCAAATTCAACTCCAAATGTTACCTAATAATCTCTTTTTTCTTTGACACAATTTAAAGAATGATATAAAAAAAATTTATACATATGGTCAGAAGTCCGGCATGTTTGCACTTAATTCTATGGATTGCACTTTTCAAGGCAAAAATAAATAAATAAACTAGCTGAATAGGAAGGCATCGGTGTGCAAGTAGGCTTCATCTGAGCTTTCCATTTCATTTCCTTCAAGATGGCGAAAATGGTGACGGTGGTGAACTCTTGCTTAGTACCACCGGCCCTCCCCACACCAAAGAGCCCCATCTGGCTCTCCAATCTCGACCTCTTCGCCCAACCCACGCACACTCGTTTCGTCTACTTCTTCCGCAACAGTTCCTCTGATCCCTTTCCCTCGCCAGCAGCTTCCATCAAAGCCTCCCTCGCTCGAGTCCTTGTCTCGTACTACCCATTCGCCGGTCGCTTCGCCGATTCAACCCAGGGGCGCCTTGAGATTAGATGTACCGGCGAAGGGGCTTTGTTCTTCGAGGCTGTCTCTAATCTCACGATGGATGAGTTCGGAGTCTACAAACCTTCCCTTGACAACTGTCGCCTACTCGTCCCGACCGATGGGTTCAACGTATTGGAGAAGCGTGACGATAGCGTACCGATACTCTTGGTCCAGCTCACCACGTTCAAATGCGGTGGCCTCTGCCTCGGCATTGGCATCCACCACCAAGCGAGTGATGGCATCACTATTACGAGGTTTATGTGCATTTGGGCAGACGCCACCCGTGACCCGACCCAACCCATCCCAACCCCGTGCATCGATCGCACCTCCCTCCGCGCGCGGTCTCCACCAACGGTCCAATTCCACCACCCTGAATTCGACTTACGGGAACGGCCCGAGAAACAAGTGCCCCACTCATTCACTTTGCTTAATGTCACACCCGCCCAACTCGTCGCCATCAAGGCATCGTGTGGCAACAAATACAGTTCCTTCGAGTCTATGGCCGCTCATATTTGGCGATGCACATGCCTGGCCCGAGGCCCGCCCCGACCCGACGAGGAAATTCGGCTTGCGATGTCTGCCGACCTGCGCCGCCGCCTGAGCCATACACTTCCGAGCGACTTCGTCGGAAATGCGCTTACAGCTACGGTGGCGATTGCGCCTGCGGCACAGGTGGCGGCAGGGCTCCAGGCGGCGAGGATAAGGGAGGCGATTGAGAAGCTGGAGGAGGAATATTTGCGCTCGGCGGTGGATTACCTAGAGCTTCAGGAGGATAAGCGGCGGCTGGCCAGATCTGCGGGGAACTTTGCTGCGACCGATATAGCGGTGGCAAGCTGGAATAAGCTGCCGCTGTACGAGGTGGACTTCGGTTGGGGGCCGCCGGAGTTCATGGGACCCGCGGCCGTAACCTACCCGCGACTGTTCGTGATTTCGTCAAGTCCCGGCGGCGGCGTCAAAGTTTGCGGTTCCTTGGAGACGGAGAGGATGGATTGCTTTGTCAAGTTGTTCTATGAGTTGCTTCCGGCCGCTGTGATAAAAGCCAAGTTGTAAAAAAGAGCAAGTTAATTTTTGTTAAAATTAGTTAAAGGAGCTTGTTAAAATTTTTTTAAAAGGAGCAAAATAATTAAATGATTTGACGTATTCTGAAAATGCTAAATGATATTATTTGACGTATTCAATTTAAACTAAAAAAAATAAGATGACAAATTATTTAGCGTATTCAGAATACGTCAAATCATTTGACTATTTTACTTTTTTTTTTAATTTTTTTTTAAATATGCTCTTTAAATTAATTTTAATAAATAATATGCACCATTTTAGAATTTGGCGTGCGGTAAATGACTCAGATTTGGCAAAGGTAGCCAGCTAAAAATAACTGTGTGAGCACAATGTTTAAATAAATCATTCAATAAAAAAATGGCGTCACTGTCCCGACACAGTTTTATTTGTATATTGGCATCGACTGCTTTGTATTGTGATTTGTGATGAAATAAGATATAATAAAGTGGACGACCGTTTAAAATTATCGTTTAAATTGCTGTGAAAGATATCATTTACAGATAACGATATCTCAAATATTTTCATCAACTCATAATCAATAAATAACATCAATAACATAACTTGATAACTCATCTTGTTTAATTAGTTGAATAACAGAGCCAGCTCGTACGAGCTGGCTCGAGCTCGACTCGCTATCGAGCTCACAAGCTGAGCTTATTGAGCAGGAAGCTTGAGCTCGAGCTGAAACTCGAGCTCGTTTATTAATCGAGCTTGAGTTTGAGCTTGATGATGCTCAACTTGTGGGATCGTGAGCTGGCTCATAATTATTTAATTAATTAAAATTTTTTTATAACTAGGGTTTCAAAAGATATTTATCATTCCAAAAAAAAGTTACTTCGCATTAACAAGCATGTGGCCATTTTCCAAAAAACAAAAAAAAACTAATGGTCAGGTTTTTAAAAATAAATTTAAAAAAATTTCTACTTCTGCCTGTTCTACCCTTCTCACACAACAGCTAAATCGAGAGCTCGTTCTTCTTCTTGGCAAAATTTTTAGCCAGGACACGCCTCCTCCTTCTACTTGGCGGCAAGCATTTTGCCTCTCTGGTAGAATCACGTCATGCTACTTTTGCGTGATCTCACGAGCCCATTTATATTGCCACGAGCTGAGCTCAAACTCGCCTTTTGAGCTCGACTCGATTTCGAGCTCGTGATTTGGCTAATGAGTCGAGCTCGAGTTAGACATGACATGAGATTGACCCGGCTTGTTTACACCCCTAATTGAGATAGTTAAGATTTTATCATCTTACTCTCTTCCTCTCTACTCTCCCTATTTCACATTCTCATTGATAGATTCAACTCATTAGACGAGTCTGCTCGTAAAGTCGGATATCATTTATCGAATAAATCAGAATTGATTGTTTAATAATTAAAATGAAATTATCACCGAAACTGTTGCGAGAGATATTATGTCATAGATATATCAAATTCACGATGAATCCCAAAAAATTTCATTGACTCATCAACATTAAATAACATGAATCACATAACTTGATAACTCTTCTTATTTAGTTAGCTGAATGAAACAATTAGATCAATATTATTCTAAAAATTAGAGGCTAATATTATATTATTGGTCTTGTTTATATGGCTTTGAATAAATTAAACTTTTCAACAAACATCCTCAAAAATTTCATATCCTAATTTTTTATTCCATAAATAGATTAGTACGTAGGACATCTCCAATCAAACGCAAAACAAGCGTTTGTCGTCCGCCGTGAGCTTGAACCGAACTTGAGATTCTGTGGCATTTTGGCGTCGCACTGTGATTGCTCCAGAAAAATCTTTTAAACTTGGATGCGAACCCCGCTCTCACCAGCTTATGATTCCCTTTAATTTTTCCGGAGGTAAATTGAGTTTAATATTTAACCAGATTTCTCTTGAGAGTAGTGTCAGGGTATATTTAGACCTGGGTTTTACTTCCTATGAGCGCAAGCCCTCATAGTTAATTACCCCTCATAACACGTTAGAAGAGCACTCTCGATTAAGGATGAAATATATTTAGCTTCTTATAGGAATGTGAGACTGTGCAAAAGAGTTTTAGACTTAGTTATGGGGGAAATGAAGGTACACACGATCAAGATACCATGGTTTCGTCGTCCCGGGTATACCGTAGATTCAATCTAGCAACACTAACAACCATGGATTTTAGTGTCCAGGGAATTTGATTAGTAGCCATGGGTTGCCTCCTCTCAGGGTCCTGAATAGACTGAAGTGGAGATGTGTGTGGATTTTAGTTTAGTTTAGTTTAGGTTGGGGCTTATATCTTTCTTAAAAGTTGCATGTTAGTTTGTTTAGTTTGAGGCTTATATCTTTCTTAGAAGTTGCACACTAGTTTGTTTAGTTTGGGGCTTACGGCTTCCTTAGAAGTTGCCCGTTAATTTGTTTAGTTTGGGGCTTACAACTCTAATTAAGAGTTGCACGTATGATTAGATTTAGATATGGACTTATGACTTTCATTTGAAAGTAACCCTAATAGTGGGTCTTATGGCTTCTATTAGAAGTAGCCAAGGGATGGGTCTTACTACCTAGCCTTGTAAGCTAAGTGGTCCATATGGTGGGTCTTACAGCTTAGCCCTTATAGATTAGGATGCCAGAGTGATTTGAGTTTTGGATTTAGGGTCGTTTATTTAGAAGTTCCCTAACGTGTGGGTCTTACTGCTTCGCTTAGAAGTAGCCCAAGTGGCTTGTAGTTGTTTGGATCTAGAGTCATTCACTTAGAAGTTCCCTAACATGCGGGTCTTACTGCTTCGCTTAGAAGTAGCCCAAGTGGCGGGTCTTACAACTTAGCCCTATAGGCTAAGATGCCCAAAGAGGATTTATAGATTTTTTTGCTAGTTTGACACTAGACTGTAATTGTGACACCTACTTGCTAGTAGCCTATTTTTAACCATAGCTTTCAATAGTGTGTATGTTGTTTGTTCTTGTGCTTGTAGTCTTTTCCTACTACAGTAGTTTGTGACTTTACTTGTAGTGGATAGATCTACTATTTTTCAGCATTAATTTTATTTATAATTGTGCTAATTTTTGTCTGCTTGTTTGCAGGTGCTCGTAGCCAGCAGTTCAAGGAGCCCCACAGGTAGATACAACTTAGACTATAACTGAGGGACTAAGTGAGTTTGAGTTTGTTTGTTTGGAGATTTGTTGTAGAGCTTAGAGAGTTGTTGGAGAGCTATTTGATTTGTTTGGAGAGCTTCAAAGTTCTTTGTTGAGTTTGGGAGTTTGTACATAAATCTCATTAGTGGAAACATTTCATTTATGCATTTTATTTTATTTTCATTAAATAATTATGTGAATGAATTAAAAAATGAATTTTGTTTGAAATTAAGTTTTAGTTTAAAATCAATTGTTCATTTTTATTAGTTTGAATTAATTTAAATCTGAAGATTCCAGTTTTAATGATTAAAGGAAATGGATTTTAAATTACTTAATTTAACAATGTAATGATATTAAAACCTTACTTTTGGATTATAATTTTAATCAAATTAAAAAAAAGTTAAAATTTTAATTCAATTGTCTCACTTCAGTTAATTGAATTAATTAGATTAATTATTTTGTTAGTTAATGGGTTCATTATTCAATCCAATGAGATTTCAAATTATTTAGTTTAATAAAGCTAACGTTTCAGTTTTTTTTTTTTTTATTAGTTCAAGTTAGTTTATTATTCGAGATTCTCTGTTCATCGATTTAAGAATTTCAATTTAATATTTATTATTAGTTAGCTTAGAATTAATTGATAAATTAATCATTTAAATTATCTATTCATTTAAATTGATTATCATAGTAGGTGCATTAATTAATGATTTAATATTGCTTAATTAATCAAATTAATCAGCTGAATGTTTTCCCAATATTCCAAAAATTTGGCTAAGTCCAAAACTTTTGAGTAAATTTCGGCAGCCTCCGGGCGTCCCCTTCCTGGCGCCGAGAGGCAAGGAGGGCACTCGCCCTTTTAATCCGTCTGGCCGGAAAGATAATCGACGGCCGAGAACTTCGGGATGTTGTCAGCTCCCGGAAATAGTCTTCGGAGGCTTTGATTGTTGATTATTATTTGCCGATTGTTGCGTATTGTGGCTAATTGGTTGCCGATTGTTGCCGGTCGTTGCAGATTATTGATGCATTTGTTGAAATTGTGATCTTATGATTTCTTTTTTTTTAATTATTATTAGTAGTATTATAACTTATTCTAAAATAATATGAATAGCAATAATATTATACAATCGTGCATGTTCAGACGTGGTATTAAATGCTCAGTGAATGCAGATTCTATTTCTTCAACTGCTATGTTATTATTTCCAATAGCTTGGTAAGTAACTTCATGATTCATTAATTGACTAATCGTGCTTGTATGAGCTGTCAGTAAGTTATATAATCTTATTAAAAAAAACTGAGTTCTCATTTTCACGATTTAAACTTTGGTTATAACTACTATAGAGTCTATATCTCTCACAATAGTTATGTGATGAACTATCCATGACATTAATGCATTTTGTTGTGATTCCATCAAACTATTAAAAAATATATATTCAACATCTAAACTATCATATTTATATATACCAGCTAAATCATATTTCTAATGTTTCAAATACTGTCCGGTTTTCTCTCTATCTATAGTAAAAGTGCAGTTAAAGTGCAGGTGCTATAGTAACTGTGCTTTGACTACGCTTTTACTGTAGATAGAGAGAAAACCGGACGGTTCTCTCCGTCCGGTGTCCGCACCTAATAATTCGCCCTCGCAGAGAGGTTGGGGTGGGGTTTTGACGGGAACATTATGGAGTGGTATTTCAAATCTTATAAATGTGATTTAGATGATATATAAGTAAATATGATAGTTTGTATGTTGAATATATGTTTTTTAATAATTTTAGGTGTTATGTATGTAAAAATTCCTTTTTTTTTTGTTATGAAATAAAGTTCGATTGAAAATAAATTACTAAATTTTGTAATAGAAAATATGTTTTTCGGTTGGAGATACCATTAGCACTCAAAAGTATGCCACGTTGATAAATTTTAAATCTAATATTTAATTACAAACTACCTTACGTTTGAACTATATATACCATATTAGCATAGGGCATAGCAAAAAAAAAAAAGTATTTAAGGGGGGAATAAATTGAGTCGGGCTCGAATCATTCTAAATTAAGGTTTTATTTGGGATAATTTTTTTGCTACTTTATAA
Organism: Dendrobium chrysotoxum; assembly: GCA_019925795.1. Lineage (NCBI taxonomy): Eukaryota > Viridiplantae > Streptophyta > Magnoliopsida > Asparagales > Orchidaceae > Dendrobium > Dendrobium chrysotoxum. Next base: position 4,930,420 of record CM034302.1, on the reverse strand, counting down.
AACTACTTTTTAGTACAAAAATTTTTAATTCAATAAATTTTTGTATTAGAAAGCATCTGTCCCAAACGAAGGCTAAATTTGATTAATTAATCAAATTTGAGCTTGAGCTCCACAATACAAACTATTTTAATAAAATATTAAAAAATAAATATTGTAGAAAAATAATAAGAATTAAGTAAGAAAATAAAAAGAGATAATTATTTTAATATTTTTAATCATTTTGCATTTAAATAATTAATTTTAAAAAGTTATGAGGTTGACTAAGGAATCAATTTGACTAATTGAATCATTCAGCCTTACTTTTTAGATGTTTGGGAAATCATAAAAGGATCATAGAAATATAAAATACTATGACTCAAGAGCGGTCCGACCCATAGATTTTTCGGTTCGGGTCTAGTAGACCAAGAAACGGTGATATTGCCGAAGCAAACCAGGTTTTAGTTCGTGACAACGTAAATAAGCGAGTCAATGTAACACACAAGCAAACCCTAGTTGTCTTCTTTTTCTAGCACTGAAGTACAGAAGATGGAGGAACGGGATCCGTGGCTCGCCGTCGACAATCTCGAACACTTGATTGCCTGCTTCTTCATCAGCGTTCTCCATCACCTCTTATTTAAAAGATTTTCAGGGCTATAAGAAAGATTATACATAAAAAGAAAAGAAAAAAAGACAATGACACAAAGATTATGTATACAATGCTACATGTCACCCTTGATTAGCTAAGGGGGAGATGAGACTAATGATCTATCTCTGAGCGAGTTCGATGGTGCCTAGTGTGTACTAGTCGAGTTTAGTAGTGGCAATTTTGTTGTATCAGGCAAGTTTGCAGGCTATTGTTAAGCATGGGTAAATCGATGAGTTGATGTTGGTTGGGAGTTGCATGTGATCTATGCTTAGCCTCATGTCATCATGAGGGAACGAACAAGTGAGTTCATATAGCTAATAGAACTAGCTATGGTGGTCAATGTGGATAGGGTAAGTTGATGGCCTTGAGTAGGCTCTTTACTATAGCTACGCTTTCATGGAGGGAAGATCGCTCTAAGAGAGAGTGGGTGACAAATAGCGAAATGCAGGCATGTGGCGGTCGCTAAGCTGTTGATTTGACGAGAAATCTCCAAGACGACCCATTCAAGTTTGATAAGCCTGGATGAGCGAAACATATTAATCTGGTTGGGCAGAGTCTCATTTTTACTTCCGTTAAATACCTACTAAATACTTAATGTTTTTATAATCTCTCCAGCAACTGAGGAAGGGATGCTCGAGCTCAAGTTCTATAACTGAAATTGAGTTTGTATTGGACAACATCCAAACCTTGACATTAACTCGTACTATAAATCTTGCCAATCAGCCAGGTTTAGAAACTTCTTTTGCTTACCTCCACATAATAACTTCTTCAATGATTGCTTATACAAGTCTGCAATAAATTCATCCTCAGCTGGATCCTAATGGTGATAAAAAATGACATTGTCTACATCATAAGATGTCCTATCAATAAAATTGGAACTGCCACCTTCTCCTCTGTTACGTAGTAGCTCATGAGAACCCATCTAAAGAAAGTGAGCACTAGCTAGGTGGTGATATTTCTCGAAAAACTTACTTTCCACACATCTCCAGCCTCTAGAATTGAGGAAATTTTTCGTTCTATTGCCCTCTACCGCCATCGCCTCTCTATATGAAATCTGGAGTATACAATCATAACATTTATGATATGTATGTATGCAACATCTGTATATTTCATTTGCCCTTGCTAGTTTCTCAAGCGAACCGTCAGAACATCTTGACATATATTCATGCATCCTAGTGGTGGCAATGTCCATGAAGTCTTTTGTCGGTATACCTCAACAACACTGAAAAGCTTACAAAGGTATACAGTTGATGAGTTACCTGACACATGATCTATACATATTCTACCCACACCCTGTAAAAATTCTTCTTCAAAAAATGAATACAATTTTCTTGAATAAAATCAGACAGCTTGCTTTAGTATTGGTACACAGCAGCGATACATGGCAGCGGTACACAGCAGCAGTACACAGCAATACACAGCAGCGGCACACAGCGGCACACAGCGGCACACAGAAGCGATAATACACAATAATAATACATATCAAATTATATTTTTTTTTCTTGACTTGCACACATAATACAAACTTACATTTGAGCATGTGCAAAGAAATATAAATTTGGAGGACCAAAAAAGATTTGAACGATACACCCTAAACCATTAAAAACTATAGATTTTCAAATGAAAAATAGTAAAACCTCTTCGAATTTTAAAATTTATCGATAATATCCCCGACTTATCTCCCGTAGTTCACTGAGGTAAGTTTTCGTGGACGTTTTGCGTAATGCCTTCCATCTCCTCTCAGAATTCGACTTCCTCCAAATCAGTTTTCATCTGCATAGCCTCTTTCTCTCTTTTCTTTCTCATCTCTATTCTGAGGAGAAAATCATGTCTCAGGTGACGAAAACGGTCTGCCTATATTAAACCCTAGATGTTAACGCTTACGTAATTTTTTTTTAATTTTCGTGCCTAGTCCTGGTCTGGTCGTCGGGTCAGGCTGTAATTTGGGAAAGACGCGACAAATATTATAATTTCATCGGGTCATTTGGTCGCCTCGTGGTGGCATTGTATTAGACTCCGGACGTAGAGCTATATCCAGACTCCTCACAGAATAATATCTCTAGGATTCTTACACTTCTCAAGCAGCATTGACCCGATGTGACCACTCACTGCACTTTGTCCTATATGATTCTCACACTTCCCAAGCAGCATTGATCTGATGTGACCACTCACTCCACTTTGTCCTATTAGATTCTCACACTTCTCAAGAAACATTGATCCGAAGATGAACACAATCTCAGTGGACCAGTTCAAATTGAGAGAGAAGTGCCACCCCTGGAGGTCAAAATTGGGGTGGATGAAAATACTCGTTTATAAGAATTTATCATTCACCATAAACAAATCAAGAATAAAGATGCCCACATTGCACTGCGAAATGCATTTTTGGGATCAATATACTAATTCTAATGTTTAGTTGTCTGTGCATTTTTTTCGTTCTTATTTATGTGTTCAAATATAATTTTTATTTTATTTAGTAAATATTTGTTTATTTAGGACATATTTATATCCCAAATTTAATTTATCGAGCAATATATATATATATATATATATATATATATATATAGGTCTAATTCAAAAAATTGTTACTACATTTTGGAGTATTACGATATTTTGAAGTGAAAATCAATTTTTCGGTTGGAGATGACAAGTGGGTAGCTATTTAAAAATTAACTTGAAATTATCGTCTAAATGGCTTTGAAAGATAACATTTACAGAAAGCGATATCTCAAATATTTTCGTCAACTCATAATCAATAAATAACATCAATCACACAACTATGACTCATCTTGTTTAATTAGTTGAATAGAAGAAAGAGGCACGTGAGTCTTATTTCTTATATTTCATGATTAAGAATTAGGGGAGTAGCGGAGTAGAGCCAGTTCGTGAGCTTGCTCGAGCTCAACTCGCCAGCAGCTTCCATCAAAGCCTCCCTCGCCCGAGTCCTTGTCTCGTACTACCCATTCGCCGGTCGCTTCGCCAATTCAGCCCAGGGGCGCCGTGAGATCAGATGTAGCGGCGAAGGGGTTTATTTCTTCGAGGTTGTCTCTGATCTCACGCTGACAACTGTCGCCTACTCGTCCCGACCGATGGCTTCAACACATTGGAGAAGCGTGACGATAGCATTCCGATACTAATGGTCCAGCTCACCACGTTCAAATGCGGCGGTCTCTGCCTCTGCACTGCCCTCCACCACCAAGCGAGTGATGGCATCGCTACGACGAGGTTTATGTCCAATTGGGTAGACGCCACCCGTGACCCGACCCGACCCATCCCAACCCCAGGCATCGATCGCACCTCCCTCCCCGTGGTCTCCACCAACAGTCCAATTCCACCATCCTGAATTCGACTTACGGGAACGGCCCGAGAAACAAGAACCCGTCTCATTCACTTTTCCTCTCTACTCTCTCTATTTCACGGCGAATTATTACATCCGGTCACCGGATCGTCCGGAGACTAATTCGGATGCGCCACATCACCCAAATGCACTGGGCCCGGGTGAAGTGGCGCGTCCGGATTCGTCTCACCGGACGTAATAATTTTCCCAATTTCACATTCTCATTGTCGGCTCACTAGATGAATCTGCTAGTAAAGTCGTATAACATTTATCGAATAAATTTGAATTGATTGTTTACTAATTAAATTGAAATTGTCATCTAAACTATTGCGAGAGATATTACGTCCTAGATATATCAAATTCACGATGAATCTAAAAAAATTTCATTGACTTGTCATCATTAAATAACATCAATCACATAACTTGATAACTCATCTTATTTAATTGGCTGAATGAAACAATTAGATCAATATTATTTTAAAAATTAGAGGTTAATATTGTATTATTGGTCTTGTTTATATGGCTTTGAATAAATCAAACTCAATACATTTTATTTAAAATTATTTTTTCAACAAACATCCTCAAAAATTTCATATTCTAGATTTTTTTCTTCCTTAAATAGATTAGTACTTAGGCCATCTCCAACCAAACGTGAAACAAGCATTTGTTGTCCGCCGTTAGCTCGAACCGAACACGAGATTCCACGGCATTTTGTAGTAGAAAATGAGTTTTTTATCAGTTGGAGATACCCTTCGTACTCAAAATTATGCCACACTAATAATTTTTAAATCTAATATTTAATTTCAAAAAGTATTTAAGGATGAAAAAAGTTGAGTCGGGCTCGAATCATTCTAAATTAAGTTTAATTAATTAATCAAATTTAAGCTTGAGCTCAACAATAATCATAGAAGTTTAAATTATCTTATGAACACATTTGTTATTAAACAAATAAGATGATTTTAATTCAACAAACTATTTTAATAAAAGGATAAAAAAATTAAAATTGTAGAAAAATAATAAGAATTGAGTAAGAAAATAAAAAGAAATAATTTTTTTAATATTTTTATTGATTTTACATTTAAATTACTAAATTTAAGAAGTTATGAGGTTGATTAAGGAATCAATTTGACTCAATTACACTTCTAATTGAATCATTCAGCATTACTTTTTAGATGTTTGGGAAATCGTTCAAGGATCATAGAAATATAAAACAATGTGATTTATGGTTAATAATTGTTTGATAGTCAACTAATTGGCCTATTTATTAGCTTTAACCTTTAGGATCATTTATCGATCCATAGATCATATTGCCAGCTGACTCAAGAGCGGTCCGACCCATAAATTTTCCGATTCGGGTCCAGTACACCAAGAAATGGTGATATTGTCGAAGCAAACCGGGTTTATCAGTTCGTGACAACCCAAATAACCCGAACAATGTAACGCACAAGGAAACCCTAGTTGCCTCCTTTTCTAGCCCCAAAGCACGGAAGATGGAGGAACGGGATCCGTGGCTCGCCGTCGACAAACTCGAACACTTGATTGCTTGCTTCTTCATCAGTGTTCTCGTCGCCGCCCTCGCTTGCCCGAGCCACCGCTCGTTCATCCGCCGGTAGAGCGTGGCGCTAGGCTTTGTCACTGACCTCGCTGCCGGCGCAGCCAAGGAAGCCGGCGACGAGATCGGCCTATGGAAATCTGCCGGCGGATCAGTCTGAGACGCCGCCGCCAATGCCCTTGGCATCGCTCTAGCTGCCGCTGTCCTCGCCCTAACCGGCAGTCTCAAGCCCTCCGGCCAACGGCGACGCAGTTCGAATCGAGATCAGGAAGATCTGTCTGTGGTTTAGATTTGTAGAGATGGATCAGTTTAAAATCCATTTTTTACCCTTTTTTTTAAGTGCAGTTCCATTAGTTTTGGGCTCCCTCTTGTTTTAATTTTTTTTAATAATAATTTTTAAATTCTATAAAGGTTGGATTTCAAGATTTTTTTTTTATTTAGCTAGAAGTGAATCCAATACAAAATAATATTTGGATTTTTGGAGGTCCTCGGAATATTTTTTTAATATATTTCAAATTAGTAAAAATTGGACAAATTGGAAATACACTGATCTCAAATGAAATTCTCAGACATGAAGTTTCGCAATACCTCATCCTTCAAGCCTCACAATCTTGAAAAAAAAATAAAAAATTTGAGATTAGTTACTATAACAAGTTTGAGGTGATGACTATAGCTAACTTGATCTACAATTGATCGATCGGTGACAACTCCGAGGGTATTCTTACAAATATCTCTAAGCAACATTCAATGACTTGTATCAATATAAATGTGTCACATATATTGTTGCCTACAAGCGTAATCAGAGAGCCTATATTTAATTTATTTTAGTATTATGAATTCTTAGCTTCTCATAACAAGTTCATTAAAACACCAAGATTTATAACACATCATCATACAGAGTTGCTCATAAATGAGGAGATTAAATATCCTAAACACTTTCATCGTCATCCACAAAATTACTCCTACAACCACAATCTCACCTAATATGAACATGTTCACTAACAATTTTTTCATATGTATTTCACACATATCCACATACATAAATCATTATATCATAATAACATACTTGATTATCAAGTTAGAACACCTTCTCCAAAGGTTTTTCTCATTTTATGAAACAAACAACAACACGCAGATATAATAAGATGAGTATAAAGCCCAATATATTCCACTATTCTCAAATAAACAACACACACAGATATAAAGGTTGAGCGTAAAGCTCATTATGTCAACCCAACAAAAAATTCAAAACACAAGTAAAACAACAATGCATATTGATCATGTCATAAATCATAATATGTATTTACACATGTTAGGCTATTGCGATGAACAACAATATGTTGTTGAATCTAGTGACATATATCAAAGAGTAACTAAGGCTTCATTTGGGGAAGCTTTTTTCTTTTTTTTTTTAAAGCAGTTTTTAATACAAAAATTTTGAGCTAGAAATTTTTGTTATAAAAAGCTATTTTGAAGAACAATAAAAAAGTTGTCACAAACGAAACCTAAGATTATGCATGTTGTGTTTAACATCTACACAATTGTAAAATCAGGGTCAGAAGCTTAATTTGATGTCAATTCTTCAAGGAAGAACATGCTAATATAGCAATACATACATGATTACTCATAATTCAGAATGTCACAATAAGTAAATGAATAATAAAGATATCAGATATAAGAATATTGTAATATATAAATGATTTATCATCAAACTTTCATGCGGGTAAGATATTTTCAAGATAGATGATAACAAAATTTCTAGATATTTATATAAGTATCTCAGGTGAAAATATAATAAAGCACCATCCCTAATCCATCGACAAAATAGAAGCAGCACCAAATTCCTAAGTATTTGAATGAAAGCCAATTGGCAGACTCTTTCACATAGGAAATAGAGCAAACCCAACCAACCTTCTCTTATATACCCAACATTCTTAAAAATCACACAAATCATACAACAAACGATAATATGAATTCACATGTGCATAGCAGAATATAAATTAAGTTGTGTAATGTTAAATGATGCAACTAATAGTACTAACAAAAACACACTAAAATGTATGTAAGAACCTCATCATAAATTTAAATGCAATATTACATATCTGATGGACAAAGAAGCTTCATATACTTTAAGTCATCCACATGTAACTCATACATAGATTATCCAAAGAACCCATTATTACATCTCACATCACACAACGAGAATCACCATGCAAGCATTCAATCACCCTATTAGGCTTAGGAATGACATAAATGCAAGTATAGAAGAATTTGTCAGTTAGTTATATTCCGCACCACATGCACATTCAGTATTACATAAAAAAGATAGTCCCATGTTTAGTATGCAACAAATATCATATACTAAATAATAGAATTAGTTCATGATGACACAAATCATTGGATGACAGAATATGCACAAGTTCTATTTAGTGACAACATATACAATGATAGTGTGAATTGCAAAATATGGTGTTATATTATATAAATAACCAAAAATACTAATGAAAAATAGAATTTAATAAAATATGTCATATGCACAATAAGAAGTCTTCCATATTATAGAAATGAATGTCTGAAAGAGTACGTGAAAAACACCAAATAACTTGACATTAAAACATGTAGTCAAAATTAACAGTATACCCAAAGTGGTTAAAATCACTTTGACCCGAGCCATCTTCCACCACAAACTAGACCAGACCCAACTAGCACTTGCATTGGGTAGGCCTTGACTCAACACACCTCCACCATCAAGCCCATGACTTGGCTTGACCCATGTTGCACTCAACCTGACCCAAACCATACAGGTTTGGGTCAACCCGAGCTCTGGTGTTTAATTGGGCTGCCTTCTGCCAAATCGAGCCCCTGGTTGGGTTCGCCTGACCTCCAATATCCTTTCCAACTCATCCTGAACCAGCCAGTGACCGGTGGTGACTGAAGCAAGTGGCTTGGAGCTCCGATGGTCCCCTCCTCCTCTAGCCTTATCCAAGGTCATTCTAGGCTCTAAGCTCAAAGGTTTGAGCTCAAGAGGTTTGAATAGGGCCTTCCTATCCAAACGCACTCATTCGCTTCCAGGCTTTTAAAAATCCTCCCTAGAGCTCCCTGAGCATTCCCCTCTATTTTCCCAGCTTCCTAGCCTCTTCTAGCCATGGTCCCAAGCGAGCTCTGATGAAATTTCTCCGCCTCCGCTCGAAGTCGTACCTCCGGTGGTCCTCTGGCTAAGACGTCTGAAGGAGAAATGGTCGTCGCCATCCCCTGAAGCTTCTTGATAGAAAAAACCCATTCGGTGGGGCTTTCTACACGGTGAGATCCTCTTCCCGAGCTACTAGTTAGGTAGTGTCAGTCAAGTTTGAAACAAACCATTAACTCATCAGAATCTAACCACTGGATTGACGGTTTGTGGTGTTCTGATCCTTCCCATGAAGTTTGGTATGAATTCACCAATGAGAACACTTGGATCACATCGAAGAAGCTCTATGGCTTCAGAAGACAGTGGGAGGTTGAAGACGTAAATGTGATCGTTGATCTTAATCAACGGCACGTATTAAACCCCTTGGTTTTGAAGTATGTTTAATCGCATGTTGACCTCATTTTTGTATGAGGCCACTAGAAACTTATTTGGGGTAATTTAGGGTTTTCAAAAAGATTATTTTTCTTTGAAAATTTAAAATTAGCTTTGGATTTTAATCCTAGAATCAAACGTCCCATCAAAAAAGGTATGATATCTCGAGAGGTAGAAATAAAATATCAAAATGGGGTCCAGATTTAGGATTACAAATCCCATCTTGAGTGTCGTAATAAGATTTAAGAATCGCATATGGACCCAAAGGGCAAAAGTTTGGTTCAATCGAATATCTAAAAACTATAATCTAGATGAATTATTATTTAATCTCATATTCAAAGTTTTGTCAGCAAATGATATATCTTTTCAAAGAAAGAAAATATCACTCATTGTCGTTCATTTGAATATGATGAAAATGATCATCATTAATTTTTTTTATTTTCCCAAAGGAGACTAATTGAATTTTGAAAAATAATTTTAGAAAAGTTGATATGGGTCATAAATCTCCTACGAGCGCAAGCCCTCGTAGTTAATTATATCATAAAAATTTTGGGTCTTTTACAAATACTCTCGATTTAAATAACTGCAGAAATTTTGTTAAGGGATTTTCTAGGAGTGATATCAAAGGAGGTGAATTTAGAATTTGAACTGGGAATGGTTCGAATTTTGAACACTTATTTTCAGAGTCAACGAAGGAGAGGTAGGAGACATTTTGGGATTCTAAAATAATTCAGATGTGTCCCAACCTAACTTAAGTATTCAGCTTTAAATTTTGGATTAAAAAAATCTTTAATTTGATTTGATAAATTTATTAAAAATTTTGGATTATATTCTCGAAAGTTAGGGTCTTATAATTCAAAATCTACCCCAAATCTTAAGTTTAAATTGAGCATTAAACCATAGCGACCTAAACTTAACTAATGTATTATAAAATCTGGACTTTACCCCGACCTAGATTTGGGAGCCAGCTAACCATTGAGTCATTTTAAAATCCATGAGTCTGGTCATTTTTATGAAAGAATGATAGGGATGTTGTTATTAAAGTTTTTGAGAATTTGGACCGACATCTAGAGTGGATCCTAATTGGTCTCTTGACTTATGTAGGATGAAAATATTTGAAAAGAAATACAATTAAAATTTTAGACTTATTTAATTAATTTCTAATGCAATACATGCTGAGCGACTCGATTGAATGCATAAAATGAATATGTAGTAGCTTTAAAAGGCTTAAAAAATAATTTTTGTCCTGATAACCTTATATAGAAATGAGGTCAACATACCTACCTGGGTTTCTTTCTGGTGACCTAATGATTGGGAGGTATCCACCCCTTAATCATATAGGTCCCAGGCAAAACCATATCCAATCCAAATCAAATCAAGCTCCACCCTCCAATTCAATCTCTAGTCTAGCCTTTCACCAACTTTCAATCAACCTTCAAATCACAAAAAATTAATCTCAATCATTCATTTGATTATCATTGATGTAAATAATTCAAACTCAATCATCCAAGTCTAAAAATCTAATCCAAGTCCAAGTTTCCAAGTCAAATCTTAGGGTTAAGGACCCAGGTCCTAAAACTCTTTCTAGGTGAATTTTCTGTCACTCTGAAATCTAGTCAAATAACCTCTGATTTAGGGTCTACCAATTGCAACTTGTTTGGATATGTCTCTAAGATCAATCCACCAAATTTGAGCTCATTCTGAAGTGCCTAGCCCTAAAAACTGGATTAATTTTCACAGGCTGCAAAACTTTTAAATATTTACAGCCTATGCGACTAAAGTTGCCATTTAGTGGAATTTGACCTTGGGATCTTTTTCAAACCTCTCAATCACATCCATCGCCTTTGTTATAACTTGTTGACCAATAACCTACACTTTGCTGCGGCCAGTTTGACCCAGTGTTGACCAAGGGTCAAAATGACCAAAATGCCCTTTAAAGGTACTTTTGGTGTTTTCTCCAAAATTTAACATGGCCTTCCCATATCAACCTTCAAAACCTACCCCAATAGATCCTAAATATCATTAGGAACACATTGAATTCAAACCCATAGTTTGGTTTGACTTGGTTGACCAAGTCAACAATGGTTGACTATAGTGGCCCTTAAGGGTTTAAACACTCATTTCCAACAAAATGACCTCCCTTTGATTTGAAACCACCTCCATTGAGTTCATATGATCAATTTGAACTCAATTGACCCAACCCTTGACCCTAGGTCAACTTGGTTGACCAAGTCAACTAAGTTTGACCAAACCTCTCATACTCTTCTACCCATTCAAACCCTTTGACCAAGGCTTTCCAAACCAATTCAAACTCCTAGGACTACCCATTGGACCCTTAGGGATGACCCTTGGGTGGACACAAGCCTTGGGTCCACTTGGGTTAGCCACTTGGCTTGACCAAAGTGTCCAAAGAGAGATCTTCCTTGAGTCAAATTCTAACCCTAACCTAATTGGATCAAGCCAACGGTGGCATTGGATCTCCCATGACAATGCACTTTCCCTGGTTGACCCACCCCTTAAGTAAACTTGGGTAAGAAATTAGGCTAACCCAAAGTGGTCAAAATCACTATCGGTTGAGCCCTTTCTCAACTTAAGTCCAATCAAACCCAACTAATACCTCCATCAGGTGGCCCTAGGTCCAACACACCCACCCTAGTCAACCTAGCCCTTGGGCTAACTTGGATCAACCTCTAGGCTAGCCCAAAGTAGTCAAAACCACTTTGACCTGATCCATTTCCCACCTCAGACCAAACTAGCCCTAATTGACACTTGCATTGGGTGCCCCTTGACCTAATGCACCTTCCACCTCGATCCCACCACCTGGCTTAACCCTAGTTGAGCCCAAGTTGACCCAAACTATACAGGTTTGGGTCAACATGAGCTCATCCCAACAATTGGGCTCCCTCATGCCCAATTAAGCTCACTCTCGAGCTCATTGGACCTTCAAATGCCTTTCCACCTCAACTTGACCCAACCCCTAGCCGGCAGCTGCTAAAATAAATGAGAGATTAACTATGGTGGTTCCCCTATCCTCAAGCTCCACCAAAAGGCATCCAGAGCCTGGCTTCATTAGGCATGAGCTCATGAGGCTCTGGGATGATGTCCCCTTCCATCTGGAATCCATCCAGCTATCCACCAGTGCCATCAGAGCTGTCCATGGTTGTGGGAGGCATTTAAATATAACACTTTGATTCAGAGGGCCTCATTCGATTCCAGTGATTTGAAATCATTCCCAGAGCTCCCCAACTCTTCCTCTCTCATTCCCCAGTTTCCCAGCCTTCTCCAACCATCTGTTCGAGCAAACTCCAGCGAAAGCTCTTCTCCCTCTACTCAAACTCCTACCTCCAATGATCCTCCAGTTGGGACGCCTAAAGGAAAAGTCTTCATCTTCATCCCCTCAAGCTTCTTGATAGAAAAACATATTTGTTGGGGCTTTCTACACGGTAAGAACCTCTTCCCGATCTCCTAGCTAGGTAGCGCCAGTCAAATGTGAAATAAAGAGTCAACTCGTTAGAATTTGATTGTTGGTTTGATGGTCTGTGGCGTCCTGATCCTTCCCATGAAGTTTGTACAAATTTGCCTGCGGGATTGCTCAAATCACGCTAGAGAAGCTTGACAGCTTTGGGAAATAGTGGGAGGTTGAAGACATAATTATGACCGTTGATCTGAATCAACAACCCGTATTCGATCCTGTGGTTTCAAAGACTATTGAATCACATTCGTCTATTCGATAATCCATAGGCTGAGATTAACCCTGCGGTTACACAGTCAGCACCAATGATTAGTGGCCTAATTAAAGTGTGCCCACGTGTGAAAGCGTTGCTGATTGTGTAATTTTGGGTTTAAAAAATTCTAAAAATCATAAAAAATTTTGGAAATTCATATATCCCTCCACACTTGATGAAATTAGGTGTTCTTAGGCTCATTGAAAAGATCTCAGGGAGATCTTCAAAAGCCCTATAATCTCAAGCCCTGATTATTTTTGTGTTAATCTAAATTTTAATTTGAATATTTATAGTATTATTATATTTATGTGTTCAATTAATGTTACCTTGGCCTAAGATTTAGGGGGATTAAATTTGGACATGTCCCTGACATGTCCAAAATTTATCCTCCCTGTTTGAAGTGTTTAAGGGCATGCCCATGCCAATTTAGGCTTAGGGGTCACGGTTTGACCCCTAAATTCAAATTGGTTCTATGATCTTTCCAATAGGATTTAGGATCTAATTTTTTGTGTGTTGATTATGCTTAGTCTAAGGAGTTTAGATCCACTGATTGCACCCTCTCCCTTGCCATAGGTAGTGACTTAGGAATTTTCCAAGGTAACCTAATGGTTACGTTAAGTGGCTTGGTTAGCCACCTTAGAAAGCTCTATTTGGGCCTAAATTCAGGGGGATTGGACCTTGAAATTAGGTGATCTCATGGTCCAACATTCACTAGAGTTGGTGCCCATTTGGTCCACCAACTAAGAACCCCAAAATCCCTTCCTATATTTGGCCTTGAACCTTAATTAATTCACTATTAATTTATATAAATCTAAAAAAATTTAATTAAATCCTCTAATTGCTCATAATTAAATCCTCAATCCATAAAAAATAAAAGTCCTATTAGATAACCTTTAACTTAACCTTAATTTAATTTCTAAGAAAAATTGATAATTAATTCAATTAATTAATTAAAAAATTCCAAAATATCCACAAATGCTTGGAAACATCCCCTTAGGTTACCCCTGACCTTTAGGGATGATTTCTAAAATGTTTGGGATTGATTTGGATCAAAATCTAAAAATTCTTTTAATTAGGCAATTTAAAAAATTCCAAAGATACCTTAACTTTGAAAAATCACTAATAATTCTAAAAAAATCAATTTAATCAAACTCAAATCCATTCAACCCTAATTAATCTAGTATTTTATAAAAATATCAAACCTCCAAAATTTGGTGAAAGTCAAAAAGTCAACTCCCCGGTTAACCGTAGTTCAAAACTAAGTTAAAACTTTAGAAAATTCTAAATTGATCAAACTCAAAGCCTAATTATTCATCTTAAGGTCTAGTATTTAGGAAAGATATTCAAAATTTTGAGATTATTTTTATTTTAAAAGTCACCTTTTAACCCCTTAATTAACACATTTAAGTAACTTCAATAATTTTAGAATTTCCAAATGTTAATAATTTATATAAAATTTCAAAAAATCATATTTTAACCATTCAAAATTAGTAATCAATCAATTGGATTAAAATTCATCAACCCTTAATTTTTAACCAATCAAATCAACTTAAGCAACCCCGATTATTAATAGGTAACTCAGGCCTACGAGGCTATTAGCTTAGCCTCAAGGAAGATGAAATAAATTTCAAGGCCTCAGTGAGCAACAAAGGTAGTAATCATTTAACTATTAAAATATACCTAAATTAAGCTTTAATATATCAATATTTAAACTCAAGCATAAACTTTTTCTTGGACCTTTAACAAACCCGAACACTAGATAACTTCAATAAACTACCCAGCTCAGGACCTACCCAAGCCATATAGCCTTTAGCACACACTTTAGATGATTTGCTAGGATAACCAACTCTAGTTTAGACAAGGCCGATATTTACTTTTATCGCTTTGTGCAGGGTTTTCTAAGTTTTTATTACATGTTGTATTAAAAAAATTGATTGATGTAAGTTTTATTTATTTTAACTGTAATCTGTGAATTGATGTGATGGGCGATAGTTTACTCTTTAGGTTAGGATTGATTTTTTTGCTCACTGAATTTTCTATACGTGGCTACGCTCCTGCAGGGCAATAAAAGGGGACTAAATCAGTCATTATTATAACTACTAAAGATTCTTCAGCTGCTTAGCCTCCAAATAAATAAGAGTGTGATCAAATGTGGCTTACCTTTTTATTATATATATATATATATATATATATATATATATATATATATATATATATATAATTTTAGGAATTTATTTAATTTTAAATGCTTAGGATAACCCTATAGGAGAGTCTAAATTTTTCATTTTAATACTAATGTAATTTATTTAAAACATCGAGTTGTGAAAGTTAGACATTTGAGACAGGATATATGTTTCCAAAATTGGATTCCAAAGATAAAATGATATATACTTGAGGGGGGGCGATAGTCCTTTTTTATTTAGAAGCCCAAATTTATACCAGTTCACTACCCAAAGTGAAAATAATAACCTCCCCTTTGGGGAGAGTTTTCTTTTTCATTTGGGTATCCAGATACGGCGAATCCAAGGAGCCCGAAGAAGAGGAGAATGAGGAGTTGAAGACAAAGAGTATCCTACTCAAAATCAACTTACGTCGATCTTAGGATTAGAATCCAAGTTTGTGGTTAGTGGTGCCCGGCCACTTTTAATTTATGTAATTTTTGGGTTGTAATAAACATGCAATTTATTTATGGATATTTATTTAATTAGTTTGATTATTTAATGTGTTTGATTTGATCTGATTACGATTAGGATTGCCTGCTTTTCTTAGTTTTTTTGTGATTACATGTCATTTTTATTTTAGCCTTGATATGCGGATGCTCTTGAGGGTACGTTAAAATCTTTTCTACTTAAATTTAAATAAAATTTTAAGATAACATAGAAACTATAACGATCTAAGAAGTAAGTCCAGGACCGTTAGGAGTCAGCATAAATATATTTTACCTTATTTTTCTTGTTAGGTACCTCCCTGCCTACGAGTTCTGGCAGGCCACCTGACCTATTAGGGTGTAGTCTTATCAAGAGAATATTATTCAATCTCTAGGATAAAAAAAAATTTTAAGCCTTTTTAAAATTGCTTCATACAGATTTATGCATTTAATTGAGTTTAACAGTAACCATTGCATTAGAAATAAATTTAAAAGTGTCTAAAATTTTAATTGCATTCAATTTAAGCATTTTTACCCCACATAAGTCAAGGGACTAATTAGGATCCGCTCTAGACGTTTGTCTCAATTCTCAAGAAACTTTAACAATAATGTCCTTACCACTCTTTCATAAAAATGATCAGACTCATGAATTTTAATTGACTAGGTGGTTAGATGGCTCCCCAATTCAGGTCGGGGTAAGTCCAGATTTTGTATTGCATTAGTTAGGTTTGGGTTACTGTGATCCAGTGCCCAATTTAGATTTAGGGTTCGAGATAAATTTTGAATCATAAGATTCCAACCTCTAGGAATATAATCTCAAATTTCTAATAAATTATTCAATTCAAATTCAAAAATTCTCTCAATCTAAAAATTAAAGCCCAATACATAGGGTAAGCTGGGGTGTTTCTGAAATATTTCAAAATCTCAAGACACCTCTTACTTTTTCTCCTTTGATCTCCAGAAATAAGTGCTCCAATTTGATCTACTCCCAATTGGAATTCAAGCCTCACTCCCTTGATATCACTCCTCGAAAATCCCTTAAATAGAGTTTTTGCCATTATTTTAATCGAGAATTTTTATAAGAAATTCAACCTCCCTATGATATAATTAACTACGAGTGCTTACGCTCGTAGGAGATTTAAGACCCACACCTACTTTTTCAAAAATCAACTTTCAAAATTCAAATTAATTTTCTTTGAAAAAATTAAAGTCAACGATGATCGTTATCATCAAGTTCGAATAATTGATAATGAATGATATTTTTTCCTTTGAGGAGATATATATCATTCATTGATAAAACTTTGAATATGAAATTAACGATAATTCATCTAGATTATCGCGACTAGATATTTGATTAAACTTTATTTTGATCCTTCGGGGCCATATAAAGTTCTTTCCTAAATTTGGTCATAATATTCGAGATAGAATTTGTAATTCTAAATCTGAACCCCATTTTGAAATCTTATTTCTACCTCTTGGTTAGCTGAGGGGGAGATGAGACTAAGGATCTATCTTTGGGCGAGTTCAATGGTGCCTAGTGTGTACTAATCCAGTTTAGTAGTGGCATGTTTGTTGTATCGGAGAAGTTTGCGGGCTAATGCTGAGCATGGGTAACTCAGTGAGTTGACGTTGGTCGGAAGTCGCGTGTGATCTATGCTTAGCCTCATGTCATCATGAGGGAACGAACAAGTGACCTGAGATAGCTAAGAGAACTAGCCATGGTTAATGTGGATAGGGTGAATTGATGGCCTTGTGTAGGCTCTTTACTCTAGCTAAGCTAAAATGGAGGGAAGGTCGTTCTAAGATAGAGTGAGTGGCTAATAGCGGAATCCAGGCATGTGGTGGGTGCTGAGCTGTTGATTTGGCAAGAAATCTCTAAGATGACCCATTCAAGTTCGATAGGCCTGGATAAGCGAAACATATTGATTTGGTCGAGTAGAGTCTCCTTTTTTACTTCCGTTAAATATCAACTAAAAACTTGAGAAGAAATGATAGTATACAATTAGTACTCTCTTTGTCACTATTTAAAGAATGATATCACATGATATTAGAATTATACATAATTCTAAATCATACGCATCCAAATTGTTAAATGTACGAGTTCATTAGAAATAGGGTGAATTCGAAGCTCTGATCGCAACGGCACTGTCCGTTTGGCGATCGGAGGCCGTTTGACCCTTCAAATGACGCGTCACACGTTAATTTTCACCTTTTTTGCGTGCTTTAGCATATAGGGGTCAACAGATTACAATCGTCCGATTACGATCGTTCAACCACCGTCGCACAACTAAGATTTGGCCAACCATGGTCGCTTGATTATCATCGTCTGACCTCTGTCACGCGACAACGATCTTACAACCATTGTCTCCTGAATACGATCCTCTAACAATCTTTACCTTATCACGATCATTTATTTCTATTACAAATGTAATTTAATCTATAATAAATTTAGTAATATTTATTAGGTTATATATATAATTTGAATTTAGATCAAATAGATTTTGTATAGGTAAACGAAATCCAACATTATTATATCATCCTTGAAAAAGAACTACAAATTATAAGAAATGCAGTGTAAATTTGATGTAGTGCAAAAATAAGATTTTAGAATTATTTGTATGAATTTAAAATGAATGAAAGAGATTAATCTAAAAAATTTTCCAATCGGAATTGATAATCTATATATGTCAGGTTAATTAATCTAAAAAATTTTCCAGCAAATTTCTTGGATAACCAAGAGAGAATACCAATGTCGCTCCTCCCCGATGAGATATGGAGCAAGATCCTGGAAATGGGGGCGGCAGCTAACCGCTAAAGCTACCGCGATCTCTGCTCGCTGGCCATAACCTGCTGCCGCCATAACCGCCTCTCCAGCGACCCTTCTATCTGGTCTATCCTTCTATGCCTAGATTTTCCCCAACCAATTTCCTCCTCCTCCTCCTCCTCCGCATCCCTGCCGGTACCTTCTAAATCCCTCTACAGAACCAGGTGTGACTATTTTTAATCCTTCTTTTTTTCTCTCTATCTTGTTACTTTGCATTTCTTATAAGAGAATGAGGTAGCTACCGAGGTTTAGGTTTGAGAGGGATAAGGCGCGAAGGATTGCTGCATCGAGACGTGCCATGCTAATTACAGAGAGCCAGGTCTCTGTTTGCAAGGGAAGGCTGAAGGAGTTGGAGTGCCAGTTGCGGAAGGAGGGTGAGAGGATGAAGGGGGCATTAGAAGGCTTAAGAAAGCAATTTGAGATGTAGAGAATTTAGCTTTTAATAATTTATATAATAGATTAGTTACTTAGAGAGTAAAAGTGCTGTTTTGCTGCGGCTCGAAGAAGGATCTAACGGGTATATAAATTTTTGTTGTTTTTGAGCCAATTCATCTGATAGGTGGAAATGTATTTGTTTTTCTAATTTCTGGGTTCCAAGATCTATAGATAAGTAGAAAAGTTTGTTTTGAAATTTTTTGGTTCCACTACGGCCGCGCCTCTTAGGTGAGGACCAATAAAGTGTTGGCCCGGAGGTTTCTGGTGTGGGTGTCACCGCTAGGTCGACCGAAGAGATTAGTGGACATCGTCAAGCGCCTCACAAGCTGAGGTGGCAGCGGGCCGATACTCCCCGTTCCCAAAAAAAAAAAATTGGGTGGTTATTGTTGCGGACTCAAATATACGCGGCGATAGATTTTAATTTTCCGTCTCAGCGTTGTACGTATATCCAGCACACAAACAGAATCGAAATAGTAACAGCAGGATTTTTACGTGGAAAACCCTGGAAAGGGAAAAAACCACGGGGCCACGCCCAGTTGAAAGAGTTCCACTAGTGTCGTTTGAAGTACACGAGGCTGATCCGTCCTTTAAATTCAGGACGATCAGATTACAATGAGTATCAGTTACAAGGACAAGCAGAGTTCCGATGTCACTTGAGTGTCCGGCAGAATTCCGGCGTCACTTGGAAAGAAGTCCGGCGTCACTCGGGCGTTGGGCAGAATTCCGGCGTCGGGCAGAATTCCGACGTTGCTCCCATGTCGGGTAGAGCTCCGGCGTCCCTCGGGCGCCTGGTGGTGCTTCGGTGGTGTTCCGACGGTGTTCCGGCGGTGGTCGAGGAGGAGTTATTCCCTCCTAGACTTCTCTTCTCTTCTTCTTCTCTTCCTTCTCTTCTTGGCTTTTTCTCCCCTCTTAAGAGAAATGAGGGGCTATTTATAGTTTTTCTGGAGTGGCATAGCCCGTAAATATGCGAGGGATCAAGGGCAAATAAGGAGTGATCCGGATGAACGGTCGATATTGAATCCCTTGATCGTGAACCATTTATCAAGCATTTGAAGGTCTTAATGATATCAGAATTCTGCGATCTTGGACTCCTTGGATTCGTCTCGTCGAGCCGCTCGATTCGAGTATAAGCTCGTCAAAATCGGAGACCGTTTGGTAACTCAAATTGCTGTTTGATGCTTCCAACAGTACTTCGGGTACTTGATTTGGACTCGTTTGGGCTCGGATTGAGTCGAATTTGGTGTTGTTGGATTCGTATTTCCGAGACGCTCAGTTCGACTGTAAGCTTGCTGAAATCGGAATTTAAATAGTCTCCGAATTAATTTTTGAAGTTTCCGACTTGAGTTTTTCCTCGAGATTCGTGCCCGATCAAGATAATTTTCCGATGACGTATCAGTTGCCCCCCTATTTTTGGACATCAAAGCTCCAGGAGTCCAAAAATATATGTGTCGGCTTTTCACTTTGGCAAAATCGTAAAAATTTGCGTTCCAAAAATTAAATGTTTGCTCGAACTTGATCATAGAGGCCCCGTTGAGCTCCGAAAGTGTCAAAATTGAGTCAGGAACGTCGAAAAACGTGTCCGGGGACCCCAAAAATGTCGAATTTGGACCGTCTGGGCCCAAAATCGGAGCCCGGTAACGCGTAGGCGGCCGAACCGGCCGGCCGGCCGGCCGGTCGCCGGCAGCCGCTGCCGGCGGCGCCCGCGCGGGCGCGCGGGCAAGGGACGCGCCCCTTGGGCGCGTGGCAGCAGTTGCTGCCCCATTTTGATTATTTTTTTTTTCGGTTGCTATAGTAACCGCCACTGCTACAGTAAATGCTACAGTAACTGCTGCAGTGATTCCTGCAGAATATTTTTCTTCCCCACGGTTGCTACAGTGACCGCACTGCTACAGTATGCTACAGCGATTTCTGCAAAATATTTTTCTTCCCCACGGTTGCTACAGTAACACTACAGTAACTGCTACAGTGCCGCGCTGCTACAATGATTTCTGCAAAAATATTATTTTTTTTTATTATTTTTTAAGTGTTGGGGCCCAAAAATTTCAAAAAAAATTCAGAAAATTTAATAAAATTTTGGAATCCTCCCCCCTAAAAAAATACTATAAATAGACCCCTCAAGGCCTAGGAAGAACTCGCCCCTTCTTCCTTTTCTCTTCTCCTTCTAGCTTTTGGCATTTTGAGGCATTCCGCCATTTTTAAGTAGGTGACTTTCCCTACTTGACTCGGCGCCCCTCCTTTTGCGCAGAAGTTAGCGGCTTCTCTCTTCTCCCCTCTAGCTTCTGGCGTTTTGAGGCCTTCCGTTGTTTTTGAGTAGGTGATTTTCCCTACTTGACTCGGCGCCCCTCCTTTTGTGCAGAAGTTAGCGGCTTCCTCTCTTTTCCCCTCTAGCTTCTGGCATTTTGAGGCCTTCCGCCGTTTTTAAGTAGGTGACTTTCACCACTCGACTCGGCGCCCCTCTCTTTGCGCAGAAGTTAGAGGCTTCTTCTTTTTTCTCTTATTCTGACTTTCTGACAGTTGAGGCATTCCGATGTTATTCAGTAGGTGATTTTCCCTACTTGAGACAACGCCCCTCCTCTTGTACAGGAGTTAGAAATTTCTCTCCTTTAAGAGATCATGTGGAGGTGAGATTTAGTCGGAGAGAGTCTGACGGCGGTCAGCGGCCGGGCGGTGGTCCGACGAAGGTCGGGCTGAAGTTCGATGGCGGTCCGCGACCGGGCGGTGGTCCGACGAAGGTCGGGATGAAGTACGGCGTCGGGTAGAACTCCGACGAAAATCTGTCAGCCAGAAGAAGTCCCACGACGGGTAGAAATTCAGTGTCGGGTAGAAGCCCGACAAACATCCGACGACAGGCAGAAGTCCGACGTCAGGAAGAAGTACGGCGTCGGGTAGAACTCCGACGAAAATCTGTCGGCCAGAAGAAGTCCCACGACGGGTAGAAATTCAGTGACGGGTAGAAGCCCGACAATTATCCGACGACAGGCAGAAGTCCGACGTCGGGAAGAATTACAGCGTCGGGTTGAAGTCCGACGAGGGTCCGACGACGGGCATAAGTCCGGCGTCGGGTAGAAGTTCGACGAAAGTTACGCGACTGACAGAAGTCTTTCAACGGGAGGAAGTTCGGTGTCAGACAGAAGTCTGACGAAAGTCCCGCGATTGGCAGAAGTTCTGCGTCGAGTGGAAGTACGGTGTCGGGCAGAAGTCCGACGAAAATATTGGGCAAAATTCCAACGAAAGTCTGGCGACGGGCAGAGACCCAGCAACGGGAAGAAGCTCATCGTCGGGTAGAAGTCCGATGAAAGTCCCTCGACGGACATAAGTACAACGTCGGGTAGATATCCGAGGCAAGTCACGCAACTGGCAGAAATACAACGTTGGGTAGAAATTCGACGAGGGTCTAGCGATGGGCAGATGATGGCCGGCGTCCAGTAACATTGTGTTAAGGCAATATTCATCCATACTGAAGTGTGCCAACATTAGATATTACTGAATCAAGAGGCCGAAGTAGTGTGACATGCCAATATTCTGGCAATACACTAACACTGTCAACTGAGTGGAGGTCTGATGATGATCCAGTTATATCCTTTCTTTAAAGGAGCAGTTGTAGGAGATGCTTGCGTGCAGTAAGGGAGAAGTCACTTAAATCCACCAAGGATATTTGACTGTGTTAAAGTTACTTGTTACTGGATGATACTAGCTTGTATGAGTGTCACCAGTGTACCTTTTGATTTCAACTTCTGGTGAGAAGAAATGTATATTTGAATCTGAATTTATGTAACTCCAATGATATTGTATATGAAATGAGGATTTGTCCCCTAGAGGGACCTGAATTGTTATTGCATCTGTAAGACATGCTTTGTGCTTTTGATGTATTATTAGTTTGAACGAATGTGAGAGACATCCTTTTAGGATGTTTGACATATCTGAGACTGTAAGTCAAAGCCCTTGCTTGATGACGTTAAGGGAAGATGTTAGATTAAATCTCCCCAAGAATGATCTTCCAATGATTGGGATACAAGACATCATCCAATGACATTTGACCTATATGAGGTTGTATGTCAGAGCCCTGTTCAATGACGTTAACCTGTATAGGAGTGGTCGAGGGAATCCACCAAGGATGTGAGACCTATCCGAGGTTGTATGTCAGAGCCCTGCTCGACGACGTTAACCTTTATGGAAGAGGTCGAGAGAATCCACCAAGGATGTGAGACCTATCCGAGGTTGTATGTCGGAGCCTTTGCTCGACGATGTTAACCTGTATGGAAGAGGTCGAGAGAATCCACCAAGGATGTGAGACCTATCCGAGGTTGTATGTCGGAGCCTTTGCTCAACGACGTTAACTTGTATGGAAGAGGTCGAGAGAATCCACCAAGGATGTGAGACCTATCCGAGGTTGTATGTCGGAGCCTTTGCTCGACGACATTAACCTGTATGAAAGAGGTCGAGAGAATCCACCAAGGATGTGAGACCTATCCGAGGTTGTATGTCGGAGCCTTTGCTCGACGACGTTAACCTGTATGGAAGAGGTCGAGAGAATCCACCAAGGATGTGAGACCTATCCGAGGTTGCCTGTCAGAGTCCTGCTCGATGACGTTAACCTATATGGAAGAGGTCGAGAGAATCCACCAAGGATGTGAGACCTATCCGAGGTTATATGTCGGAGCCTTTGCTCGACGACGTTAACCTGTATGGAAGAGGTCGGATCGAATCCCCCTGGGATCGATCATCCAGTGATTGAGACATAATAAAGATTGCATATTTCTCGAATCAAGGATAAAGAGACTATATTTGTCAGTAATTTTTCACTGTCATTTGTATTCTTTTTAAAGAAAGAGACAATATCATAACTGGACGAACAACACATTATATTACTGTAAGACAATAATTCCCTTGTACAACAGAAGAGATACATATAGGGACAACCACATCATTTGAATTGGTAGAAATACTAAGGACATTAGAGTGACATCCTACTGATCATAGAAGAGATACATGGTGACACATGACAAGTAGTATTACTAACACAAAGGTTCAAGTTGCAGCATTACTCAATCTCACCAACCATTTGAATATTATTCAATGGTTGTCTTTGTTGTTGTTGATTTTGCCCCCCAATGGGGCGAGCTTCTTCTCGGGTAGGTGGGTTCCCAATAAACTGTCGAAGATAGCCCTGACGGATAAGTCTTTCAATCTCATCCTTAAGTTGCCAACACGCTTCAGTAGTGTGGCCACGACTACGATGAAAGTGACAGTACTGATCTTGATTTCCTGTATTTGGCTTCGAAGGATGCGGCCATTTCACTTTGTCCTGATCTTGAATCGCCATTAACACATTTGCTTGAGATGTGTTGAGCGGAGTGTACTCTTTCTCCTGCCGAGGTTCTCATTGTGGTAATGGGGGCCTAGGAGGTAGATTGATATTCCCTTGCTTTTTCCGTTGTAAGGAAGAATTATCCATCCTAGGAGCACCTTTGCGCTTCCCATTTGTCTGCTCGAACTACTTTCTGTGAGCATTTATGGCTTCATCTGCGGAGATTTGTGCCTCCACACGATGAATCAGGTCGGCGTATGAATGAACCGTATCTCGCATAAAAGCCGAATAAAAGGGGCCAGGACGGAGGCCACCAAGAAAGACTCCTCTCAATAATTCAGGATCTACTCCCGGAATTTGTCGAGCCTCAGTAGAAAATCGTTGAAAATATTCTTTTAATGTTTCTCCCTCGTTCTGACGGATCCCAGAGAGATGAGAAGAATCCTTAGTAATTCTTCGGTTGGCTACGAACTGTTCGACAAATACTTTGGCCAATTTAACGAATGTGGGGATCGTTCCGGCTGGAAGTGAATAGAACCATGTTCGAGCTTGTCCTTTAAGAGTGGCAGGGAAAACCTGGCAAAGGAGTGCGTCTGATGCTCACTGGATATGCATGATAGTTCTGTAATGATCGATGTGCTCGTACGGGTCGGATGTCCCGTCGTAGGAATCGATGCTTGGTAGTTTAAATCCTGCCGGAATAGCGTGTTGAAGAATAGTTTCTGTCAAGGGTGACGACTCCTGCAAGTCCCACTGACGAAGGGGTTGCCTTATGCCTCCTGTAGGGAACTCTTCTCGGACCAATCGTCGCAGTTCGTGGCGAAGGGCATTGCGAGGGAGCTCAGCAATGTGTGGTCGGGCTAACTCTTCGGGAAGGTCCAAAGGAATACGAGGTTGCCGACCTGTGTGCGAAGGATGGGTAGAACTTGCTGTATCAGCCAGTTCATTATCTTGATGCGACTGCGAACGCCTCCTGAGTGGAGGAAGAGGAATCTCGTCTTGAAGATGTTCGATTTGAACAGCTTCGACACGTGGTGGATCTCGAGGGAGAAGAACCTCCTCCTGAGGTGCTAGGGTCGGTTGTAGAGTCTCTCGCAGGAGTTGTAGGATCTCGTTTTGAGATTCTTCCATCTTTTGAATTCTCTCTTCTAGGGAGGGTCCCGAGGTCCCTTCTCCAGGTGCGTTTTGCCCCCCGGGGTATAAAGAGGCAGATATCGGGCGTCTATGATTCATAGACTGATTCCTGGATTGATGAGAGTGAGAGCGGGAGGCTCCTATGAGGCGACTGCTACGCCTGTTGACCATCGTAGCAATACTTGAAGTTGTGGGATAAGGTTCCCACAGACGGCGCCAAACTGTTGCGGACTCAAATATACGCGGCGATAGATTTTAATTTTCCGTCTCAGCGTTGTACGTATATCCAGCACACAAACAGAATCGAAATAGTAACAGCAGGATTTTTACGTGGAAAACCCTGGAAAGGGAAAAAACCACGGGGCCACGCCCAGTTGAAAGAGTTCCACTAGTGTCGTTTGAAGTACACGAGGCTGATCCGTCCTTTAAATTCAGGACGATCAGATTACAATGAGTATCAGTTACAAGGACAAGCAGAGTTCCGATGTCACTTGAGTGTCCGGCAGAATTCCGGCGTCACTTGGAAAGAAGTCCGGCGTCACTCGGGCGTTGGGCAGAATTCCGGCGTCGGGCAGAATTCCGACGTTGCTCCCGTGTCGGGCAGAGCTCCGGCGTCCCTCGGGCGTCTGGTGGTGCTTCGGTGGTGTTCCGGCGGTGTTCCGGCGGTGGTCGAGGAGGAGTTATTCCCTCCTAGACTTCTCTTCTCTTCTTCTTCTCTTCCTTCTCTTCTTGGCTTTTTCTCCCCTCTTAAGAGAAATGAGGGGCTATTTATAGTTTTTCTGGAGTGGCATAGCCCGTAAATATGTGAGGGATCAAGGGCAAATAAGGAGTGATCCGGATGAACGGTCGATATTGAATCCCTTGATCGTGAACCGTTTATCAAGCATTTGAAGGTCTTAATGATATCAGAATTCTGCGATCTTGGACTCGTTGGATTCGTCTCGTCGAGCCGCTCGATTCGAGTATAAGCTCGTCAAAATCGGAGACCGTTTGGTAACTCAAATTGCTGTTTGATGCTTCCAACAGTACTTCGGGTACTTGATTTGGACTCGTTTGGGCTCGGATTGAGTCGAATTTGGTGTTGTTGGATTTGTATTTCCGAGACGCTCAGTTCGACTGTAAGCTTGCTGAAATCGGAGTTTAAATAGTCTCCGAATTAATTTTTGAAGTTTCCGACTTGAGTTTTTCCTCGAGATTCGTGCCCGATCAAGATAATTTTCCGATGACGTATCAGTTATATTTGTGGATCTGAAGTGTTTTATGTGTGGAAATGTCTTTGTTGAAATGGTTTATCGGTAGATCTGTGTTGTTTGAACTTTTTTGAAGAAAAGTGTTTTTTTGCCTTTGTTGAAATAGTTTAAATTTTTGTGTGCTAAGATCTGTAGATCTCTTTGCCGCATCTCAGTTCAAATTACATAATATATTTTAACCTATGATTCAATATTTTTTTCATTTCCTGCAATTCAATCATCACCAAACATTCTAAATAAATTATTTTAAAGTAACTTATTCAATTTTAAATTTTTTTATTTACAAAGTAAATACACAGTAAAGAGAAGCAGGCAAGAGAGAGAGAAATTAGAGTAGCCAACACTGAGCTAAATAATGGAGTCACGAATCCAATGCTCTACTGTCATTGCAACTTCACCACCCACCACAGAGGCGTTGGAGCTCCCTCTCACAATTTTCGATGGCTTTGCCTGTCGCATGCACATTGCTATTATTTTCGCCTTTTCTGCTCCAGCTCCATCAAACTATGAGCTCATAAAATCCCTATCCAGAACACTTCTCCTCCACTTCCCAAGGCTCACCGCCGGCCTTGGCGGCGACCCCCACAACCCTTTCCTCTTTTTTGGTGGCAGTGAAGGCGGAGCTCTACTTGTGGAAGCGATAGTGGACTTCAATTTGGATGACTACATGCTGCTCCAACCATCACCAGAGCTTGCCCGCCTCCACCCTAACACCACTAGTGCTTCCATCTCCTTCATGTTCAGCTCAATCGGTTTCGATGTGGCGGCCTCATTGTCGGCGTCACCTCTCATCATCGAATTTGTGCCTGGATTGGGATTTAAGGTAAATCCAGCCAAATGGTTTTCGAAGGTCATCTAAATCTTAAGCTTCTGTAAATTTGAGATTTACGGATTTACGACGTAAATCCGTGTAAATCTAAATCACATCAAGATTTGGATTTATGGATTAACAGAGTTGGATTTAGCGGAAGAATATTGTGAAAGAGAGAAATATTGTTACCTTCATAGCCCTGTGCGAAAATCCAGCCTTCTTCCTGCACCGAAGAAACAGATTTGTGCTCGACCTTGCTTAGTCGGCCGTTTTCCTGCACCGGCTATGCTTCTTTGGTCGTTGTCCTGCGAGCAAGCATTCAAAGAAATGGTGACGAGGAAAAGCAACGGTAACAAACAGATAGGAAGAAACGACGTCGAGGAAAAGCAACAAAACGAAGTAATGGAGAAACGAGGAAATGGAGAAGATGAAAAATAAAAACCTATATGGGCTATATCTGAAATTAATCTAATTTAGCTTTTTTTTAGTACAATTTAAGCATCAATAATTAATTAGATTAAATAAATAATTAGTATTATGATTAATAGTATAATTAAATACTCTAGGCGTGCCCCCCGCCCCCGGGCGTCGGGCTTCCCGCAAGCGTTGAAAAAAAAAAAATCATATTTCTCGACGTCGGGCTTGATAGTGAAGCAAGAGATGATAGTAATGCTGCTGCAACTCCTCTCCATTTACGTCGTCGCTAGAATCTGAATCCTCATTCTCGACCGACAGCCTATGAAAAATCAGATTCGCGAATGTCGCCGCCACCACCACCAACCCCCCTGCCGTAACTAGCGGCCCCAGCACCATCCCCCCAACAATCTGCCCCTATAAGCGAAATCGATATTCTAGCGCCGGCAGCCGCCATCGCCGGCGGCAAGAAAGTCGCCGAAATGGATATGATCTCAATCGTCGCCAGCTACCATCGGCGGCAAGCCGAACCTGCAGGGCTTCTTGGTTCTTTTCTCCACGGCTTCCTCGCTACTCACTTCATCAGAGAATGGTGCATCGGGCTTCATAATCTTGTTGCCGTTGAAGATCATGAACATGTTATATGGATTTTTTTTTTTTTTTAATGAACAGGTTATATGGATTATAAAGAGATTTTATGCATGAATAGTGTTTAATGAAGAGAAAATGCGGAGAAAGTGGGGTGGGTCGAGGTCAGAAGATGGGAGAAGATTTGGAAAGGTTAGCCTGCTGCTTTTCTGCTTCATTAATTTCTCTTTTTTCTTGCCTTCATTTAGTAACAACCATGATATTTGTTCTCTAGATTTTTGTTTATTTGTTTCATGTTGTTCAACGATTACAAATATTGACGCAACATAGGCAGCTTGAGTCGCAGGAATTGTGTGTTGAGGCTTGAGTTTCTACCTTCGAAAGTAATCAGCTGGCCAAAACTACTGCCATCATTTTGAAAGCAATCAGCTGGCTTGAGTTTTTACGTTCTCAATTTGCCACTCAATTAAGAAATTCTTGTGTGTCACATCAACTAAGTATACTACTAGCCTCTAAAATCGATATTATTTGTTTGTTCTTTTATTAGTATAATATTTAAGTGATTAATGAGATAGTTAATAGTATAATTAATAATTAAAACCAATTCAAATGATTAATTTCATATTTAAATCTCTAACGATCTTAAATCTTGAGATTTGTTGCCCAAATAGTTTCTCAGGATTTAATAGGATTTAACATTTATCATACCGAACAATTTTCAGAATTTAACAGCTTCAGAATTTACTAAATTTAAATTTATAGGATTTACTAAATCCCACTAAATTAAATCCAATCCAATACGTACCGAACAGCCCCTTAGTTTTTCGTTTGTTCTATTTTCTGCTTCTGTGATAAGCAGGTGACGATACTCCTGTACTACACCATCAAAGAACTTTACATGTTATCAGAGCTTGCATAAGCCACACGGCATATATATAAGCAGTGTACGTCCTTTCTTCAAACTTTCTCATCATGACTTATGAAACTTCTATGAGCAGCAATATGGAAGCATCTCCTTTGGCTGGTTGTTGTTCTATTCCTCAGCTCAAATTTTTTTATGTCAACCATCAAAAATGTCGTCACTATCCAACTTACATCACACAATCATCTAACTTGCCGGTCCGAAGTGCCCAAGGTTTTTTGAGCAAATGGTTTTGAAGGTTACTTGTCGATTCCTTGTCCTTCTCGTCAAACAAATACAGCAATCGGTGATGTGATTCTTAACATTCATTACAATACAGGGATGCCTGTTGATCAGAACCTAGCAGCCGCTTTATTCTGTACAACTCATGGTAGAATGAGGGGGAGAGAGCCTAAGCTCCTAAAAGAGGGGATTCATATCTTCTATTTTCTTTTATGTACCCTCTCTGCTATCGATGCTTAATTGCTTATCTATAGCATATAAGAAAGCAATAGCTTATTGATATCCTAATTGTCATAATAATCCTAATAAAAACCTATAAACTATATTACTCTAAGTATAACTACTAATCACATTACTGCCCCTATCAATATTATTGTTATCTCAAGAGTTCTATCTATATATTGCATTTTTCTCCAATAGGATATAGGTCACAACCATATTCAAAAGCATTGACTTCCATCGCACATCACTACAGGTGAAAACATAATGGCAACTTGGTCAAGTTCATAGGAATTACTATATTTGAGTAATATAAGTAATCGTAATTCATAAGGTTTAAAGATTGCTTGCCGTAAAAATGTCCCAAGTCTGTTTATTGAGGTTCAAGTACTTGATCAAGTTTTGTTGATGAGTTCTGCATTGAGGATGAGAACAGTTCATCAAGAGCTTCATTTTGCAAACTCTCTCGCGAATTCCAACCCCATTATTAGTCATAGAGAGAAAATCTACGTGTATTCACGTGATTGGAGTCTGAATGAAAAGCTGCGTTCGAACTCCGCACGTAATAATCTCTCCTATCCATGCTACCAACCCGGCTAATAATTAATTAGCACCTCTTAACTCCAACAACAGGTTCAGATCACGCAAGTATGCCAATTTCTACAACGCTACGTATAAGCCATGCAGTTCTCATTCACGCCTTCTCCCTCAACACATATTTCATCAGCTTATCAGACAAATTTTTAAAATAAAAATGGTACAAAGTTTTATTGTTAAAACAGAAAAATAATAAAATAAAATAAAAAATAAAAAATAAAAAATAAAACTAAAGCCAGACATTGCCTGAGCAAACAAAGTGGCGTGGCCACGCAAGTCGTTCACTATATGAATTCGTTTGGGCGGGGACAAAAATGAAAATTAACTTAAACCGTTAAATTAAACTAAAGTTAACATTAACTTATTAAATTAAACATTAAATAAAATCAAAATTAACATTAACTTATTAAATTAAACCGAAGTTAACATAAATTAAACTGAAATTAACTTTAACTTATTAAATCACCAGTTAAATAAAACTGAAATTAACATTAACTTATTAAATTAAACTGAAGTTAAACATAAATTAAACCGAAATTAACATTAACTTTTAAATCAACAGTTAAATAAAACCGAAATTGACATTAACTTATTAAATTAAAACCGTAAAATTAACATAAAAACGAGTCGTTCATTCGACTTACGACTATGTTCACTCCACTACTCTTGACAAATATTGCATACCCAAGTCGTTCGCCCTCTGAACGACTGGGCTGACACTCGATCCAAATGGGGGGCTCGGTTTGAACTCAGGCATGAGTTCGCTGGGTGCGGGGCTCTATTAGAATGCGTGTGCGGGGGCGAGTCATTTGAGAGGCAAACGATGGGCTTAATTTTAAATTTTTACTACCTCTCCCTTAAAATCATATATATGTATATATATATATCAATTAAAACATATTAAATTTTTTATTTTATTTCATGACGAATAAAATTTTAATTTTTAATGCATCATTATTCAACTACTTAATTTAAATTAAATCTATAAATTTATCCATAAATTAGTTTCAAATTAATATAATTATCAGCGTATTAATCTAACAAATGTAATTATTACTACATTTACTTAAATTTAATCATTTCCTTAAGTAATATCCCGGTAAAATTATTATGTCATACATAAAATAATTTTAATTTGATCAAATAATCTATAAATTAATCCAGACACTTTTTTTTTTAAATTTTCGCTCCACCTATTCCTTTGGGAGGTAAACAACGGGCACATCCTCTACAAAAAGAGAAATTATTCTGTGCGAACACCGGACTGTTCGGGAGGTGAATCAGAGTGCACTACATCATCTGGTACAAAACGGATATACAACTGCGGTACACAACAAAGAAATAACGTAACATGCTCTGATTCACGTCCGAATAGAATCGCACAGAATAATTTCACATGCAAGAAACTACTGACATTATTGTTTCGATATCTCTCAACCACCCACAAAAATTTAAATTCCGGTCCAATCAATTACCTATTTCTATTACTACAGCATCAAAAGTATATATATATATATATATATATATATATATAATTTAAAGCAAGGCACACATGCACCATTAAAAAATTGCAGCATGAAAAAAAAAAGGACAAATCAGCCGGCGTTTAAATGCAATTATTTTTAATGATTTTGGGCTAATATAATTTCTATTAATATGTACCCATCGAATGAGTGAAAATTTTTAAAAAAGAAGTTAACGGACAATCGAAATTATAAGAAGAGAGAGGGAAAGAGAGAGAGAGAGTGCCCGT
This sequence comes from Dendrobium chrysotoxum, assembly GCA_019925795.1. Classification (NCBI taxonomy): domain Eukaryota; kingdom Viridiplantae; phylum Streptophyta; class Magnoliopsida; order Asparagales; family Orchidaceae; genus Dendrobium; species Dendrobium chrysotoxum. The sequence goes on along the minus strand of CM034302.1, from coordinate 4,898,501 downwards.
GTGAAAGAAATTTTAATTAATTTTAATATAAATATAATTTAAATATAATTAAAGTTATAATATAATTTTTAATTTTTAATTGACTTTAATGTATGCCTAAATATTTGACATTTTTTTATTTTTACAAAAATAATCAAATATTTTAGCGTTTTCTTTAGATTTTTTCCGAATAATGCTTCTTCTTATCATTTTGATTGTCCATATGCTCCTTTAAAAATTTGCCCTGAACGACTACTCCAAGCTCATCGGGCCTAACATAATTTTTATTTTGTTTTTTTCGTTCGTTTTTTAAGGAAGAAATTTTTTTAATGATTTACATGCCCGCTGCTCTACCGTCATTGCAACTTTACCACCCACCACAGAGGCGTTGGAGCTCCCTAAACGTTCACTGGCACTAAAGTGATGATTTTGATATGCAAGAACGGGTATTGCAGCGGGCATGTAAACACAATACAATGTAATGGTGATGTTTAAATTCAAACACAATATTTAGGCCAAATTATGATTTACATCGAGTTCATACTAGGTGTGTATGAACCTGTCTACTTGATAAGAAACTATTGGGTCATCATAACTCATTTGATGAGAAGAACTGAGACTTATGTCACGTCTACCTAATTGCTCAATATAAACATAAATAATCAAAATACCTCTTCGGGCTTCATTAAGTATGCACTCACAAACCTCATCTTGTGTAACTTGAATTGTTGTGTAACCTCCGTTATTTGCAAGACGACAAACAAGGTTAACCAGACATGTTTCACTATCACGGTGCATTGCTCGAAGAATTCTTATATTTAACTATTCAAATGTAAGATTCTCATTTATTTCATTAGGACGGTTTCTTCGACCGATGTATGAAGGGATTAAATCTTCGATTATGTTCAGGTGACCATTGTAATATAGAATGAAGCATGACAATCTGTATGTTCTTTCAACATTTTCAAAATAACAGTCTAATTTAATTAAAATATTAGCAAGGCCACAATATAAAAAACAAATTAAAATTTTAAGTGATAAACATGCAATTGATGAAAATAGGAGCAAAGTTTAGTAATGGCAATCTGTTGTACAAACAAATTTCTCAATATTTTTAAAGAATCTTCGACACAAGCTATTATAGTTTGTGATAATCTCAAAGTTGCATGAATATATAAATATTATAGTTTATGATAAACTAATTCCAAAAAATAAAATAAATATGCAATATTAGATGTGATAGATTTTGTTCTTTAAGTCTATTTATATATTGAGGAAGCACTATGTTCTTTAAGAGAGATCTTATGAATATTAAAGAAAGAGTCAGCTCTTTACGTTCATTTATATAATCTCAAATGCAAGATTTGAAAGTTCTTGTTCTAAATTTTATCAGAAAATGTACAAGAAGAGCTTCATTTCATTCCATCTACCAATAGTAACTTTGATGAATATGATTCTCCTTCATTAATGATTCTTATGGCATCGCAACTTGCCATCCTTATCATTCCAGATCATGGATGAGATCTCTCTGCATTAAAAAAATTAAGATATATACATGTGGCCAGAATAATAAAAATAAAAGAAACTAGCTGCCTATATCAACAGGGAATAGGAAGGCATCGGTGCGCAAGTAGGCTTCATCTGAGTTTTCCATTTCATTTCCTCGAGATGGAGAAAATGGTGAAGGTGGTGAACTCTTGCTTGGTACCACCGGCTCTCCCCACACCAACGAACCCCATCTGGCTCTCCAATCTCGACCTCTTCGCGGCACCCACACACGCTCGTGTCGTCTACTTCTTCCGCAACAGTTCTTCTGATCCCTTTCCCTCGCCAGCAGCTTCGATCAAAGCCTCTCTCGCCCGAGTCCTTGTCTCGTACTACCCATTCGCCGGTCGCTTCGCCAACTCAACCCAGGGCCGCCTTGAGATCAGATGTACCGGCGAAGGCGCTTTGTTCTTCGAGGCTATCTCTAATCTCACGCTAGATGAGTTCGGAGTCTACAAACCTTCCCTTGACAATTGTCGCCTACTCGTCCCGACCGATGGGTTCAACGTATTGGAGAAGCGCAACGATAGCATTCCGATATTCATGGTCCAGCTCACCACTTTCAAATGTGGCGGTCTCTGCCTCGGCACTGCCCTCCACCACCAAGCAAGTGATGGCATCACTGCGACGAGGTTTATGTGCAATTGGGCAGACGCCACCCGTGACCCGACCCAACCCATCCCAACCCCGTGCATCGATCGCACCTCCCTCCGCGCGCGGTCTCCGCCAACGGTCCAATTCCACCACCCTGAGTTTGACTTACGGGAATGGCCCGAGAAACAAGAGTCCGTCTCATTCACTTTTCTTAATGTCACACCCGTCCAGCTCGTCGCCATCAAGGCATCGTGTGGCGACAAATACACTTCCTTCGAGTCTCTGGCCGCTCATATTTGGCGATGCACGTGCCTGGCCCGAGGCCCCGCCCGTCTCGACGAGGAAATTCGTCTTGTGATGACTGCCGACCTGCGCCGCCGCCTGAACCATACTCTTCCGAGCGACTTCGTCGGAAATGCAATTACAGTTACGGTGGCGATTGCGCCTGCGGCGGAGGTGGCGGCGGGGCTCCAAGCGACAAAGATAAGGGAGGCGATTGAGAAGCTAGATGAGGAATATTTGCGGTCTGCGGTGGATTACCTAGAGCTTCAAGAGGATAAGCGGCGGCTAGCCAGATCTGCGGGGAACTTCGCTGCGACGGATATATCGGTTGGAAGCTGGAATAAGCTGCCGCTATACGAGGTGGACTTCGGCTGGGGCCCGCCGGAGTTCATGGGACCCGCAACCTTCATCTACCCGCGACAGTTCCTGATTTTGTCAAGCCCTGACGGCGGCGTCAAGGTTTGTTGTTCCTTGGAGACGGAGAAGATGGATTGCTTTGTCAAGTTGTTCCATGAGTTGCTTCCAGCCGCTGTGGTGAATGACTCACATTTGGCGAAGGTAACCAGCTAAAAATAACTGTGTCAACACAGCACGTGTTTATTATGAAATGCTAAGTAATAGAGTCGATGGCTGTTTTAAAATTAACTTTCGTTTGGGACGGCTTTCTTATTGTTTCTTAAAACAAATTTTTTGTAAAAAAATAAAATTTTTATACTAGAAAGTTATTTTAAGAAGCAGTAAAAAAGCCGTCTCAAAAGAAGACTAAAAGGTTGTGAGCAATATCTCAAATACTTTCATCAACTCATAATCAATAAATAACATTAATCACACAACTTAGGGCCCGTTTGTTTGGACGTAATTAAGCCTTTTTCGGTTCTAAATGCGAAAACAATTACCTTACTATTTGTTAACACTACTTCTGTAAAATATGTTTTCTTACAACGTCATTTTTCTACTGTTTTGAGAAGCTTTTTTATATTTGTTTCTCTGGTAGAAACCTCCGTTTTGTCAACCAATATTTTTAAAACTATCTTTAACAAAAATTATCGGACAACCAAACGAAGCCTTAATAACCCATCTTGTTTAATTATTTGAATAGAATAAAGCGGTGTATGAGTCTTATTTCTTATATTTCATGATTGAGATTAGGGTGTAATTGAGCATAGCCGGCTCGTGAGCGGGCTCGAGCTCGACTTGATATTGAGCTCGCGAGTCAAGCTTATAGAGCCGCGAGCTCGAGCTCAAGCTGGAACTCGAGCTTGCTTATTAAACGAGCTTGAGTTCAAGCATAATAAGGCTCGACTTGTGAGCTCATAATTATTTAATTAATTGATTTTTTATATAAACCAAGCAACAAATACAAAATTTACACCAATAAAATCTGAAACATAGTTCTATTCCAAAAAAAATAACTTGGATTTCAAATGATATTTATCATTCCAAGAAAACGATGCTCCACGCGATCATGTAGCCATTTTCAAAAAACTATTGAAAATACATATTTAACACCTAAACTTCTATATTTACTAATATACCACCTAAAATCCCTCATTCCTTCTATTATACCACTCCGTTTATCCGTGTGTTGTCTTCCATTCGTTGGCGCAGCCGACATCCAGGATGAACTCAACCGCTAGCTGATTTTCGCATCCGCTAACGCCTCCCATGCAGCATCAGAACATCCCATACGCAGACTCATTCGACGAAACTATCGTCCCCACATAAGTTGGAAGAAGAGGGAGTTGCAATTGAAAGAGCGGAGCATAGTGCAACTGACCATGGTAGAGGACTTGAGGGCATGAGAAGCCTGCGCCAACATTGCCGACAGTGAGTTGCTTTGAGCTATTCCGATTGATCGATGGGTTGGACTACGCGCTGATGGTTATTGGCCGCCATAGCTATCGTTCACGACTACTCCTTGCGGACATACCAACAACATCAGAAATCCATGATTTCGATTTGCTTTCTGTTGTTCCAGAGCCCATGTCTTCTAGCTCAACAAACATGAGTGTTCATGAATCCACGAAGGTTCCAGACACGAAGGTTCTAGGAATAATGCCTAATGGTGACCAACTTGACATTACAGTTCTTGCCTTTGTGAAACTGAGAACTTGACCTTGATGTTGCCGGCATACAAGAAACAAGTTTTTTCTTCCATAGAAAGGCTGCCGGCTATGGGTTATTCCTCATTTGCAGGACGATCGATAACTTAGGCTCCACCACATGCCCCTCCACAATCTCTAGCCTAAACTCCCAGACAACAGCCATGGCCACCTCCCTTAGCTCCGCAAAGGCGATACCTTTCCCCAAACATGTCCTCGAGTCACAGTTAAACGACATAAATTTATAGGCGGGCTCGTGCCGCAAGCTCCCCTACTCAGTTATCGACCGTTCTGGCTTGAACTTTAAGCAATCCTTCCCCCATACCTCCTCCATCCTCACCATAATGTATATAGAAACCAAAACCTACATCCCCGGCTCCACCCTCTGCCCGCTCGGCAGATTCTCCGCCTCCGCCACCCTTTTTGCTTTGAACAACACTGGTGGGTACAGTCACAGAGCCTCTGGCTATAGGTTATTCAAGTTGATGACTCGAGCAGATGCTCTCCCCTTTCCGTCGGCAATGGTATGCGTATCGAGATCTTGCTCCGGAGTACCTACTCCAAGTATGCCACGATCCCTCATGGCTTCCCTTCTCCCTGCTTTATGCTCCGGTGATGTTCCGGACCATCGGGTTCAAGGAAAGACAGTGAAAGGATGCCATTAACAGGGAAGACAATCGCTGACAGTGATTTTTTTACGTAGGGTTTAAAAGGAATGTTTGAATTGATTAAAATAGCTGTTTTATGTGGTATATTAATAAATATAGAAGTTTAGATATTAAATATGTATTTTTAATAATTTTAGGTATTATGTATGTAAAAATCCAAAAAAAAAACAACTAATGGTCTCATTCAAAAAAATAAATTAAAAAATTTGCTACCTCAGCCCTGTTCTATCCTTCTCACATAACAGCGAAATTGAGAGCTCGTTCTTCTTTTTGGCGAAATATGCAGCAAGGACACGCCTTCTTCTTCTACTCGGCGGCATGCATTTACCTCTCTGACAGAATCATGTCATGTTGCTTTTGCGTGATCTCATAAGCCCATTTATATTACCACGAGCCGAGCTCAAGCTTGCCTTTTGAGCTCTACTTGATTTCGAACTTGCGATTTGGCTAACGAGTCGAGCTCGAGTTAGGCATGACTCGAGCTAGACTCGGCATGTTTACACCACTAATATATATAGTGAAGATTTTATCAGCTTACTCTCCTCCTCTCTACTCTATTTCACATTTTCCACTCATTAGACGGATCTATTAGTAAAGTAGGATATCATTTATCGAAGAAATTTGTATTGATTGTTTAATAGTTAAATTGAAATTATCATGTAAACTATTGTGAGAGATATTATGTCCTAAATATATCAAATTCACGATGAATCTCAAAATTTTTCATCGACTCATCACCATTAAATAACATCAATCACATTACTTGATAACTCATCTTATTAATGATTTTACATTTAAATTATTAAATTTAAAAAGTTATGAGGTTGACAACGCAAATAACCCGATCACTAACGCACAAGAAACCCTAGCTGTCTCTTTTTCTATCCGCAAAGCACGGAAGATGGAGGAACGGGATCCGTGGCTTGCCGTCGACAAACTCGAACACCTGATAGCCTGCTTCTTCATCAGCGTTCTGGTCGCCACCCTCGCCCGCCGGAGCCACCGCTCCTTCATCCGCCGGCGGAGCGTGGCGCTTGGCTCCGTCACTGCCCTCGCCGCCGGCGCAGCCAAGGAAGCCGCCGACGAGATCGGCCTCTGGAAATCTGCCGGCGGCTCAGTCCGAGACGCCGCCGCCGATGCCCTTGGCGTCGCTCTAGCTGCCGCTGTCCTCGCCCTCGCCGACAGCCTCAAGCCCTCCGACCAACGGCGACGCAATTCGGATCGAGATCCGGAAGATCCGTCTGTGGTTTAGAATTGTAGAGGTGGATCAGTTTCAAATCCATTTTTTACCCTTTTTTCTTTTAAGTCCCATTAGTTTTGGGCTCCCTCTTCTTTTAATTTTTTTTAAATAATAATTTTAAAACTTTATAAGGCCGTGGTCGATCAATGATAAGCTTAGGAATGGCAGCTTCTATAAAGCCTTGAGGCAATTGGCAAATATTATATTAGTAGTAACAAGCCTAAAAATTATGAAGACTATGGGACTACTTTTTTCCAAGGATTATGAGTTTACTAAGAAATAAAGGTAGGATTTCAAGATTTTTTTTTTATTAAGTTAGAAGCGAATCCAATACAAAATAATATTTGGATTTTTGGAGGTCCTCAGAATATTTTTTGATATATTTCAAATTGGTCAAAATTAGGCAAATTGAAAATAAACAGATCTCAAATGAAATGCTCACATATGAAGTTTCGCAATACCTCATCCTTGAAGTCTCACTATCTCGAAAAAAAAAAAAAATTTGAGAATAATTACTATAACATGTTTGACGTAATGACTATAGCTAACTCGAGCTACAATTGATTGATCGGTGACAACTCCGAAGGTATTCTTATAAACATCTCTAAGCAATATTAAATGACTTGTTTCAATATAAATGTCACATATATTATTGCCTACATGTGTAATCTGAGTCTATATTTAATTTATTCTAGTATTATGAATTCTTAGCTTCTCATAACAAGTTCATTAAAACACCAAGATTTACAATACATCATCATACAGAGTTGCTCATAAATGAGGAGATTAAACATCCTCAACACTTCCATCGTCATCCACAAAATTACTCCTACAATCTAAATCTCACCTAATATGAACATGTTCACTAATAAATTTTTCATATGTATTTCACACATATCCACATACATAAATCATTATATCATAATGACATGCTTGATTATCAAATTAGATCACCTTCTCCAAAGGTTTATCTCATTTTCTGCAACAAACAACAACACACATATATAATAAGTTGAGTATAAAGCCCAATATATTCCACTATTCTCAAATAAACAAGACACTGATATAAAGGTTGAGCATATAACCCATTATGTCACTTTAAACCCAACAAAAAAATCAATACAGACAAAAACAACAATGCATAACGATCATGTCATAAATCATAATGTCTTTATATCTATTAGACTATTGCAATGAACAACACTATGTTGTTGAATCTAGTGACATATATCAAAGAGTAACTAAGGCTTTGTTCGGGGAAGTTTTTTTCCTTTTTTTAAAGCAGTTTTTTAATAAAAAAAATTTTTGAACAAGACATTTTTGTTCTAAAAAGTTATTTTTAAAAAACAATTAAAAAGTTATCCCAAACAAAACCTACGATTATGCATGTTGTGTTTAACATCTACACGGTTGTATAATCAGGCTCAGAAGCTTAATTTAATGTCAATTCTTCAAGGCAGAACATATTAATATAGTAATACATACATGATTGCTCATAATTCATAATATCACAATAAGTAAATGAACAATAAAGATATCAGATATAAGAACATGGTAATATATAACTGATTTATCATCAAACTTTCATTCGGGTAAGATATTTTTCTAGCTAGATGATAACAAAATTTCTCATATGGTATTATTATTTTTAGATATTTACATAAGTATGTTAGGTGAAAATATAATAAAGCACCATCCGTAATCCATCGACAAAACAGAAGCAGCACTAGATTCCTAAGTATTTGAATGAAAGCAAATTAGCAGATTCTTTCACATAGGAAATAGAGCAAACCCAACCAACCTTCTCTTACACCCAACATTCTTAAAAATCACACAAATCATATAGCAAACGATAATAGAACAAATAATATGAATGAACATGTGCATGGCAAAATATAAATTAACTTGTGTAATGTTAAATGATGCAACTTATAGTACTAACAAAAAATACAATAAAATGTATGTAAGAACCTCATCATAAATTTAAATGCAATATTACAAATCCGATGGACAAAGAAGCTTCATATACTTTAAGTCATCCACATGTAACTCATACATAGATTATCCAAAGAACCCATCATTACATCTCACATCACACAACCAGAATCACCATGCAAGCATTCAATCACCCTATTAAGCTTAGGAATGACATAAATGCAAGTATAGAAGAATTTGTCAATTAGTTATATTTCGCACCACATGCACATTCTATATTATATAAAAAAGATAGTCCCATGTTTAGCATGCAACAAATACCATATACTAAATAATAGAATTAGTTTATGATAGCTCAAATCATTGGATGACAAAATATAGACAAGTTCTATATAGTGATAACAAATACAATGATAGTGTGAATTGCAAAATATGGTGTCCTATTATATAAATAACCAAAAATACTCATAAAAAATAGAATTTAATAAAATACGTCATATGCACAATAAGAAGTCTTCCATATTATAGAAATGAATGTCTGAAAGAGTACCTGACAATAAGTCTTTCATATTATAGAAATAAATGTTTGAAAGAGTACGTGAAAAACACCAAATAACTTCACATTAAAACATGTAATCAAAAGTAACAGTATACACAAAATAATTGAATGATATGCATTATGCCTGTACAAGTATGTAGGAACTCAGATAGAATAATAAATAGTGTGTAGGGGCCATAGAATACATCACAATAGGTGTAATTATATTCATGGGTTAGAAGCTCAATGATTTCACTATTGTGTCAATTATGCATGTTAAATATTAAACAATTACCACATAACTCTTATATTTCATCTTAAGTAGTAAAGAAAGCATGACATATGATGGAAGCCTTGCCAAATCTAGTCATACATACGTAGTGCTGTGTAGGATTATATGAGTAGCTATATGCTATAAATCAAAGTGTATGTAGTCAATGAAATTCGATAGAACGCAGCTGAATAGCAATCACATGAAAGAATACTACAATAAATTATGTTAAATACATCAATTATTAAAAATTAAGGTAGGGGAATAGTGTCCTACCTTGAGTAAATCAATTTCCTTAGTTGGCTTGATGTGTGAATCAAACTGCCAAGGCCTTCAAATCCAATATTTCCCCATCCTCCCTCTTTATTCCCCTCAACTTCTTTCCACTTCTCTCTGATAGTTCGATGGAGGGGAGAAGGAATGGAAAATGAGAAAAAATAATCATGGGAGGATAATTTAGTCAACTTTTGTATTTTTAGTTTTTAGTAAAAGCTAAAGTCACAGAAGTAATTGATGCTCAAATTAATAAATGGCTCATAAAAATATAAAACAAATGCATAAAATACTATAATGTGCCAAAAACACGAAGAAAATCATTCATAAAATGAACATTAGACAACTCCAAAGAGTGCAATCATGCATGCATATGCCGGTTGATCACACCATAATTCAATGTATTGTGTACCACAAAATTCCAACCTAATCATATCGACAATTGTAAGATTGCATGTATGATTGTACTTAATCAAAGTAAAGAAATTTAAACACAAGTGCATTTGAAAGCCTTTATTTAATTTTAGTAAAAGCTCAATCAACATTAGACGTGTCAATAAATGACCCGACCCAAAACATCTGAGTTAGGGTTGACTCGTTTAATAAATATGTCGGGTTCGGGTTAAATTTTCTGATCCGTTTATTAAACAAGTTGGGTTCGGGTCGACCCACGAACTCGCTTTTAACCCATTTAATATCATTTTCCCTTAACCTTTTTTACTTGTGGGTATAATCTTTTTATTTTTTTATCAAAATTCCTAAATTTTATAGCTAACAAGTTATAAAAAAATTAACAAAATAGCTTAATGAGTAAATAGGTCATTTAGGTTATTAGCAAGTCGAGTTCAAGTTGTTCTTTTTGACCCATTTTAAATAGGTTGGGTTTGAGTTAATTGGACTCAGGTCGAGTCAATTTCAAGTCGAACTTGAACCCGACATGTCAACTCGTTTTGACACCCCTAATCAACATATTTAATACATTTAATTCCTATTTTTAAAAACCTTTGTAATTGGTATCATCAAACTAATAAATCTTTTTATTAAGCATCTACCATAAAAACTTCTAATCTCACAAATCTTATTTGGTTGGTCTATTATAAATTATTTTAACTCTATCATGATTAATAGATAATCCATCTCTAAAATTATGGTTATGCATAATAGATTTCAAAGCTGCATTTATCTCATTACTCTTAAACACACAAGTATTAGACTTTTAAAGTTAATAACATATATATCATATAGCCATGATCTATCCAAAATAATATAAACAATATTCACTGAAAATTTATCAATATATGTAGCAAGTTGAATATAACTGAATATTTTGTGAGGCAAAAATAGCAGTATTTTCTACATATGTTATCTTATATGATTGTTGAAGAAGCTTTGGTTTTAAAACCATACAATCGATAACAAATTTAGCCACAACATTCATATAACTCTCATTACCTATCATAAGTTAGCAAAATTTATCATCATGCTTGAAACAAGTTCGAAAAATAAAAGTTCCTTTACAAATGTATTCAACTTCGGGTGTCACCTTGATACCTTTCATAACATTCAAAAAATTCTAAATCAAAACATACCCATAATCATTAATCTCCTCATAAAATTCATGCACATCATCAACCCCATAAATATCCACATCATCCTCATTCACATTAGTATGCAAATTCCTACTAGGACACTCATTAACTGAATGACTAATTTGATGAAATTTGAAACATGCTTTGGCAAAAAAATTTAGTCCTGGATGTAATAGTGATGGATTTTCCTTTAGTGTTGTTTTTAATCATGGTATTACTAACCTTAGATGCAATGCATGTAGCGGTTTGAATTTGACTAGTCTGACAAAAACATACATTCTCAGTATATGTGTTCACTCTTTTAGATGAAAATTTTTAACATTTGCTCAAGTTCTAAAATAAGTTGAAAAGCATGCTTAAGTAGTGAATGTGAGGCAAGCCATCACTCTTGAGATATGATCCCAAACCAAACCTAAGCCTTGAAAATGTGATTTTGGAATCCTCGATGATCTCAAAACACAATATAAATTCTTCAAATATGTTCATATACTTTACTATAATTTGTTAAGAAGTGGATGCAAAAATCCAATCCTCCTTGGCTGAAATTAAATTACAGCAATCCAAATCCAATCTCCAAGATTAATTTAAGCGAAATAACGAAAGAAAGCTTTTTTCTATTGATGAAATAGGGAATAAAACAACAACATACAATGGATACTCATTGGAGAGGAGGATCCGGCTCTCCCAAATCTCTAGCCGGCGGTTGGAGCCCAAACAAACCTACAAACACTCCCAAATTTAGCAAAAACAGAGATGATCGTAGCCCTAGGGAATTTTCCCCCTTTAAGCATACAATAATCCTAAGTTCCTAAACATGTAATTGTAGGTTCTAGTCCAAACCTTTCCTTTTATTTTTCCATACTTATCTGATATATTTTTAACTTGATTAATTTCAAAATTTTAAATATCATGCAATGCTCATCATATATTGTATTCATCCAAAGAAGCTATCCACATCCATTAATTAGAAAAATTTTAGGTGATCTATTTTTTCAACAAACATTGGCACATCAATTTTAATGATTACTGTTATGTCGTTACCCCTATGAAAATTTCAATGTCCTTGATTTTCACAAACTTTGTTAGCATACACCATACAATATTTATCTTGATTATTCCTCCTATAATAATTTTCTGGTCTACGAACTGTGCTAACATTCAAATGAAACGGTTTAATATTGTGGTAATATTCAACTTCAAGTCCATGCACATGAAATTGATTTGTTTCTAAATTTTAAACACGTTCATTACTCATTAAAATGATTTTGATTTGTTTATGCTCAAATACACATCACTTTAATAATCTATAAACAAGAGTTGATATGGAGCTCTACTTATAGCTGACATATCAAAAAAACCTTAGACTCTAATGCCAAATTTATGTAGAGATGTCTTAGGATCTAAGATTCCTGATACAAATAACAGATGTAATATATTTTCAAATAAGATTCTTGATACGAATTCACACAAGCCAGATTAAGAATTTGTGTTTCAAACACCAACTTTCAAAACAAAAGCTTTTCTTCTTTTTATATAAACAAGAAAGCACAAAAAATAAGTGCCTAACAATAATTTAATGATCATTTAAATCAAAGAAATCCTGTAAGCAAATCAAAACTATAAAAAACACAATCTGATCAAGATTCACGCCATAATAAGACATATAACTTCATATGGACTTTTATTTTGTTGGAGTTATTGTAAGCAGTTTATATCATGACTTTCATGATCTATTGTTTCGTAGTTATTTTGGACAATTTTTATTATGCATTTTACTAACCAAGCATTATACTATATAAATAGAGTTACACGTGATGAAACTTATTATATTTTCTCTTATATGAGTAATGGATAGAAACTATTTTTCACATATGCAAAATGGGTTGATTCCAATATGATTCCTAACGATGATCCAGTGAGATCGCACATCGTTAATTCATTTATTTCTCACATCAATCGATCTATCATCTTCCACGATAAGGATCCATAAGGCTTCCCACATTATTGTCATATCATTAGGTGACGATTGAAACTTTGTGATGCTAATAAAAATGCACAAAAGATTATGTAAGGACAAGAGAGAGTCAAAGGGAGGAGAAAACAAATGGAATACATTATTAATAAGAACATTGATGGAAGTAAAAGTGCAATGATCCTTAGCTTTGTCCAATAAAAGGATACTAAATAATCCCATTAAAGCAAATGTGCAATAAGAGAATGCGACAGGGCTGAAATTGTACATAGAAATTTTGCCACATGGGAATTCACATATTTAGATATGATTGAAATGTTATGAATTGAAAGCTGCTCAAAAGTTTCATAAATACTTGAATTCATATTTCTAATTTTCTCTTTCCTTTAAATTCTTATTTAGTTTTTCCTTGAAATATATATTTAATGTTGCTCATATTTTTTGAATATTCTCCATACATTTATTTACATATTTAAAGAGTCAAAAGTTTATCATAACACTCAATAACTTTATAAGGAATATATAATAATATCCAATGGTGATTATGACTCTATGAGAGAATATGACTCTCGCAAGCGTATTTAATTGGCAGCACATGTCTGTCTTCTAAAGTCAAGCTTTAAACAAAAAAACTAAAGTTAATATTTTATATAATTAATATTTATATTCCATCACCCAACTCATAAAATTTTCCTACTGGCCTTTTCTAGCTCCTCTGTCCTATTCTATCACTTAAATCAAACCTTAGAAGAATTTATATTTAGAAATTAGTGGTTCTCAAAAGTGTTGCTAAAATTTCCATCAAAATCATGCAATTAGTTACTTTAACCACTCTTAAATAAGATATTTGCATCATAATTTATAAAAACTTCCAGTGTTTTACAAATACAAACACATTTGACATTTTGATATGATTTTATCTTTTCTTCTTTTGTCACATGTTAGAATATCTCCTTTCCTATACATATACCCTCTTTTTTAACTTTCAAAATGGCCAAAATTCTTACCAGGGTACACAAACAACCATAGGCAATAAGTGGAGGCATGAAAATCGCAATCGAACTTACTATGTTTGCTATACAAAGACATTAGTGTAGAAATTCACCTAATAAAATTAACTAGATAACAACAAATATTAACACAACTTGTTATTACTGTCAGTAAAGTGAAGCCTAAGAATGCATGAAATGATGGTAAATGTGTTCCCTCCCGCCAAAAGATGAAAACCACGCATAGCTCAATAAATCATTGGGAAAGTTATTAACATCCATTTTCCCTCAAAATTAAAAAAGAAGAAAGGTATAATTCAAGTTACTGTAAAAAAGGTTCATCCCACTCCATTCCTCCTCTCTTTCCCAGTAAACTTACAACATACTATATCAAACTAGATTCTTAGCTGGAAACTCTAAATGATACCCTCCTTCTCCTAATTGATAAAGCTCTAATGTGTAGACAGTCCTCCAACTCCCTTGTAGAATATTCAAGCACCTTTACAAACCGCTTTTAGACTTTATAAAAGCAGTTTAAACTGCCTCTGCTTAGATATTTACACACCTCCAAATATCTTTTTATTGTGGAGGAACAACAGTCATTTGGCCAAAATAACAATTATGCAAAAGCAATCACTCGCATTCCCAATGTTTATTAGCATCACCTTAGTAGTTTTGAGGAGTGCGCACAGCAATAAATCAAACTCTAGACAACTAGCAATTTCTACTTTTCTGAGCTTAAGTTACCAAATTCCCTAATAAAGCCATATAATTTCTCATGTCTGACAAAGAATGTCCAAATGAATGTTTGATTTCTTGAGATACTTCTCATCCCAATTCCTGCAAATTTCAATTTCCATTCTATTTCTACCATTGCATTCACATCTTCAATTGAAATGGTGGAAGATATAGTATCTAAACAATGAACAAAATAGTATCCATGGTTCGTATTCATAGACTTAACCAACAAAGTTCCAAGCAAACTTACTAGAAAGAAATACGAATTTAATCAAGAAAAGGGAGCCAACTTCCCCGAGAAAAATCCAATTCCCAAAAAGATCATTTAAGAATACGCCAAGGCCTACTCGTTGATGTGCTACCAATAGTCATGGCGATAGCGATCAGGATCAGCACTGATGATCACGTAGACAGCGTAGATGATGCCGGGGAAGTAGCCCAGGATGGTGAGGAAGAGATAGATGAAAAACTCGAGTTGTTGCAGGGAGTGTAAAAATTCTAAGAAATGAATAATAAGATTGATTGGGTAATCAGTCAGAGAAGAAAACAATTGAAGTAAAAGGAATAGTTAAGAAATTCCTTACACTGCAATAGCCATGGCGGAGGCAAACCCCGAGTGGTGGAAGAAGGATGGCGATCAGTATCACGAGTCATTTACAGTAAAACTCATCTTTCTGGCTTTTCACCCTTTCTCGACTTTTCCAATCAACGGAGGTATTCGATATTCGGATTTTGATGCATCGTTGTAGGATAGGGCTTGTCTAGTATGGCTGAAGGAAGTAAATTTTTATATTTCTGAATCATTTTTTATAATGTTGACAAAAAAATTCAAAATCATAATATTTTAAAATTTTGCCATTTGAGAGCAAAATCTATAAAAACAGATAAATAGGTATAATAGTACAAAAATATGATATTTATATGTAAAATATCTATGAAAATACTACTGCAAACTCATAATTCAAAGATTTATTCATTATTAATTTTATAAATTTTAATTGTATCAACATTTGAGGGTTATTTGGATTTAAGCATTAAAGATATAAAATAAAAATATATTTTTTGTGAATCCAGAGATTTTTTTAATTTTATACACTGCAATAAAAAAGTCGCTCGGTTTGAGCGATTACTGAATACCTCAAATTTTGTATTTCTTGAAAACCTAATAAGGACTATTTTCCATTTTTTATCAAACATGCACATTATCGATGATGTGTTGCATTTACTTTTCAAGTGTCAATTTCAATGTGCTTGGCCTTTAACATGCTTCTCATTGTCATTGATATTTTTTTTTGTCTAGCTTATGATGCATTATAGCCTTATTGTCGAGCCTTGTCACTTTCCCTATTAATCCAATTAAAGCTTTTAGCATGCACACCATTTCTATAAAAAAAAGGTTGGTGTGTCTCAAAAGTTTTCACTTAATCAACATGAATTTTGGTATACATATTATTTTGAAAGCTTTTAAATATAAATTCATGACCATGAGCAAACTTAGAATTGAACCGAATGTCTTGATAAGAAGAACCCAACGACATCAAATGTGATCCAATCCAAATTCAAACGAGTTCAAATCAAGCACATGAAGTATAATTTAAAACTCAAGGACAAATTGGTGAATTTAAATTTTATAAATAATGATCAAAATGTCTTCAAATCTCATATGCTTGTAATCAAATTGAGCGGCTTGGCGAGATGAATCCAACAAGCCTACGATCATTTAATTTCAATGTCTTAATAGTAATGAAATGTTAAATAAGGGATATGCAATCTAATGATTCAATGTGGGTTGTTTTAGAAAGTATTACAAAGTTGTAATTGAATTTACTAAAACACCACTTCCAATATTCTATAAATATGCCCACACCCTTCATATGAAAGGTGTCTTAAACTTTAGTTTGGAGATATCTTAAAGATCTAAAGAACTCTAAAGTTTTACTCAATATTCGACGCTGACAATCCGCACAATTTCACTGGAATTCAGTCCAGGAGGTTTGTTATTTAAGCCGGGCTCTTCATTTGCCCTAACTACAATTAAGATTGTATCACAATTCAGGCTTAGGGTCCATCATATTTCAACTATCATTGCCTGATTGACATCATTTGACCAATAACACCCATCTATCATAACACATTCACAAACACTAATGGATAATATGATACGCTAGGCCATCATTTTTATTTGTGATGCCATTTTCCACGCCTAACACAACCTATCAATATAAAAAAACAATAATAATGAGGATACAAGATAAATAAAATAATCATTCAAATAAAATATCCTTTTGTGTGTGTTATTTTCAAATTATGTTTTATCATTTGGTGCTCCATAGTGCATGCATTTAATCTTAAAAGACTTCATCATTACTATACAACATACATCCATTAGTAGAACAATCTACCTTCTTTGCACTTTGCACTCATACCTAACTTAGACACAATATTATTTATTTGATTGGTCTTCTTTAATAGCCCAATAAACCATTTATAATATTTTTTAGGCAAATTAAAATCTATTCCAATATTGATCAATCTAACTAAATTTAATGTAATGTTCAAATACAATATGGGACTGGAATCTCCTCTAATAGAAATCAACCATGACTTCATATGATATTAATTATGCCCACATAAAAATTATCTAAGCTTCATCTCAACAATAAATGCGAGTTGTTAACATGCATTGAAAATGAAAAAAAAAAAACAACTATAATTTGTGGAGAGCGAATTGATTGATTGATTGTTTGTTTGATCCCCCAATAATTTATAAACATTGTGAAGATGCTCACTCAGTAAATGCAAAAATGTTTAATTATTTATTAATTTACAATATATATATATATATATATACCCTTAACCATTGGCCCATCATACACTTGTAAAAGAAGTTACACCCTAAATGAACTCATTCAAAATTATATCAATAACAATATAATATATATACATATATAAGTATGAAAAAAAAAAAAAAATGCTGCGCCAGCTGGGACCAACCAGCGTAATTTGCGTAGGCCACTGACCGTTGTTGTACTTCTGCCCGACCACCGACCGTCGCAGGCCTTCTGCCCGGCCACCGACCATCGTCAGACTTGTCCCCGGCCACTAGCCGTAGTCGGATTTCTGCTCTGCCACCAGTCATCATCAGATCTCTCCCTTGTTTGTGTGCTGAATATTCGTGCAACGCTAAGATGAAAAATTCTCTTACGCTACTGCCGCGTGTATTCTAGCCCACAACAATTATATTTATGATTTATGAAATTTTATTTTATATAAAAATTAACATAATGACTTGTGATGATACACTAATAAAATAATAAAAAATTAATATTTTTCGTCATAAATTAACATTTTAAAGATAATTTGCTTAAAGATTTAGAATAAAATCAACATATTTTAAAATGACTATTTATGTTATATATAACAAAAAATGATTTTAGTATAGAAGGAAGTGTAGGTCATTATCAATATTCTAATAATACTGTTTGCATTAAAAAGTGAATATATGTTGATCAAAATTTTATCAAATGAAATAAAAAAAAACATAAATATATCTTAAAGTAAATATAATTTAATAAAATAAAGAAAATATATTATAATTATATCAAAATAAAATTTTAGATTAAGAAAAAAAACTATACTCAAACTTCTCCTTAAAAAGTACATTCGCAAATCCGAGGGGATGTTAAATATTTTTTGATGCCTCAAAATCACATTAGATTTAGGCTTCATTTAGGACAAATTTCTTATTATTTTGCTTTGAGACCTCAATAACAATTCCTATAGACCACTTTTTTTTGTAGCTTCAAAAAAAATTTGTACTAAAAAGTTGATTTCTATAACAACTTTAAAAAATTATTTTCTTGATTATAACTTTATAAAATAATAAGAAAGTTATCTCAAATGAAGCATTAGGCCTATTTATTGTATCTAAAATTTATTTTATAAAGTAAAAAAAAAAATCCATATTTGTAAGCACATAATACATGTTTATCACAATTTAGATATTTAATAAGATTTTTATAATATATTTTTCGACTTTGAAAATATATTAAAAACATTATCTCAGATATTTTATATTATTGAATAATGATGAATATAAAAAATATCACGTGGCTGTTTGGTTGGATTATATGTTTTTTGAAAATTTTGGTGTTTGGTTGGATGAAAAATTAATGCAAAGTAAGGTAAATATAATATAAATCATTTTAATTCATTTTTTTGGTAAACCAAATTTATTCAATTTTGAGCGAGAACAACT
Source organism: Dendrobium chrysotoxum (assembly GCA_019925795.1). NCBI lineage: Eukaryota > Viridiplantae > Streptophyta > Magnoliopsida > Asparagales > Orchidaceae > Dendrobium > Dendrobium chrysotoxum. The sequence continues at coordinate 4,879,528 of CM034302.1, read as the reverse complement.
TACACAACAAGCAGGCTCACTTGATCACTACCGACAGCCTCCAATCACCATTAGCCACCTCCAATCGCTTTAGGCCACCTCTGCCGGCCGTCGGCCACCATCGTCGCCAGCCACCATTGCCGCTGGCCACCATCGCCGCCTCCAGTCTTCGGCCCCACCCTCTGCCGGCCACCACCCCATGCCACCAATCACGACCGTTGCAATCCGTCGGTCGCTATCATCTTTAAATTTTACACTACATTCATTTTACTTAATTAAAAAAAATATTCACCTAAATTTATTTTACACTCATTTAAACAATTTTCAAAAATTCATTTTACACTGTATTCTTTTTTCATCCAACTAAACAGCTCTAAATTTATTTTAAATTTTGTATAATATTAAATATAAAATAAATTAAAAAAAAATCAAATTCATCTAAATGCTCTAATAGAGAAAGAGTTAAATTGATCCTCTAATTTTTTTTCTTTATAATCAAAATAGTAATCAAATATATAAAAATATCAATTTAATATATTAAATATGTAAATATGAACCATATTAATAACACTATAAGATCATTTAGATTAGTATTTAAAAAAAATTAAGACATTAAAATGATATTTTTAAATAAAGAAAATCGTTTTGAGGTCTCATTTTATTTTTTATCTCATTCTAATACTAATATAAATATTTTCTTAATTAAATATAAAATGAATGTTAAAAATATCTATTGCCTCGGTTTTCGAGCGGGAAATTCCAGTTCACTGCAGGATTCGAAACCCTCTATTAAAGTAGCTCTTTCTACCCGACCGCGCTTCTGCACTTGAAAGGACGCGATTGCGAATGGAGAGGATTTACGTAGCAGTTCGGGCTCGGCCCCTCTCGCCGGAGGAATCTAAGACAAGCCCTTGGAGGATTTCGGGCAACTCCGTCTACCTACACAACCAGCCGACCAAGTTCGACTTTGGTAGGTATCTCATCCTTCTCCCGACTTTTGATTCGTCCGATAGATTGGCGACGCCACAGCTCTCCTTTTTTCACAGACAGGGTTTTTGGGGAGGATTGCAAGACAGTGGACATCTTTGAGGCGCGGACGAAGGAGATTGTTGCCTCCGTCGTTCGTGGGTTCAATGGTGAGTTCTCTCAGTAGGAAATCTGGTTATGGTTTTACTGGCCTCTCGGGGTTTTCTTTGCGTCAATTTGATTATGTTGTGTTTTGAGTAGCAATGTTGGAGGAAAGCTTATTTATTGTTTTTGTGACGGGGAAAGGTAAATACTGCGAGGGCTTGGCTCCCCATTGATTCTCTTTCCTCTTGCAGCGCATAATCGGGCAGTCAATTAGTTTTTCTAGCTGACGATGGGAAAATTTAGGTTTCGTATGTACAGATAAGCATCTTGAAACACATTCATTTTGCTTTTGAAATTGCGTTGTGGGCATAGAAAGCCCAATGTTACAGATAACAACCAATCCACTAGTTTAACAAATAAAAAGATATGAGTATGTGAAAATAATTAAACGCTTTATTGCTCATAGTTTTTTTTACTCATATATATATATTTTTCCACCAAAAGTGCTCCAATAGGAACGAAAAACTGGCAAAAGGCTAAAAAAAAACCCCCAAAAATTGATTTGAAAGGGTTCTTATGGCTGAAAGCCTGAAATCATTCAGCTTTCCCTCACTCAGTTACTACATGCTGGAAAGCTCAGGAATACGGGCTGCTTCCTCAACCATAAGAAGAGGTCATAGTTACATCTCTTTTTCTCACACCTAGTTGTCCTCCAAAAGCCTCAAAATGAAAATGGTTGCATGCAGCTATGAAGTTGATTTTAAACATCAGTTAATTAACCTATAAACAAAAAAATAAATTAGAAGTCTTAGCGTAACCACTAGTGATAACAATATGCATGGTAGAATAAAATGGAAATAAACAATGAAGGTGTACATGAGCACTTCAATTCAATGCTGTGCTCGGTAATGTTAAGATCTTGATGTTTGCAAATGTCAGGCAATATATTTGTGGAGATGCTTTGAGCAATAGAAAAAGGGGTCATATATTATTTCACTTTGTCACTTTGTAAATTACACTTGGAGATTTATGCTTGGGATGTTTAGTTCCCATTCATTGATTTCATAGTCGAAACTAGGGTTCTTAGGTGGTAAATGTCTTCATTACAACATTTCATGGGTGTTAATAAATGATGTTGTGCTTCAAAGCATGATGAGGCTATGAGATCACAAGTGAATTATGCTTACTACTATAATATCTTGTTGGTAACAAGTTGCAAAAAACCTAGGCTTGCTTCCTCACAGGCCAATATGGATGTCGCAGGCAGAGGTTGCCACTTTGTACTAGTTGATTGGTTAACATGACAAAGGGTTTGTCGAATGATCAATATTGTTGTGGCAGAAGGAGATTAAGTGACTTGTACAATTATTCTCCATAGGCGCTAATGAGGTGCGAGCAATTGTCGATTGCTAGAACGCCTAAAAGCATTTCTCATACCATGCTTTGTGGGAGTTGTCATCGCAATGGTTGTCTGGTGTTGGAAAGGCTATCAAAAGGTGATCAAGGACAACCTCCAAAAGGCTGGAAGGCTTTGTCAAATGTCACTATGTAGTACATATTTCCTCTTGGAGTTGGCCCTTGTGGTTTCCATTTTTTAAGCTTTCACATGCTTACTCACCGAGTCTTTGGTTGCTAGCTCTCTTTGTTTCTTCGGTTTTATTGTTTAATAGTTAAAGGGTTTTAATTACTTAGATTTAACTTTTGGGCTCAAGATTGTTTGCAACTCCTTAGGCCCTTGTACTTTTTGGATTGATATGTTGGTTTATGTGGATGGTTCTTAATGCATCTTGGATAAGGGGGTGAATGAATGCCCTACATTAGTTCTCCTTTATTTTTATCCTTAAAATTAAAATAATAGGGGGTTTAAGCTATATGAAATGTCTATTATGCTTTTACCTTTCTTTGTTCTTTTTTTTTTTGCTTTCATATCCATTATGTTCGTGGATTCTAATGGACCTATTTGCATAAAGAAGTTCCTCAAGATGCAAAGAAAAGAAACAAATCAATTCTTATGACATCCCTTAGGTTTTAGGCCCTCCTACATTACTGCTCACTGTTGCCCTTATGGTAAATCTCATTCCCCATTTGCATATCATGCTTGGCTCTTTGACTTTGATTTTTTTATGCGATATCAGCTTTTGCCCCTACGTATAAATCCCCTTTTTTGGGCATATTGGAAGGCCATAAAAAGGACTATGTTGTGGTGCTTACTCATAAGCCTGATCCAAGATGGATGATGCTACTCCCATGACGTCGTTAAGGGGGAAAAGACCTAGATGTTTCTTGACTGACACCCACAAGGCGAAGCATCTTATGGACATTGACTTGGAAGAGACTTCTATGGACTACCCTATCAACGGTTAGTAGATTTTGCATGTTTGGGATAATATATAAGATGTGGTTAATTGTAGTCCTAATGAGAATTATAGGGTATTGCTTAAAATAAATTATTTAACTTAGTGATTGATCAAATTGACCAAGGTAGAGGGAGAGGGATTTATAGAGAGGGTGAGAGAGTCAGTGAATGAGATGTGAGGTAGTAGAGTGGCACATGAGTAAGGACCGGAGAAGGGGAAATGGGAGGTGGTTGTAATTTTTTTTATTTTTTTTGTATATAATAGGGTGGAGGGGACAATGATCCCCTATGAATGCGCTGATGTTGTCTTGGGATTCTAGGGACACTTTACCCTATTTATTTTTGAATTAGTGGGCGGTAAAGCGCCCCTTTATATTTTATTTATACACACACACACAAAATATGATGGGCTTTTGATGGTTGTTTCATTCTTGACACATTATGATGACCCATTTTGCCAAATGGGTGGCATGTCTTGGATTTTTTTTTTGTTGATTTCTCGGGAAGCTTTATCCATTGATCATTGTCATCACATTTGATATATTTGACTTATGGAACACATATAGAGGTCAATAGAGTCATGTCCTGATATTTTACTTCAGTGCTGTATGTAGCCACAATTATTTTCTTCTTTCATCTTCATAACACAAGATTTTCACTAACAAAAAAATTGATTTCCTATCTTCACATAATCTAACATTATTTGATTTTGCATTGACTTCAACCTTCAAATGATTTTTTCTTGGAGTTTTTTTACATATATGAAAATCCTTAAGATGCTCCCAATGCTTCTTTATTAGATTTTGCTAGTACTAAGCATATCAATAATAAATGATGTAATAAGTCTAATAATGGTCAGATAGATAATGTTGCCCAACAGATGTAAATATTTAGAAATGTTTCAATTTCAAGAGTTCTGGATTCTAAGAGGTTTGCAGAGGATATTTTGGGGAGTTCACAGGATTGCTTCCAAGAAAATGAATTTCGTTAATTAAGTCCTTAGCATTTTTTAAAGATATTCAAAACATCTCTTTTTAAATATAAAAACTCAATTCCAAGAAAGTGCTTTGGGTGCCTAAGTTAATAATAATAATAATAATAAAATAAATAAATAAAATAAAATAGTAAAAATAATATTTAGTAATAATATTAGTAGTAATGTTTGTAATAAATATTTTAATAATGATGATGATAGTGATAGTAGTACTAATAATATTGATAGTAATAGTAACGATAATGATAATGTTAATTTTATTATGAGGATAATAATAATAATAATAATAATAATAATAATAATAGTAGTAGTAATAGTAATAGTGATAGTGGTAGTGATGGTGATAATAATACTTGTAATAGTGATAGTAATAGTAGTAATAATAATAATAAATTATTGAAAACATGCACCGATGTTCTCTTTAGACATTTTAATTTGTAAATTCCATATTTCAAATGTTCTTTTGATACTCTTTGTCCTATATTACTAACATGTAGGCTTTTTGCTAATAGGTACAGTTTTTGCTTATGGGCAAACCAGTAGTGGCAAGACTTATACAATGAGAGGATCGGTGAAAGAACCAGGAATCATCCCGCTTTCTGTGCTTGAATTGTTTTGTAGTATTGAAAAGGTCTCTGTTTTTATTTATTTATTTCTCCTCAGTATATTTATAGATTTTTTCAGTAATTCCTTTGATTATTATGCTAATGCCTTTTTTGAAGTACTGCAACTTTTCCATTTTACTTTCATCTTTTAGTCTTATGATAGAATTATATCCATATCCTTATTTTTGGAATAATTATATACTTCTATGTTATTATCATGACATATGTTTCATGTACTAATACACAAGATAAGTTTTTCTTGGAGTAACTTTGAACTAACAATTGATTTAGGCTCTAATGGTGGATGATGATGAATGAATGATGCTTTGATATCAAGATGAAGTGAAACTCCATGTATTTAACTTGTAGTGATGTTTGTATGCAACTTGGATTAAAAGATAAGAGCACTCATAATTAGCCTGATGAATAATTTTTATTGACAATAATCTTATAGTTCTACAATTTCTATATAAAAAAAATCGCCTTGAGATAGAATTGGATTATCCTTAAGCCAAATCACATTAAATAAATAATGATGAGATAATCCTTATCATTTTTGCTTTTCATTCAAATAAACAATTTAGAAAAGTACAAAAAATTTAGAAAAAAAAAGAGTTGTCGAGAAAGGTTTGAAAATGGGTCCACATTAACTCTCTTGTAACCCAAGGTAGGCATCTCTATGTGATGAACAAGTCAACTTGATTGACTTCTATGATAATGGTGGAAGGACACAATTTCACTAGAAACAAAGTTGGAACATCCTATTTATTTAGCCTGATGAATAATTTTTATTGACAATAATCTTAAAGTTCTACAATTTCTATATAAAAAAAATTGCCTTGAGATAGAATTAGATTATCCTTAGCCAAATCACATTAAATAAATAATGATGAGATCATCCTTATCATTTTTGCTTTTCATTCAAATAAATAATGAAGAAAAGTACAAAAAATTTAGGAAAAAAAAAGAGTTGTCGAGAAAGGTTTGAAAATGGGTCCACATTAACTCTCTTGTAACCCTAGGTAGGCATCTCTATGTGATTAACAAGTCAACTTGATTGACTTCTATGATAATGGTGGAAGGACTCAATTTCACTAGAAACAAAGTTGGAACATCCTATTTATTTAAAGAAGAATGCTTATGTGTAACCCATTTCATCAAATTTTGTAGTGTGTGAGTTGCCAGGGGGGAGAGAGAGACTCAACTCTTTGTGAGGGACCAAATTAGTCCCCAACTCTTTTGAGGGACCAATTTAGTCCCTCAATTGCTTAAAATGAGATTTTTTGGTCCTAACATCTAATGTTGGAGTAAATAGTGTTAAATGTAAGGATATTTTGATCATTTTAATTAAATATAATTTTCAAGTAATTATAATTTTTTTTAAAAATTTATTAAATATTTCTTTAATAAAAAAATAGTTTTAATATAAAAAATTATAATAATATTTTATAAAATATGATATTTATTGATTTAGAGAAATCAAATACAAATAGATGTGATTTTCAACTTGGTCACACATATTTTATAAAATCTGACTAAAATTTTTGAAATTAAAATTATTATTATTATTAAATTTTTTATTAATGAAATGTTTAATAAAATTTTTTAGAAAAATTATAATTACTTGAAAATTACATTCAATAAATGTTTAATTAAAAATGATCAAAATATTCTTATATTTAATATCATTAATTATAACATTAAATCTTAGGACCAAAAAGGTCTAATTTTAAAGAGTTGAGCGACCTAATTGGTGCCTCAAAAGAAAATGGTCCCTCACAAAGAGTTGAGGGGCCAATTTTGTCTTTTTCTCTCTCTATAAATATATTAAAATAATTGGGGTGACATTCTGCTGCATTGATGTTTTTGTGTGTGTTTTTTTTTGTTTGTTTTTTTGGGTTGGGGGGGTGGGGGGGGGGGGGGGGGGGGGAAGCCGAGCCCATGTTAGCCTCTTTTTATTTACTAAAACATTTCAATCAAAATAGATTGCACTGGTAGCACCCCTTAGGCACCATTCAAGTGGGAATGCCTGAGCCCCATTTATTAAATAATAAAATTCATATAAATCATTACATGCTCTCTCTCCTTCTATTTTATGAGTCCTCAGTTTCTCTATAGTTTCCGACTTCATTTGAGCTTCACAACTCGAATCGTTCCCTCTTTTCTCTGCTGCCCCTCCATTTTGCAATCATGCTATGTTGTTGCACCAAGGTAAATGATGCATCCCAAACCTCCATGCATGCGCCTCTTGCGCATTTCTTTATGGAACGACGAAACTATAATATTGCATTTTATGATTTCTGTGTGTAAGAAACAGGCTCAATGTTCATAAACATCTTTTTTGGCATATTGGATGTAAAAATTGCCGTCCACGTGCATCAATCACTTGTAGATTTCGGTAATGATGGATCAGACATCTGTGGGCAGTTCAACTTCCTCAACCGATTATGTTCGTTCCTGACTTGTTACTTTGAGCTTTTATGTTGGGTCATGACACATTGAGCTTGTTGTTTCTATTGGCCCTGCGCATGAGGAATTATTGCTCATGATCAATCTGCTCATGAGAATTTATGTAAAATGGTATATAACTCAATATGAATGTTTAAAATGAATGAAAAAAGTCGGATTCATACAACCGACCTCAAATGCTTAGAAAAGGCTAATTTTGATTTAGTTATCTTTTGTTATGCAGGAAATGGATAGGGAATTCCTAGTTCGAATGTCTTACATGGAGATATATAATGAGGAGATCAATGATTTATTGGCCCCTGAACATCGGAAGTTGCAAATTCATGAATCCCTTGAGGTATATTTTGAGCTTTTAATATGATTTGTTACATCATGGGGAAAATTACTTATGTTTTGTGTCTTGCTCAATTTACCCGTATTCATCTATATGAAGAGAGGCATATATGTTGCTGGTTTGAAAGAGGAGATCGTTACTTCCCCTGAACAAGTTCTTGAACTAGTGGAATTTGGTGAATGTATGGCTTGGAACGCCCATTTTCCCTTTTAGTAGTGTTGTAGCAGCATGGAAACTTTAAGCCCTGAAAACTCTTAGTTAAACCATGCAGCTCATCGCCACATTGGGGAGACAAATATGAACCTTTACAGCAGCAGGTCTCATACAATTTTTCGCATGGTATGTTAATTCATGGGGTTATCTAGTTTATTTTGGTTAATTTTTTTTGCTTTCTGACTTTTATATTATTGCAGATTGTTGAAAGCAGGGAGAGAAGTGAAGAAGGTGATTCAATTAATTGTTTTGATGCTGTACGTGTTTCTACGCTGGTATGCAATAATAGAATTGGTCGTGTTAGTATCATACTTTTGCATGTTTTTCCTTAATTCTGATTTTTTTCTTGATATTGTTTTTAATTATCTTCCTTTATTGTTGTTAATGTTCCTATGTTAGAACTTGGTGGATTTGGCTGGTTCAGAACGTGTTGTTAAGACAGGTGCGGAAGGTTTACGGTTGAAAGAGGGCTCCCATATTAATAAAAGCTTATTGACCCTTGGCACTGTCATAAAAAAACTAAGTGATGGTGTTGAAAGCCAAGGGTAAGTTAATGTATTAAGTCTTATATTACTGCCATCAAGTGGGTGGCTTGCATATTTTTTCTCATGGAAGATTGTGATGCAGCGGTCATGTACCTTATCGTGACAGCAAGCTCACTCGAATTTTACAAGCTGCTCTTGGTGGAAATGCTAATACTGCTATTATATGCAACATTACTCTTTCACAGGTTTCTATTTTAACTTGATATAAATTTTTTTATAGATTAGACGGATATATTTTCATAGGTCAACTAGTAGGGATGTCTGAACTATATTTCAATACTCAAAATAAAATCTCACCTGCACCTGCATATTGTCTCTCATTTGGATTTTTCTCTAATGTGAAAGTTATAGTTCTGCAAGGATCATTGCAAGTGTCTGCTAGCGTATGATTGCATATTCACTTAAATAAATCATGTAGATGTTTTGGTTTTGGGAAGTTTTTTCCTGTTTTTGTGCCATAAATTTTTTATTCATTAGCAATTATAATTGTACTAAAGATTTTAGTGTAAATTTATCTCATTGAAGAAAAAAGAAACTCATTACATATTTTTATGCAACAAGGGCGTACCATGGATGTTGCCACACGGCTCGGGACTTCGGAGTAATTAAGCGGAAAGATGGTGTCTATTGTTCAGAGTGATGGTGAAATAAATGGAGATATTATTAATAGAATTCAAGTTGGATGGTTGACGTGGAGGAATGCATCGGGCTTGTTGTGTGATAGAAAAGCCCCTCTCAAACTTAAGGGAAAATTCTATAAGATGGTAGTGAGACCTGGAATGCTTTATGGTGCAGAATGTTGGCCATTAAAAGAGAAGCATAATATTAAGTTATGTGTTTCAGAGATGAGGATGCTCAGGTGGATGAGTGGCTTTAATCTTAGAAGCAGGATATGAAATGAGCATATATGTGAAAAGGTTGGAGCAGTTCCAGTGGTGGATAAGATTAGAGAGAGTCGCCTTAGATGGTTTGGTCACATAAAACGGTGGCCTTCCGATGACCTGGTTAGGAAAGTAGATGTATTAGATTTGGCTTACGTTAAGAAAGGTAGAGATAGACTTAAAAAGGCTTGGTCAGAAAATATTAGAAATGACCTTTCTTTATTAGATTTAGATGAGAATTTCACTTTTAATAGGACACAATGGAGAAAAAGGATTCATGTAGCCGACCTCACATAGTGGAATAAAGGCTTGTTGTTGTTGCTACAATGGATCTCTCATGAATGCAGGATATGAAGCTGTGCTGATACATGCAACCTGACAATTGTATTTGTTATGAATTGTTTGACTGAATTAGTCTAAGACCTTGTTTTAGAACTCGAAAAATAAAAGCCTCTTTATGAAGTAGCAATTTCGCCATGCATATCATCACAGGCTACCTCACGCCACTGGATAGGCCGTTTGTGCAGCTAGTAGAATAAAGGAATTTCTTGAGTGTTTAACTTTCAACATTGATTTGTTGTATGAAAATGCTATGCTGGAGCCTTTAGTAGAAAATAACCCCAATTTCCCATTTTTTTGTTTAATGAATATTCTCAATCGTTTTGCTTGAAAACGCCAGAAATCGGCTTTGGATGTAAGCATTTTATGAACTACTGGCTCTTATATTGCGTGCTAAACAATGATATTTTACAGTACCATGACTACTGTAGCCTCTTGCATCATCTATAGAAAGATTTGGTTCTCCTTTTTGGCACCATATTTAATCATTCTATCATCATACTTTGTTCTTTAGTTCGGTTTAATAAAAAGATTTAAGTGATGCTTTAGCAATTATCTACCAAAAATGTTTCATTATAAAATTTTATTTAAAGTGGGAAAACGTGGTTACAAATTATCCTCAAGTTTTAATATAACGTGATGATATAATGGTTGGATGATTGTCCATATAACACCTCAATAGAGCTTTGCCAGTGGCCACTGCTGCATTTGTTGGCCTATGGAAAACTTATCCTGTCTAGGTTTAATTGACTAAATAGTCAATGAATTCTTTTCCTACCACTCTGATTCGTTGTTGTAAATCTGTTTTTGTTGACCTTAATATATTTGCCACAAACTCATATTAGAGCCTTCCACTTCGCTAAAGATTATAGTTTTTTAGATTCATTGAAGCATAGATGTGCTCACAGGGTGGTCCAACGTCTTACAACTAGCGTTTTTAAGACTGCCTACTTATAGAAATCCATTTGGGCTTTTAAGTCCAGGATTATTTGCTTATGGGATAGCCTTGCCATTTTGGTTGCTCATTTTGCCCTTCCAACCTTTCACATTGATTCTTACGCCCGCATTGTAGGCTTGTCCTCTATTGTTTGTCGTTAATGCTTAATTTACATTAGTTTACTAGTAGGTGCTGCGCTTATTTCCATATTTTAAAGATTTGAAGTACTTTCCAAAATGGTGCAATTAGAAGCCATAACATTTTATGCCGGTTAATGAATATGTAGTTTTATTGCCTGCCTTTTCTTGCTTCGTTGGCTTTTGAGATAATTTGTTTCTCTTGACTTATTGACACGTCATTTTTGTTTTGTGCTCACGGCAGATTCATGCAGATGAGACAAAAAGTAGTCTCCTGTTTGCAAGTAGAGCTCTTCAAGTAAAGAATTGTGCCTGTGTGAATGAGGTCTTGCTCATTTTGAATCTTCCTATGCCAGCAAAATAATTTTGAGTTTTAGACTTTTAGTCGTTCTAAATAATTAATTTATTTATTTCCATTTTATTAGTTTTTGTTTATTATTAATAAGTAGCTTTTAGGATGCATATTATTTAAATTTTTAAACCTTTAATTATTATTATTTCGAATATTCAGATTTTGACAGATGCTGCACTCTTAAAGCGTCAAAAAAAAGAAATTGAAGAGCTTCGTGCAAAGTTTTTGGTATTTCTTTATTTGTTAGAAACAATGCCTCCTTTGAGATTTCCTTTGTTGAAGTTTAATTTTTTTTTGAATGTTACTTCAGAGTTCTCAATCTGAACATCTGGAGGAAGAAATTCTCAATCTGCGGAACACCTTATTACAGGTCAGAACTGGTCTTAGCTTGGCAACCTTTCTACTGATTAACTCAAAATTTTTGGCCGTTTCTCAATATATAGAGTGAGCTAGAGAAGGAGAGAATTGCTTTAGAGTTGGAGGAGGAAAAGAAAGCTAAAGCTCATCGTGATAGGAGATTGCTGGAGCAAGCAAAGAAGATTGAAAATCTTAGTTCACTGATTTTATGTTCTGAGAGGAACGATAGAACTACCCATTCCACGAAGGTTTGTACTTGAATATTTCTGAAGGGATTTATTGACTTGCTCGATTATCAATTTAATTTTAAGATCATGTTTGCACTATTATTTTTAAGAAATATTATAATTGACTACTACTCTCAAAGCTACTTGTAAGTTTTGTTAGTTCTGTGTGGAATCTAGTTGTGTTGATTAATCGGGTTGTATTGTTGCCTCGAATCTCAAGTCAATTTCTCGTGCTCGCTGGGGGGTCCTCCCCCTGCTTGGGTTTGGGTGCCTTGCTACCAAAATATTTTTTCTCCGTACAACGCCCCGACGTTGTGTACCCAAATGCCACGACGCTATGTTCCCAAGCGTCCCGGTGCTACATAGTTTGCTGGGAGAAACGATAGAGAGAAAAGCGCCGCAGCGCTATAGAGTCAGCTCCATAGCGCTGTGTGATGCTGCAGTGCTGCGGATTTTGAGCACCGCAGCATCATGATGACAGAGGCTTGGACACCGCAATGCTTCAAATTGGCGCCGCAGCATTGCGAGGCGGACCTGACATTTTTTCTTTCTCGTTTTTCCGAAGGGTGGCATCCCTTGGTGTTATTAACTAGTCTTTCTCTTTTATTTTAAGTGTGAGAGAACGGTGTAAGAGAGAAGAGAAGCAAGGAGAGAGCAAGAGAGAAGAGAGATTTGTACGTATTTCTCCCCATTTTCATAGTGTATTTCTTGATGTGGTGTGGCTCTGTGATTTTTTTCCCAATTTCAGATTTTTCCACGTTAAATCTTGGTGTCTATTTCTTTTCGCTGCAGTTTTATTATTCTTCTTTGTTTCTACTTCCATCCCCAACAAGTTTAGGTGCTATTTCTTGTCTTTTATTTTCAACCTTGAATGTTAAACTTAAGCTTTTTTAGGATGGCCTATATGTTTGCTTAGTATTACCCTTCAGGTTATTTTGTTCGACTTGATTGAAAGGTCTGCACATGTGTATTTTCCTACATTTCTTAATTTGTCCTGTGACTCCTTGATTTGAATGGAGATTTTCGATAAATCTTTTGTTAATTGCAGTAGGTAAAGGATAAGGAATATGTTGCATTTTTTGGTTAAACTTTTTGGAAAGCCATTTTGGTCTAGATTGGTTTTTATCTGTGTCGGAGTAGTGTACACACAAGGACATGTGCAAGAGAGAGAATGTAATTATTCCTGTGTTCATTTTGATTAATGCCTTCCCTGTCCATCTGTTTGGGGCCATCATGCCCATTTTTAATTATCTTTCTCTTAGGTACTGATGACCATCATCATCTTTGTTTGATTTTTGCTCATCTGGCGTTGATTTTTTTATAAGCTTTATTTGGTCAGTTATGGCCTCGAACATGTGCTGAGGCTACACTCGAGTCTAATGGATTTCTTTATGAAATCGCAATTTATTGGGGTGTTAATATTTTTTATAAGTATTTTTAACACTACTTGATTTCTTTATGAAATTGCAATTTGGTATCAGTTAAGGCCTCAAATATGTGCTAGGGTTACTCTCTCGGACAGCATAGCATTGGAAATCAAGTACTACTTGGTTTTCATATGAAATTGCAGTTGAGAGAGGTGCAACATTTTTTATGCTTCATTAGCGCTACATGATTTCTTTAGGAAATTGCAATGGAGGAATGGAGAATCCCATGATATATAACTCATTCTTAATATAATGTTAAAATAATTTAGCCAATCCTATTAAAATCCGAAAAGTTTGCAATGGCGTGTTGATCTCGATAACAACTTCAGGGTTGAGCCAACTAGTGGTTTAAATGAGCCGAACCGACTCGAATTTGACTTGTTAACGAGTTCGCGAGTCGTGCTTATGGAGCCACAAGCTTGATCAAACTCGAGCTCGAGTTTGAGTTTAACTAAGCTTGGGTCGTCGGTTCATGAGCCGGTTTAAATAAATTAAATATTTAAATAATATTTTAATGGTAAAATAAATATTTAAAATTCTTATTAAAATTTAATATGTTTAATAACAACATTTAATAATAATATTTAATAACTGTACAATAGCAACTTTTTTAAAAAAGTCATATCACCAGTGCTTTCTACGACTTATTCAGAAAAAATAGAAAGCTGATTTTAGCTTCTTCCCTGAGAGCAGGCTCGAGCTCCAACCTCCATGCTTGCGGTCCATCACTTCGCTGACGAAAAAAGATCCTGCCGCTTGACTGTATATCGAATTAAGCTCTTGAGCCTGAGCCAGAATGATCAAGCCGAGTTTGAGCTCGTTTGCTAGGCTTGACTCAAGCTCGAGCTCGAGTTCAAGCATTTTATTGGAGTGACGAGTTGAGCTCGAGTTTCTTGTGACTCGAGCTCGACTCAACTCAACTCATTTACACCCCTAGCTAATAAATTTCTCAACTTCAACCATCCAAATTTTATTCTAATAATATCTCCATCTATTTCACCATCACTTTGAACAATAGCACGAGATATCTAAAATGAAATTAAATCCCCCAAAGCTTAAAGGAAAAATCAATTCACCCTTAATAATCATTTGCGGGAGTGATAAATTTGAGAATAATTTTAGCTCACAAAGAGCGAATGTTTTGTCTAGAATATCATTAAATTTATGCTCAAACGATCTCTCGTTAGTAAGGACATGACACATGTCCTCTAATCAGTGGTTTTCTCTTCAAATGACATTATAAGTAAACATTTAGAACTGGGACCTTTTGATCGGGTGATTTTGCCGCGAAATGAACCACTAAATTATGGTCACGACCATAGCCTTTATGTTCTCTAATGGCTTAAAACCATTGAATAATGAATTATATGATATACTTGATAATGCATTAAGTTCTCTGTTAGTTAAAAGTGACTCAAATTTATCACATTGAGCAAAATTAACCCCAAGTTTACAAAGTACATGTGGACGAAGCAACCCATGGCTATTGACGAGGATCATTTGATAGGTTTGGTCAACTACCTCCTCTTATTAAGTAGACTAGATATTACGATAGCTCGAGACAACGGAACCATGAGATATTGGTCGGGCTTGTCATCATTCCCCTCACAATTTGCTTTTAACTTACGGCGATAAATTGCAAATCCTGAAGGTCCGAAATCTAAACCTTGAAACTGTTGCTATATAACTCTTGGTATCTACTGCTTATTTAATGATTAGCCTTGGGGGCTGTTTGGTTGGACGTAAAAAAGGTGTAAAGTATTTCAAATGCAGGAGTTTTAAAAATTTTAGTGTTTGGCTGCATGAAAAAGGAATGCAAAGTAAAGTAAATATAGTGTAAATCATTTTAGTTTATTTTGAGATAAACTACACTCGCCCAATTTTGAGCGAGGATCGTTTACACTGCAAGCAAGCTCGTTTAATCGCCGCCACCATCAGTCGGCCACCGCCCACCACAAAACACCACAACTGCCGGCCATTATCCACCATTGTCGTAAGGCGCCCCCACCAGCCACCATAGCCGTCGGGCGTCGCCGCCATCCGTCGGCCACCACCGTTATCTCCACCAATCAGCCACCACCGCCGCCACCTGCCGACCAATATCGCTGTCGGTCGCCACCATCCACCACCATAGTCGGCTCGCACCAGTCGCCACCACTGGCTCTCAACATCCACCACCATCGTCGGCCACCGCCAACATCCGCCGGCCACCATCGTCGTTGGCCGCGGCCTCCACTCGTCGGCCACCACCGCCGCTGCCGGCCTTCAACATTTTTGGACTTTACACTTCTTTTATTTTACTTCAAACTAAATATAAAAATATTCACCTGCATTTTCTTTATACTCATCCAAACAACTCCAATGTATTCCTTTTACAGTGTTTTTCTTTTACGCTGCATTCTTTTTACATTGCATTCATTTTTTAGCCAACCAAACAACCGCTTAATTGAAAGTGCTTTCTTGTCTTCGGGAGGGATAATTAACAATAGGGCCTTGTGCCTATAAGAAACTTGGTACTAGATCATAGAGTGCTCGCGATATGAGGGCGAATTTCTTGATAGTGTCTTATCTTAAATCTAATATACTGTCTAAATATTTACCCTGTGAAATCTTCCGCTAAAAGTCTCCTTGAAAAAGGCACAAAGAGGCTGTGGCTTGAATTTTTGGAGCCCACATGGGATTGCTATATTTTTGCGGAACTTTGTATGCAGTAGTTCTATGCATGACATTTTACTTATTCGTAAACAAAAATTCTACTCAGACTTTTATCTTAGGTTTATATCAAGTATGGATTAAGCTCTTTATGCTCTAGAAACCCCCTTGTATGAAGCTTTGATCTTCTATATTTTTTTAGTTGGAAGGGAGCCAATATTGTGCCAATCAACTCCTTGCTGGTTGTTGGATTGCACAACAAGGAGCTATTTTTCATGCTTTGTTTTCAACTTAATGAGTAGCATTTATGCTAGAACGGATCAAAATGGTTCAATTTAATTTCTCCCATATTTGACTTCTCCAATTGTTGTGAGGATTGGTATTTGAATTCAAAATTTAAAATTGAATGTTTCAATTTCAAAGTTTGAATTTCAAATTTAGAGCTAGAATTCTGGATAAGATTGCAAACTTGGTGGGTTTTTTCTGGAGGCATTTGTGGAAGATTTTGTGGAGGTAGTCGTTGGTGGTATTAGGTGGCAGGCCGTAGCCTGGTGCGTTGACTGGTGGTTTTTCGAAATGCAAAAAATATGATCACTAAAAAACATTCAATGAACGCTGCAAAACATTATAGAAAAAATGGAGCTGGTGAAGTTCTTATTTACATTTAAACCGGATTATCTTAATGTTGGGATAGAAAATCAAAAGTTCTTCCAATGTATGCTTGTAAGTGGTCGTCGAAGAAGATGTTTGAGTAGGAGCAGGTGGCATAAACTTGCTGTGGTGGATTGGATAGGAGAATTTCTGGAGAGAGAATTAGAGTTTCTGAGGTGGAAGGAGGAGACAGACCAGAGCTGGGAGAGGGGAATTGCCTAGGGATGCAAAAAAAATTCAGGCGAGTGGTGGCATCAGGTAATGAGGAATACTGCTAGGGCAGGGACAACGGGTGAGGACAAAATAATCCAATAATGCTTCATTCAATCATTCAGTGTATTATAATAAGCCTTATGCTCTAATGTTTATTTCATTCATTTTTTTTTTTTTGAAAAAGCCCCAGGTAAAAATTGCATGAATGATTCTTCATTCAGATACTGCCTAAAAAGTGTTATCTGGTAAAAAAGATGCATTAAAGCAATATAAATAATGTAATTGAATTGTTTTCTGATTACATCAACTTATAAAACCAAAAATGAATAGCACTTATGCCTTGGGCGAT
This sequence comes from Dendrobium chrysotoxum, assembly GCA_019925795.1. Taxonomy (NCBI): domain Eukaryota; kingdom Viridiplantae; phylum Streptophyta; class Magnoliopsida; order Asparagales; family Orchidaceae; genus Dendrobium; species Dendrobium chrysotoxum. The sequence goes on along the minus strand of CM034302.1, from coordinate 4,862,440 downwards.
GCTCTTTCATTCTGGTTGCATGTCACCATCACTATCTTGTCCTTGTACACTACTCTGATCCCTTAGCATCATCGATGCTTATCACATTTTTAGTTGTATATTTCCCATACATTCTTGATTTATTTCATAACTTTTTTCGTTTGATCATTTACCTCGAGTAATATAGTTAGTTCTCATTTTTGATTTACATGTACATGACTATTAGCATCTTATTCAGCAGCTTGGTATGCTTATTTTCTGCCCGTTTAGTTGCTTTGCATTTAAATGTGTGATATGATAAAAGGTTAACTATTGGTTATTAATATTTGTGATCTTGCAGAGAAAGAGGCGGCTAACTTGGTGTCCTGGACCATTTCCACAGAAATTGTCTGATGACGTAGTAATTCTTATTGGATTTGCTAATTATTTGATTTATTGTTTGATTTCTTCCATTTTCCTGAATTAAATTCCTGTTTTGATTCAATTACATGTCTTCTCTGTACTATGCTTTAATCTGTTAATGCCATGTTTATACATCCTGAACTCATGACTCTGAGGCATATTAGGCGTTTTATACCCGCCTGTTATCTGTGCTTGCATAGTGAAGAGAAAAAACATGGACTAGAAGCCAAATAGACAATTGTTCTCATGCAACTTGAGATGCCTAGATGCATATGCCACTACTCTGAGATGTTGGCTTAAGAATGTAGCTCACAGTCTGATTTGAAACATCACTATAGATTGAAAATCTATCGGTCCCTGGAGGTATCATGAGTATAGCTGCCAATACTAACTAATTATTGATCTTTAAAATTTTTTCTTACAGGAATCAAACCACATAAACTTAACAAGATCAACAGAAATTCTAGCTTTAACGACAATATGTTCGAGAAAATTTCTCTTTCAAAGTTAAAACTCACGATGAGGGAATTTCACATGGAGCTTTTTTTTTTAAGAATATTTAATGCAATTTTGGATTGACATTGTTTATCATGTCGTGATCCCATTATAATTATAATTGAATAGGTTGACACTGGATTTAGTGCCGGGATATCTGGTAAATTATCATATAAAAATATACTTGTTATTACGGGATTTTAGTCTTCAAACCAAGCGCACATGAAATAACTTGCTCCTAAACACGGATAGAGTCATCTCGTTAGCTCATCAAAATTTTAAAAACCAATGAGATCTTCATGATTGCAAACTTTAGGCAACCATCCTGAAAGCACAGGTTTCTCACGACTTAAAATCTAAAGACTGAAACAAACATGAAAGTTGTACTTCCCATGTCCAAATGCATTGTAGTCGCTGAAAACCCTCTAATGGCCGTAGTAAAAGGATACCCATTCCACAAATCTATAGACAAGAGTTGTAAAACTAAATTTTTTTCCAATTTATTGAGCTCAAATTACCCAAAATCAAAGAGATTTTGTCAGCGGATCTTAGTCAAGGCAGAAATGAAGAAATGAACTCCAGAAAGCAAGAAGTTGTTTGGGCATCATTGCCCATAGTTTGACAATTTAAATCGCCAGCTCAACTTCAACAAAGTATAAGCTTCATGCATTGGCTAAAGGAATGTGCACGTCTCCTTCAACAATTTTGGCAAAAAGCACAAAACACGAATCGATGGAATTTATCTCCTTTATTAAGCAGGACAAAGGAAACAACATATGATTGCAGGCTTTGAAAATTCGTGCTTGGCTCTTCTAAGAGAGTTTGTATTCTATGTTAAATTTTTAAAAGATAGATTATATTGTAGATAAGATACTATCTAGAGATCTTGCTCTGATTTTGTTAGAAATTTAAGATGTAGTTTTATATTCCCATTAGACACAAGCTCATATGATTAATTATTCCTCTTTGTGATAGGAGATAACTTTTGATTAATGATAGTTAGTAGATGCTAAATACTTGGTATATATTGTAGCGATTCAGTTCTAGAATTGGAAAATTTGTTGCCTTAATCTGAAAGCTGATGGTGGCGCTGACGATAACGAATCCGATCAAGATTCCATGATTATGTTGTCCCGGGTTTTCATGGACTCTGGTCTACTTAACCAGCTGTGGTAGTCAACCTAAATTGACAGAAAGATTATTGTGGTCAGCCATTGGTCGCATCGTACAATAGGATCTTATGAACTTGGATGGATATTTTCTTATGGGATAAGGCTTTAACTAATACAGGGTTTTGTACTCAATCAAATGCGTCATGTGATTTATAACTTATGGGGCCGAGCCATTGGAAACATACGGGTTTTGGCCTTGGTTGTAATTTAATGGGGTTATTTTGCGGCAAAGTAACTTGGTGAAAGTCATGGTCATGATTGTTGTTTAGTGATGCCATTTGATGACAAAGCTACTCAATTGGAGGACATATGTTGTATACCTATTGCCACAAAATTCTAACCTCTCTGATTTATTCTGTTAAGTTGCATGAATTCATAAGCATGTTATCTATTCTGGATAAGCTTTGTATGTGTTTTGATTGTTTCGGTGTGCATGTGATTTGTTCTGGAGCGGCCAAGGGGTTTTGTGTCCAAGAATCTGAATGTGGAATTTTTCTTGGGGAGCATTATGGCGCTAAGCTCTGAGGTTTTGGTCATTTTTTTATGAATAGTGTTGGCATATTGGCACCGTTATCTAGAGTGCCACGGTGCTAGATCAATATAACAACAACAACATCAAGGCTTTATCCTACTATGTAGGGTCGGCTACATGAGTCCTTTTTCGCCATTGTGTTCTGTTAAGAGTCAAATTCTCATTTAAATCTAATAAAAAAAAAGGTCATTTCTAATAATTTCTAATCAAGTCTTTTTAGATCTAACTCTACCTCTCTTAACATAGGCCAAATCTAATACATATACTCTCCTAGCTGGGTGATTAGAAGGCCGATGTTTTATGTGACCAAATCATCTAGGGCGACTCTCTCTAATCTTATCTGCCACTCGAGGTACTCCAACCTTTTCACGTATATGCTTGTTTCGTATCCTATCTTTAAGAGCAAAGCCACTCATCCACCTGAGCATCCTCATCTCTGCTGCACTTAATATTATGCTTCTCTTTTAATGGCCAACATTCTGCACCATAAAGCATTGCAGGTCTTACTATCATCTTATAGAATTTTCTCTTAAGTTTGAAGGCGACTTTTCTATCACACAACAAGCCCGATGCATTCCTCCACTTTAGCCATCCAACTTGAAATTTACTACCCCATCTATTTCACCATCACTCTGAACAATAGACTCAAGATATCTAAAACGTGTACTCTTATTAATTACTTAATTGCCCAAAGTCACAAATCCCCCACTAGATCTATTACTACTAAAATTACACTCCATATATTCGGTTTTAGATCTACTCAAAAGAAAACCTTTAGACTCTAAGGTTGACCTCCATAATTCAAGTTTACCTTCAACTCCCTCTCTAGTCTTATTAACAAGAAAAATATCATCAACAAAAAGCATTCACTAGGGTACAACCTCTTGCAAATGTTTACTGGAACATCCATGACTAAAGCAAAAAGATAATGAGCTTAGGGCTGATCCTTGATGTAATCCAATTGAAATAGGAAAATATTTTGTCAAGCCACCTTGTGTTTGAACACAAGTAACAGCTCAAGCATACATATCCTTAATGACACTTGAATGTAAGCATTATTAACCCCTTTATTTTCTATAATTCTTCATAACACTTCTCTTCGAACTTTGTCACATGCTTTCTTTAAATTAATAAATATCATACGTAGATCCTCCTTATTCTCTCTATACTTCTCCATCAAACTTCTCAATAAATGTATAGCTTCCATAGTAGACCTACCCGACATGAATCGAAATTCATTTTGAGAAACATTAGTATCATATCACAACCTATGTTCCATAACTATCTCCCATAGTTTTAAAGTATGACATATTAACTTAATTCTTTTATAATTCACACAATCTTATGCATCAACTTTATTCTTAAAAATAGGAATCAGCACACTCATTTTCACTCATCTGACATATTTTTTGTCTTCAAAATAATATTAAAGAGTTTAGTAAGCCAAGAAATTCCTTCATCTCCTAAGCATTTCCACACCTCTATAGGAATATCATTAGGTCCAACAGCATTTCCACACTTCTTTTGATTTAAATCCTCTCTAACTTCGATTTTACTAATACACCGTTAAAAATAAATATTTTTATTTTCATTTAGGGTGCTAAGGTCACTAAGTCAATCGTATTCTCATAATCTTCATTGAAAAGTTTAGCAAAATATCTTATCCACCTTTATTGAATATCCTCTTCTAATAAAAACACTTTTTAATCTTCATCCTTAATACACTTCACTTGAACAAAATCCCTACTACTACTATATCTTTGTTTGGCTAATTTGTACATATATTTTTCGCCCTCCTTCGTAAAAGCATCCATTAATAAAGCAAAAAGATATGAGCTGAAAGTTGATCCTTGATGTAATGCAACTGAAATAGGAAAATATTTGGTCCAACTTCCATATTTTTGAATACAAGTAACAGCTCCTGCATACATATCCTTAATGACTTGAATATAAGCATTATTAACTTTTTTCTTTTCTAGAACTCTCCAGAGCACTTCTCTTGAAACTTTATCATATGCTTTCTCTAAATCACTAAATATCATATGTAGATCTGTGTATTATCTCTATACTTCTCCATCCAATAGGTGAAAATTCTAATCCGATAAGGAGGGGAAAACCAATAGGTGGAGAATTTGGAGGGAGAGGATGGAATGCCTCCTCTAGAGCCTATTTCTAGGGAGGAGATGAGTAATGGGTATATGAGAGAAGGGGTGTTGATTTTGCAGGAAGAGAGGCTGATTTCGAGTGAAGGGGTGCTGATTTTGAAAAAAAGAAGGGGGATTTTGAAGAAGGGTTTGGGTATGAGAGTAGAAGGGAGGATCAGGACACTTGGGGGTGACCACCCCCTCAGGGAATGGGAGGTTATGGAGGATTCATGGGAAACGAAGGAGATCTGAGGTTAAGGAAGCTAAAGATGCTTTATCTTCGAGGGAGAGGGTGCACATTGGTGGATTTATAAGGTGAAGAGGTATTTTGCTGTCAATGTGTTGACGGAGGAAGGGAGGCTGACAGAAGTTGGCCTATGTTTGGAGGGGAGGGCCTTGGCTTGATACTAGTGGAAAAACATGAGATGACCCATACTGAGTTGGAGGGAGTTTAAGGCCTGCTTGTTGGAATGTTTTCGAACCAGCAGGGGAGGAGACTTCTATGAACAGTCTTTTGCCCTGATGCCGGAAGACTTAGTAGTAGAGTATTGTGAGAGGTTTGAATACCTTGTTAGCCGACTTGACCGTCTTTCTTAGACTGTGTTAGAGAGGAACTTCATGGACGGGCTTAAATCAGAAATCCCGACGATGGTTAGAGTGATAAGACCTTGTGACTTAGGAGAGGCTATGGAGCTAGTACAGTTAGTGGAGGACCAGATGTATCTAGGGATGCAAATGAGTCGAGTCAAGCCGAGCTCGAGTCAGGGGGTGTTCGAGTCGAGCTCAACTGTCAAATATTGAGCTCGAGCTTGAACTCGAATTGAGCTAAAAAATCAAGCTCGAGCTCAACTTGTTCCACCGTAAATGAGTTCGAGCCGCTCGTCGAGCCTCCAGCATGGTCCGGTTCGCCTTCCGAGCCTCGTCAAGCACAAACTCAAGCTCATTTAATAAACGAGCTCGAGTTTGAGCTCAAGCTTGCGGCTCGATAAGCTTGGCTAGCGAGCTCGTTAACGAGTCGAGCTCTAGTCGGCTCTAGAGCCGGCTCGACTCACTTACACCTCTAGAAGCACTTGGAGAGGGGGGCCAGAGGCAGTAACTCAGGAGGTTCATACAGGATGACCATCATTTCTTTAGCACCAAATGGGCTAACACCAGGTAGCCTTCGAGAGACCCCAAAGGAGAAGCCTGTAGGAGGGGGAATTGGGGGAAATTTTAAGAAGCTCACTGAGAAGAAGCTACTGGAGAAGAGGGCTAAAGGGATTGTGCTTCAGATGTGATGAGAGGTATACACCGGGGCATAGGTGTAAGGACAAAACTCTTCAGGTTCTCATCATCTGCGATGATGAGGAAGCTAAGGAGGGAGGTGGGAGTTAGGCATCGGTGGAGGAGGAAGAGCTGCATTTGGATATGATGGAGGTCTCCTTGAACTAAGTGGTGGGATTCACTCCAAATCACACCATGAAAGTGAAAGAAGAAATAGCAGACAGGGAGGTGGTGGTGTTAATAGATTCTGGGGTGACCCACAATTTCATCTCCACTAAGGTCATAGACCAATTAGGGGTGAAATTGGCGGACATTGGTGTTATGGAGTGATAATGGACACTGAGAAGGTGGACATTGCTTCAGATGTTCCTGTTTCAGTACAACCACTTATGAAGCAGTTCAGTGAGGTCTTTCAATCACCCCAAGGCTTACAACCATTGAGGTAGCAAGGGCATCCTATCACCTTGCGGGAGGGGGCGTCACCGATTAGTGTCAGGCCATACCACTATTGTTGCATTCAGAAAGATGAGATTGAAAAGTTGATTTGAGAGATGGGGCAGGGATCATTAGGCCAAGTATGAATCCTTTTTCTAGTCTAGTCTTACTGGTCAAGAAGAAGGATGAGAGCTGGAGATTCTGTGTGGACTACTGGGCCTTGAATAAGGAGATTATGCCATACAAGTTCCCCATTCCGGTGATAGACGAGTTGCTAGATGAGCTGTTTGGAGCAGTGGTATTCACGAAAATGGATATGAAGTCTGAGTACCACCAGATCAGGATGAGAGAAGAGGATGTCCAAAAAATTGTATTCAGGAAATATGAGGGACATTATGAGTTCTTGGTGATGTCGTTTGGCCTCACCAATGCTCCTGCTACTTTTCAGTCTCTCAGGAATAGGGTGTTTCGACCATACCTATAGCAGTTCATACTGATTTTCTTTGATGACATCCTGGTGTATAGCCGGTCAATCGAGGAGCATTTGGAGCACTTGAGAGTGTTCTTAGTAGTATTACAGGAGTACCAATTGAGGGCCAACTTGAAGAAGTGTTGCTTTGCACATGCCAGTGTGGAGTACTTGGGGAATGTGGTATCTCAGGAGAGGGTGGCTGCTGATCAGACGAAGATTGAGGTAATGCTGAGATGGCTCTACCTAGGAATATGAGAGAGCTGAGGGGTTTCCTTCTATTGACTGGATACTACAAGAGATTTTCGAGCCTCAAAATAAAAAGTTGCATAAAGTGCAAATAAATGTTAAAAGTGATTTTTATATAATACTCAAATAATATATTAAAAGATGACATATTATCTTTTTATTGAACTATAAAGTAACACATTGGCATACATATAAAACAAAAAATTGCACAAGACATTGCATGAATAATTGAAATACAAATATTACATGAGCAGAAAAATATTAAATATAAAAACTGCATAAAAGTATCATATAACATTAAGTTTAACTCCAAATTCTTTCTTTCTCAGTTCCCTACTCATCTACATTTAATTTCTAAAAAAGGCTGATGTAGTTGGCAATAACTAGAAAATTATATATACTGTTATCACTGAGGAGATCTTTATTTGATTCATTATTATAGCGAATTGGTCTCTCACCTGTCTCATCCTGTGGAGTTCAATGCCTCCTAATATGCTTCTTCATTTATTCTAGGCATCTTCCTTTTTCATAAATATTTTTCATCAACGTAAATATGAGATTAATACTAATAAAATTTTAGAGGAGGAGGTGGTGGTGTACAACTTTCAGGTGATCCTTAACAACGGCTATGATGGTGGTTGCTATGATAAAGGAGATAGGCTGGAGGTTGAGGTAGTCGAGAGGACATTGCTGCAACTTGGGGGTGTATGAAGGTGTGATTTATTCGGGGCTTTACTTAGGATTTATGTAAGTTTTAATAAAAAAAATATATAAATAGGGTGAGGCATAAGCCTCACGCCAGCAAGGTGAGGCGCGCCTTAAGGCTGACATCAAGCAAGTTGAGGTGCAAGCCTCATAAAATAAACTCGAGGCGTAAGCCTAGAGGCATTTTTCATTGGTTGAGGCGCAAGCCTCATAAAAAAAACTTGAGGCATAAGCCTCGAGGCATTTTTCACTAAAATTGCACTGAGGTTGACCTCATATTGCGCAATTTTAATTAATCGACGGATCAGAGGAGTTTGAAGTACCTGTTGGAGCAAAGGATGATGACCGATGAGCATTAGAGGTGGCTGTCAAAGCTGTTGGGCTATGACTTTGAGATCCAATATAGGCCAGGGTTAGATAACAAGGCGGCTGATGCCTTGTCTAGATGCAGGGCAGAGTTCCAGGTGTTGGCCATGTTAGTACCACTGATGCTGGATTTGAAGGCTATTAAAGAGGAGAGTGTGTAGGATGAGGAGCTGGGAAGGATTAGGGCAGATCTACTGAGGAATGGGAATAGCTATCCTGGCTATGCCCTAGAGGGGGAGAGACTGCTGTACCGAGGTTTGTGTTGCCTCGGATCTCGGTCCACATTCCACATCTATTGCAGGAGTTTCATGGGAGCGCTATTGGGGGTCATTTTGGTGTACATAAGATATATAGAAGATTGGCAACAGAGTTGTATTAGAAGGGGATGCACAAAGATGTGGAAGAGATGGTGGCTAGATGTGAGATATGCCAACGTAACAAATATATAGCCATGCTCTAGGCGGGTTACTTCAACCCCGAGCTCTACCAGACAGGGTGTGGGAGGAGGTCACCATGGACTTTATAGATGGGTTATCCCGATTTGAGGGGTTTATAGTGATTCTGATGGTAGTTGACAGATTGAGCAAGTATACTCCCTTCATTTTCCTATAACATCCCTACACGACAGTGACAGTGGCAACGACATTCATCAGAGAGATGGTCAGACTGCATGGGATACAGAGTCTATAGTTTTCGACCGAGATAAGGTGTTCCTCTATCACTTTTGAAGGTTGTTGTTCAGGCTGCAGGGGACAGTAATAAAGAGGTGCATCGCTTACCACCGTCAGATAGATGGGCAGGCAGAGGTGGTTAACAAAAGCTTGGAGACTTACTCGTGATGTTTCGCTTTAGAGACACCTCGGTTGTGGGCCTAGTGGCTATCATGGACAGAGTACTAGTACAACACTTCATATCATTCGGCTTGCTAAATGACTCCTTTTAAAGTGTTGTACGGAAGGGATCCACCCACCTGGTGCATTTTGGGCAGAGTAGCACACTAGTTTCTTCAGTGGAACAATACTTGGAGGAGAGAGATAGAGTATTGGAGGAATTAAAAGGCACTTGCTGAGGGCTCAACGAATTATGAAGAAACAGGCAGATGGGCATAGGAAGGACATCCAGTTTGAGTTGGGGGATATGGTATATTTGAAGCTTCGTCCTTACAGACAAAGGATGGTCTCTAACAGGAGAAATGAGAAGTTGACATTGAGATACTTTATCCCTTACGAGATAGTGGGAATGATCGAAGTTGTGGCTTATCAATTGAGGTTACCCTGACCGCTATTATACTCCCAGTGTTCTGCGTTTCACACTTGAGGAGAGCTATTGGGGATCATGCAGCTAGTTCAGAGCTACCCGTCACACTAACTAAGGACTTGGAAGTTGTATTGGAATCTCTGGAGCTGAAAGGGGTATGACAAGGAGAATGTGGGCTCAAGGAAGTGTTGATAAAGTGGAAGACCTTACTTGACTATGACGCCACATGGTAGTCGTACGAGAGAGTGAAGCATCAGTTTTCATCTTTCCTCCTTGAGGACAAGCTGAGTCTTTGGGAGGGAGGTATTGTTAGGCTGGTCACTAGACCGGTCCAGCCGGTTCGTGATGGACCGACTTTGTTTTATCGGAGGCGGAACTCCTGCTCCCCTTGAACAGGTCTAGCCTCCTCTGCGTGGGGTCCAACAAGCAGCAATTAAGAGGGATTTAATGTGGTTTAGGAGGGAAAATTCAAAGGAGAGGCTATTTAGGGATTTCCTTTATTTTTGTATGCTTTAAGTAGGATATTTTCCCTATGGTTAGGGCATCCATGGTTTTGCTGAATTGAGTTTGTATTTAGATTTGTTTGGCTTCTAGCCAACGGCTAGGGATTGGGAGAGCCAAATCTTCCTCTCGAAGATTTGTTTACAAATCCATTGTATCTTGTTTGTTTCCTTCCATCTACTATCAATTAAAGAGTTTCTCTCTTGTTATTTTACAAATCGCTTCTCAATTACTGTTTACAAATTGCTGAAATTCAATTTCAGTCAAGATTTTCTTCTATTTCTACAAGTGTTTCCTATCACAACCCGAGCACCTTTCCTACTTCTTGATTTATTTTATCTGAAACCCTCAAAGAAGCCAATCTCCTTCACCTCTCTCATTTCTCTTTAAATGAAAGAATTGAAGGAGGAAGAAGCCTTGCCCGATTTCTGAAAACCTGAAATGGTGAAGCCCTCTCTACCGATCTCAGCCTATATACATGAGGATACCCTGATTAACAGGTCTTATTTCAAAAGAATGGGAAACAAAATCTCTTGCAAAATATGAAACTTAATTGCCTAATAAAGTCAGCATTCCTAATATAGCGCACTGAATCTCTATTTTCGTGCAATTAGCCTATATATTGCACTTAGACATGATTTTAAACTTATTTGTTCATGATGGTTTCCTTTGATATTGTCTCTGATGTTTTGTGACAGATTTGTCTTGCCCATAAAGTTTCCTTATTTGAAAAGCTACAATATTTATGCATCTAACTTGATAATTCCTTTCTGCAAGTCAAATCTGGAAGCTGACATTTTGGAAGCCATTGAAGAGGAACCGGAGCTAAGCTTGTTGCATCCTTCTAGTGAGCTGGTCCAAGAAAATGAAGACCTTGTGGATAGCATTCCTTTTAGTAGCAGCTTATCTGAGATTTCCGATTATACAGATAGGATGGAGTGCTTTTCTCTTCCGAATGCACAAGCTTTGTTAAATGTGACTAGCAGGAGAAAAAAACATCAAAATAGAGCCTGCATATCTTTGGTGTGACTTGTAGTAGTATTATTATTTTTTTAGTATCCTTGAGTTTTTACTCTTCATATTCATAGAATGATGGCATATAATGTTTTTTTTTTTTTATAATTTTCTTAAAATTTTGTAGGGAGGCGATCAATCAGTAGAACATCTATCAGAATTTTCTGAACTTTGCTTTGAGGATGATGCCAAGGTGCTTACTTTCTCTTCTCTTCTGATGTATTCTTTTAACAGATTATGTGATATTTATTACTTCTCTTCAGATGAAATTTGGTGATGTGAAGATTGGGGAGTTGAAAATTAGCTGCTCAGAAGTGCAATCCACTCCTATTAAAAGCTATTCTTCCTCTCTGTATCATTTGCCTGATGGTGCATCCCTTGGCCATAACAACTTGACTTTACGAGAACCAGAAGCTATTATTGTTATTAAACATCTTCATGAACAGGTCCTTTCCTATTTAATGAACCTTTGAACTGGAACATAGAAGTTATTATTATGATTAATCAACTTTCCGTATTCATAGATTAAATCTCTTGAAGTTGAGGAGACTTCAGTACAGAGGAATTTAGATAATGTTGTTGCCTTAGCAACTGAACAGAATGCTTCCTTTAGAGAGAAATATGATGAGGTATGCTTCTTTTTCTCACATTTTAATTTTGTTAAGATCAACACATTGTTTCATGAAACTGTAATGTGGAACACTGCGTCAAGAACTTTATGATTTTTTTATCATTACATATCTATTTGGTTTTTTTTTTGGATTTTTCCACAAATTGTTAGAGCTGCGTGAACATTTGGATGTAGTGTAGTTCTCTTCTTACTTTTGTTAATACTTGGTCTCTTAGCAGATAATTATTGTATATATTTTCACTGCTTTTTCAAATATATAATGAACTGAAAACATTTTGTTTGCTAAATTTATTGGTCTTCAGTATTGTTTTTATCATCATCAATTGCTTTTGTCCAACTATTTGAAGTTGGGATTACTAATCCTTTCTGTCTATTTTTTCTAGTTGAGCGTTGCTTGAGATTTTAAAATTTATTTTGTGCAAATCCCTTTGCACAACTTCTATGTTACTTTTGGGAGCACTTTCGTTCTACCTATATTCTTCTTAATCTTCCTTGCTAATTTTATTTTCTTATTAGTATGATCGTCCAGGCTTTAAGTCTTGGATGAGAAACGTGAAAGGTTGCGTTTGGTAGTCGATAGCTAGCATAAAATTTGTCAAATAATCATGACAAGGTTGGATGATGGGGACATCAGAGCATGGAAGGTCTATCAGAAACGTGGCCGTCGACCTACGGCCACGATTGATTCGATATATTTCTGAGTTGTATTATGTATTTTCTTTATTGATGTCATGTTTTATTTACTTTTAGTATTTCCCATTTTACCCTTACTTAAGGGAGATCGTTTGTAAGCCCTAAGGGGCGTTGTCGTCTTGTATTTTTTGAGTCTTTGTACGTGGCTTTATATATAGCTTCATTATTGTCTTTTGATGTTAATGAATGAATTCTACAAAAATTTCCTGCATTTGTTTGAGAGTTGAGAGCTAAAGAGCTTGAAGAAAGAGATCCCTTGGAGGGGGAATTGGATCACCCACCAATCTTGGGACGAGTCCGGATTCGTGGTTAGTTTCGTGGTATTATCTTCCTTTCTCCTCCCTTCTCTCTTACTCGACCACCTCCCCTCTCCCCACCAAACCGAGCCCCACAATCCCCTCCTCCACCTCACGGCCCCTCCTCCCACTCCCCCACCTGCCGGCCATCCAAACCGACCCCCACCCCCAAGCAAGCCGCCGGCCACATCCCTCCTCCCTCCCCCTTGAATTAGTTTCCTAAATTAGTTTGGGGTTGTTTTGGAAAGGATTTAAAATTCAAATTCAAATTGAATTAGAATTAAAAACTTTCCTAATTGACTCAATCTATTTTAGGAAAGTTTCCTAATTGAGTCCTATTTGAAATTTTCAAATAAAGGGGATTTAATTAAAACTTTCCTAATTCCTAAATCCAAATTTAGAAACCCAAATCAATCCCCAAATCCCCTCCCTTTTCCTCTCATAGCCGCCGGCCCCCCTTCCCTATTCCGCCCCTTCTCTCTCTCCAATTCCCCTCTCTCTCTCCCCAATCCCCTCTCTCACATTAAATCCTTCCCTTTAGAAATTAAACCTAGTTTCCTTATCTACCTCTCTCCAATTTCAAAATATGAAAACAATTTCAGATTTTAGACTCCAAACCCTAACCCTAACCCTAACCCTACCCCTCCAAAATCTGAACCCACTTTCCCCCATTACCTTCCCCTTGGCCGCCCCCTTCCCTAGACCTTTTCCCACTTGATTCTCCAAGGAAACCTTCAAACCCTTGAGGGAAAACTTCAAGGGCAGCAAGATATCACCGACTCCAACCTCTCTTCTCCTCACCAACATGAATGGAAGTCCCCGAATGGGACTACGGGTTAATTCTTGACGAACACGACAACATCGACATCCTCCGTTCGCCGTTCTTCGATGTTGGGTTCGACTTCGACAACACCGTCGAAGAATACTTCGAGAGGATCCATATCACGTTGGTGGATACGATCGACGATCAGAGGAAGAAAGGACGGTGGACCATCCTCGGCCGGTTCACGACTATTTTCCCTCCGGATACTTCCCCACTCAGAGGATATTTAACTCAAATTCTATGGTTCCTCACCCATACCATAGGCCGTCAAGTGACTACTTTCCGACGACAAATCCTTTCCGGCTAAGGTGAACTTTCTTTTCTCGTCAAGTCACTTCGTCATTCTACTAACCTTGTAGGTGGTGATGAAGTTGCAAAAGATCTACGCCGCTTGATTTGCTAAAACAAAAGCTTAGTAAACGTAGGGTTACTTTGAGAGCTCCTAATGTGCGTACTTGTCTTAATGTTAATTAAGGGATTATGAATGAACATCTATTCTGTTAACTTTAATTTGATTTTTCAATCTATTTGTTTGTTCAAGCACTTTTACTGTGATTTGGCCTAAACGCAAGCACCCCTCCTTTATTTTATTTTATCGTTCTAATCGCTAGTAGTTTAATTAAGTACTTGCTCTTAAAATAATACGTGCAAATCCTATATTTTAATCAAAGCATACTAGTCCTGCATCATTGGAGTAGCTCCAGTGGAAGATAAGATTAGAGAGAGTCGCCTTAGATGATTTGGTCACATAAAACGGCAGCCTTCCGATTAGATTTGGCTTATGCTAAGAAAGGTAGAGGTAGACCTAAAAAGACTTGGTTAGAAAATATTAGAAAGGAACTTTCTTTTTTAGATTTAAATGAGAATTTGACTCTTAACAGGACACAACGGAGAAAAAGGATTCATGTAGCTGACCCCACGTAGTGGGATAAAGGCTTGATGTTGTTGTTGTATTAGTACGATCATCCACTCGACTCATACAATATTTATCTTCTAATCATTTGTCAATCTTACATTATTACTTTTTTCACTCATCTATCTTAATGGTTTTTATTTTCACCATATTAAACTTGACTTTAATAACTTCTTTATTGCTTAATTCTTGATTCATATAACATCGTAAGGTTATTTGCCATTTATTTTCTTTAATTAATCAGCACTAATCTTGCATTTTGACTAGTATTTGAGATTATACAATTAGGTTTTGAGGCATTTTTTTTGCTGTGAGACAAGGCATAAGTTTCAAGGTATTTTGAGGTGTAAACATCAAAATTAAATCATTAAATTAATGAAAAAATACTATCATCAAAGTAAGATGTTAAAATAAGATCATAAAAAGTCAAAATAAAGCCATTAAAAATAATATAATGCTGCAACTGATGCTAAATAAATGTCTCTCCAACTCCTAGTTCAACTCAAACAAGTATTCTAAGGTCATAGTTTATGAATTTAAAATTCCCTTTACTCTCATCACCCAGAGGATCTTCATTAAAATCATTATTATAGTTAATTGCTTTCTCTCATTCATGATTTTAAAAATAAGGAATTGGGTTTTCAACAAAATAAGAGAGGCTGTGGAGAATAAGCGGTAGCGGCATAGTAGTGATGGCGATATAGTATGATTGGGTGTGAGCGTGAAGGTTTTGTGGCGCATGGCTTTGAGTTTGAGGTCATATAGGTTCTTCTCAAATTTGAATTGATTTAGGTACAATAAATATGCTTAATTATATATAAAGTTTATAAATTAAAATTATATATAAAGTTTATAAATTAAAATTGTAAAATTTTGTAAACCCTAATTTTGTAGTCCATCTTATCTTTAAAATAGCGTTAAAATTACGTTGAGGCATTCCTTGAGGCACGTCTCACCCCAACTGAGGCCTAAGCCTCATTTAGCAAGCATGAGGCGTGCACCTCATTATCATTTTTTAAACTCATTTCCATTTTTCAATCTAGCTTTTCAATTCAACATTTATAACACCAAAATCGAAGCATCAACATATATTTGACATTTATAACAACATCAATTAAAAAAAATTCCCCAGCATCACTAATGTTGGGTCCTTGGGCTTCCATTGATCCATTCATCTTTACTAGGGGTATAATAATTTGACAAGGATCCTAAAGTTGAACCGTCTTAGTTCTCTCTTATTAACTGAAGGATTAAAATGATCTCAACTAAAGGTTATTTTATTAGAGGCGAGTGAACTCTTCTATCTTCCATTTGCTTATTCAAATTATGGAAGTAGTTTTTATACTTTTTATCCTAATTTTCATACATAATCCCTCCCTTGCCTCTCCTCCTAGGGAAATAATGGGACATCTCAACACCTCCTTGCACTTTGAAGCTGGCTTTGTGTAGTTACTTTTAGTCATTCTCCCACTTTCAAGTTCATTTATTGGTTAAGGCATAAAAGTGTCTTAAGGGAACCATTTCTCGGGGCGACTCACCCATTTTATTTCCTATGTGTGTGATATAACATTAGGAGAGGTTGTCCTTTTGTAGATTAAAAATTACATATAGGTTTTTTTTTCTTAGTTCATTATTATGGTAAGTTTGTAATTAATGGGCCTAGGTGTTAATGGATGGTTGCCTATAAATATCTTGGTTTTGGGTTAGAAGGATACAAAATGGTTGAGTTTTATTTGAAATTTTTTTTAAAAGGAGGGAGGATTCCCTATTTTGGGATGGATTCCCCAAATTTGGAGAGGTGAGAAGAGTAGATCATAGCAGAGTTTAGGATTTTGCCACAATCAGTCACCAACGCTTCAATTCCTTTTTCATAACTTTCTTGGGCTCTATTTCTACAATCTAGGGGTTGTCTACCTAAATTTCTGCAGTAGAAAACCCAAAAGTTGTAGCAGAAATAAATTATTTCGGAGATTAGTGATCGTAGCTGTGTTGAAGATTTTGCCAAAAATGATCACTGGGGCTTTTGTACCCACTTCCACTATTGTTTTTGGTGGTTACAACTAGTTTTTGCAGTTGGAGTTTTTAAGGCAGCTGTCATAGAGGGCTGGCAGGAAGTTGAGTGGTTAACATCGACTGTAGACAACTCAGTAGTTAGCCCTGGAATTGATATGATGCAAGTCATAAACTAGGATAGTTTTATCTTAATATGAACCAAAGTCAAGCTAACAACATATAATGATTCGCAACTTTTAATTAATAACTTAAGAAACAAAGACTAGCTCAAAATTCTTTTTCATTCAATTAAGATCCCACAACTTATTGTTGGCCTTTGATTGTTTCTCACAATCCCTGATTTAATCAAATATAATAAAAATGACTGACAATGGGTGCAATTTCGTGCAAATGTGGATTGAAATGCCTCGATTACATTCAAAGTTTTTTTATTGTCTCCCGTATCACAATATTGACTGATCCAAAGTGCCCAAAATGACATAATTTCCTAGGAAAAATGCCCATATTGCGCGGTTGCTGCATGAGAATTGTTCGAGAAATTTATCCTGATGTGAGGTGAATGCACGAGACCTACACGTGTGATAAATGAAAATTCATGAAAAAATATCAAACCTTTCCTCGCATGAGTTGAGGATGAAACAAAAACAAAGAAAACTGTGAGCCTGGACGCTTCCTGTGGCTGACGGGTGATGCGTTGTCCTTCACCAAGGGACTTCAAGCCACGAGCCCGAACACATCCTGCGGCTGGTGAAAATTACGATTCCCTCCCATAGGGGTTTCACTAAAGTCCTCCCAAAGAACAAAAGTGCGGAATAAATTTTTTTTTTTTAATTATAACTATATCATACCACTACAATAGCAAGGGCCTCTATATATAGGCCTTAAAATAAAAGAAACTAAAATAAGACAAATATGCCCCTAGGGTTTATATAGGTGATGCAGGACTAACATGCTTGAATGAAACTTGGATTTTGCACGGTTTATTTTAAAGAGCAATTGGTAGATTAAATTACTAACATTTGAACAATAAAATAAAATAAGAGAGAGATGCTTGCGTTTAGGCTAAACCACATATAATAAGGCTAGTACAAACAAATATTTTAGAGAATCAAAAGGATGCTAGAATAGTAGTTGTTCATGCATAATTCCTTGATTAACAGTAAGACAAATGAATATGAAGGAGCACTCAATTAATCCTACGTTTACTAAGCTTTTAGCAGGAGGAGCGGCTTAGATCCGTTACGATTTCATCATCACCTACAAGGTTAGGAGAAACGAAGGAATTGACGAAGTAAGAAGGTTCACCTTAACCGGAGAGGAGTCGTTGTCGGATAGCCATCACTTGCTTGCCGATAGCAAAGGTGAGGCGCCGTAGGAGGTGAGTGAAATACTCTCTGAACGGAGGAGCGTCTGGAGGGGAAGCAGTCGTGAGTCGGCCAAGGATAGTCCACCGTCCCTTCTTCCTCTGATCGTCAATCGTATCCACAAGAGTAATGTGGATCCGATCGAAGTATTCTTCGACGGTGTCGTCGAAGTCAAAACCCACGTCGAAGAACGGCGACCGGAGGATGTCAATGTTGTCGTCTTCGTCAAGTACCAATCCGTAATCCCATGCGGGCACTTCCATTCATGTTGTTGGAAGGATGCCAAGTGATGTGGGAGGAAGCTTTGCTGCCTTTGATGTTCTTTCCCACGAGAATGGCGGTTTCCTTTGGGAAATCAAGGGGACTGAAGTGGGGAAGGGGGGCCGGCCAAGGTAGGGGAGGGGAAGAGGGATTGGTTCAGATTTTGTGAAATTAGGGTTAGGGTTTTGGGAAGGGGAAGAGTTCTAAAATCTGAATTGGATTTTAGAATAGGGTTTGGAGGGATTTTGGAATTAGAAACTTTGAAAAAATTCCTAAGGGGGAGAGGGTTTAATGTGGAGAGAGAGAGAGGGGGCGGGATAGGGGATTGGGCCGGCGGCATTAGGAGGGTGGGGGAGTGATTGGAGAGTTGATTTGAGTTTCCTAATCTAGTTTTAGAGAATATGGAAAGATTTAATGAGTTCCTATTTAATTTAAATTTCAAATAGAAACCAATTTGGAAACTTTCCAAAAATAAAACTCATGAATTTAGGAAAGGATTCCAAATTCAAATTAATAGATTTGAATTCAAAAACCTATCCTAAATTACCCAATCTAAAATAGGAAATAGGAGTTAATGGGAAAGGGAGGGTTAGGGGCCGGCGGTAGTAGGGGTTCGGGTGGGGGGTTTGGGTGGCTAGGGCTTGCGGTTTGGGTGTGTAGGTGGCGGGCGGGAGAATGGGGGAAAAAGGGGTGTCGGCGTGGGGTGGGGTTTGAGGCCGTGGGAATGAAGGGAAAGGAGGGGAGATCGGCGGGGTGGTGGTAGGGGAAAGAGGAAGCCGACGGTGGAGGGGAAGGGGAGAAGAAAATAATAGAGAGAACAAACCACGAATCCGACACGTCTAGATTGGTGGGTAATGCATATTGCTCTCCCTCCTAGGGATCCTTCTCAAGGGCTCTCAACTCTTAAGCTTTCAAACACAAGTGCAGGAAATTTTTATTATCATCATTCCTTAACCAAAACAATACAATAGGGGCCTTTAAATAACCTCAAACAAAAGACAAAACAAAAAGACAAACATGCCCTCTTGGGCTTACAAGCAAACCACCCTAAAGTAAGGGTACAACGGTAAACGAAATAAAAGAAGACAATAACATAATAAAACTCAAAAATATAAAGACTCGATCGTGGTCGTAGATCGACGACCACGTCTCCGGTAGACTTTCCAAGTGTGGATGTCCTCATCATTCTCCCGGGGTGAAAGAAAGCTCGACTTCGTCGAGTAAGTATCTCTGGTGCTGTCGTAGATCTCTAATGCATCCGGATCCAGCTGCTGTAACTCATCACGATCCAACCAAGTATCCTCCGACTCGGGTTTACCTTTCCACCTGATCAAATATCTTCGTCGTCCCCTTTCCTTTGTAGAGATGATTTCATCGCTCAAGATCATGTCCACTTTATCTGCTATGGGTGATTTAGGAATATCTGGGAGTGGGGGTAGGTTAGGGATCTCACAAGGTGGGGTCACACAAGGCTGTTGTATAAGTGGGTTTGGCGGATTAAAATCCGGACCTTCATATGCCACTAGATCTTCTATGTTAAAAGAGGAATTGATGTTGAACTCCGCAGGGAGATCTACTACATAAGCATTATCATTGATTTTCTTAAGTATTTTGAATGGACCAGCGCTTTTGGCATGCCGTTTCTTAACCGTTCCTTGTGGGAACCGTTCCGGACGAATCCGCTCCATCACGGAATCACCAACCTCAAAAGTTTTAAATTTTCGTTCCAAATCGGCACGTAATTTATAATCAGTATTGCTCTTTTCAATTTGTCGTGCAATTTCCTTATGAAGTTCATGCAAATGTGATGCAAATGATGATGCAGACTCAGAAATCCTATACCTAGAACACATAGGAATGAGATCTAAAGGTTGCCTAGGTTTGTACCCGTACACAATCTCAGAAGGACTTAGGCCAGTGGTTCGGTTAATAGAATTGTTATAAGCAAACTCAGCAGTGGGTAAGATAGAATCCCAATCCTTAACGTGCTCACCAACCAGAGACCTTAACAGATTACCTACGCTCCTATTAACTACCTCGATCTGACCATCGGTTTGTGGATGAAAGGCAGTAGAGAATTGTAGCTTTGTACCCAATTTCATCCAAATGATTTTCCAAAAGTAGCTAGTGAACTTAACGTCCCTATCAGACACAATGGTTTTAGGTAGGCCGTGCAGGCGGACAACTTCATCGAAGTAAAGTTTGGCAATATGGGAGGCGTCGGAAGTTTTAGAGCAGGGCATAAAATGAGCCATCTTGGAAAACCTATCAACTACGACACAGATGGCATCATTTTTGCGAAGAGTCTTTGGCAGGCCTAAAATAAAATCCATGCTAACGTCCTGCCAAGGACAACTAGGGACAGGCAGCGGAGTGTACAGACCGGTGTTCTGCTTCCGCTGTTTGGCTAGCTGACATGTGTGACATCGGCTAACTAGTCTACCAACATCTCTCTTCAGGCTAGGCCAAAAGAAGCGATACTCTACGGATTCTATAGTTTTATCTCGGCCGAAGTGCCCAGCGAGGCCTCCGGAGTGGAGTTCCCAGACCAGAAAATCCCGTAAGGAGGTGCTCGGGACGCAAAGCTTTTGAGCTTTAAAAAGATAACCATCCTCCAGAAGGAAATCGTCCACAAGGCGCGTGCTTCCTGTGGACAAGAGAGAGTATGTTTCTTTGAAGTCGGGGCAGTCCAAATAATCTTTCCTAATTTGGTCAAAACCCACGACTTCGGCCCTCAACTCAGTGGTAGTCATCATGCGACGACTGAGGGCATCGGCAGCTTTATTCTCAACTCCTGCCTTATGTCTAAGGGTATAAGTGTACTCTTGAAGGAATTCCACCCAACGACCGTGGCGTGCATTCAACTTCTTCTGGGAGTTGATATAACGCAAAGCTTCGTGATCCGAGAAAATGACAAATTCTTGCGGGAGCAAGTAATGTCGCCAATAGCGGAGGGATTGGATCACGGCATAGAATTCCTTATCGTAAGTGGAATATCGCTGCCGAATATCATTCAGTTTCTCACTGAAGTACGCTACAGGATGACCTTCCTGGGAGAGGACTCCTCCAATTCCGACCCCTGAAGCGTCGCAGGTTACTTCGAAGACTTTGGAGAAGTCAGGAAGTCTCATTACAGGGTCCTCCACCATTCTTTTCTTAATGTCCTCGAAAGCTCTAGTGGCGGCCGGGGTCCAATGGAAATCACCCTTTTTAAGGCAATCAGTGATAGGAGATACGATTGTGCTGAAATTTCGTATGAATCTCCTATAGAAGGTGGCCAATCCGTGGAAGCTGCGGACTTCCCGGATGTTCTGAGGAAGGGGCCACTCAACTATGGCTTTTACCTTCTCGGGGTCAGCAGAAACCCCGCGAGCCGATACGATAAACCCCAGAAAGATGACTCGATCTACGAGGAAAGTACACTTCTTGGGATTAGCGTATAACTGCTCCTTCCTTAAAACAGAGTAGACTTGTTTAAGGTGGTCAAGATGTTGCTCCACAGAATGACTATAAATAAGAATGTCGTCAAAGTAAACAACGACAAACTTACCCATAAAAGGACGCAACACTTGGGTCATAATTCTCATGAAGGTGCTCGGGGCATTACTCAACCCGAAAGGCATGACCATCCATTCATAAAGACCGTCCTTGGTCTTGAAAGCAGTCTTCCACTCGTCACCGGGTCGGATCCGGATCTGGTGGTATCCACTTTTAAGATCGATCTTGGAAAAGAGGGTGGCACCCGTCATCATATCCAGCATGTCGTCTAATCTAGGAATAGAAAATCGATATTTGATGGTGATTTTGTTGATAGCACGACTATCAACACACATTCTCCAAGATCCGTCCTTCTTAGGGGTGAGAAGGGCAGGCACCGCGCAGGGACTAAGACTTTCCTTAATGAAACCTCGCTGCAGTAACTCGTCTACCTGCTTTTTAAGTTCGGCATGCTCCGTGGGGTTCATGCGATAGTGTGGTAGGTTCGGGAGGGAGGCTCCAGGGACTAAGTCTATAGCATGCTGAATGTCTCGTAGAGGGGGTAACTGATCAGGGAGATCATCTGGGAAGACATCAGCAAATTGTCCTAAGATAGGTTGGACTTCCTGAGGAATGGGGTCATCAGATTCGGTGGGAATCTCACGACCCACTAAAGCGTATAGAGGTGCACCACGAGTGACCTCAGAGTCCAGAACCTTGGCGGTGACCAAGTTTAGTCCTTTCTTGGACTTAAGGGGGTGGGGTTTAGGTTCTTCCTTGACCCGGGGCTGCGATGGTAAGAGTTTAATCTTTTTACCCGCATGTTCAAACACGCAGGTGTTTGAACGCCCATAGATGTGGACATCATTATCAAAAATCCAAGGTCGCCCCAAAAGAATTTGTCCAACATCCATAATCAGAACATCGCACCATACGTTCTCCTTATAGGTGGCAAAGGAGATAGGTACGAGACTTCGTTCTTTCACCTCTAAGGCAGTGGAGTTGACCCAAGCTACCTTATACGGACTGGGGTGAGGAACGACAGAGAGGCCTAATTTGGACACCATGCTGGAGGAGACAGCATTGATGCAACTGCCACTATCTACGATGACCTTACAGTTTTTATCTTTGATTTTGATGTATGTGTGAAAGATAGAAGTCCTACGCCAGTCATCGGAGGTAACAGGGTGTGACATCGCACATCTCATCACGCAGATGGGAGATATGTCCAACTTCTGAAGGCAATGGAGGACGGCGTTGTCATCGTCCTCTTCGAAGAAATCACCCTCTTCTTCCACCTGGTGAATCTGATCGACCTCAGGCTCAAGGTCCTCCTCAGTAAACTCCTCAATAATGGAAACTTTGTAGGGACTGGAGCACTGGGAAGCAATATGCCCATACCCCTGACATCGAAAGCATTTGGTCCTGGGACTGGACCGAGGGCCATCCGGGGTGGGAGGTTTACTTCTAAAATCAGGTCGAGGTGCAGGGGCACCCGTGGGAGGTCGAGTGCTACTACCCGGAGTAGGTCGGGTAGTAGAGGAGTGCGGGGTGGAACTACCAGACGGTCTGTAGGAGGGTCTAGGGTCGTGATGATGGCTAGGATGCTGGGATCGACTCTCCTCTAAGTCAAGTACTAAACTATACGCACTTTCTAAGGTTGTGACATTTCGGGCGAACAACTCGTTGCGAAGGTCCTCTCGCAATCCGGTACGAAACATGGACAGAATCTGCGCAGGGGTAGTGGAGGTCTCCCCTTTGCAACGAATCAGAAAATCATCGAAAGAGGCGATGTAATCCTTGACGGGTTTGCTGCCCTGAGTCAGTCTATGCCACCTATCTAAGAGCCTAGGGAAGTACGAGGGAGGGAGGTACTTCTGCTTAAGCTCACGCTTCATCGACAGCCAATCAGTGATGGGGTACTCATTGCGAGACTCCCTAAGACTTTCTAAGTTAGACCAGAACTGACTAGCCCTACCAATGAGTTTCATACTGGCGAAACTGACCTTTCTAGCCTCGGAGATGTCATACCACCTAAAGAAACTATCCATACCTTTGATCCAATCCAGAAAGAGCTGGGGATCTAGGGTACCATCGAAAGTGGGTGCATCGACCTTGATATTTTTCATCAGGGGAAGATCAAGGTCGTGGTGGTGCTCTTGTCTATGGTGGGGAACTCGATGAGGAGCTCGAGTGTGCCCCTCATCCATAAAAGGATCATCCCCATACATAGAGGGAGGTCTAGAAGGGGTGTACGGGATAGGGTGAGTTCTACCATGCTCTATTGTGTCAAGACGATCGGTGGTGGTTCTACGAAATTCAGCGAGATCGGCTTGGTTTTCTTTTAATTGTTGGCTAATAGCATTCATTTGACCAACCAGCAGGTCTAAAGTCCGTCCAAGTTGTTCGGGATCCATTGCTAAGTACTAGGGAGGTTTTGGGGGTGACAACTAGGAGTGGACAGCAAGTGTAAGTGCAGGAAATATACCCTAAAATGTTACTAACTGCTGCAGGAAACTTAGGGACAGCACTCTATGCTAAGGTGTTAAGTCTCCTAATCAACTAGCAAGGTTAAGGGGTTAAGGACAGCACTTAGATACCAAAGAAAAGGCTTTATAACACACTAAATGCATGCAGAAATTTAAAGGACAGCAAACAAAATTGAATTTTTTAAATAAATTTAAAGATGCGATGCATGCAAAATTAAATAGACTAGCAAGGTAGCAACCTAGGGTGATTTTCTAGAATGCAATCCTAGGTTAACCATTCTCTGATACCAGATGATGCAGGACTAACATGCTTGAATGAAACTTGGATTTTGCATGGTTTATTTTAAAGAGCAATTGGTAGATTAAATTACTAACATTTGAACGATAAAATAAAACAAGAGAGAGATGCTTGCGTTTAGGCTAAACCACATATAATAAGGCTAGTACAAACAAATATTTTAGAGAATCAAAAGGATGCTAGAATAGTAGTTGTTCATGCATAATTCCTTGATTAACAGTAAGACAAGTGAATATGAAGGAGCACTCAATTAATTCTACGTTTACTAAGCTTTTAGCAGGAGGAGCGGCTTAGATCCGTTACGATTTCATCATCACCTACAAGGTTAGGAGAAACGAAGGAATTGACGAAGTAAGAAGGTTCACCTTAACCGGAGAGGAGTCGTTGTCGGATAGCCACCACTTGCTTGCCGATAGCAAAGGTGAGGCGCCGTAGGAGGTGAGTGAAGTACTCTCTGAACGGAGGAGCGTCTGGAGGGGAAGCAGTCGTGAGTCGGCCAAGGATAGTCCACCGTCCCTTCTTCCTCTGATCGTCAATCGTATCCACAAGAGTAATGTGGATCCGATCGAAGTATTCTTCGACGGTGTCGTCGAAGTCAAAACCCACGTCGAAGAACGGCGACCGGAGGATGTCAATGTTGTCGTCTTCGTCAAGTACCAATCCGTAATCCCATGCGGGCACTTCCATTCATGTTGTTGGAAGGATGCCAAGTGATGTGGGAGGAAGCTTTGCTGCCTTTGATGTTCTTTCCCACGAGAATGGCAGTTTCCTTTGGGAAATCAAGGGGACTGAAGTGGGGAAGGGGGGCCGGCCAAGGTAGGGGAGGGGAAGAGGGATTGGTTCAGATTTTGTGAAACTAGGGTTAGGGTTTTGGGAAGGGGAAGAGTTCTAAAATCTGAATTGGATTTTAGAATAGGGTTTGGAGGGATTTTGGAATTAGAAACTTTGAAAAAATTCCTAAGGGGGAGAGGGTTTAATGTGGAGAGAGAGAGAGAGGGGGCAGGATAGGGGATTGGGCCGGCGGCATTAGGAGGGTGGGGGAGTGATTGGAGAGTTGATTTGAGTTTCCTAATCTAGTTTTAGAGAATATGGAAAGATTTAATGAGTTCCTATTTAATTTAAATTTCAAATAGAAACCAATTTGGAAACTTTCCAAAAATAAAACTCATGAATTTAGGAAAGGATTCCAAATTCAAATTAATAGATTTGAATTCAAAAACCTATCCTAAATTACCCAATCTAAAATAGGAAATAGGAGTTAATGGGAAAGGGAGGGTTAGGGGCCGGCGGTAGTAGGGGTTCGGGTGGGGGGTTTGGGCGGCTAGGGCTTGCGGTTTGGGTGTGTAGGTGGCGGGCGGGAGAATGGGGGAAAAAGGGGTGTCGGCGTGGGGTGGGGTTTGAGGCCGTGGGAATGAAGGGAAAGGAGGGGAGATCGGCGGGGTGGTGGTAGGGGAAAGAGGAAGCCGACGGTGGAGGGGAAGGGGAGAAGAAAATAATAGAGAGAACAAACCACGAATCCGACACGTCTAGATTGGTGGGTAATGCATATTGCTCTCCCTCCTAGGGATCCTTCTCAAGGGCTCTCAACTCTTAAGCTTTCAAACACAAGTGCAGGAAATTTTTATTATCATCATTCCTTAACCAAAACAATACAATAGGGGCCTTTAAATAGCCTCAAACAAAAGACAAAATGAAAAGACAAACATGCCCTCTTGGGCTTACAAGCAAACCACCCTAAAGTAAGGGTACAACGGTAAACGAAATAAAAGAAAACAATAACATAATAAAACTCAAAAATATAAAGACTCGATCGTGGCCGTAGATCGACGACCACGTCTCCGGTAGACTTTCGAAGTGTGGATGTCCTCATCAATAGGACTACTCCCTCAAGTGAGGGTAAAAACAGGAAATGCACAAATAAATCAAAAATACAATTAATAAATTAAGATAAAGTGGAATGATCTTGGCCATCGATCTTCGACTCCTCCTCTGATAAGATTTAACGGTTGGATGTCCGCATCAGAATCAGATCCGATTGGGTTCGATTGAACCCGATCAACTCAATCGAACTCCATCGAGTCCAAATCGACTCAAATCGGACCCAATTGCAGTCCAATTAAACTAAATTAATCCAATTAAACTCAAATCGGTCCGAATCGAATCCAATTCGAGCCTCATTTCAGCCCAATTGGCATTCCGAATCAGAAATTTGAAATCAACGGCTCCGATCTTCTTGATTTTTGCTCTTTCCGCGCTTCTTTTCATCAAATCTCATAGCAGATAAAGTGAAATGATCTTGGCCATTGATCTTCGACTCCTCCTCTGATAAGATTTAACGGTTGGATGTTCGCATCAGAATCGGATCCGATCGGGTTCGATTGAACCTGATCAACTCAGTCAAACTCCATCGAGTCCAAATCGACTCAAATCGGACCCAATTGGAGTCCAATTAAACTAAATTAATCCAATTAAACTCAAATCAGTCCAAATCGAATCCAATTCGAGCCTCATTTCAGCCCAATTGGCATTCCAAATCAGAAATTTGAAATCAACGGCTCCGATCTTCTTGATTTTGCTCTTTCCGCGCTGCTTTTCATCAAATCTCATAGCAGATGATCCGAGCACAGAAAATCTTTTCAAATCCACGAAATCGAGCGTGTCTCTTCTGTTGCAAAAACAAATCTAGGAGGAAGGGATTCTTGAAGTCCTGCACCATGTTTCTGCTACAACACCTTGTTTCCCTTACTCCTTCCTCCACACCTACTGTCCTTGCACCGTCGGCCACCTGCAGTTGCACGTCCACCAGAGATCTTCCTGCCTAGACCTGCCTGCCAACTTCTTGCCGCTGTTTCCACCTGCCAGATGCTTCTTGCTATTCGCTAAATCTTGAATTATTTCAAGGTTTTGTGCCTGTTTTATAGTTTTTGGAAAAAAAAAAAAGTTTAGCTAGATTTATATCCTCTATCCTGTGAGTGAAATGTTTTATTTCACATGAATAGTCCCTACTGTGTTACATGTACTCTTGGTAACCTTTTTTCTCCCTGTTGGTTTGCACGGTAGCTCGATCAAGATGCCAGGATTGCACTTGAAGTGGCTAGAACAACCCATGAGGAACTGTGTTCGTTGTACAATGAACGTTTTGCTGTTAAGTAAAACATTTCTTCTTATACCATGCAAATGTAGCTCTGCTTTTATTTACCTATTTTTTCTTGGTTTAACCATTGCTAGTTGTTTCCCCTTTTTGCTTACTATTTTGTATTATCTTTCAGCTTCTGTTTAATGAATACAGAAAATGAAGGAAGAGAAAATAACATTTATCGTGTTGATGTGTTCTAGGAAATCAACTGTGACACAACTGTCAAGCTTTCCATTTCAATTGCAGAGATTGCTTCACATTTTGATCTTTTAAGGCACGGATATAATAATGTTTTAGCTACCTTCGAAGAGTGCTTCCAGTTCTGCTCCATCTTGTCTGAAATATTAGAGGTAATTCATAATTCATTTATATGGCTATGCCCCTGCGTTACTTGGATTCCTTAGACCGTGTCTTTGTTTTCCCTCTCTTATATTGATTTTTACTTATCTTTTGGGCAGCAAAAATTTCATGCTTCTTTTGCTATTCTTCTGAAATGTTCTTATGGTAAAATAATTTTGAGAATTCTAGGATAAATTTGTTACCCGTGGAAAATATTCATGCAATTCTTTATATTGACCAGATGACTTGCTTTTTCTTCTCCCTGGTCTATAATATTTTAATTGTTTCCCTTTCTCAGCTTTACGAAGCATCAAAATTTTTTTGCTGATGCACCGGAATTAGCTTTAAGTTGAACTTAGACAAATATAATTAGTGAAAATGCCCAATTTTGTGAAGATTATTTCCTTTTAAAATATGCTACTAGGTTACAAGTTAAGTACTCTCTGGAAAAACTTTCAGGAGAAGATTGAAATTAATGATGTTTCAGGACTCTTTAGTGCAAACTCAACTCCATATTTTCTTTTAAAACGGTTGAAATGATGAGACATAAGGACATGATGTATGTGGACATTATATTTTAGGAACGAGGTAGTGGGAGCTTGTGCCCCTGCTCAACTCTTTTGTTGAGCTCAGCTCATTTTATTCCTCAAGATTTTTTCCCTTCATGATGCATGCTTCCTCTGCCTTTGTTGCTTCGGGGTATTCATTCTCTTGATACTACTTTTAGATTTAACTTTTGAGTTAGTGCCTCATCTTTCTATTAACGGTTTGTTGAATGATAGTATTCCTCCTACTCCTTCATTTTTGGTGTCATATGTTTTGGATTTTCCACGTTTAGTTAGATTTATGTCAGCCTATCGAATTCCTATGTTTCTCATATTATTTCTTCTCTACATGATAATGCAACTATGTTTACCAATGTTACATATGATTGTTTTGAAGTGGAGGCTGTTGATGATTTAAGCTCAACTCAGTCTCAAGATCTTTTGAGTTAGTGCCTCTTTATTTGGTTTAGGGGATAAAGGGTTTCAACTATCATTTTGTCACCGAGGCACTAAATGAAGAAAAGCCTTTTTTCCATTCTCTTATTTTTACTAGATTCCAAACTAGACATAATAACTCTTATAATGCTTTACACATTTTTAGCGTAGTTGATGTCTGAATATCAGCCCCTGCATCTTTTGCTGATATTACTCGCTAAGCTTTATGTTAACTATATCCTATGCATTTTGTTATCTAGTTCATATAAAATTTTCATTGACTTGTAGAATTTCAATGTAGAAAAAAATCCTAGCTGGGATAATTTTCAGCTTCAAATTCTCTAAATCTAATTGGTCATCTTGTCAATGAAAAAATTGAAGAATTTAAATATTATTCAGGTTGGGATAATTAGATCTCTATCTT
The DNA here is from genome assembly GCA_019925795.1 of Dendrobium chrysotoxum. Taxonomy (NCBI): domain Eukaryota; kingdom Viridiplantae; phylum Streptophyta; class Magnoliopsida; order Asparagales; family Orchidaceae; genus Dendrobium; species Dendrobium chrysotoxum. The sequence goes on along the minus strand of CM034302.1, from coordinate 4,833,320 downwards.
CCTGAAAGTTCATTTCCTACTCTTTTCCTCTGAGGTCTCTCGCTTTCTCTCACAGCCTTTTTGCGCTGTTTGCTTTTTTTTTTTGGGTCTTAGATTTACACGATGGTTCTATAACATTGTTATCAGACTGATCAGCCTGGCATTATTGTTGAGCATGAAATGAGAAATAAATGATAAGTGCTTCAGATATTATGTGGCTTTTCTTTTTAATTTGCTCTAGAATAATTTAAATGATAAGGGCTTTATGCTTTCCTCAATGATATGCTATTGATTCTTTGATAAAAATAGTGTGGTCCATTGTATTCCGTTGTTATATAGAACCGTTGTACGTCTAAATGCTGTGCATCAGTGAATGAAACACGTTCATTGCTTGATATTTTAAAGAAATAATGCTCCTTCGTAGTTTGCTTGGTGCTGATGAGCAATTATTGGTTTTCCATCTTGTGGCTGGACTTGTGATTTAGCTCTCACCTAGGAAAGCATGGTGGCATAGATATTCCTTTATGAAAAGCTTTAAGGCCTGCTAATCATTGATTATGAATCACGGCATATGAATGACTTCCTTGTCGTTGAAAATTATGGAGAAAAAATCTTCATTTTACATAGTTAAATTATGCATTTACATCATCCCTTAACTAAATCTTGATCAATGTTCACTGATGGCCTATTTTCACCTTTATATGCATGAAGTTTTTGAGTTCTGAGGCTTCTGTTAATCAGATATATTTTTTTTTAATTTTTATTAAGGGTTTTAGGATGCTTCCTAGGTCGTGTATGGTGCAATTGAAGTCCCTCATTTCAGGCCATGAAAGCATCAATAGTTTTATGAGCAAGAAATTTAAAGAAGTTGAACTGGAGAAGGTATGTTTTGCTCATTTTTTTTCCTTGTTTCACTAGAATAGATTAAAATGCCTCCTCTTTGTAAGAAAAACTTTCATCAAACTTCAGAATCTCTTGAGCAACCAGTTATATGACCATCAGAAGCAAATCCGTGACCTTACGTCTGATTTGGAGAATAGGGAGAAGGTTGCTGCGGTTAGTCTATGCCTAGCCTTTTCTATTTTATTTTTGTGTATGATGTTTCCAATCTATGTTGACCAAGTTGAATTTGTTGTAGGATCAATGTCTTCGGCATGATATGGAGAAGGATGAACTCCTCTCTCTGGTGCTTGGTCTTCAGAAGGAAGTATCTCAATTATCATCATCTTCTTTGATACGGGAGAATGAAGCGTTGAGAAAGGAACTTGATAAGAGCAAATCAAAATTGAAGGATACAGAGTGCAAGCTAAAGAATATTATCCAGGACAAAGTTAAGCTTGAGGTAGTTAATTATGTCTAGTTTTTTGTGATGATTAGGATTTTTTTTTTCCAATTTCAAGTGCCAAAACTTTCTATTGAAGGGTGAGAAAGCCCAGGCTGAACGAGAGATCAAAAGCTTGCAAGGTCAACGAGCTATTCTAGAACGTGATATTTTGAAGCGTGACTCGCTTTTAGATAAAAGGCATGAATCGAGGTCTGACTTTAATAGATTGAGGGGTTTAAAGGCTGAAGCACAACAAAATTTGCAGGTAATTGTACTTCTATTTTATTGTTATATACCCCTCTACATTTTTTTTTATGTTTGTGCTTAAAAGACTTCATCTAGGGGTTGTTTGATTGGCTAAAAAGGGAATGTATTGTAAAAGTGATGTAGTGCAAAAGGAATACTTTGAAGTTGTTTGGATGAGTGTACAATAAACGTAGGTGAATGCTTTTTTTTTTGTTTGGTTTAGGGGCTGTTTGGTTGTCTAAAAAAGAATGCAGTGTAAAAGGAATGCGGTGTAAAAGGAATACTTTGGAGATGTTTGAATGAGTGTAAAATGAATGCATGATTTTATTTTATTTTTTGTTTGGTTTGAAGTAAATTGAATGCAATGTAAAGTTAGAGGGCGCTGGCGACGACAACGGTGGAAGCGACGGTTCGGCGGTTGGTGGGGTGGTCGTGGCGACGGTGGGTGACGGCCGGCTGCAGTGATGGTGACGGTGACTAGTGGTGGGCTGCAACCTGCGGGGGTGGCGGCTGGCGGCGGAGGTAGCAATATCGGTGGGCTGCAGTGGTGGCCGTGGTGGTGGCTGTTGCGGTGTGCGGCTGCTGGCTGAGGTGGCGACTGCTGGCGGCGACTGTTGGTGGTGGTGGTCGTGGCTTGCGGCAGTGATGGAGGTGGATGGCGGCTGGTGGGGGTAGCAACGAGAGCCGGTAGTGGTCAAGCAAGCGAGCGAGCAGTGTAAACCATTCTTGGTAATGGGCGAGAACACTTTACCTCAAAAATAGACTAGAATGAAATACACTGTATTTTCTTTACTTTTGATTTGCTTTTCATCCAACCAAACACCAAAAAGTGAAAAATAATGCATTTGCAATACTTTGCATTCACTTTTCTTCCAACCAAACAACCCCTTAAAGTAAAATGAATGTAATGTAAAATCCAAAGATAGTGGCGGCAGTAGTAGTGGTCAGTGACGGGTGGCAATGGTGGTGGGTGGTGGAGGTAGCCAGAGGCGATGGTGGTCGGCGGAGCTGGTGGTTGACAATGGGTGGCGGTGATGGTGGTTGCCGGTGGGTGGCGACGGTCGGTGGTGGTGGTCAACAATGGTGGTGGCGGTCAACGACAGTGGTGGCTTGTAGCTGGTGGCAGCAATTATGGGAGCTTGCTTGCGATGTAAACAATCCTCGCTCAAAATTGAGCGAGTTTCCTTTACCTAAAAAATGAACTAAAATTATTTGCACTACATTTACTTTACTTTGCATTCATTTTTCATCCAACAAAACGCTAATATTTTCAAAATCCCTGCATTTGAAATACATTACACCCACTTTACTTCCAACAAAATAGCTCCTTAGCCAAATTTGAATTGTATCAACTAGGTTTTAGAACTTTTTGTGGTTCTATGATTTAATATACTTAAGTTTTTTGTCTATATGTTTGATTTTGTCACGATCTAGCTCAAGACCTCAGAGTACTAAGATGGGGATTCACATACCTTTGTAATGTTCTTTCAATTATATATATAATATAAAAAAGATAAAAAATATAATAATAAGAATAAATTTAAATTTTTGCAAGCAAGTAGTTGAAGTCCCCACATACTTCTAATAAATGTGTTGAGGTAGATGACCCTCGGCCGCAATGTCATCTTACATTGACCACCCTACTTTTGATAAGCATGGTGGGTATGCCTTTTTACTCCTGATGATGCCCTTTATATGGGGAGGACACTTTGAGGTTGTTGAAATTCAGACTGAGTGGAGTTGCTGGAAATATATGGGTTTAAAAAAATTTTCCTTTGGTTTAGATGATTAATTTCATTTTAAATGATTGAAATCTTGATATTCTTGAATTTATAGATTTTGATTGCTGCCCCCTCCGTTAATTTTGAGATTTATTTTAACATGGGGGCATCATTGGGGTGATGCCGAGGTCATTTTAAATTTATTTGTATTTCATTAATATTTGTAGGAATTTAAAAGGTAAAGACCCATTCGGTTGTGATTTACTTTCAACACGGCTATGTTGACCACTGACCCCACCCCACACACATTAGATCCCCAAACGACGCAACAGTTCGTTCCCAAACGATGCACCCACTCTTTTTCACAAAATCGTGCAGAAACCCCATTCAGTTCATTCGCACGCAGGAATGACTCTGACTCCATCTCTTGTCTCCCTCAGCTTCACATAGAGCTGAAGCATACCGGCTCTTCTGCTCGAGTCTCCTTCTTGGCTTCTCTTGCACACAGGAACAGGCATCGCACGCCCCTCTCCCTCTTGTTTGCGCCAATCCTCACGAAGTACCCCTGACCAAGCTCGACTTTAACCTGAGGCCTGGCCCGCGCGCTCTTCCGCGTCTCGATCTTTGTCCAGCCCGCATCCATTCAACCACATGACTTCATCTGTGCAGGTGATCTATAATACCAATTTTTTAAAAAATGTTAGCATAAAAATTTGCCTCAAAAGTTACCCCATTCTTTCCATTCCTCCATAAAACGCCAAACTTATTTTCATTAAATTCAAATTTTAATTTCGATTCATTTGATATATAAACGTATATTTAAAATATAAGCCTAATACTATATATATATGGTTGAGTTGGCTAGTGGAGTTAGAAGTCTAATATTAAAATTCATTAGTTGATAATATTATATTAAGTTACTTAACCTATAGCATTGTATTCCTTCATATCTCCAGAACTTCCGTAGTTCTCTGGAATCTCTGAAGCAAGTCGTGAGTAGAAGCTAGGAGGGGGATCCGTGAGGGCTGCTAGTTCTGGGAGCTGCTGTAGGTTTGCTGAAAACAGTAAGGTAAGGGTTGTTATTTGCTGTTGTGTGCTGAAACCAGTGGAAATAAGAGATAAAGACTGCTGTTGTGTGCTGAAACCAGTGGAAATAAGAGATAAAGCTTGATGGTGTGTGCTGAAACCACTAAAAATAAGAGACACAAAGGCTGCTGTTGTGTGCTGAAACCAGTGGAAATAAGAGATAAAGACTGTTGTTGTGTCCTGAAATCAGTGGAAAAGCTGAAAGTAGGTAAGGGTATTGTAGTTTGCTGAAAGTAGTTAATGATTGCTGATGCAATTTGCTAAAATGTTGCTGCAGTTGCTGAAAAAAGCAGCTAAAAATAGTAAGGAGAACAAATTCAGTTGGCTGTTGTTAAATTCAGGAAGGAAAAACAAAAAACAAAGGGAAGTAGGGGAAAGAGGTTTAGGAGAGGAAAGAGAATTTTGGATTGAATAAGAAAGAATGCAATTGAGGTAATTTGTAAGATGTTTACCTTGCATGTTTTGTTTTATTTGAAAGCATGCATAAATGAAGAAATTTGTGTTTTATGTTGTATATAAGAAGAAAGGAGGTCAGGGTTCTGTAGGAGAACAAATTTACCCGACTATCCTTGAGAATGAGGTGAGATACCCAAACTATGGTATAGGAAATAGTAAACTTTATATAATTGCGACCACATATTTTATATAATTGTGATAGCATTATTTCCAGTTTCATTATGTCTTTAGTTACTGGTTCATCAAGTTTATCAAGTATTTATTGTAATGACACTGTGATGATTGTTATGAAAAGGTAAATGAAAAGACAAAATTAGAAATTTATATCAAAATATTCATCATCCATATAAGAGAATAATGGGCCATATATATAGGCACCAAAAACATGAAAGGAACAGAAGACAAGAAGGCCCTTGTCCAAACAATACAAAAGCTCCCTCAACAGAGGGTAAAACTGTAATAAAATAGATAACACCACATATATCTCCTACAACACATGAAAATTAAAAGTATACCTCAATCAAGGCCGTAGATCTCCGGCCTCTACGGTGATAACCCTCCAAGCTCTGATGCCCCCATCATTCTCCAAGGGTGGGAGAAAACTCGACCCTGTCGAGTCAGCTGTATGTGAACTCTCGTATCGCTCCAACAAATCCGAGTCGATCCTCTGCAACTCCTCACGCTCAAGCCATGTATCTTCGATCTCCGGCTTATCCTTTCACCTAACCATATATCTTCTTCTTCCTCCATCCTTAATAGAAATAATTTCATCACTCAAAATGATATCAATTTTATCCGCTTGGGGTGAATTGGGTAATTTGGGTAGTGGAGGTAGGCTAGGGTGCTCACTAGGTGGGTTCACACAAGGCTCAGCAAATGAATTGGGTGGGTTAAAATTAGGTTCCTTATAGGCTACTAGATCCTCTATATTAGAGGGACTTATGCCAAAATCTGAATAGGTCAGTTCTTTGAATCATAATATTTTCTTTGTTTGTTTTGTATCTGATGTAGAACTATATGCATGGGTAATTATGCAATGTTAAAATTATACGCCTTTTTAAATTAGGGCAATAATAATTACGTTTACTTCTAATAATTTAAATAAATATTAAAACAATAGAGAGATGATTAAAGCTTAGGCCAAATTACATGTAAAAGTTAGAAGCATGAACAACCAATTTCAATCAAGATTAGCTTAGCATGGGGGATTTTCAATAGAAATTCCTAAATTAACACTAAGAATAGTCACTAATTGGGTCCACTCACTCACACTTTTGATGGAGGCTAACGGAGATAGGTTGCATGATCTTTATGATGCAACAAATTAAGGGAAGACTTGGAAAAGTAAAAGACTTGGAGGAGAAATTTATCTTTATCAAGATTACTTGGAACTTCGGGACAGCAAGAGGTCTCGTGTTGGAAGCTCTGGACAGCGAACTGAGAGGTCTTGTATAGCTAAGAAACACACTAACATGTGCAGGAAAATCTGGACATCATCTTAAACATGTTCTGGAACTTCAGGACAATGAACGGGGACCTTCCGGACGGTAGGACAGCAATGGGGATCTTGTTGAAATCCTTGGACAGCAGCTTGATCTTCTTTGGACAACAACTTCGAGGGTTAGAGAGGCGGGACAGCAGGGTGAGGTTGTTGGAATTTTTGGACAGCGAGCTTAGGTGGAGGGATCACACTTTGGGAGGTAAAAGCGTAGAGAAATAAGGGTCCGATTTGGGAATGGATGGAGCAAGGGAGTTAATTTTAGATTTTTGAATTTGAATTTGAATTAGGAGGGAAACAAATTCAAATTGCTGAAATTAATTTTAGCCCAAAGAGGTGGGAGTAATTGGTGGAATTGAAGGCTTAATTAGGGGAGCTTTAATGGGCCTATTAATTAGAGGAGAGAGAGAAGGAGGGGCTGGCCAAAGGAAGGGGGGAGAGAAAGCAATGGAAAGGTGTCCACATATATTGAATGTGGATTTGGAATCAAATCCAAATTGATTTCAGATTTGCAATGATTAAGGGGGTTTCCAAAAATAAGTAAGATCATTTGGGAAAGAGTTTGAATTTCAAATTTATTTGAATTTGAATTCGGAAACCTCCCAAATTAATAATGAGATATTTTAGGAAAGTAGGAGAATTGGGAAGGGGATGGGAGTGGCCGGCGGCTAGGGTTGGTGGACTTGGCCGGTGGTTGGGGAGGGTTAGCCGGCGGTTTAGGGGAGGGGTTAGGGTTGGAGATCGGGGGCTAGGTGGAGGGAAAAGGGTCTTGAGGCCGGCGACTTGGAGGTGGTGGTGTGGGGGTTCGATTGAGAGGGGAGATGGGAGGTGATGAGAATCTTGGCCGGCGGCTTGTGGAGGGAAGTTGATTGATGGTTGGTGTGGAAGGAGAAGGAGAAATAGAGGGAGAAGGGTAACCACGAGCCCGGGCGTTTCCTGCAGCTGGTGGGTGATCCGTTGCCCTTACCTTGTGTTCTCACCAAAGCTCTCTCTCAAGCTCATAAGAAATAATGGCTGAAATTTTCATAATAATCTTCATTAGCCTCTCCAAAGAGGAAAATGGGATATAACTAGCTAGGCTTTACAATGAAGAAATAAAAGACACACATGCCCCTAAGAGTCACGAACACTATTCCCTCAAGTGAGGATAGAAACGGAAAAATGCATAAATAAATCAAATACATATGATAACTCAAAAATAAATCGGTGCGATCGTGGCCGTAGATCGTCAGCCTCGTCTCTGGTAAACCTTCCAAGGTCGGATGTCCTCATCAGTATCGCTTTTAATCTATCCCAGCTCAACCGAATTTTTCCAGTAACTTTATCCACTAACTCCTCAAAATGCCTCCTTTTTCACCTATTTTTGTCTAACACAATGGTGTTTTACATTTTCTTTCATAGAGTGCTTCATTAGGTACCATTCTAATGCTAGTTTGAAAATTATTGTTGTAGGAAATTTCTATTTGCGGCACATGTTATTTTCATCCTTCAAAATCAAGAATACATAACCTAAGTAGATCTTTTATAGTTTGAATAGGCATTTGTTGACTAGTGATCAATTTGCGGGTGGAATGTGATACTAAAAGTCAATTTTGTGCCCCATGCTTCTTGTGTTTTCGTCCATAATCAAAATGTAAATCTACGCTTTGTCAGAAACTATAAACTTTAGTATTTGATGCAATCTCATAATTTCATCCATATAAATTTTGGTCAACTTCTTAATAGTATTAGTTTCTGACGGGAAAATGTGTAGATTTAGTCAATCTCATTGATAACCCAAAAGCATCATGAACCTGTCCTGATCTTGGTAGCCCAACAATAAAATTCATAATAATCTCTTCTTGACAATGCTCCCCCCCCCCCCCCCCCCCGGCTCTCTCTCTCTCTCTCTCTCTCTCTCTCTCTCATGGCAACATACTTGGTGTAATGAAACATTTCTCCTATAATTTTTGTGATTGAATCTTGAATTCTTGTTCTTTAGTCGCCATTCTAAAGGGTGCTTTTGGAATAGATTGTGAACCTGGCACCGAGTCAAAAGAAAAATCTATCTTTCTGATTGGAGATAAACTAGCTAAATGCTCTAAAAAAAACTTCTGGATATTCACTCATGACTGGTATTTCAATTCTTTTACGTGAAATATTTTATTTGAACAAGGAATACTTGGTAACTCCTTTCTAATAACTTAAAGTTTTAGAGATGAGATTATCAATAGAAAATATCACTCGTCCTCCAATAAATACGAATTCTTCTTCGCCAAGATAATTGAATTTCACTACCTTCTTGAAATAATCTATTGTGACGAAATTGCTAGATAACCAATTCATCCCTAAGATTGTATTGAATTAGTATAGTGCCAATGTAACCAAATTTTCCTCAAAACTTTTCTTACAGATATCTATGTTTGCCTACTTGTGATGATGAAAGAATATGATGCTCTAATGTCAAATGATATTCTAACAAGCTTATTTTGAATGAACATCATACTTGTAATGAAGTTAGTTGATTAGCCTCGTGTTGTGATAATGCATGCTCTCTTGTTGAGCTAAAGCATATTCTGACTTGAAGCCGTTGACTTTACTACCCTCTCCTTCCCAAAATTTCTTTGAGGTTGTCAGATGCTTCTTAAAACTCTTTGACGTAGCCTTATGTCTAGGCCGATGACACAAAAAACAAATGTTCGTTCCAGAAGGACATTCTCCCTTGTGTGCTTTGGCATGCATTTCATATTTATGTACATTATTACCACTTTGCATGCTACTGGGGTTTGATTTCCTTTAACTTTAGTTCCTAGACTGAGAGATCTACGCATTCATTAACCTTTTAATACGCTCTAATTTCTAGAAATCTCTGAAACACAGGGTAGCCTGTAATTCAATTCCCAACCTACTAGCTCTTTACACAAACTGAATAATCATCTGATGAGGACATTCGACCTTGGAGAGTTTATCAGAGACGGGGCCGACAATCTACGACCACGATCACTCCACTCTATTTTTGATATTTTGTTGTATTAGATTTGTTATTTTAGTTTTGACGTTTTTACCCTCACTTGAGGGATTAGTTGTTTGTAGCCCTGGAGGGAATCTTAGTCTTTTATTTTGCTTTTATTGTACTTCACTATTTATGCCCCTTCTCTCTTCATGAGAGGGGATGATGAATAAATATTGAGTTTTCTTCCTTCAATTGAGTTTGGAGAGTTGTGAGAAGCCTTGGATAGGTTGAAGTCTCTAGGTGAGGGCAAGCACATCACCCGTCAGCCGCAGGAAGCGTCCGGGCTCACGGTTTCTATTTTATTCCCCTTATTTTCTTTTCTAGCTGACCATCCCTCTTTCCCCTCCCTCCTAGCCGCCGGCCAGCACCCCAAACCGCTGGCCATCCCCTTCCCTCATCACCTCCCACGACCTCCCTAGCCGGCCACCCATCCCTTCACCCATCGACCATCCCAACCCCAAACCGCCGGCCAACTTCCCCCCTTCCTTTTTCCCTCCAAATTTCAAAATCCCTTGACTTTCCTAAAATAGATTCCTACTAATCTAGAAAGTTTTAATTCAGATTTTGAGTCATTAAAATCTGAAATATTCTTTCCTAAATAAAGGAGTTAATTTAGGAAATCCAATCATTCAATTAAATTCAAATTTGAATTTGAATTTGAAAGAGGATCTCATTAAATCCTTTTTCCTAAATCCCAAAGCCCTCAATTGGAAACCAATTTAATCCCACCTCACCATACATAGCCGGCCCTCCCCTTAAATTAAGCAATCATTATCTTGCTTAATAAAATCCTCCAATCAAGGCCATCAAGTGGGCCGCTCCTCCCTCTCTCCCCAAAATTAATCCTCCCACATTGGAAACTCCAATTAAACCTCCTCATAGGGCCGGCCCCCTTTTGCCCCTTTGGGATTTCTCGTTCTGTGGAAAGAATTAAATTTCTATTCCCAAATTAAATTCCCCTAAATCTGAAATTAATTTCAGATTTCCTTCTTCCCAGATTTTCCCCACAATCCAAATAAATTCCACCTCCAACCCTAGCCTTTGCCGACCACCACCCCACGCAACCAACCTCTCTAGCCCTTCTCCCTTGCTTGGAGCTTCACCCCTAAGGAAGAAGAGGCTTCCCAAATCACTGATGGCTGCTGTCCAGGGCTTCCAACCCCTCCAAAGTGCTGTTGGAACAATTCCTGTTAGCTGTCCAGAATTTCTGGGCTTTCCCCCTTGCTGTCCAGCCATCCCAACACTAGGAAATTGCTGTCCTGCACACCCGGAACCGTCCACTTGCTGTCCTGAATGTCCTCAACTGCTGTCCAGCCGTTCCGGCCAAAGAAGTTTACTGTCCAAAAGTTCCAACGATGGGTATTTGTTGTTTATTCTCCTCCAGAAGCTGACTAAGGTGAACTTTCTTCCTAACCCTATCCCTTCCAAGTTCCTCTCTATTGTGGCATTACAACGATCGTGTCACTTCTCTCCGCTGAATTAGAATATAAGAGTGTGAGTGAGTGGACTAAATAGTGGCGATCTTATATGTTAACTTAGGGATTTTTATTGGAATTCCTCCATGCTTGACTAATCTTGATTTGAATGATTATGGCAATGTTCCGTCTTTTAACCGTGTAGTTTAGCCTAAGCTAAATCACCTCTCTTGTGTAGGTCAAGATTCATTTAAAAACTGCTAAAGATTTATAATCGTTGTTTCTTTAACTCAAGGCGTGTATTTTCTAATCATTACTATCTTCATATGCATTTGATTCTACATAATCATCAATTCTCAATGACCTAATTATTGTTGAATCACCTCCTGTAATACTAATAAGAATTGTTGGCAATTTTCTTTTATATTGGGAACCAACTGTGGTGCATACTTCGAAAGTATAGTAAATTTAATTTTGAATTGCATAATGGATCGATCTCCCTGTACTAGCTTGATATTTTTGTCTTGGATATGCTTCCTTGTAAAGAGATACATGAATCTCTTCCAAAAATTTTTCACAAAAACATTCCATTTAAGTGTGTAGCTTGACCGACTACCAATTTTATCTTTTAGTTATTGATGCCACTACCCTCTTGCTTCATCCTCAAAAGCAATCGTAGCAATGTAGCTTGACCGACTACCAATTTTATCTTTTAGTTATTGATGCCACTACCCTCTTGCTTCATCCTCAAAAGCAATCGTAGCAAGTTTTACTCTTGAGGGCAGGATATGCTGTCAATATTTTTCTCAACTCGCAGCAACTAGTTTTCAACTTCAATTGGCCCTTCGGCTCTAGAGAAGAGAGACAGATTTATATCCTAAAATAACTTCATGTATTTATCCATAAGAGCTCATTTGCTTCCACTGGCTTGAGATTGGGAACTTTAGATTATGAGTTGTTGCATCCATTATATGAGTAAAAGCATCGATGAGGACATTTTGTCAGGATTTACTCATTGCACCATCATAGCTTGTTCATAAACGTTGGCTTCCCTTTCATTATGATCATTTTTTTTCGAATTGACGACGAGAAGATTATTTAATTAGAGTTTTCTCCTAAATGAAAATTGCTTATTGATCCTCCTATAATACCCCACTCTTGTCATGATTTAGTCTCAAAGGGACTATTTTGGATCAATTTAATATATTCGAGGGACTAAATTGGAGTAATGCTATACTTTGAGACTAAAATGGCCATATACGAATAGTCGGGGAATTATTTTGAAATTTAGCTCTATTTACAAAAATATTAATCCAAAACTGTTACATTTAAAATTTTACGTTACCTAAGATTTGAAGGTATGGTTCTGCTGTACATGATCTTTTTTCTTTTATCTATTTTTGCTTAAGGGAATTTACCTGAAAAATAGTTATCAACTAATCGATCAGTTATACAAATTTGTGCTGAATATATTTCTAAATTACAATTAAAAATTTAGAAAATATTATGCATGCAAGCCTTTGTAAATAAGTAAATATCATTTTTTTCATGAATATTAAGAGAAAGCGGTTGTAATATTGGCAGAATAAGGAACTGTTAGCTAGTTTTGTCATTTTCATATTTTAACTTATCATATAATACAACCATTTAAAGTTGATCATCAATTCAAGCTAATTTCATCCCAATCATGGATTAGAAAAGTTTAGGGTCAGGATTTGCTTTTCAATAGATAAAGAGGAAAGAAAACCCTATGAATTTTCCCTCCATCCCCCCAAATCAGCTTCTCTTGTGGCTAGTGCTTCTTAGTCCTACTCCTTAGGCGAGTTCAAGCTATAAAGCATGTTTGGCTGTGAGTCTTGCTTGTTGCTTTTCTCGGTTGCTTACTTACCTCTTCCTTGCTCTGTTACTTTCTCATCAATTTAAATTATAAATCCTATCTTAATAGTACATTATGATTCTATCACGTAATAACATTTTAATTTCATAGAAGTAAATTTAGTGAAATTCCTAATAAATCTTTGTGAGTTAACATGCATTAATCCAAGTGAGGGAAAAACTTATAAGCTTTGGGTTAGGGTTTGGCTTTCAATAGAAAAAGAGGAAAGAAAAACTTTATGAGTTTTTCCACTTTCACCAAATGAGCCTCTCTTGTCGCCAATGCTTTCCTGGCTTTATGCGTCTGGCGAATTCAAGCTTTTGAGCGTGTTTGGTTCACACGTGTTGTTGCTTCAATTAAACAGATGTAAGGGGCTGAGTCAGGTTGTTTCCAAGTTTTCTAATTAATATCTATTTATATTTCTCTTGCTAATTATTATTTTATATCTTTAATTTTTTTTCATAAATATACTAATAACTTATTTATTTTGAGAAATTATTTCTTTTTAAATAAATTTGTTCTTGGCAACTCAAATAAGTCTTTAAATTAATTAAATCTTTTAATTAACCTTAATTTAAAATTAATAATTCTTTATTAAATAAAATTATTTTGGTATTTACAGTTTTCATAGGGTTGGTCTTATTCTTGCATTATCATTAGTTCAGAAACCATTTTTTATCTTGCTGTACACATTCAGCATCAAGTGATTTCTGTATTTCATTAACATATCTAGTATACGTTGTTTCAGAATGACTATGAGAAGTTTGAATTCATTGCTTTTGAGATGGAGGCTGAGATTTCTTCATTGAAGGAGGCCTTAGAAATCACAGTTGGTGAAAAAGAAGAAGCATATGTCAAAAATGAAGTTTTAAACTCTGAGTTAGAGGCTATGGATAACAAATTGAACACTGCATATTTTGAAATGGGATTGCTGAAGGAGGAGCTCAGAACAATGGTATGCCTAACTGTCTATATGGCTGATTCTTTGAGCTTAATGGTCACGTGTGTGCTAGTTGTTTTCTGTCAAAAGCTTCTGCTTACCTTGTTGCTTGAACTCTCGATTGGGTTTGATTTGCTGTTTAGATAATTTAGAGCAGCTTTATCTTGCAGGAACAAAGGTTGGCTGATTCTGAATCTTCTTCTAAAGGATTTGAAGATTCTGTCAATTTGCTCTCAAGGGAGAAAGAAGAGATGATCTTGGTACTAAAGATAATTATGCAAATAAACTAGATGCCACTCTCTGTTCTTTTATTTATAAATTATCCTTTTTATTTAACAATTATTTGTTTATTGATGCAGCAACTTACTGAGGCCCTTCTAGAGGTGGAGGTAGAAAAATCAGGTTGGGCCTTGAAAGAGAAATCTCTCGGCGAGAAACTCAATACATCAAATTATGAAATTGTCAAACTATTAGAAAATCTATCAGAGGTATCATCATTAATGGACAATATCTTAAAGCCTTAATTTCTTTTTCGAATTATTTAGTGTGCTCCTACTGGACCTGTCATGACTCAGTCCAAAGAGCTTGGAATATCAAGGCAGAAATGAACAGTCCGACAAAAAATTTAAACTTCTTCACATCACTCTTACAACTTATTTTTTATCTACATAATACATTATCCAAAAAGACTAACACAAACTATCACATTTAATTTTTACAACACCTAACTCAAGTGTTTTTCTTCTATTGTAGACGTATTCTTTTCTTTCGCGCATTTAGTTTAGAGATGATTTTTTTCAAAAATAATTATAACTAATGAGATGAGTTAAACAACCCAATGCCTAATTTCATTTCAAAATCATTCTAATTCTAGAATTAGAAAACTATATGCATGCAAATCTTTGTTCATAGCATATAACTTTACCATTGGCAGCAATTGAAGATGCATTTGTCTCATTGATGGGACAAGGAGACTATTAGCTTTTTTTTATCATTTCAATATATTAACTTATCTTAAAATGCATCCATCACAAGAATGCTATCTAAATTGTGCCATGAAAGAAACATCATCTCCTAACATCTTGCAACCTAACCAATAAGAGTAGGCAATCTTTTTATTTTACGCTCGCAGGTTCATTACGTCCCTAGCTAGTATCATAGTTGGGTGAACTCCATCATTCATCATGCACATCCATTCACTCCTATATCTCAAGTTATTTTGCTTTCTTCTCATCATGCATTTGCTTTAAATAGTGTCTTTTACTTATCATATAATAACTTATCACTTGATATTCAAATATGAAGAGTACTGTGTGACATTCATATCAATATATCAATATGAGAATCACATAAATGAATAAGGGAACATCATTTTGGACGTTTGCAATAGCAATTTGGTATTAATAAAAACATTTCTAAATGCATATCAATACACATGATTTAGAAGATATGGAGTTCATTACTATAAATTAAAAATATATCAGCCACCTCTACTTTAGACTTCTTAATATTTGAAGTTCGCTTCTCTTATCGCAATGCCTATAACATAAGATTTGGTGATTTTATTTAATTATTTTATTACCCCAAACTCTATTTATAAATTAAATATATTTTCCATTATTCCTGCTTTATTAATTTTTATATTTGTACAAATAAAAAAGAGATATTCTTTTTATGAGCATACAATATATATATATATATATATATTAAAAATTTTATCATAACCATGTATAAATTTAGCAATTAATTTTAATTATTTCTAAATATATTTTCATATATTCAAAAATTCAGTTGCATCAATTGTTTATTTTTCTAATTTTATTAGAATATTCCTACAAATTACAACAGTATTATATCTTAAAATGAAATTGTTTAGCTTCAAAAAATTTCCTAACATTGTCTCTCCTTTTTCATCCTCCTGTTTTTTTTTCCTTTTTTTTCTTCTTATTCTTCCTATAAAAGCGTTAAACATTTTTTCTTAGCCTTAAATAAGACTTAGGAGTTTACAAATTGTAAAGAAAAGTTATCTCTGAGCTTAATGAGGAGAAGGAAAAAAATCTATCTTGTGATATTGAAATCGTCACCTTATGGTGCCATCGGGCTTTCACTTGGCCTCGTAGCTACACATGCTTGGCCCCAGCTTTGCACGCACACACTCAATTCTAGCTCGTGCGATCCCTTATGTTGGCTCGGATGCTCTCGTGAGATCATGCTTGCTCGCTTTCTTAGCCTTGCTTGGCTTGGGCATTGTTCACTAGCCTCTGCTCTCTTTCTAGCTTTCTTTTTCTTTATATCTCGCTCAATGTAGCCCCTCTCTATCTCTCGTTCTATTATACGTAATTAAGTCGATGCACGAACAACTTAGTGAATGACACCTATGGGAATATGTCATATTAGATGATTAATGTCATTGTTTAAAATTGCGCAATATGAGGCTCGTCTCAGCACAATTCCGGTAAAAATACCTCGAGACTTACGCCTTGAGATTTTTTTATAAGGTGTACGCCTTAGTTGGGCTGAGGCGCATTGACGTGAGGTGTACGCCTCACCCTATTTTTATATTCTTTTATTAAAACTTAAATCCTAAACTAAAGTTTCGAACATAATATGCCTTCATGCATCCCCGAGCTGCAACAGCTTCCTCTAGGCTGCGTCAACATCCAACCCGCAGCCTTTTCTATAATCACCATTGTCATAGCCTTTGCTATAGTCACCACCTATGGGAATTTGATATCATTGTGTTCTACTCGTTGAATGGGGCAATTCAACATATAGAACTATATGTCGAATTGTGAATGATTGAAAGTTAGGGAATTAAATCCGATTTGTATTTTTCCTAAGTTGATAATTTATATACACTGTTTAAAAATATTAATTACTATAGCAAGGGCAATTGATTTCCTGGCAAAGGCATTTTCCACGACTTGCACTGGCTGGGGGTATGGGCATTTAGGTAATTACAATAGTTAGTGCTTTTAAAATTATTAAATCAATGGTTAATGCTTTAAACAACGGTTCCCTGCCAACCGAACCTTCATTTTTTTCCTTTTTGGAGTTGCGACAATGGTGGAGTGGGCGTGAGTTCGTGAGGGACGAGGGCAGAAGCCTGGTACCTAAGTGTTGGAGGCTGGCTGGAGGTTAGTAAATGTAGAAAATAAGAAAAAAAACAATAAAGAAGAATAAGAGTAGAAAGAAAGAGGAGAAAAAAGTGGAAGAAGGAGAAAGGGAAGGAAAGGTAAGTGTGCTATTTTGTATATAAAGATGAATTTTGTGCAAATGAGTATTTTGTATAAATTGCTAATTTAAAATTATTTAATTGTTGTATTGAACTTTTATAGCATATGGTGAGGAAATATAAGGCTTTTCATTGTGTATGAGGAGAGAATTGGAAGGTATGTGTGTTGAAATTTATTAATTGGATGAAAAAAAGGAATTATAAAAGTTAAGCTAGTTGAGTTGGTGTAGGTACCTTACACACGCAAGCGGGCGCATGGTGTCCAATTTGGAGAGTTTGCAGAGAGGTAAGATATTCATTTTGAGCTCACTATACCAGTTGATTTTAGGGTTTGTCGGTGTACAATCATGTTAATTAGTGGTGGGTGATATATATGTTTATAGTCTTGTCTGGTGGGGATTAATAGAAAATATGATTAATTGCAACCAGTTTACTTATAATTTCTATATGATGCTACTATGTACAAGTCTCTCATACAATGCTGCTGCATAACAAATAATTCATACAGTAATACATGCTTATATGCTAATACACTTGACATCCATATCAATTTGTATAAATGTGCATATATATATATATATATTACATAGGCAGGTGTCACACCATTCGGAAGCGAAAATGTAATGAGCATGAAAGCCTGAGAATTTGCCATGTTAGGTGATAAGGGATGGGGCAATGCAACTCTAATGATTAGTAAAATCCAGTAGAGGCAGTGCGACTTTGGTATGATATGAAGCTTAGAAATGATAGAGGGAGTGTGACCTCAAGTGCCTACGGGCTGTAGATTTAGACCTAAACCCAGGGGTGTCAAATCGTGTCCATGGGTCGGGTTCGGGTCCAACTCGACTTTGACCCGACTCGAACCCGACCTGATTTGGGATTCGGGTCACATTTCCCAACCCGAACCCAACCCGGTTCGGGTTGGGGTCAACCCAGTCTAGTTCGGGCTCACGTCAACCCGACCCGACCTTACCCGCAAACAGTTAAGCGAGAGCACGACGCGTCACACAGGAAGGTTTGGCAGCACCACAGTAGTCATGCGAGGCAAGGCCAGCATGCTGGGCAAGGGCGAGGTCAGTGTCGGGTGAGCCAGCACGTGGGGCGACTCGGGTGAGGACCGGCTTGACCGTGGGTGTGAGGGCCAGCGAGGCCAGCATGCAGGGCAACCGGGCCTCAAAGCGTGGCCAGCGCCAGCGCGGGCGCAACTCGTATGGGACCTTGGGTGCGACTGCGAAGCTGAGGCATGCGGGGCAGGTCGACGGGGTTGAGCACTGAGCTGCAAAGCGGAACAAGGACAGTCGAACACCCTACGTAGATGCGACGCGGGTCAAATTCGGATTGATTTCGGGTTGTCGGGTCAACCCGAACCTGACCCGATTTTAGAAACGGGTCGAAATCTCGAACCAAACCCAACTTGTATGACGAACAGGTTGACCCGAACCCGAAATTTTCTGGGTCAGGTTCGGGTCGGCTTTTGACACCCCATCTAAACCTTTAACATGACATCTTTGATGGTAGAAAATGAGAATTATGAGATGAATGAAGATCTATTTATGAGTACCTTGTATAATGTACAGTTTGAAAAATAATTGACAATTTGGGATTTACCGGCACCAACATGCAGTATTTTCATGTTAAACGCCACCAATGTAATGAAATGACATAATATTCTACCTACTTCCATGTGTAGCAGTGATTCCATTTGTTACGTTATAATTTACTGTGCATCATTCCTATTAAAATATTTTGTTTAGTTTTTCTTTCTTATATTAGCTGGTTGATACACTTGTAAGTGTTTCTTTTCCTATACATGAATATTTTATTTGCAATGCAAATCTTTCTGGGCATTTTTTCTCACCAGATATTTACTCTGGTTGTTGCAGGTATAGGGAAAGAGAAGGGTGAACCAAAATAGTGTCAGGTTCTATTTGTAAATTTTTTGTTATTTTGATCGATGTAAGAAAATTGTTTAGAGGTTAGTAGCCTATGGTCTGTCACTTGTTTTGGTATCTGGTAGATGCTCTGTAAAAGAAAGTTATTGGAAATGAAAATTTGACTGCGTCCGCTTATAATCGATGTCTTAAGTTATGATTTCGTTCTAAACTGGTTCTACATTTAGCTCAGATATTATAATGAATTTAATAGAGTAACATAAGTATTGGCAGCCCATGTCGACTATTTAAGGTAGGGCTGGCATGAGGTGTGATAAAAAGTGGTATCAGAGCTAATTTTAAAGTTCCGATGGATTCTTACAGAAGCAGTATTTGATTTAATATTTAGAGTGAAATGAATTAAATTTTTATAGAGCATAGGTGGGGTTAGCTCTTTTAAGAGGGAATCTGATTATTTGGTGAGGTTAACGTCCTAGAGAAAATTTAAATGTCCAACGTAAACTATAGCAGGACCTTCTACTCGAAATTGACTTTTTTTGTGTTTGAGTGCATGTTTGAGATATACTCTAATGCTGAATTGTAATGATCTTGATTTTTGTACCAGGTGTTATGGTCGAAAGAGTTCTTGAGGGAACTAGTGGATGCCGGCACCATCTTGCCGAATATGAGGACTTGGGAATGTTGCACCAATTGAGAGAGGTGATCCTAGGGCGGAGAATACGCCACCAGTGTCTGATCCTGCATCAGTGATGTCAGGGACGATGATGCAAATGCAAATGATGCAGATGATATCAGCAAATGATGGAGAATGCAATCCTTAGTTGGACCAGTTGGACCTGTTGCAACAGTTATACCACCGCCGATAGTTGTGTCTGTAGCGCCAACCATTCCTGATAGCAGTACCAGTATTCCTATGAGTGTGGAAATAGATAAGTATTTAAAGCTATTTCAGAGTTTGAAGCCACCCCTATTTAAGGGAGGAGATTTGGTCAGCTGCATTTTGATAATTTTTATGGAAGTTGGTATTTCGTGTATAATTGAATTGAGCCATACTCGTCCATTACCTTACAAAAGTTGGTATTACAAAAAAATTAATTAAATTAGAAAGATTATGTATTATGTAATTAATATCTGTTGACCACTGACCCAACTTCACCTCACGTACGTTCTTCCCAAGCGACACAACTGTTTGGCCCAAATGACGAAACTGCTCGACTCCTCTCACTTAAAGAAACACAGAAACTGCTTGGACTCTCTCCAGCTCTCCATTTGAACTCAACCGCACGTAGGAGGCCCCGACTCCCTCTCATCGTTCGCACTCACACATGAAGGACCTAGCCGACGCCAACGTCTGTTCCCGTCTCTGACTCTGACGCTGTCGTATTCTCGCATCTTTGATCCAGCTCTCTCTCCAGCAATCGATCACGTCTACACCTTCCCGCACGAACCCAGTTGCAGGACTCTGATCCTATTGCTTTCTCCCTCTCGCGTTATAGCCGCACATAGGAACCCTTTTGAAGTATGATCCCATTTTTTGTTCGTTTGTCTTGATCTCCTACGTCCGACGCGACACCAATAGCCGACCTTCCTCTCTCACCAAACAGACCAAATCTCTTGCAACTTTAACCCGATTTAATCGATTCGTCACCGTTGACATTAAAATAAAATGTATATATTTTCTTTCTTGCTTGTTCAAATAACAGGTGTCGAAGACCTGTGCTGTTGACTCCTTGATCCGAGCAGAAAAAATGAATATAAAGAAAGCCTGTGTCATTGTATCTTTGATTCGGGTAGAAGAAATGAATATATGAAGACCTCGCGCGGTTGTGCCAGGAGGTTGCTGAAATTTCAAATGACAAGGGACCCTACATAATTAATTAAAAAAATAAAATGAATAAAAAATAAGAATAAAAAAATCAATCATTTATAATAATAATAAAATAAATATTAGAAGATTTGACAAGGGGGTTTTGAAGATTGATTAGAAGATTTGGTATGACTTCGAGGAAAAACAAGACTATAAAAGGAAAGGAATCTCTTTTAAAATCTATAACTATATTATTTGGTCAGTAAAATGAGGAATTCGATTTGTCACTTAAGAATAGATTGAGAACGGTGCAATATTCTCAGCCCCACGGACACAAACGACATAATGGTGATTGATGATCAAGCAAGATTCTCCAAATTAAATAGATTATAATTTGAAAAGCATTAAAAGATCTACAAATGCCTAAATTTTGATTAGACTTGATCTATAAAATAAAAAGATTTATGTGTATATCTCTTTAAAAAGAAGATTACATGATAAGGCTTCATAAATAAAGTTCTTAGAAGACCTATCACAAAACATCTCTAATAAAGTTTTCAACGCTTTCGAGCGTGGTAGGGCCCCAAACACAAAAAGATTGTATCTTCAAGATGTTTGTGTTGAGTTGGATAAAATTGGAGCTATCATGTGGATGGTTGACCATATCGTATAGGAGCATCGTAGATTCCTTACAATTTTTAAAAGTTTCTTATAAAAAAAAGGTTGAAGCTACTTGATTACTTCGTCACATGTCTAACAAAATACAACCAGTCTAAACATCATTACTCGTCACTCAAATGGGTCCAATGCATTCAACTATTTATTCTACACAAATAACCTTCAATGTCTTGATCATCCTATGCTCTGTCTATTCAAATTTTTTTATTTGATCGGCCTAATCAAGTTAACAACAAGAAATCCTAGGTTTTGAAACTATTGGGTTGTTAAAGAGTTTACCTTATCCATTATTGATGGCTTCTCATATGTGTCTAATAGAACATTCACTACTATTTTCTTTCCGCATCTGCTTCAATCTTTAGGTTAAGCTCCCAAATGCAAGATTGGAGAATGCTTTTGCATGTGCTGTGATCTTTATGTTATGATTCTAAATGCGAGATCTGACAATGCATTACGGATTTGTTAAAAGTTCAAATCAACCCGATGATAGCCGTGTTGAAAGTTAATCTCAACTGGAGGGGGCTCTATTCTTTCAAATATCTCCAAATTCCTATAAAATATAAATATTTTCAAATGACTACAATGTCACCTCGATGATGGCCGTGTTGACAAAATCTCAACTGGAGGGGTCAATTCTCAAAGCCTATTAAAATTTGAAAATCTAATACCTACCAAATTCTATACATTTAAATGAAATCTTATCACTAAAATCTATCCACACTTTACAATAGTTTGACGATGCTAATGAGTTGAATAATAAATTCAGCTCACAAAGAGCAGATGTCTTGTGGAATGTAATACTACAATTCATTCTCAATTGATTCATCACTAGCAGGGACGTGGCATGTGCTTTTTGACCGCGTGGTTTTGCTGCAAAAATGGCATCACTATATTACGATCATGGCCAAAGCCTGTATGTTCCTTAATGGTTAAAAGCCTATTGAATAATGAATTATAGGTACACTCTATAAGATATAAAGCCCTTTGTTAACTAAAGTTGACTTAAATTCATCATCTTAGAAAACATCCACCTTAGGCCTACAAATTATTTTTGGACGAAGCAACCTATAGCTGCCGACAAGGTTTCTTTTGTCTAGTTGGGTGACTATCTCATCTGACTAAGTAGACCAGGGACCATGATAGCCCAGGATGACTGAACCATGGGATCTTGATCGGGCCTATCATCATTCCCCCTGTAATAGCCCGTATTTTAACTTTGCCAATTTTTTTTTTGAAGTCATTATAACTCCAAATTACAATCCGTCTTCTCCATAATATTTTGATTTTGGTATTTTAGTTGCATGAATTTTTTCGTAATTTGGGCATCGGTGAAAATCTTTAAGGAATTGGTACCTGTCGGTACAAGTGAGGATTTTGGGACTGTCAGGTGTCCGTTTTGCAAATCGATTTCACTGATATTTTTTTAAATAATATGTTTTATTTTATGGATATTTTTCTGTAATTTTTAAAGTCCTAAAATGATTTATTTAAATTTTCTATTAAAAGAAATGAATTAAATTATTAAAAGATTAAAAGAATAATTCTTTTAAATTAGATTCTGGGGCATCACACACCCATCACCTGCTTTAAGCGTATGATGATAAATTTTAAATCTTAAAAATTCCCAAAAAATTGCTGAAGTTGTGCTATTATACACTGTAATTATTGCGACCTATTTAACAACTAGCCTTAATGATGCGGACATTCGACCGTGAAAGCTTATCAGAGGAGGAGACGAAGATCGACGGCCATGATCGCATCAGTTTACTTTAAGTTATTATTTGTATTTTTATTTATTTATGCATTTTTTATTTTTACCCTCACTTGAGGGAGTAGGTGCTTGTGACCCCAAGGGGCACTTTTGTCTTTTGTTCTGTATTTTGGGCTATTTATAGCCTCCTCCTTTCTTGTAATGGTCAATGGATGAATATTAAGAAAAAAATTTCTGCACTTTGTTCTTGGGAGCTATGGGAGTTCTTAGGAGAGTGAAAGTCCTTATGTGAGGGCAACGTCTGGGCTCGTGGTTTGAAGTCCCTAGGTGAGGGCAACACATCACCTACCAACCGCAGGAAGCGTCCGAGTTCGTGGTTTATCTTTCTTTCTCTCAACTCCCCTTCTCCTTCTCCATTGACTGTCGGTCAAGCCCCCCTATTCCCCTCCTCCAACCGTCGGCCATCCCACCTCCACCTCCAAGTCACCGGCCATAAGGCCCATCCCCTCCCCCTCAAGCTGTCGACTCCAAGTCTCCTCCCCTTCACTTAGCCGCCGACCACCTCCCTGATTGGGATTCCCAAACTTTCCAAGCTTGCATTCAATTACTTTCTGAAATTAGTTCCCCTAAATTTGAAAATTATTTTGAATTCAAATTCCAACATATTTGAATTTTAAAATTCTTTCCTAAATCATTTAGTTTAATTTTGGAAAGTCTTCACTTAATCAAGGATTGATTAAATCTGAAATTGATTGAGAATCAATTCAAATTCCCACATTCATTGAATCTGGACATCTCCCTTCCCCTCTCTCTTTGGCCGGCCCCCTCTCTCTCCCTCTTTAATTAATTAATTCCCCGATTGGACATCCACTTAGAGAAATTAATTAACCAACCCCTCTCATCCCCCCAGTCCCCTTGCCTCCAAAATTCAATCCCTCATTCAAAACTTTCCATTTATTAGACGTTCTAAATTAGGAAAGTTCAAAATTCAAATTTATTCTTTCCTAATTAAACTCACATGTTCACCCCTTCCCCCCGTTCTACATCAGTTTGCTATTAGAGCATGGTTGTGCACCCGGGATGCGTACTCGACGAAGTCGAGCTCTTTTCCACCCCGAGAGAATGATGCGGACATCCGACCGTGAAAACTTATCAGAGGAGGAGACGAAGATCGACAGCCATGATCATACCATTTTATTTTAAGTTATTATTTATATTTTTATTTATTTATCCATTTTTCATTTTTATCCTGACTTGAGGGAGTAGGTTCTTGTGACCCCAAGGGCACTTTTGTATTTTGTTATGTATTTTGGGTATTTATAGCCTCCTCCTTTTTTGTAATGGTCAATGGATTATTAAGAAGAAAATTTCTGCATTTTGTTCTTGAGAGTTATGGGAGTTTTTAGGAGAGTGGACGTCCCTATATAAGGGCAACACAATACCCACCAACTGCAGGAAGCGTCCATGCTCATGGTTTATCTTTCTTTCTGTAAACTCCCCTTCTCCTTCTCCCTTGACCGCCGGCCAAACCCCCTCCATAGCCGCCAACCAAGCACCCCTCTTTCCCTCCTCTAACCGTTGGCCACTTCTCCCACTCCTACCAACCGCCAGCCTCCAACCCCTCCACCTCAATCCCAAGTTCTGGCCCCTCCTTAGCCGTCGGCCTCCCTAGCCCAAACCTTATCCGTCGGCAAGCCCTCCCCAAGCCTTGGTTCCATTTTCCAATTAGCCATTATTACTTTCCTAATTTAGTTCAAAGTACTTTGGGAAATCCAAACTGAATTTTAAATTAATTTGGAATTCAAAATTTCCCTCCTATTTTGAATTAAATAATATTGCTCCCTCCATCTACTTAATTTGAATTTAAATTTTGAAAGGCCAATCATTTCTTTCTTAATTTAACATTCTAATTATAAGAAACAATCAATCCAATAATTCAATCCCTCCATCCATGGGTCCCCTTGCCCCCCCCCGCGCTCTACATCACCAAGTTTATTGAAAGGAAAGAGGCAGCCAAGGGAATATTGATGGCCACCAAAATTAGTGACCGTACTTCCATCTCATAGGAAGAACTGTGCAAGCCTGATATAACCTATAAAGTTCTTTTTTTTTTTTGGCTCGGATAATTTTTTTGGGTCCTTTATGATTAGCTTTATATTGTTGAAGCTCTTCTGATTGGATCGGTATGTTCCTATATCATCAATAATAAATATATTTAAATATTCATATCCCTGCATGAAGTTGATCTCAAAAGTTAATTGTTGACTTGTGCATGTGTTCCAAATGCTGACTTGGTCGATGCAATGACGATAGTGGAATATAGGCATTTTTTGACAAAGAACTTGCTCAAAGCATCCTAATTTCATGAGTGAGGCGTTGCCAATTTTATTGAACGGAATGTCTTAATGATTAATGACTCATGTGCTTTGAAGTAGTTCAAGAAGGCTTCTTCCTCATATCAATTGAGTTGCCAAATGAAGGGCATGCTAATGTTTGCTATGCACAAGAGATGAGATATTAATTGGAGACTTCATGCACACTTATACTTAAACAAAATAAAAAAGTGTTTAAATGAACATATGATAAAAATCATGAAAATTTTAATAATAATAAAAAAGTTAGTGATAAACATATATAAAAATTCTAAATAGAAACGTGAAATAGAAATTTTTGGAGGGTAGTCTTACTTTTTTCATGTAATGAAAATTTTCTATAAATGCTACCTCCTAACCATGCTTCCCACTCTTCGTGCTAACTTCCTAAATTCTAGCTTGATTGTTGGCTATTTCGTCTCCTACATTTGTAAATTTTTCTCTCCCTATTTCCCTCTCTTTCTCTAAAATTGTTCTATCCGCTTCATGAGCATGCTATTGACCTTGTGCAAGGTATATGCCACACCACATTTCGACCCCACTCGAACTCATTTTCCTCCAACACCCGACCCTAATTCTTACCAATCAGATCGAGCTAATAGGAAGCATGTGTACCTTGATTTTGGCAGAACAAAAAAGTTCTTTTTGTATTTATCAAATAGATTCATCACAACCATCAATATAGAAGCATATGTAAATTAGAATTGCATCAAAATTGCATATCAAATTGTTATAGAGGGTGAATGGGTTTGTTTTAAGTTTAAGGGGATAGTTTTTGCTAGAATATTTAAATTTTATGAATTTTCTTAATATATATATTTTTAATTTTACTTAAACTTGTACCCAAACTCATATGCATTGAGATTTGAAAGCATTTTAAGAGTAGTCCCTCCGATTGATGTTTACTTTCATCTCTACTATCATCGCAGAATTTGAATGATTTTATCTTGTTACTTTAATCTCATCAACTCTACCTGCTTGCTCATAGGGGATTGTTGGGTTCATAGATTGACTTTACAAGCTACCATATATGTGGGGTGGCGTTAGAGTTTGTATTTTTTAAATAATTTTTTTGTAAGAGGATTTGAAGGATGTTGATGAAGATGGATTTGAGGCTCTTGATGATATGAAAATATTAGAGATTGCAAGCAATGATTTTTAATGATGATGATATTGAAGGCAAAGACAAAACTTGAAAATGTTAATCCCATTATTCCTTTTAGTGAATAATTCAAGCTTGATGTTATACTAAATAGTTTATGTTTATTTTTTTGATGTTATACTTGACATTTTATTTTTAGATTATTTGATATTATAAGCTAGATAACTAAGTATGATGTTGATTTATCATTTATTTTTATTTTTTAATATTATGCTTTTTTAATTTTTATGTATTATTTAAAAATTATAATGTCGTGTCCATGTTGTACTTGTGTGTTATATTTCAATGATTGATGTGCCCTGTGTCCGTATCGTTTCATGTTTGTGTCGCTGTATTTGCATCAATGCAACATAGATTATATATTGTTGTTATGGGCTAAAGTCCAAATGTTCTCCAATAGCTAACCTTAGTTGTCGTAAGTCGCATTTCATAGGGCACAAAATTCTTTGTTAGCCAATATCATTTTAAAATTAGCCTTTTGACAAGCTTCTCCCTAGCTTTACGAGGTCTTTTTGGATGGCACAACATATGTTTGTTGATAACGATCCTTTGTTGAAGTTGCGTCCTCTAATTCTACTTATTTAAGTATGCAAGGGTCTATGACAATCTAGCATGATGGACTAAGGAGTTATTAAGTAGTTTCACCATCATTCTCCTATCATTCATTCCAAGTTCATGGCGATAAATTGCTGCTACTATAGCAAAATGTGAGAGCCTATTGACTAGCTTTATTTGAAATTTCTTTCTGATGTAGGGATAGTTAACCATAAGTACTTGCATTTATGAGAAAACTCAAACTCAGTCTTGATGTGTTACGACCCGGCCCGGCTAGCTTGAATTAATGGGGCGGGAACAGATAGTCGTACGATAAGAAATAAAAATTAACATTTATCCAACATAAACATATAATAAAGTACATTCCAAAACGACATAAAAGAGCCACTAAACCACAATTATACTTATAATGTTCTTCACTCTTACAAGTTTTCCATAACATCAAAAATTAAACAAGTCTATTTTATCAATACCCAAAGTTCTTAAAACACACATTCTATGCCTTACACACACAAGACACAAACTAAAAGAAAAACCTGTCTCTCCTTCCAGTCCTACGACGATAAGTAAACTGCCTCTCTGCCATCAGATCCTAGATGGTTCTCCTGAAAAAGAATCCCACAATAAGGGGTGAGCTTATTCGCTCAGCAGGTAATTCATATTTCTCATAAAAATTTACATAAAATAACAATAAAATATCTTTTTCATACAATTAAGTAACCATCAAATGAAAACTCTGCATAATAGTCAATATTGTATAAATTCAATGTCTTTCTGTATAAGAAACCTTTTCATAACTTTTCCTCAAACATAAACCTTTAATGTGCTTAGAAAACATATATGAATCTTAATATGCTTAATATTTATTATAACTCCCGTCTCGGAGGTACTTATAAAGTTTGTACTGATCAGATACACATTTTCATTTGTCATTCCTTTACCATTTGGTTCTGAAGAACCCCTTTACCATTTGCTCCATAGAGCCCTTTATTTTTTTGGGCACTCCGCATCAACATGCACATTTTCATATCATAAACTTATAATCTGTTTTTCAGTCAATCATATGCTTAATAAAAAAAAACAATCATGATTCATAAATCATTTGCTTAAAGTATGAAATCACGAATTCGATCATAACATAAAAACTTATTAACACCATGAAACCATGAAATAAAAGACTTTACTAACATATCATTTGCAAAATAAAATTTATAAACCACATAACTCTGAAAATTTTCAAGATTTGCACTGAATAAAAAGAGCAAAACATTATATATGAAATTTTTACAATAAATATGAGTACCTACATTAACACAAGCACAGCACTTCCTTATAGTGTAGCTTTGACACGCGTCGCCCCCCTTAATAATCACAACCTAACAATCACACATAAAGAAGTGTCAACTATAAATCTTCCTTAAAGCTTTAACCATTTCCAAATTGTCTAAATTCTTCATTCCTCACTGTTGATTCTTACTACGCTTAATGAAATTAATATAATTTAATTTGAATTTTCGGATTTATTAAAATCCCTAATTTTTGAAAACCCTAAATTCTTAAATTCCCTCAAATCAATAAGCCAAAGTTTTTCCTAAACCTAATTTAATAATTACCTTAATCATTTTTGGATTTATTTAATTAAAAAAATAAAGAAAATGCAAATTCTTACAAAAATTCAAATTTTTTTTAGAAACATTCCTAGGATCCATAGAATGTGAAAGCACTTTAAAAAATTTCAATTTTTAGGAAAAACCCTAATTTTCAAATCTCAATAAAATTTAAGGAAACTTCGTTTCTATCGTTAAAACATCTTCCTAAACCTTCCATATTGATTTCGTAAAGAAATTTTTGAAAAACAAATATTTTTGGAAAAACCCTAAAATTTTCCTTTCCAAAAATCTTGAGAATAAGAGGGAAATTGTGGATTCTAATGCATACCTTAGTCTCCCCTTATCCTCCTCTACGTTTTCCCCAAATTTCCTTGCCGGAAAATTGCCGCCGAAGCCTTGCCCGTGCGCCTCCCTTCTGCCTCCGCCTCCTTCGTCTCTTGGCCGAACAGATGAAATGGGGACCGATTCATTTGGTCCCCTTAAGAGGAATGGGAGTTAGGGATTTACCTAATTACTTAATTGCCCTCACTTAAGCCATCTTGGTTTTAGAAATAATTAGGGGTAGTTTGGGTATATTTAAATTTCCATTAATTTTAATTTCAAAATTAAGCGAAATTAGCTATAGGTTCTATATACCAAATCGTTCAGAATTTTGCGTAGAATTTTATAAACTTATTTCCGTCGAAATCCGTTAACTTGAAATTTTCACTTAAATTTCGTCGCAGATCATCGAAATGCGTGCAACGCCTATGATCGTCGGTTTCAGGTTTTACATGATGCCCTCTTAAGAAGTCTAAATTTGTGAGTAGTTTTTAATCATATGTTGAATTTAATATTATGAAAAGTTTGATCTAGAATCACTTGAATATAATTGGGTGAGAGTTTTCAAAAACCATAACAATTAAATGAAATGGGAAAAGTGACTAAGAATATAATGGAACTTTTTCTTCATAAGCACAATTTGTAACAAGCTAGCGAATGCTTTCATTTTGGAAAGGAAACTTAATATTTCATTGTAAGCATTATTACATATAACCAAGGAGCTACAAAAAAAATTACAAGAGAAAAACTTTGAAATCAAAAAGCCATACTTAAATACAAATTGATTATAAAGATTAAAGTTGATGCAGCATGTCAAGAAAAAAAATATTAAAATGTGTGGAAAGTTGAAAAAGATATTCCACTTAGGTGAAAAAAACCTATACGGGCCTTACCAAGAATGATGCCACCACCGAAAGCTAAGCTAGAGAAAGATGACTTTCCATTTTTTTCTTTTAAATCATTTGAAGTAAGAACTGTTGATACTTGTATAGGTGGCATGCTGTGGTAGATTCATTGATGTGAAACAATCATGATGCTATAAAGATTAATAAGGATTTTGCATGCTTTATTCATTGAAAACAATATTAAGAATTAACTTAGGTGATTCAAACGACGAAATAAAACAAGGGAGGGGTGATGTCAGTTTAGGCCAAGTTACACACATAAGGTGAAGAATCAATAATCAATAGTTTACAATAATAATGCGTGGAGGTTTTCAACACAATCCATAGTCTAATAATGAGAAAGGTCACCATGAGGCAAGTCCCTCATTCATTTCTTAAGATACTAGACTTTAGCGGAGAGGATGACGATGAACTCAATGAATTAATTAGTTCTACAATTGAGAATGACTAGGAAAATAAGAAATAAGGGAAGAGTTCACCCAAATTTTGGTCTTGGAACTTTGTGACTGCACTTGGAGAGGTCTCCCGGGTAGGATAGTCACTTTCTTTGACTGAATCTTCTCTGGACAGTGGTCTGGATCCTGTTTGGAGGGTTGGGGACAACAACTAGAGGTCTCTTGAACAGCAGGACAGCAGTTTTTGCTGATGAAAACTTTCTGGACAGCGACCAGAGGGCTTATGGCAGCAATACGGTTGATCTCCCCTAGCTGGAATGGATGGACAGCAGGCTGTCCTTCTTTGAACAGCAGTTCTGATTATGAAGGGTCACACAAGTGGCGGTTTGGGGAAGGAGAAGGTAGTTGTGGGGGAGAGGGAAGGAGGGGGGGTGGCGGCTAGGGTTAGGAAAAAAATAGAAATTTGAAACTAATTCAGATTTAAGTGAATTTGGAGGGAACCAATTTGAAATTTCAAACTCATCCATTAATGGCTAGGGGAGGGGCGGTTAAGGAGGGGATTGGGGAGCTTTAATTGTGATTTAATTTGAATTGGAGAGAGAAAAGGCAAGGGTAGAGGGGGCCGGCCATATAGAGAGGGGTGAGAGAGATCTTGCTTTAATTAGGTGGGCTCCAAAGGAATTAATTAGAATGAAATCAAATCTGAATTTAAATTCAGATTTGGTTTAAATTAGGATAGTTTCCTACTTGGGGTTTAGCTAATAGGCAAGTATTTGAAATTCAAAAGGTAATTAAACAATTTGAATTTGAAATTCAAATTTGGAGGGCTTGAAGAGTGGGGGCCGGCAGGTTGGGCAAGGATATGTGGAGTGGCGGGCGGAAGGGTAGAGGCCGGCAGCTAGGTGGCTGGTGTTCGGCGGTTGGGGCGGCTGGGGCGGTCAAAGGAGGCTGGTGGTGAGGAAGGGGGCTGGTTTTAGGAGGGGTGGCTGTAAGGAGGCCGACGCTTGGAGATGGGGTACAAGGCCGGCGGCTGGGTGGGAGGGAGGTGGTGGTCGGGTGTAGGGGATGACCGGTGGAGGGGAAAAGGAAGAAAGAAGAGCCGCGAACCTTGGAATCCACCAAAGGTTGACGGGTATTGCAATCACCCACCTAGGGTTTCTCCTCTCAAGAACTCACAAAGAGATCTAGAAGCAAAAGAACTCACAAAGAGATCTAGAAGCAAAAATCTGAAATTTTCATTCAATGATCATCATCCTCTCATGTGAAGCCTAAGGCCTCTATATATAGGCCTCCATAAAGAAGAAAACTCAAAGACTAACATGCCCTCCAGGCTACATGATGAGGACATCCATACTTGGAAAGTTTATCGTAGACGTGGCCGTCGATCTACGGCCACGATTGAGTCTTTATATTTCTAAGTTTATTATGTTGTTTTATTTCTTTTATTTCAGTTGACTGTTCTACCCTTACTTAAGGGAGTTGTTTGTAAGCCCTAAGGGCAATGTCGTCTTTTCTTTCTTGAGTCTTTGTGTGAGGCTTATATATAGGCCATTTAGTCTCTTTTGTTGATGATGAATGATTATTATTAAAATTTCTGCATATTGCATCCTTGTGTGAGTTTGAGAGCCTTGGAGAGATCCCTTGGAGAAGGAAGCGCATCACCCACCAACTTCGACGTGTCGGGTTCGTGGCTCTAAATTTTAGTTCTTCATTCCTCTTCTCTTCTCCTCCCCTCTCCCTCCAACCTACGGCCCAACCCCTTTTCCCCCTCCCTTCCCCAACCGAGCCCCTCCACCTTCCCCTACACCCACGGCCCACCCCCACCTCCACAAGCCGCCGGCCTCCATCCGCCCCCACCCCTTCCTCCCTCTCTAATTGAAGTTTCCTAAAATATGATGGAGTATATTTGGAAGGCATTGGAGATTTGAATTTAATTTAAATTCAAATTAGAATACTTTCCTAAATTACCAAAACTATTTTAGGAAAGTTTCCTATTTGATTTCTTTTTGAAATTTTAATTAATAGGGAGAGAATTAAATCTTTCCTATTTCCTAATTCTAAATTAAGTAACTCCAATCACCTCCCCTAATCCCTCCCAATCCCCTCTAGTGCCGCCGGCCCCCTATCCCTATGCCGCCCCCTCTCTCTCTCCAATTCCCCTCTTTTCTCTCTCCAATCCCCTCTCTCACATTAAACCCTCTCTTTTGAAAATCAACCTAGTTTCCTTACTTCCCTCCAATTTTAAAATCTGAAAATAACTTCAGATTTTTGATCCAAAACCCTAACCCTAAGTCCTCAATTCCACCTCTCTTGGCCGGCCACCCTTTCCACCCTCTTTCCTCCTTGGATTCTCAAGTAAACCACCATTCTCTTGGGACAAGACATCAAGGGCAGCAAAGCTTCATCGTCCATTACTTGTCATCCTTCAAACAACATGAATGGAAGTGCCCGCATCGGATTACGGGTTGGTACTTGACGAAGACGATAACATCGACATCCTCCGGTCCCCGTTCTTCGACGTCGGATTTGACTTCGACAACACCGTCGAAGAATACTTCGACCGGATCCACATCACTTTGGTGGATACGATTGACGATCAACGTACAAAAGGACGGTGGACCATCCTTGGCCGACTCACGACTGCTTCCCTTCCGGACACTCCTCCGCTCAGAGGATATTTCACTCACCTCCTACGTTTCCTCTCCTATACCATCGGCCAGCAAGTGGCGGCGATCCGACAACGATTCCTCTCCGGTTAAGGTGAACTTTCTTACTTCGTCAATTACACCGTCTTTCTCCTAACCTTGTAGGTGATGATGGAATCGTACAAGATCTAAGCCGCTTCTCTTGCTAAAAGCTTAGTAAACGTAGGATTATTTGAGTGTTCTTTTATGTTTACTTGTCTTATTGTTAATCGAGGAATTATGCATGAACAACTACTATATTAGCTTTACTTTGATTCTCTAAAATATTTGTTTGTTCTAGCATTGTTATATGTGGTTTAGCCTAAACGCAAGCATCCCTCCTTTGTTTTACTTTATCGTTCGAAGTGTTAGTAATTTAATCAACCAATTGCTCTTTAAATAAACCGTGCAAAATCCAATTTTCATTCAAAACATATTAGTCCCGCATCACTACAACTCACTAAATTTCCCTCATAAGGGTACAATGGGAAAAGCAAAAAAATAAATAAAAGTAAACTAGTACATAAGACACATAAAAATAAAATAGACTCTAGATCGTAGCCGTAGATCTTTCCGATGTCCTCATCATTCATATATGCCATTTCTTATCCAAATCATGCTGTGTTAGATTCATAGAAGCTATTTCTTATGTGACCGTTGTTTTGATGTCTTTTTTCCTTTGAGAGGGTTTCTGGTCTCTCATAAGTTGCAACTATGTGAACCATATATTGGGTTACTCAGCCTTATTGTATGTTAGATGTCATATATCAAGATGCAGATTTAACAAAAAGATTTATTGTTATATGTTGCTATGTTGTGGCGTACTCAGTCCACCTTCTAGACTAATAATTATTCCTGGGTTAGCTTTACATTCATGAAAAATAATTATCCAACCCATTGGTGCTTGGATAACTAAATTCCCATATTTGCGCTTATGACTAAGAAATAATTTTGATGGTTTCAGCTGTTTATTGTTGTTAGAAGATCGTTTGGTAGTATATAATTTTATGTTTATTATTGAAATGTTTAGTTTGAGTATTGTCGTGAGTGAAGCTGTACATCTTTTTTTTTTTTTTGCTCGATTATGTTTAAATGCAGGTGAGAAAGGAGTTGGACTTATGTAAAGACCAATGTAATGGTTTCAGAGAAAAGTTACGTGTTTCAGAAGAAGATATAAAAAGAGAGAAAGACTCCAGGTTTTGCTCAATTCTTTTCTTTCATCAGTGATGCATGGTTTTATTTTATTTTTCATTATGGATGCATAGAAATAACATATT
Organism: Dendrobium chrysotoxum; assembly: GCA_019925795.1. Classification (NCBI taxonomy): domain Eukaryota; kingdom Viridiplantae; phylum Streptophyta; class Magnoliopsida; order Asparagales; family Orchidaceae; genus Dendrobium; species Dendrobium chrysotoxum. Next base: position 4,799,183 of record CM034302.1, on the reverse strand, counting down.
GTTTGATCAAGTGTTCTTATTTTTATTATGATCTTTATGGAATCATCACTAAGGCATGCCAATAGCAACTCTCCTTGAAGTACCTAGACAGTGGACAACTTCTGCAAGGGAAAACCTTGATAGGGTTAAATAAAAAATGTATAGCTTTTAAGGGTAACTGCGTTGTAGTTTGATCCCTATTCTAAGTATGTAGGCGTCAACTATGTTTTTAAACTCAAAACAGAAATGAAATTCTTTCTATCTCATCTCTCGACTTCATCCCCAACTGACGTCTTGTCAAATTGTTTGGGTTCTTTGATCTCTTCAGCATTTTTGTCAGTTAATCGCTTCATAGCTAAATTTTTACACTTTTCTGATGCTCTTGTTGAGATGTTGGGATCTCAATGAAAAGAAGAGTGAGTTAGCAGAATGAGGCTGAGAGCCCTCAATCTAGAAGGAATAGCGTCTATAGTTAGGAGCGATTGATTGGATGTAGTTGGCTTTGAAAATTTGTTCTCAGCTCTCCTGAGAGAGTTTATTTTGGATTAAATTTTTAAGAATACAAATAAGGCACTACTGTTGACCTATGCGTATGTCTCACAAAGCAATGCGAATCAAATCTGATCAGAATCAATGTTCGTATTGAAAATTTAACTCGGAATCAAACTATCTCAACTTTTCACATTTCATGTTATGTTTACTTTTTAGTACTTTCAGCAAATCATATGATGACTATAGACTTTTGCACACTTACAACTCTCTCCTTCAAGGTTCTGTTCGAATTCTCAACTTTTAGAAGTGAGAGCTCTCTCATTCAAGGTTGGGTTTGAATTCCCAACTTTTAAGTGAGAGAGCCGGGTACCTCATGTACGGTCCCTAAGGCTTATCTCGTCAGGTCTTTCGCCTTTACTTGTGCGGGCCTATTCTCCATAACATGATTTTTCTCATTTTCCTTTTTCATGAACATTCATATGTTCATAACAATATATGTAGTGTCATTGATGTAGAACGTACATGCATGGATGAATAGATTAAGGAATTTTCATGCTTAGTATTTAGAGAACAAAATAATTATATCCTTCAAGTGAGTTTGAACGACGAAGTAAAACATAATGAGTGGTAAAATAAGTTTAGGCCAAATTACATGCATAGAAATTAAGATCGTAAAACAATCAATTTAACCTAACGTTGCATGCATGAATGGTTTCAACAATAAATTTCAATGCTAACAATAAGATTAGTCACTAAGCAAGGGTCCACTCACTCAACTCTCTACGATTACTAGGTTTTAGCGGGAAAGAATTAGCATGATCGTTGTGAATCAAAATATAACCACAAGTGATAAGTGAACTAGGAAGATAGGAGAGTTTGAGGAAGAGTTTACCCAAAGAAAGGAGTTCTATGAAGCTCCGGTGGTAGGTTGAAGGTTAGAGAGAAAGTAGACAGCTATTGGCCGTTTCTTGGGCGGCTGGACAGCAACAGATCCCTTCTGACATCCTTGGACAGCAAACATGCAACCTGGGACAGATTCTGGATAGCACCTTATAAGGTTCAAAAAGCTTTGGGTTGCAAATCGTGGCCCTCCAGGGTGCTGGACAGCAGTTTCCTGATTCTGAAATTCAGGACAGCAACTAGACCTAGTACAGAATTCTGGAATTATTTCTTGACAGCAGCTTCAACAGTAGGGACAGTAGTTTGGCAACTTCAGGGTGGTGGACAGCACGTGGACTTGATCCTGGGATCCTGGGACTGCAGCTTTCTGTGTTCAGGATTTCATGGCAGCACTTAGAGCCTGTCCAGAATTCCGGACAGTACACTGGAGAGGAAAAGTTCCGTGTTCTCCACCTTTTGGATGCGCCAGAACTAGAGGAACATGGTGGGGAATTGTGTGGACAGCCAAGGGAAAAATTATTGGAACTAAATTACTTGCCCAGGTGGCACGTAATTAAATCCTTAATTCAAATAGGAGAGAGTTATTGCTCAAATCCCTTTTAATTTAAATTCAAGATTGACTCTATTTTAAGAACTTTCCCAATATAATGTGGCTAATTTAGGAAAGATTTAATAAGGAGGTTTCAACTAAGAGAGAGAGGGGAGGAAAAGTGTCTAGGTTCAATAGAACCTAGAGCTTTAATTCTTCAATTAACTCAGATTTAAACAATTGATTTGATTTAGGTTTCTTTCCAAAAATAGGTTAAGCTATTAGGAAAGAATTTGGGATTTAAATTCTTTTGAATTTAAATTCAAATCCTTTCCAAATTGGGTTGGCTCAATTAGGAAAGTGGGGTGATGGGGGAGGAGAGAGGAGGCCGGTGGCTATGGGAGGGTGAGGGGGCGGTTGGTGGCCGTGGGAGTGGTTGTGGGGGCTCTCGGCCACATGGGGAGGGAGGTGGTGGGGTTAGGGCCGACGGTAAGGGGGGCAAGGGAGGTTTGGGTTGGCGGCAAGAGAAGAAGGGGGAAGGGCTGGTAGGCCAGCGGCAAGAATAAGAGAAGAAGGGGAAAACTAAAAGAAAATTGATAGAACCACGAACCGGGGACGCTTCCACCGATTGATGGGTATTGCTTTGCCCTTCACTAAGGGATTTTCTCCGAGTTCTCTTCAAGAACTCTCAGGCTCTCACTCCAAACACATGGAAGTAGCATATTTTTTTATCATAATCATTCATTAACCCTCACATGAAGAGGGGAAGGCTGTAAATAGCCAAAGGAATAAAGAAAATACAAATACACAATTGTCTCTAAGGCAAACACATGACGAGGCCCTTAAGCTAGGGCATAAACGGAAAGAAATACAATAAACTCATAAAACATAAAACAAAATACATCAAATATAATAATAATCAAAAGTAGATCGTGGCTGTAGATCGTGGATATCTCCTCGCGCTAGAAATTCCTGTAGATGTCCTCATCAGTCATTCTGTAGCATCACATTTCAGCTTGTAGTTTTTATCAAATAATTCAAATAACAAGTAATTATCTCAAGTGAATCAGTAATAAACAACATGCTTAATATAAAATTTTTGCTTCCACAATTACATTAAGTATATAAAAATGCTATCATTTTCTACACTACAGGTTGGGTATCTCACCTCGTTATAAATTAGTTCTCCTAGAATACCCTGCCTTTGTTTCCTTCTGTAAACAACCTCCACCAAACTTCTCCTCATTCAACCATACTCCTTCCCTTACCTTTCTTCCTTTCCTTACCAAATTCAACAACCCACCACAGCCCTTTTTCCTCGTTCAATTCAGCAATACTGTTTTCAGCAATTACCGAATTCAGCAAACACTAGAGCCTTTAATTGATTCCTTACCTTCTCTTTTTTTTTTTTTAACCTTAATGATTTTCTTTTCCCTTGCATTTCCCCGCAGCAAGCAGCAACCTCCGCTCCAGCACGCAGCAGCCCTCCGTCTCCCTGCTTCTTCTTGCACACGGCCTGCTCTCTATTTGACTCCAGAGAACGGGTGGGTGGAAAGAATTGGAATGGGAAGTGCTTTAGTGCTAAGATAACTTCATATAATATTATTGTAGCCTAATATAATAAAATGCTCTAACTCCATTAATTCCTATTGCTAGCCGTGTGATCCAACTCGCAATCATCAGTTCATTGCATGTTGATTTTAGTGGAACTGCTGCAGTAATTACAGCAATTAACAATTGCTTCAATTAATCATCTGTTAACAGTAAATCATCTCTTACAGTAAACTGTTATTAAGCTATTAAATGAATACCTATATATAATTATATATCAAAATGCTCAGAATTTAAAATAGAATTTAATGAAATGAAATTTGGCATTTTTCATGTGGGAGAAAATAGGATAAAATTTTGGGGCAAATTGTATGCTTACTTTTTGACAAAATTTTGGGTGTTATAAAAGGATACCTTATTTGGACTTTTCAAGTGAGCTCATTCGTAACAGCTAATTTCCTCGTTGAACTAATAGATTACTAAATCATGAGCTTAATCTCTTCTGCATGAGAGCTATCTGAGATTCCTGGGAGCCTTGAACATATTGTGCCATCATTCACAGCAATTGAATGCCTAATTAGGTTTTCGGTCATCAAACAAATGAAAGCAGAATGTGGTAGATGGAACGAGAAAAGCCATTAAAGAGGTTGTTAAATTTTTGGGAGTAAGATTCATTTTGGAGGTCTAGTCCCCTAATTGGATCACTCATTTAGTTATAGTCAAAAAAAGCACCAACAAGTAGAGTATGTGTCGAATTCAAACTTATTTTAGAAATGTCCAAAGGATAACCAAACTTTCATTTTTTCATTAACACTTCTATCAACTTAGCTGTTGGGTATCCATTCGTGAGCTACCTCAATGTTTTCTCCGGTAATCATCAAATCAAAATGTGATGGGTTGTTGATGAAAAAAACTACCTTCATTACAGTCTGTAACACGTTTTAGCACTTGACATGAAATTTATAGTTTGTCACACGTCATGCTGTGTTGTCTGGCTCTGCTAGGCAAACCATGTTTAAGTTCTGCACGGAGAGTTTTCAAATCAATGCGCATTGTGACTAAGGGCTACTCCAGGTAAACAGTAATGTTTTATTGGTCTGTATTTTCAGAGTGGCTGTGAGGCCGCTTTCATGTCGTTGATTTCTCATCCTGTCTGTTTGTTTCTACAGTTTGTTACTATTTCCTTGATATGCCATATAAAATATATAATATCTGGTTTGCTTAGTTTGTCAATTTGGCACCCATTTATTGATATTTTATCATTTTCTCGGTTCTTTCTTGTATTTTTTATCTCTTGTGCAGCATGCTAAGGCTATCCGAGATTGGCAAACTAAGAGACGAGCTTAACAAGTTTAAAACTGATACCGATGGAAATGAAGATGTAAAATTTTCCTTTTCTTAGTTTGAGTTAGCATACTTCAGAAAAAAATATATCTGCTTTTTGTTGAACGTTTCTACAAATTGTAGGCAATGTGTTATTTGGGATTGGTTTCATCCCAATTCCATACTAGATCTGCGGAAGTGCACAGTCTGAGGAGTACCCTTCTTAGAGTAACCGGGGAGAGGGACAGCTTGCTTTCTAAAGTTGAACAGCTGAGAGAACTCGGGGATAAAATAGAAATTTTTGAGGGAAAATATGATGACCTGGTAACTTTGTTTCCATTTCTTTGAATAGTAGACATTTTACCAATGGCTTTGCATGATGCTAGTTCCAATTTTGCAGCAATCAAATGCTGAATTCTGTTTACAAGAAATGAATCATAGGATCTCGCGCTTTGAAGTTGAGATAAAGGAGGTAGTTGTCTGATTTAAAAATAGAACTTTTTTCTTTACTTCTGTTAACCAAATCGCTTCAAACATTGATGTACCTTGTTCTAGAGAAACTGTTGCATTCATGAAAACTCCATGCATTATTTTGGTAGTTGCGAAATTGCTGAAACTTTTCTAAAAATCAAAGCTGTCTTTCCTATAATATTACCAATGTACCTTATTGGACTGCTTCCAGTTTCAGCTTTTTGCTCCTGAAACAAATTAGAATGACGGTTCAATTGGTTAATTACCAATGAATCTAAAATATTTTCAGGGGCACATTGCTCAATTATGCATCGCTATATCATTATTTTTTTTTTGATATTTCTTATTGGAAAATTTCTTATTTCTTTTTTACTAGACATTTGCAAGAGGATGCATCTCGGTGTATGCTTTTTGCTGATGATACCTTGTTGATAAGACTAGAGAGGAATTTGATGAAAAACGTGAATTATGGAGGTCAATCTTAGAGTCTAAGCATTTTCATTCGAGTAGATCTAATACCACATACATGGAGTATAGTTTTAGCAGAGATAGATCTGGTGGTGAGATTGTGACATTGAATGATCAAGTCATTAAAAAGAGTACACGCTTCAGATATCTTGGATATATTGTTGAAAGCAATGTTGAAATAGATGGAGATATTATGGTAGAATTCAAGTTCGATGGTTGAAGTAGAGGAATGGATCATGCATGATGTGTGACAGAAAAGTAACCCTCAAAGTTGAAGAAAAAATTTATAAGTTAGTGGTGAGACCTAAAGTGCTTTATGGCACAGAATTGTTGACCACTAACCACCTCTAGACCCGACCCGCCCAAACCCGACCGCTTGAGCCTTCATCCCGACTAGCCCGTCCGACCAATCCCACCACACGGCTCCACCTCACGCATGTTCGCTCCCAAACGGCACAACCATTCATTCCCTCAAGTAACTCCCCTCACAGTAATAAAACTCTTAGACGAATCGCTTGCCCTCTCATTCGACACACAGACATAGGGAATGGAATTCTCGGCTCTCTTGTTTTCCCTTAATCGGACGCAGGACACCGCTCTCTCCCTCTCATCTCCCTCGGTCGCATGCCCGACTTGATCCCATTGCTAGCCCATCGTTACGACGTCCAACCAGACCACCTTATTCGCACGCAGGGACTCCTGCCGCAACTCTATTCCGCACGTCAAACCCACAGAGACACGCTGATCCATCCCAATCCGCCTGTCTCTGCAGATTCGCACGCTGATCCGACGGGCGCACGCTTCAGCATCTTGTTGACCAATACACTAGCAAATGCAAATATGATTGAAATTGATAATGGGGGCAATGCAACGTGCCACTTAACTGCTCAAACAACCTTTGATTGCCAAACGAATTGTGTCGATGATATAGAAACATCAAATTAATTGAGAGGGAGCCCCTCGCAGTCGAATCGAGCGAAGATGATCAAAATCGATGATCAACGCACAAGATGTTGCTTGACACTACCCAGACAATGGCCGTTCGCAAAACAGATTTTGTCGTTGCTTCCGGAATGTCAAAAGTACCAAAGAATAACTATAATATTGCTTGGATTCTTTGCACAAGCAAGAGCACGAAATTGGCATGAATTTTGAGATGACGACACACAAAACGAGGCGCACAAAATACGAGAAAATCTTGGTGTTCAGTTTATCAAATTAAAAACTCTATTCCGGTTCTCCTGCCCAAATTTTTGCTCAAATCCCGCACATTCAGCTGCCCCATCCCTGTAATTTGGCGCCAAACTGTCTCTTCTAACGCCTCTACAAGCCGCAAATCCCTTTATTCCCTCATTCCTCTCCATTCACTTCACATGAACTGCTCTCCCGCTCTCGCCCTCTTCGTTTCTCTATTCGACCCCTTCAACAACCGACCCCGACCCCTTCAACAACCGACCCCAAGTCCTTCCATCTCTCCCGCTCCCTCTCCCTCTCGTTCCCAGAGACCGAGAGCAGCAACCGCAGTCCACCCGAGCACTCAGAACCGAACTCCACCCGCTCCAAGCTCGCATTCCAAACTCCAGCAACGGTCGGCGGGCGTAATGAGTCACTTAAATGATCAAACAAAGTTCGATCGCCAAAAGTGTTGCACCGTTGTGATTGGAGCGTCGAATTTGCCTAAGAGGGAGCCCTTCGTGATCGAATAGGGCGAAAGCAGTCAAAATCGGCGACTGACACCCGAAATTGTATTACGATGCTGCCTAAACGACGTCTAATCGCGAAAGAGACTTCGCCTTTGCATTTAGAACATCGACAATACTCAAAATTCACTTTAATTTCGCTCAACAAAAATCGCGCGAGGAAATCGTTGGCATGCTTGGGCAAAATGCGCGGATTTCAAGGCGACAGCCTGTAAATTGAAAGAACATCACATAAATCAAGACAAAATTGCTATTTAAATTTTTTTATTTAATTATAATAATAATATTGTTATTGTTATTTTATTATTAATTAAAATACCAGAATTTAAATTAAAATAAAAAATCATCATACATGTATCCTGCTCGAATCCTGTAGTCCGTCGTCCCTTATCCTGATCAGATTGGCGCCGAATGGTCTTGTTTCCCTGCTCTACCAGACGCAAATTAGTCGCCTCGATCGCAGCCTCCTCCCACTAATAAATTGAAGATGAACGAGGCCTTCATCTATTTTTCTACTTCCTCCCTATTCAAATGCCCAAGCGATCCAGCCTTCCCTTCTGATTCCCTCTACTCTTCACTGACACCAGCTATCCTGAACGAATGAGCTTCCTTAGACACTCTCGTCACTGCTTCCAATTCCTCAACCTAATCCCAACACCTGCTCACCTCCAAATCCTGGCAGAACCCAAACTCAGCTCTGATCCGGCCTTCAACCCGTTCGATCCAGCTCCTCCCGTTCACAATCCACTCCTTATTGCCGACTAAATCCCATGCATGACCGTAGAATCCCAGCCCCTCACTCTGCTCTAGCACCTTCGTCCGGCCCACTTCAGAGTAAGACACCGACCAATCCCTCAACTGATCAATCTCGATCCGCCGTGACTGCCGATTGGTTCCTTCGCATCACTGTGCCGCACATGCCCTTCCGATTCTGGTCTGCCTCCCTCAGCCCAGATGCATGAGACCGTTCGATCCTTTTTCGCTCCCTACTTGACCCCAAACTGCAATTAGCCCCTCTGCTCAAATCCCTATACTTACCTACTTCTTCCCGAGTTGAGAAGACCGACGTCTCCAATAGCACTGTGCCGACCCGATCCCTCTTCTTGCCGCAAGCATTCGATTCTAGCAACGATCTCGCCTCCTTACAGCCTCTGCCGACCCAACCGATCTATACAAGAACCTTCAGTCGAGCTGTCGATTAGATCCTCTTCTCCGACCTGCAGCCTCACAACCTACCACAACTCAAACTCTCTCTTCCAACCAACTGAACATCACTCCATCCACTACAGCTGCCTTCTAATTCCTTCACAATCGCAGCCCATTCAAATAGCCTTCATATCCTCTCAACCAAACCCAAACGACTTCCCCAATCTAACTTAAAACAGTCATTACCAGCCCCTCATACTCCAAACTCCACAACAATGCATTTTCCTTATGTTATTATTATTATTATTATTATTATTATTATTATTATTATTATTATTAGTTTACAAAAAAAGAGAACCAAAAGAAGAAAAAAGAAAGACAAAAAAAAAGAAGAATGAGGGATTTTAAAAAGAGAGAGAGAAAGAAAAGAGAAAAGAGTTTTTGTGCATTCGTTGTCGTTGTCCCGACACCGCCGCCATCGACCCCTTACTAAGGTATAATGTTTTCAAAACTCAAATCTCAAATCCTGTTTTCGCACCGGAAATTCACATATGCACGCTTTTCTTAGCTTGGTGGGAGAGAACTAGGTGCGGTGTTTGCGATGAGGCGGGTGAGCCTTTTTCACGCTTTTTTTGCATGGCAGGGTAAAACTTAAGTACCTGTGTACGAGCTTCAGTGCCTGCGGGGAAAACTGCATTTTAAACAGGTGCCCCTAAAGACCCATGCACGCCTTTCTTAGCGTGGTGGGATTGAAGACTACGGCCCGGTGTCGTTCAACACCGACCATCCACGTCTTTCTTGACTGGTGGGAATACTAAGACTCCCTAAATTTTTCCTAAATTGGGGAGACGCTGGGAATATGTCGAAATTCAAACTAAAAATGCACAGGACTTAAACAAATACAACGGACCAAACTTGCAAATTGAATGTAGGGAACAAAACTTAAAAAATGTGTAGGAAACAGAACTGGCATATTGAACCACAAGGAACTAGACATTAAACTGAAAAATGCGTAATCATAATGAAAATATAAATGTTAAATAACAATTCAAGTCACCCAAACGAACATAAATACATAAGCAGGGAACTTGTAACAAATGAAATTCCAAACACTGCTTGCTTGCAAGCGAAGATCAAAATAATCAATATGCAACTCTCACATGTGATACCCTGCAAGCAGGAGGGATAGATGCGCATTGAATAACAACTTGCCAGCCAACATGTATAAAATGAATTTTGCGATGAATGCAGCTCATCATCAGCCAACAGTAACACGCAAATGAGCATACTAAATTTGCTTGCAGATGATAATACTCCCTACAGACATATGCATGTAATGAGCAATAAATGTCACGACGTTCGCGCAATCAACAATCTCTCGGTTTTAACATTCGCATATTTGGAATATCATGCATACATTTTGTACGCTACTGCATTAAGCTGTTGTGCAACATGTAAAATATCATGCAAGCATGGCTAAGCGGCATGTAAATGTAAAATATATCATACATGCACATCATGCAAAGAGACCATACACTTTGTTCGCTCATTAAACCACTACATTGCATACTAACGCATCATGCAAGATGCAAATACATATGCAAACATACATGCATACATGCAATCATCGCACAAACATATCATGCAAAATACACGTAAAGGCATATACCCGCACGGGCCCCAACAAGCGTGTTATAAATACACACGTGACGTCTGAGGATGCTGCACGGTTAAAAAAGGAACTTAATTTTGAGTCCGATCCTTCTATGTGAATCGATAGTAGTCGACATGGCTTATATTATCAAACAAGACCAGGGTATTTGTTTTATACGTTTATATTAAACCTTCAAGGTCTATAATGATGAAAATTTACTAATAAAGGTATAAAGCATACAACAAACTCGATCCTCTTCTGCAAGTTGATAGAGTCGACAAGGTTCAATCAATAAAATGAAATTGCCCATAAAAACTCTGATGATGGTTGCGCTGACAAAAAAAATCTCAACCGGAGGGAATCACAAACATTTAAAATGCCTTCAAATTTTCATGAAAATTTAATATTCAAAAAGAATCATCAAAATCGAAGATATAAAGCACCTAAACACTTAAAGTAAAAATACACATCCACCCTCTGCAACAGTTTGCCGAGGTGGACAAATCTAAAAATCACTTCAGCTCACAAAGAGTAAATGTCTGGTCGAGAATATCACTAGGATTCATTCTTACATTGTCTCTTACCAGTATGGATATGGCACGTGTCATCTAACTGGTGGTTTGACCGCCAAATAGCACCACCGGTAAATGGTTATGACCGGGACCCTTTGACCGAGTGGTTTTGCTACTAAATGGCACTATTATATTATGGTCATGGTCAAAGTATGTATGTTCCCCAACGATGCTAAATCACTGAGCAATAAATCAATAGGATATGACCGATAGGGCACAAAGCCCTCTGTTAGCTAAGGTGGATTCAAATTTGCTCCCTTAGACAAACATTTACCCCAGGTCTATAAGGTACCCTTGGACGAAGCGACCCATGGCTGCTGATAAGGATCCTTCTATCAGGTTGGGTCGACTACATCCTCTGACTAAGTAGAGTAGGGATCATGATGATCCGGGATGACGGAACAATGGGATTTTGATCAGGTTCATCATCAAGTGGTGAATTTCTAATTTTAAATATTAAATTTTCAAATACCAAATTATGCTGCTACTATACGCTTGATACAATGTATATGTTTGATGACTAGCCTTAATTGAATGTTCTCTCTCGCTATCGGGAGGGGTAATTAACTATAGGGGCTTGCGCCTATAGGAAACCTGAACTCATATCATAAAGTCCTCGAAAAATGAGGGCGAAATCTCTGGGTAATGTCTTATTCAAAACCCAATCTACCTTTTAGAAAATTATCTAAGAACTTGTTAAAACTCTCCTCGATGACCCAATAAAAATAAAGGGGCCGCGGAGAGGTCGGGGCGTGAATTTTTGGAGCCCACAGGCCCCTCTCGGTTCACTTAGCCGCACGACCCGAGAGGACAGCAGCCAATCTCCCCTGCTGACTCTTCCTCTTACAGCCCCAACCCGACCTCCCTCTACCATCTCCCTCGTCCAAGCCTCCAACCGAATTCCTCACCAACAATAGATAGGGCTGATCTCCCCCTCACATGAATACCCCAGCGACTTTGTCCTCTCTCAAACTCAATAACCCAACAAACCACATCCTGAATCTCCCCTACACTCCAAGAGCTGCACCCAACATTCCTCTCTTCTATCCCTACAACCACTCCACTTCACAGCAGCTTTCAGCCCATTCCCACAACCCAAACTCACAACCCAAACTCCACTCACGACCCTACTCTTACCATAGAACCGCAGCTCCTATAACCTTCCACCTATTATAGTTGCTAACCAACCCATCTGTCTTTCCACTTGTTTCTCTGTAATAGAGAAAACTATTACTTCCCCTCGATTATTCTTATTAGTATTAGTATTAGTGTCAGCTAAAAAAAACGGAGAGAGCTAAAAAAAGGGAGAGAAAATTTGAGTGTGTTCTAACCTTTGTGCTCTCGACTTCGTCACTGTCATCTCGCTCGTGCAAGGTATAATGCCCCCTAAACTCAAAAATTCTCAAAGCCCGATTTTTGGCTCTTGTAGCACAATGAGCTGACCCCCTATGCTCTCCTTTCTGAGCACGGTGGGGGGGGGGGGGTAAGCTTGGTGCAGTACTTATGGCGAGGCGGGTAAGCCTCGTGCGTGCTATTCTTAGCATGGCGAGGTAAAATTTAAATTCCCGTATGCGCTTTTAGGTTGGTGAAAAAATTTGTAAATGCTTCGTGAAGTTGCCCTTGCAACACATGCACTCTCTTCTTAACGTGGTGGGGTAAAAGACCATGGTCGCGGTGCTGCCCGACACCGGCTATACACATCTTTTTTGGCTTGGTGGGTTGGCCTAGACTCCCCAAATTTTTCCTAAACAGGAGAGACACAAGGAGATTGCCGAAATTTCGTTTGAATAATGAATGGAGTTAGCAACTTTAAGAAACTAACATGTACATCAAAGCAATGTAACGAAATTCAAACTTAAATGAAGTCCTCTACGAGCTATGTTAGATGACATGATAACTCAATGAAGCAACATGAACTAAACAATACATGCAACTGAAAACTAATACGCTTTCAAGCCACCGGATCCACAACACTCATACAAGGGGACAAGACGTTTGCAAATTCTCAAATAGAATCTTGTGCACATTAAAATGACAATCACTTGCACAACTGATTAATTTCAAATATTTTAAAATTCCTCCCTCATGCATTGAAATATGATTTCCTAAACTTAGATGCGACATATCGAGAATTGTCGTTGTTTTGAAGAATGTGTGATATTTCAATAGTGTGCATTAAAATATGTACCAATGCATCGAGAATATACATATGCATCACGCAAATACTTTAGAAGGCATGCAAGCGCACAGCACAAATACATCATAAGTGCATGTAGTAGGTTATGATTAGATATGTTATGGGGTATTCCCACCTAGCCTACAAATGCACTGAGCACATATACATTACTGCATGCAGAACACATTATGTAAGCATATCATTCAACATGTAAAGTACGTTATGCCGAGACGGCTTGTTACATTAACATGCAAGCACACTATGCACATATACATTGCAACATGCAAAAACATGCTATGTGGGCATATCATCCAACATGCAAAATATATTGTGTCGTGGTAGCATATAGTACCAACACACAAATCTGTTAAACCTTACACGAAGGCACTGAATCATTTCAAATGTGTTATGCGAACATACAGATAATACATGAATACATTGTGCATACACACCATGCAAGATGCAAATGTGTTATGCAAACATGTTACAAAATACAAATGCATCACGAGCATAGGTTAATCAACATACGGATGTCTCACACGAATGCATGATATATAGCGTGCAAATATATTACATCATTCGTGTAATTTCATTATGCTAACCAGTAAATATACTATGACGGTTATGCAAATCCACGACATTCATGTAAGCATGATAATCTTATAATACATCATGTCAGTCCTATTGATGCATCATACCAATCAAATAGATGTAGCATGTCAATCATACGAATGCTTTATGAAATAAGCATGATATAATAAGCATGATGTATATCATGCACACTATACCAAATACACCAATCGTTCTGCAAATATGAATACCCGCATGTGCTACGACCACCATATTGAACTCTTAATATTAAGGTTCGAGAATACTATGCGGGTCAGATATTCAAGCTCCATCCTCCTCCTCAAAGGACCGGAGTCGACATTACTTGAATTAACAAGCGAATGTTTAAACATAAATCCACTGGGATATTTAATATTAAAGTTCATATTAGGCCTTCAAAGGCTCTTTAAATGAATCTCGTCATAAAATACAATCTCTCGGTTTTAACATTCGCATAATCATTGATTTTTGAACCTGATCTTGTGTTAGCGAGTGAACATAGTTGATAAGATTCAAATAACTTTTTTTTTAAGATTCAAATAACTAAAACTTTAAACATAAATGATGATCGTGTTGAATGTTTATCTCAACCAGAGGGGACTCTATCCTTTCAAATGCTGTCAAATTTCTATAAATGCAAGCACTTTCAAATGACTATAACGTTATCCTTGATGATGGCCGGGTCGATAGAAAATTTCAACCGAAGGGGACCTTACATTTCAAAATACTCATGAACCCTAATGAAAATACAAATCTTTTAAAGTGATTGCAAAATTACTTCAATGATGGTCGTGTTGAATGTTAATCTCAACTGGAGGGGATCATACTTTTTTTAAACGCCCCAAAATCTTAAAATCAACCATTAAGGAGCTTTAATTTAATGAAAGTTCAAAACTCAAAAATCACAAAAAAATTTAAGATATTCAAGTTGAAATAAAACACCTAAATACTTAACTTAAAAATTCATTCATCCCCTGCAACAGTTTGTCGAGGTGGATAAATTTGAAAATCACTTCAGCTCACAAAGAGCGAATGTCCAGTCGAGAATATCACTAAGTTTCATTCTCAAACTATCTTCTCTCCGTAAGGACATGGCATGTGTCCTCTAATCGGTAGTTTCACCGTCAAATTGGACCATATGTAAACAGTTATGACCAAGACTCTCTGACCGGGCGGTTTTAACTCCAAATGGTACCACTAAATTATGGTCACTACCAGAGCCCGTATGTTCCCCAAAGGCTCTAAATTCTTGAGTAATGAATCAATAGGATATTATTGATAGGGCATAAAGTCCTTTGTTAGCTAAGGTGAACTCCAATCTGTTCCTTTAGGCAAACATGCACCCCAAGTCTACAAGATACCCTTGGACAACACAACCAATGGCTGCTTATAAGGATCCTTCGATCAGGTTGGGTCAACTACCTCCTCTGACTAAGTAGATTAGGGACCATAATGACCCGGGACGACAGAACCATGGGATCTTCATCGGGTTCATCGTCATTCCCCCCGCTATCCGCTTTAAGTGCGCGGTGATAAATTTCAATTTTTAATTTCTAATTCTGCTGCTACTATATGCTGGATACGAACGACTAGCCTAAATCAAAAATTCTGTCTCGTTATCGAGAGAGGTAGTTAACTATAGGGGCTTGCGCCTATAGGAAACCTAAACTCAGATCATAAAGTTCTCGCAAAATGAGGGCGGAATCTCTGGGCTAGTCTTATTTTAAACCTAATCTATCTTTCAAAAATTTACCCCGGAATCTAAACTCGTTAAAACTCTCCTCACCGACATAAAAAGGAAAGGGTCGCGGAGGGGTTGGGGCGCGAATTTTTGGAGCCCACACATCCCTTGGCTCGACCTGCCGCAAGCAGCCCTTTTTCGTCCTACATGCGGTCTCTCCATCGCACGCTGGACTTGATTCGCCCGTCTTGCAATTCCTCCTGCATCTATTCAACTTGACTCCAAATCCGGCGTGGCCGTCCGACCAACCACAACAGTAGTATATAATAGTTACCCGCAAATTTGAAGATCTGCGTCGTTGTATCTTTTCATCCAAGCAGGAATATTTGTTTTGAAGCCCTCACGTTATCGTATCTTTGATTCGGGCGGGAAGAACAACGACAAGTATCTTCCCAACCTTCCTTTGTGTGGAGGGGACGACGGGAGGCTACCAAATTTTTGATAAAATGTTCGATAAAAAAAACAGATGCCGCTAACTTGAAGACTTGCGTTGTTGTATCTTTGATCCAGGCAGGAATATTTGATTTTAAGCCCTCGTGCCATTGTATCTTTGATCTGAGCGAGAAGAATAACAACAAGTGCCGCCCCAACTTTTCTTTGCGGGGAAGGGATGCCTGGAGGCTCCTGAATTTTCGAAAAACAAAAGAATGAAAAGATTGAGGGATGGACTATTTAAAAATTATGGGAGAGCTACTTTATTAGTTCCATATTGTGTTAAATTAAACAAGAGCTGGCTAAATTAGAAAATGAGCATTTTTTACAAAAAGCTAATTAAATGTGACTAATTTAAAACTTAAATTTTTTTAGTTAATTAATTAATTAATAGTAAAAAATACTTTAATTTTCAATTATTAATTAAATCCTTAATTAATTAATTAATTTGAAAACAAATAAACTAAAATTAGATAGAAAAAGAGAAAATGTTTACAATAATCATCCCCAGTACAATAGTCCAATCTTAAACTCAAACTCCAAACAAACTCAAACTTAACTAAAACTGCAATCGGTGTGGGCTCCAACACTTGCAAGCAAATAAACAGTTGCAAATTAACATCGGAACTAAAACAACAATACAACAACAACATTAAGCCTTTGTTCCACTACGTGGGGTCGGCTACATAAATCATTTTTCTCCATTGTGTCATGTTAAAAGTCTTGCAAAAATAAAGGTATTTTAGAATACCTCTTTCCTTTTTAATCCCTCTCCTTCCGCATGCCATTCCTCACTCGCGACCTATTTAGTATAAGAAACATCCTTTACCAACTGGACGGGAGAGGATTGGCAAAAAACAATAATGCTGACGCAAAAAAGAAAACTACTAAAGCATGAGGAAAGCGAAAACTAATGCAACCATTCCTAAGTTCATATGTAACTTCTAATTGAAGCAGTAAGACCTACGTTAACCAATTTGTTAGGAAAACTTTTACTTGAAGTAATAAACCCTTAGTTGAACTAATAGTCTACTTCTAAATGAAGCGATAAGACCTATTTTTAATCAATGCATTAGAGAAACCTCTAATTAAAGTAATTGACCATAAATCAAGTTCAAACTAAATCTAATCAATAGCGACTTCTAAGTGAAGCAGAAATCCATATCTCAAACTAAATCTAACCGACAAGCAACTTCTAAGTGTAGCCATAAGTCCTACCATCAACTAAAAACTATTGGCAATTTCTATGTGGAGCCATAAGCCCCATCCTAAACAAAACTACTTGGCAACTCCTAAGTAGAGCTGTAAGCCCGATCTTAAATAAAGTTATCGGTCAACTCCTAAATTGAGCAATAGCTCCATCCTAACTAAATCTATCGGACAAAATTAATAATAGTGATTGCACAGGCTAAGTAAATCATATGCACCATCAAACAAATTTCAAATTTGAACATTACACTCAGCATATTACAATTATAAGATACATCATAAGTATATTGTAAATATATTGCAATTTTAAAATGCATCATGTGATTAAAATATAAATGCATTTGCAAATTCGAATATATTATGCAAGAATAATGTTCAAAGGTTTACTTATCCAGGAGTAGTGAGAAAATGTAAAAGCCACTATGCCTAATCACTTGAAAATATATTCCGCATGTTCTCTGATCTTTACGTCAAGCTTGTAAATGCGAGATTTGAGAATGCTACATGAATTTGTTGAAAGTGCTCAAACACTCCGATGATGGTTGTATTGATGGAGGGGACCCTGCATTTCAAAATATTCAAACCCCAATGCAAAATACAAATATATTTACAGTGACAATAAAGTCACCCCGATGATGGTCGTATTCAAAGTGAATCTCAACCAAATGGGACTCCATATTTTTAAATGCTTTCCAATTTCTTACAAAAATACAAATATATTGAAAGTTATGTATAATTTCCCCCCGATGATGATCGTATTGAATGTAAATCTCAACCGGAAGGGTCAATTCTCAAAGCCTATTAAAATTTCAAAATCTAATATATATCAAATTTTAAACATTTAAATGAAAATTTAATCACCAAAAGCTTAAAATTAAAATTCATCCACACTTCGCAATGGTTTGGCGAGGATGATGAATTTGAGAATTATTTTAGCTCACAAAAAGTAGATATCTTGTGAAATATATTACTATAATTCATTCTTAGTTGATTCATTATCAATAGAGATGTGGCACGTGCTCTCTGACTGGGTGATTTTGCTGCAAATGACATCATTATATTACAGTCACGCCCAAAGCCCTTATGTTCCCTAATGGATAAAAGTTCCTTAAGTAATGAATTATAGGGTGAATGCTATGAGATTTAAAACCCTTTGTTAGCTAAGGTTGACTTAAATTCACCATCTTAGGCAAACATTCACCCCATATTTATAATGTATTTTTGGACGGGAATGCCGACAAGGTTCTTTTTGTCTGGTTGGGTCAACTATCTTCTCTGATTAAATAGACCAAGGACTATGTGATGAGGACATCCACTCTAGTTTTGTTTTTATATTTTTATTTGATGTATTAGATCTATTTTAATGTTTATTGTCTTTTCCAATTTTGCCCTTACTTAAGGGGTTTAGACATATGTAAGCCCAAGGGGCATTTTAGTACTTTTGATTGTCTTTTTGTTTTGGACTATTTAAAGCCCTCCCCTCCTCCTTTGTGAGGGAATGATGATAATGAAAAGAAATTCCTGCATAGTGTTCTCTTGGTGAGTTCTAGTTGTGCTTTAATCTCTTTGTGAGATCATGAGAGGAGAGAGCCTAGGAGAGGCCAAACGCAATACCCATCAATCGGTGGAAGCGTCCCCGGTTCGTGGTTCACTCTTCCCTTATCTCTTCTTCCCCTCCCTCCCCTTCCTTGCTGCCGGCCTAGATCCCTCCATCTGCAAACCACTGGCCCCTCCCTCCTTCCCCCCACGCTATCAACTCAAAGAACCCTTCCCACCGAAATTGCCACCTCCTCACAACCTAGCCGGCCACCTCCCTCTCCCCTTTCCAAGCAACTGCCGGCCTCCCCTAGCTTGGCCGCCCCACCCGCCGGCCACCACCCTTCCAGCCGCCGGCCTCCAGAGCCCCACCCGCCCCACTCCACAAATCCATAACGCCGGCCCTCCCATGGCTTCCCAAATTTGAATTTCAAACTTTATTTGTCATTATTCACTTTCCTAATTTAAACCCTAGTCAATTAGGAAAGTTTCCTATTGAGAATTCAAATAGTTTCCTATTGTCTAAACCTAAGTTAGGAAACTTTCCAATTTAATTAAATCTGAGATCAATTTCAGATTTCTTCTTTGGTTATTTAATTGTTTGGGGGCCCACACTCCTAATTAAATAAATCCTCCAAATCCCCCTCTAAAGGGCCGACCACCTCTCTCTCTCATATCCCATTAATTGGAATCCAATTAAAGAGCCAATTAGTTAAATCTCAAGCCTCAATCAACCCATTAATGCTCCCTTATTCAGCTGGCCCCTCCTCCCTTAATCAAGCCTTAAACAACCTAGCCGCCCCTCCCTAATACCCCTTCACGGTATTTTCAAAATTCCTGATATCTTGCTTACCGTATCTCTACTCCAGCAAATGTACATTGCTGTTTTGTACTCAGTGCATTCCCACAATGAAGTCCAAAGCTTCCAACGTCAAACAGCAGCCAGTCCAAGCCCCTCCTCTCAGATTTCTCTCTTTCTTGAAGTTCTCAGGTGCTGTCCAGATTTCTGGACATCACATAGGGCCTGTCCAAGAGTTTTAGCAAACCCCACTGCTGTCCAAAAGAAAATCTGTTGCTGTCTAGATTAATTCCAGAGCTCGGGACAGGTTTGGCTGCTATCCTGTGAAGACCAAAGGCTATCCAGAGCCTACAAGTTGCTGCCCACAAATTTCTGTAGTTACCCGGCACCATATTTATCATCCGGGAGGTTCCGTTGCCTGTTCAGAATCTGTCCAAATTCTAAACTATTGTTGTTCTGAAGTTCTACACTTCCTCCCAACTGTTCCTTGGTGCGAGAAGACTCCCGGTTGCTGCCCACGTCATTCCCACATTCAAACGAACTTGCCAAAGCGTGTATCTCTCTTGTCTTTGGGTAAACTCAACACTTGACTCTTTATCTCTCTTATCCTTAATTGTGGTTATTATTGTCATGAAGATCATGTTCATGCTTCACCGCTAAGCTTAGAGAGCTAGAGATTTGAGTGAGGGACTCCTTCATAGTGCTAATCTTATTGTTAGTTTAGGGATTTATTGTTGAAAACATTCATGTATGCGACGTTAGATTACATTGACTATTGCGATCTTAATTTCTATGAATGTAATTTAGCCTAAACTTGTCTTACCGCTCTTTGTGTTTTCTTTTGTCGTTTAAAATCAATATAAAGAAATAATTATTTTGTTCTCTAAATACTAAGCGTGCAAATTCATTAAGTATTTCATCCATTCATGTATTGTTCTACATCACTATGTTAGCTGGGGATGACAAAACCGTGGGATCTTGATCGGGCTCATCTTCATTCCCCCATCACCCATTTTAAGTATATGGTGATAAATTTCAAATCTTAAACTCCAAAATTCAAAACCAAATTCAAACCCTAAAGTTACTATTATTGTATGTTATGTAATTATTACGACCTTAAAAAAAAGGTAATTATTGCGACCTATTTAATGACTAGCCCTATGATGCACAGACATGGACACGGCGACACGGATACGACACGACACGGACACGGGACACGTCAATTATTAAAAATATAGGACACGGACACGGGTTGGACACGGTATTATAGTTTTTATATTTTAAAAATAAGTATAAAAATTAAATAAGTATAATTTTAAAAATAATTTAGAAATAATAAGTTATTTAATTAGATTTTGTGCTTAAAATGATTAATATTAGGATGTCGAGAGTCAGGCGTCGATGCCGTTTATCAGTCATCGAAAGAGGAGATGATAATACTGTCAAGAGTCGGGCATTGATGTTATGCAATAAATATTGGGCGTCAATATTGAGAGGGTGTTGGTCGTCGATATTGAGAAGGTGTTCGACAAAGATAAGATGTCAAGTTGTGGGCGTAGAAATTGCTAGCATCGAGCATCAATATAAAGATAGCGTCAGACTTTGCTATGGAGATCGTTTTGAAATGTTGATGTTGTAACGACGCTAGACGTCGATGTTGAGATGACATCGGGCATTGTTATGAAATCAAAGTTGTAACCTACCAAAGAGAAATGAAAATGAGAATATTTGATGAATGGGGTATTAAGTGCGGTATTAAATTTTGTCGACCCTACGTAGTGGGACAAAGGCTTGATATTGTTGTTGTTGTTGTGGCGTATTAAGTGCGGGTGATTGATTTGATGTTGTGGATAGGAAGTAAGAAATTTAGTTTTTATATTTTAAATAAGTAAAAAATTTAAATACAAAAAGTTATATTTAAAAAAAATTCATAAAATATTTAAGATACGCGTGTCAAACACGCGTGTCCAACTTGTATTTAATATTTTTTTAATTGGACACATTTTCGACGTGTCCGACACGTGT
The DNA here is from genome assembly GCA_019925795.1 of Dendrobium chrysotoxum. Taxonomy (NCBI): domain Eukaryota; kingdom Viridiplantae; phylum Streptophyta; class Magnoliopsida; order Asparagales; family Orchidaceae; genus Dendrobium; species Dendrobium chrysotoxum. The sequence continues at coordinate 4,777,871 of CM034302.1, read as the reverse complement.
CGGAGGAGTGTCGGACGCGTGTCGTGTCGGATACGTGTCGGACACTGCACGCCTCTTTGAGAAGAAGTGTCGGTGCATCATAGGACTAGCCTTAATCGAAAGTTTTCTCTCATTATCGGGAGAGGTAATTAACCATAGGGGCTTGCGCCTATTGGAAATCAAATCTCAGATCATAAAGTCCTTGCCAAATGAGGGTGAAATCTCTGGGTAGCGTCTTATCTAAAAACTTAATATGCCTTTTAAAATTTTTTCCCAAAACCTAAACTGCTTAAAACTCTCTCCGTCAACAAAAAGAGGCGTGGAGAGGCCGGGGTGCGATTTTTCGGAGCCCACAAGAATACTGGCCATTAAAAGAGAATCATAAAATTAAGTTAAGTGTTGTAGAGATAAGGATGCTTAGATGGATGAGTGACTTTACACTTAGAGATAGAATGTGAAATGAGTATGTGCATGAAAAGGTTGGAGTAGCTTCATTGGCAGATAAGATTAGAGAGAGCTGCCTTAGATTCTTTGGTTACATAAAACGTTGGCCTTCCAATGATCTGTTAAGAGGATAGATGCATTAGATCCAGCATTTTTTAAGAAAGGTAGAGGTAGACCTAAAAAGGCTGGGTTAGAAAGTGTTAAAAATAACATTTTATTGGATTTAAATTAGAATGACTCTTATTAGAGCATAATATAGAAAAAAGATTCATATAGCTGACCCCACGTAATGGGATAAAGGCTTGTTGTTATTATTGTTGTGGAAATTTTCATATTTTTAGGATTATGCTCTGTGTATTTGGCTGACAAATATTTTTTAAAAATAAACACTTTCTCCATTAGATGAAAGTAGTAGTTTCAATTTTTGACAAAAAATAATTTGTAATGATTGTATATAACTTTATATATAATAAATTGTGCAATCGGGTTTAGAGGCATTTTTCGTCTTAAGACATTTTGAGGCGTAAGCCTCAAAATTCAAAAATTACATAAAGTCAAAATGAAGATTTTTTTTAAATAAAAACCACACAATATATTAAAAGAGGTACATAAAAAATAAATTGTCATATATGTGAAATATAAAAATGCACAAAATATAAAATGGCAAGTAATAAATTACGTTAAATAATTGAAATCCAAACATCACAATAAGAAAACCACAAAATGTAATTCAACTCAAAATTCTATGTTTCCCAATATGATTTAATTCAACTCATAAATCATCTGCATTGTCATCACTGAGGGGGTTTTCATTTGAATCATCGTCCTAATGAATTCTCTCTCACCTGCTTCATCACCTGTGGAGTTTAATGCCTCTCAATCTTCTTCTTCTATATCAGTTATTTTTCTCTTTGCTAAATACTTTTCATCAATATAAATATGAGTAAGACTTTAAAATAAATAAGCTTTAACAAATAATTTTTTATCCCTTTTTTTTATTTATTCTTTTTGTGATTGGGTTGAGATGGATATAGATGTTCTATTTCCTTCACCATCAAAGAAATCAATATTTAAATCTTCCTCTCGTAATTTAGATGGTGTTACCTCCGCTTTATAATCTACGAACCACTCATCATCTGTTGCAATATCATCACAAATCAAACAATCTTCGTCATCTTTCAACTTGTTTTTTTCTTTAAGCTCCCGTATTCAAGTCTCTTATTATATTATGATGTTTACTAAGAAATTCATCCTTAAGATTGTCAGGCGATTTTTCCTTTTTGTGTGCACTTAGTTGTACGTGCTCCAATTACATTCACATTCAGATAAAAAACACATTAATCCCAAAATCTTCACAGCAAAATGCTATAATTCTGGAGTGCTATCATTAAATTGAATCCACCACTCAACTAAGATTTATATAAATAGTATAATAAGTACTAAGTAGACGCAATTTTAAATAAATGAGTATACAATACATTCAAGCATCAAATAAACTTACCTTAAGATCGCTTGCAAATAGTATCATTGGTCTGTTGCTATCCAAAAAAATTATTTTTATTTCTAAATGGTACCAATTGCATGCCAACATTTGATGTTTCAGTTGAATCAGTTACGAGTCTATTCATACAATGATATAATACTAATTTTATCTCAGGATTTGTTGACATATTTTCTTCATATTGATATTGATGTTCAAATAGTAACATGCTGCATGTAAGTGCTGATGAAGCTGCAGCTTTCATATGTCATCAATGATATTCCAAATTTTTCTATAATTGTCCTCTTCTCCTTCTAAGTTGTAAACAATCATATCCATAACATTGTATATGAAGCTTATAGTAAGTTTCTTCTCGGCATCCACCGTCCTCAGAACCTGCACTAGTGGCCTAGTGATTGTGATAACATACATGACATTGCCAAAATCTATCATTTAGAATAATTTTTTTAACCTCTTTTCGTTTAGATTTTCTTGTCCAAGCATAACTCAACTATTATATAGAGGTGAACATAGACTCCAAAGGTTGTCTTGACTCTAGCATACTCTACAAAGTCAAATAAACGATGGTAAATCTGATTGTTACAAGCCTAAGTATTTCTTTCTTTGAAAAGTTTCTCATAAGTACCAAAACCTAAGAATGATTATAAATAAATTTATTTATCTTTTTAGCTTTTGTATGTGCTGCAGGCCCCAAGCTTCTCTAGGATGAGATCAATACAATGTGCAACACATGGAGTCTAATATAAATGTTTACTCTTATCCATAAGTTTTGTTCCTGCAGCCATAAGCACTGACATTATCTGTTATCACTTGAACAGCCAAGTTCTCTCCAACCTCCTCAACAATATTGTCAAGTAATCCAAAAAGAAACTCAATATCGTTCACTTGATCAGATGTCTCAATTGACTTCAAAAATATAGTGCCATAAGTGTTTTGATTAATATGTTTATCAAACTTTTGCTCTTCACATATAGCTATCCATCAGATATGATTGTAACACCTGTTTAGGCCCAATCCTCTTAATTTCCTTAATAGTTCTCTCAGTATTACCCAACTCCTTCAAAATCCATGTTCTCAAGTCATATATGGATAGAAGTTTCAACCTTCTCCTATACGCTCCAATTGAACGAATCATGTTGTAGTAAGGGAAGGTTGTAACGTTAAATGAGATAGCATTCTCATAAAAATAATCTGTTTATATCCATACATACACATATCAGTGCCTCCGTAGCATTCTCTGGGATTAGCTTCTGCGCAGTAAAAAGCTTGTCTTCCTGTTTATCCTCTTATGAGTTCGTCATGTACTGATCCATGGGTCCCCTTACACCCCTAGAGGACATGGGTTGCAATGACGAAAATGAATCTCGACCATTGCTCCTGTAGTAGGAGCCCACTCAACTGTCATTAAATTGTCTTTGTGCGAGGTGCTTTGACATTACTGACTTATTCATGTATGTTTTGATCTCTTCCTTTATGGTAGCAGGCACTTTGACACATGGTGTGACATTCTTGTATGATCCGAATTTTTGCATCTTCATCCTAGTAACACCACATTTTACCACTTTCTTAGAGTAATTATATTTCAAATATACGTACTGCTTGTCATTGCCTCCCACATCAACTTGAGTGTTATGTTTCCATGTCGGGTCCTTCCTATGAGCTGACATGGTTTTATCTTTGCTTCTGACCATCCTCTACAAAACCTTACAATAACAAGTTAAGAACATGAAATATTGAAACTCATTAAAAATTAATGCATGCATGCTTTGAATCAATAAAATCATTGTCTTTTAAAAAAATTTTAATCAAATCATTTTCTTACAAATCTCAATAATTGTAACATGATTTGCTTATGTGATTAAGAATGCCATTATTTTCTATAATTGCAATATCAAATTGATGGTATTGGCATTAAGAGGGAGATATAAAACACACATTTCTTGCTACCTCCCCCTTTGCACAGTCTTATCAATCAAAGAATAGAATATTGGGTTATATTAAAGAATTGATTATGTTAAATTTCATCAGCCTATATGCTTATCAAGTTGTTAGGGAGCTTAAGATTCATAATAATGTAATTACCATGGTTTTGAAAATTTGATCAAACCGGCTGGTTCGATTGGTTCAACCATGAACCGGTCTTATGGACGGTTCTGTCCTCATGAAAAACTGGTATAACATCAAATCGGTGAGAACCAGTGAGAACCGCCGGTTCAACTGGCCAATCGTTGAACAAGTTCCGATTTTTAAAAACCGTCCGGTTCAATTTATAATATATTTAAATAATTTAATTTAATATAAAATATTTTATTAAATGTTAAATTAATTTAAATATAACATATTTTATTTAATAATATATATCTAAAAATTTAAAGTGTTATGTATTAAGCACTAGTAAATCATACTCATATGGTTCCACCACCCATGTGGCCTCTTAACCTAGGGATACAAGAAAAGCTATATAAATAACACAATACAAATCTCCCAAGTGATTTGGGACTAAACAATTAATAAAAATTTCTATGATGTGTGCATAATGGATTGCTTCCATGAAGATTTTTTGAAAAAAATTTTGTATAGAATATTCAGATAAAAAATGATTATAATGATTTTTTCAGTTCTTAAATTTATAATTATTTGTGTATTTATAATTATTCAAATAAAAATGATTATTTATAATTTTAAAAGTTCTAAAATGTCTCTCTAAATATGAAATTAAATGATAATTGTGGGCTCCGAAAATTCCATTTGGTGCGCTCCCGGCCTCTCCTCCGTCATCGGTCTATTTTCCTTGTTTGATAGTGTTGACGGTGAAGAGTTTTAACGAGATTAGGTTCCGGGTGAATTTTCAGAAGGCAGATTGGGTTTTAGATAAGACACTACCCAGAGATTTCGCCCTCATTTTGTGAGGACTTTATGATCTGAGTTCTGGTTTCCTATAGGCGCAAGCCCCTATAGTTAATTACCCCTCCAGATAATAAGAGAGAACTTTCGATTAAGGCTAGTTATTAAAGAGATTGCATATGTTGTAAATACAACATATAATAGCAACATTTTAGGGTTCGAATTTGAGATTTGAATTTATCATCATGATTTAGAAATTATCACCATGAATTTAAAACTGGTGGTGGGGGGAATGAAGACGAGCCCGATCAAGATCCCATGGTTCCGTCATCCCGGGCTGTCATGATCCCTGGTCTACTTAGTCAGAGGAGGTAGTCGACCCAACCTGACAGAAGGCACCTTGTCGGCAGCCATGGGTTACTTCGTCCAAGAATACCTTGTAGACCTGGGTTGGTGTTTGTCTAAGGGGATATATCTGAATCCACCTTAGCTAACAGAGGGCTTTGTGCCTATCGACTATACCCTATGATTCATCACTCAAGGGTTTGACGCCTTTAGGGAACATACGGGCTTTGGCCGTGATCGTAATATAATGGTGCCATTTCGCGGCAAAACCACCCGATCAGAGGGCACGTGTCACGTCCCTATTGGCAAGAGACTGTTTGAGGATGAATCGTAGCGATACACCCGACACGCATTCGCTCTTTGTGAGCTGAGGTTAATTTCAAATTTATCACCCTCGACAAACGGTTGCGGGAGGTGGATGGGTTTTAGTTTTAAATTTTTAAGTGATAGATTTTATTTCAAGAATTTGGATATTTATTTGATTTTGAGATTTTAAACCCCTCCGGTTGAGATTTTCTGTCAACACGGCCATCATCGGGGTGACGTTAGAGTCACTAGCATTTTCGTAGGAATTTGGGAGGCATTTTGTGATTCAAGTTAGGTCGACTCCAGTCCTTCCATGGAGGAGGATGAAACTTGAATATTTGACCCACACAACATTCTCGAATCGTTGGATTTGGGACTTAGATGTGACGTTTGGAGCACATGCGGGTTGTAACATTTGACCCTACGCAGTATTCTCGGACGTTTGTGTTTGTAACTTTAAAGTGTTGACCGGAGCACATGCAGGGGTTATGTTTCAATTCAGTGGGACCATGTTTAATACATAAAAAGGGGGAAATTTTAAAGTATTTAAATATGATCTATTTGTGCAAGGGATTTCATTTAGAAAAGGCTGAGATTTCTTTTGAGAGCCTACGAACGCCTTCTGTCCGCTTGTATACGTGTTGCGGATCCGGTGGCGTTTGAGTGTATTAGATTTCACTTATTGCATTTAGTTTATTTTGACTCCTCTAAGCGTCACTTAGCACAGCTCGTAGAGGGTATTTGCTCAATCGATACTAGTAGATCGTGCTTATGCTCGTAGGAGAATTATCTTGCTTATTATAAGTTCCCCTGTTCTCTCCCGTAGGTGGTTTAATTCGTTTGATACAAGCCTCATTGTCCTTGCTTGATGCTAGTTGTTGTGAGCACTACGAATTCCCTGTTCTTACTCACAGGTGAATTGTAGTATACTTGTAGTGGACACTATAAATTCTCTACTCCCATTTATAAGTGAATTATAGTGTGTTGTAATTTTCCTTTGGGTTGAAGGAAATGGTTTGAAGCACCAACCACTATAGATCTTGACAAATTGAACCCTTTCTATCGAATGACATGCCTCCAATTCCCTTATAGTTGTTCAGTAGTTTGGAGAGCACTTGTGTTTGAGTTATCCGGTAGTTTGGTAGCTTTACAGCTTGAAAGCCACTTGGAGAGTTGTTAGAGAGCTTTAAAAGAACATGCACTTAGATTGGATTATTGGAAACATTGATTCTTGTATTTTATTTTTATGTGACTTAATTAATTAGATTAATGAATTTAATTAGAGTTAAAGATATTAAATTTTATTTTCAATCATTTTAAATTCATTAATAAATCAAATTTTAATTTGAATTATCCAATTTTGCAAGTCATGTGTTTCCAACTTTCCAAAAATTCACAAGTCCAATAATTTCAGAGAAAATTTCGGCAGCCTTCCGGCGTCCCCTCCCCGGCGCCGGGAGGTAAGGAGGGCATTTGCCCTTTCAAGTCCACCCGGCCGGAAAGATAGTTAAGGGCCGGGGCTTCAGGGCGTTGTCGGGCCCGGGAATCGGTCTTCAGAAGCTCTTATCGACGAAGATTGGTTGCAGACGAATGTCGATTGCCGGTGATTTGTTGTCGATCCCCCTTTTTTTTCATTTAATTAATATTTGCAATTATTTTCAAATTAAATAATTATTTGAACATTTTCCAATTTCTCCAAAATTTTGGTTAAGTCCCAGATTTTTGAGGGAATTTCGGCAGCCTTCTGGCGTCCCCTCCCCGGCGCCGGGAGGTAAGGAGGGCATTTGCCCTTTCAAGTCCACCCGGCCAGAAAGATAGTCAACGGCCGGGCCTTCAGGGCGTTGTCGGGCCCGGGAATTTGTCTTCAGACGCTTTGATTGACGACGATTGGATGCAGATCGTAGTTGTTGCAGAGGATTGGATGCAGATGATTGATTGCTGAAATTTGTCGATCTCTGTTTAAGAGTACTCTCATTTCTCTCCCTCTCTATCTCTCTTCTCTCTTTATCTCTCTCTCTCTTTTATTATTATTATTATTTTTAATATATTATATTATAATAAAATATATATTATAATATGATATATAATATAATATATTTATTATAATATAATACAACATTATATTATAATATTATAGTATTATATTAATATAATACAATATAATATAACATTATATCCTACTGTCATATTATACTATTATATTAATATATTAATATGATATAACATATATATAATATAGTATATATGATATAATCTAATAATAAATAACAGAGAGGAAGAGGAGCCCGTCGGGCTAGGGCCGGAGACCAAAATCGGAGAAGGAGGCGGAGGCGGAGGCGTCGGGGTTGACGTCGGCGTGTCTTGTGCGAACGGAGACGGTGGTCGGAGGCAAAGGCAGCGGGTCCGGCGAGTCGGAGGATGAAGTCAGGCCGGCGGCAGGTCTAGGGCACGGGTTGGAGCTCACGGGTGTCGGGTCGGTCGGAGCAGGCTTCGTCGGCGTCGGAGGTGGCGGTCAGGCCGGAGAATGGCTAAGGCACGGGCAAGTTAGTTGATGAAGAGGCCGACGATTGGAGGTTGAGCTCGTTGTGTAGATGCGGCCGACGACTTGATTGCGAGAAGGAGGAGAAAGATCAGCGGTTGATTGGAGTCCACTGGCGGGGTCGACTTCGAATGCTTGGTCGGAGTCAGAGGCGGATGTCGGCTAAGGCAAAAAAGTTCGCAAGATCGGCGTCGGAGCAAGAGGTAAGTTTTCTCTAAATCCCCTTCTCTGTTTTCGTTTCTGAGAGCCTTTTTTTTTTTCTGAGCGCGTGTGAGTGAATAAGGGATTTTCGTTATTTTGTGTTGTGAGGAGCGAACGTGAGGAGCGGTTGGAGATCGTGGGTGGTTTTGGTCCGATCGTGGGTGAGATGAGCGTGGGTGACTCGTTGCAGGTCAACAATAATAAGAAAAAAGAAAATTCTAAAATAAATATTGTAGTATGACTTTATAAATATAATTTTGTAATGTGAATTATATATATAATTTATAGGTACAAATTATACCTAAATTTATTACATAAATTAGCAATTATTTATGCTAAATTTATATATTTATATAAAAACTAAATTGCTATTAAATATGAATTAAAATCGAAGATTAGAGATATTTACATTTAAATTTAAAATTAGTAATAATTTATATTTAAATATATAATATAAGTTAATAATTATTTATTCTTAACTTTAAAATTATGGATTATATTTATGATTATTTATTTTTTAGTCTAAAAAATTCTTAAAATTATGAAATTTTTAAGGATAAATTGTAATATTATTTTATTAATTTTAATAATATTATTATTTATTACGTCATCTGGTTCATTGTTCAGTCCGATTTTTACAACCTTGATAATTACTATTATTATTATTTCTTATGGTTGATCAAAGAGCTTAACATATTTTGATAAAAAGGTTAATTCTATATTGTATAGATAACTTAATAACTGTAATCATTATTTAATAATAGAACATCGGTATATATATATATATATATATATATATATATATATATATATATATATATATATATATATATATATATATATATATATATATAAAATAAGATTTAACATTGTCATGACAGTTTTCAAGTTTAATTTTTTCAAGCTTTATTAATGTAATCTAGGTTTGTAGGATTTAAATCCTACTTGTTGTGAAACAATCCGAGTCTTATAAGGGCATGTCGAGTCAATTGATGAACAAAAAATAGGCAATGTCAAGTCGAACAGCATCCAACGAGTCGAAGGAGGCGAAGGAGCCACCTCCTCGATTGACGAAGCACGTGAAAGGGGAGAAAAATGTCTACTGTCACAACGAGCAAAGCTTATGTCGTTACTTTCGATCTAACAGGAAGAACATCGTCAAACTGTCTTGACTTCCGATTCAATAGGGCATGTCGTCGAACTATTCTAACTTTCGATCGAACATGGAACGTCGGCGAAGAAAGCGAAGAAGCTTTTACCGAAGTGTTCAAAACTCTACCTTACATGCAGTAGACAAAGCCGAACAGCGAACAAAATGAGGTTTAGAACTATGCTCGACATTAGGTTTAGGTTTTAAAAAATATATATTTACTTGTTATTTTGAGGCGAACGCCTCACAGAAATGAGGCGAGGCGTGCCTCTGTAAATAGGAGGCGTTCGCCTCATGAAGCCTGTTCAAGGCCTCCACCTCGATGCGTTTCAAGCTAGAGTTGTGCTGAGGCGTGCCTCTAGTTATGCAATTTTAAACAGTGGGCGCGATGCATGAGTTCAAAATGATGCACACAATTTGTGCCATACAAGAGCAATAGTGCACAATGCAAAACCCACGTGGTGCGCATTCTTTTTTGGTTTTAAATTTAAAATTAAAATTAAATTTTATTTTTATTAATTTATCATTTACTTAATAATTTAATAGCACTGCTGTTACATATAAATATGCCTTAATTTTTAGAAAGAGGGTGTAAATTATTTATGAAATACTTTTTTACTTTCCATCGAATCAGTTGATATCACATTTGTCTTATTTATTATTCACCATTTCATTCATGCATTTAAAGGAGGGTAAAAACATTTGAATGTATGCTTACAACTATTCAAAAGAATGCCAAATATAGTTCAGAGATTAATTAAATCGAATTTTACTAAGGTTTTCAATCAAAAAGCGTTGAAAGGTTTTTTCACCCATCCTTCTTGATCGTATAGGTCAATGTACAAAAGAATCAAAGATTAAAGTAGTTGAAATAGCCAAATCATATAAGCTGGCAAAATGCTAGCAAAGTTGCCTCCAAATAAACAAGAAATTAGCAACTGTCAAGAGTCGGGCTATCAACCAATAAATTTTAAAAAAAACATCAATATTCAAAACTATAGATTATTAACAAAGAACCAAGATAATAGATATTTAATTAAGCACAAAGAGTCAACAAAGCCGAAGCAGAGTACGCAACAACCAAATCCTCAGTGAGTTGCCAAATGAAATAGGAGAAGGTAACAACAGAGAAATATAGGGCATAACAGCATAAAACCAAACAAATGAGATTGGGGAGAGCATATCAAGAACGAGATCAGTGGCTAGCCGAACAAACTGAATTAAATGGGAATAACAAGGAAAAGTTGATCTGCGCAAAAACATAAATCTTTCCATTTTGTAACAATTGAAAATGTGCGAGGAAGGTGAAGGAACCCATCCAAAAGGAAAGCATAAGGGATAATGCCGAAGTGCACGTAGAAGTTCCATTCACATGAAGAATAATGGAAAAACTAAAAATCGAGATATTCTTTATTGTCCAAGCGAACACTAATACCGACGATATTATCATTAAGAATGCCGGCCAACCTAAAGTAACCAAAAAGTCTTGATGAGGAGGCCTATGAAAAAAACCAGAAACCAAAAGAAGAAATAGTCGAATGCAGAAACAATAGAAACACGAGAAGCTATAGCATGGTAGGAATAAAGAAGAAATAGAACTCATGGGATATTCCGAGTGAAACCAACTTTTGATATTACAATTCAATTGAAACTTAATATTATGGATGTGTGTTTTTACCACATGAAAAAGTTATTGCATAACAATATGTAATATTGGCAAATGAAGCTGATGATAATTGTATGATGTATTTTTTTGTGGCAAATAAAGCACACAACATTTGGTGATCATTTGGTCCTTCAATTGATGTCTTGAAGGTTCTAAATATACTTCAAGTGCTTGATTTTGGCTCAATTGGGCTTATAGATTGGATCATTTGTGTCGATGGGTTTAAGAGATGTTCTATTTGACTATGAACTCATTAAAATGCGAGTTTGGATGGTCCCGACTTCATAATTTTGGACGTTTCCAATTCAAATATTGCTTTGAGATTTGTACTGATCAAAGAAATTTTCTGGACATTTATCAAGGTTGAATAAAAAATTGATGATCTTAAATTTAGCGTTATATCATTTTATATTTATCTTATGCAGTTATGCAGGTGCATCTCTGTCATTGCTACTTGCGGGGTTTGGAAATCCCCAGTTCTTCTCAAGCCCGCTATCCTATTTTGGTTTGTGCATATAAGGAAGATCTTTAGTTAGGCCCATTTGGGGATTGTTTCATCCATGATTCGCGGCATGCGTAGGGTTTACCCTGAGAATTACTTTCATTATTTTTTAATTGTTAATATTAATACTTGGAAAATGACACTATTTGGAAGCATTCAAACTGTTTTTTGATCATTTGAGAAGTGAACATATCAATGATAAGTGACTGAAAGTCTGAAACACTTTCCCTTTAGTCATTGCTTCGGCTATTTGGAAGGAGAGAAATAGCTCTTTGCTTCAAGAAAAGAAAAAAAAAAAGGTGACGATAAAGTACGTTGATACAATATGACTTATTTTCTTACATCTCAATGGGCTTTGGAGGAGCTCTATTGATTCTCTCTTTAATTGCAGATTATTTTTTTGATCTTCTGGGAGCATTTTATTCCTTTTACATAAGTAATTTTTATTTAATAAGAAATCTCTTCCACCTATCTTCTCAACTTTTTATTTTTGGTTTACTAATGAACTACTTAAAACTGCTAGAATTATTGCTAAAACTAAAATATTTCCAGTTGCAGGATGCTCATCACAACAACGAAGAGTGCAGCAAATTGAGGAAGAAGCTTAACTCAACACAAGCGAAGCTGGATGCTTACCGTAGGAAGGCTAAAGAATCTTTGGATGAGATGAAAGTGATGGACACTAAATATGAGGAAGCTTCAACAAGGTTAAAAAATCAACTTCGGACTTATGGGCAGCATATTCTTTACTTGACGAAGCGGCTTGCTGAAAAAGAATAGAATCACATTGCTCAATGGGCCCCTTTTTTTATTTTTACTCTCTAGTGGCTTTTTATTTAACACTAATCGTCTTGTAATTTGTAGCTTCCCTAATGTATGTTGTCCTGCACTGCACCTTTTTATTTTGTACCAAAATTTTCTATTCTAAATTTTCTTTTTGGCAGTCTTTTTACTGCTTTCTAAAGTAGTTTTTTAGTATAAAAGTATTTTTAGAATAGTAACAAGATAGGACCTAAAATGTGGTACCTTGAAGAATTTCATTTATTGAAGTTGAACATGTTCATGGAATTCTGGTTGGTTTTTATAGCCATCAATCTTTAGTATATTGTGCAAACTCAAGAATAGGCTCAAACTTGTTTGATAAATGGATTGGATTGTGAACATTGGTTGATCATATTGGGTGTTTTTTTGGGGGGCAAAAATAAGCATTGATTTGCTTATTATTAACAATCATCGAATTTAGTGGGTCATTTGGTTGGTTGGTTGAAAAAAGAACATGAAATAAAATTGAATGCAGTGTAAAAGAAAGGAATGTAATCTATTTGAAATGTTTGGAGATATTTAAAGATTTGAATAAGTATAAGACGAATGTTGTGATTTATTTTATTTTTTTTAATTTGAAGTAAAATGAAAGTGATATAAAGTTTGAAGATGGTGATTGTTGGTGGGTGATGCCAATGACGATTGTGATGGATGGTGGGCGATGGCGACAAGATGGCTAGCAATAGTGGTGGCAACAAATGTTAGCGAATATAGGTGGTAATGAAAGAGAATTTCCATTCTAGTTTAAAATCGTCCAAAGTTAATAATTTTCAAATACATTAAAATTGGATTAGATTGTGCATTACAAATAAGTTTAAATTTTAGTTTATATTTCATTTACATTTAAAATATGCTTGCATGTACTTGATTAAGCCAGTATAATTGATCATATAATTGATCATATGTATAAGCTTGGTACTTATCAATGTACATTTTGAATGTTTTTAAAAGTTGTAAGCATATTTTATCATTTTTTTTCAATCATGACATGCCAGTTTTGAAAGTGGATCTAATTGATTCTCAAATAGAAGAACTGTTTTTTTTTTTCATATATTTTGTATCCATTTGAAAGATTTGTTGGCTTTAAATCTTATATAATTCAGATATTTTTTTAAGGAAAAAAAAAAGAACATATATAAAGCTACAAGTTGATAAGTTGTAGTATTATTATGTTCTTAAAGATGCTTAAATCATTTTAACTGAATTTTCAGTAATCTTAAAACATAATTAAAAGAGAACATAATACTTTCCCTTTTACAGCACTGAACATTTAATTATTTCCGTTGAGAAATGCTCTTAATTTTTAGAACGTTAGAGTCCGGACAAAAAATGCCTTAGCCGTTATAATAAAAAATCAACACACTTCGCAAGCTTGTTCCCTTTCCCAACGGCTAGTTTTCCCTCTGCACACCAGTTTAAATTCCCCCTTCCACCTCTCGTGTTCCCATAACTTATCAAACCTCTCTCTCTCTCTCTCTCTCGCTCGCTCGCTCGCCATGGCTTCTTCCCTTCTCTTTTGCATAGTCGTTCTCATAATGAGCAGCATAATGAGCATAGAAGCAAAGGAATTCGTTGTAGGTGGAGAGCCGAGCGCATGGAAAATTGCTTCTTCTAATTCAGATTCTCTCAACCAATGGGCTGAGGCCAACCGCTTCCAAGTCGGCGATTACCTCGGTAAATTCAGTAGTAACTTTCTCTTATTCCTCCCAAAATATGTTAATTTGTTCTTCTTCACTGAGCAGAAATAGCAAATTCTATTGCTTGACAGTATGGGATTATGACGCCAAGAAGGACTCAGTTCTCCAGGTGAGGAGGAAGGATTACCATAGCTGCAACACTTCGAGCCCCATTGCCGTGCACCAGGACGGCAACACACGAGTGAGGCTTCGCCGATCTGGAGCTCACTACTTCATCAGCGGTGTAGAAGGAGCCTGTGAGAAGGGGGAGAAGCTTGTTGTTGTGGTGATATCAGAGAATCACAAACTGGGTTTTCAGGGCAGCTTATCGCCGGCACCGGCTCCGGCAGAGTTTGATAGTGGTTCTCCGGCATTGGCTCCGGTGACTGGTGGTGTGTCTACAGCTGGAAGAGGGCTTGTGGGTGCTGTTCTGGCTTTGCTGATTGGTGGTAGTGTTGTTGGCCTAGTGCTGGTTTGAGGAGTTTCAATCTGTTGTCTTGTTGTGGTTTTTGAGGATATTTTTATTTTTATTCATTTGTTATATTGAAATTGTCATCTGTAATGGTTCAATTGCTCGACTGAAGCTTAATGAATTATTTGTTTAAATTTCCTATGTTGCACTTTTTGTTTCTCAAATTAATAAAACAGTAAACAATAAAAAATTTGCATTTTTTGCTCAGCTCACATTTACTTGATAAACTCATTCACCACTAGCGGGTCACACGAGCATCCTAGCCCTGCACCACATGTCACCCGCCATTAACGGAGCTTCGACTAGATCTCCCACCCCCATCGATCTCTAGTAAAAGCTCCTTTCCTCTTCTCCCCATAAGCTTCCTTCCCTCCCACTTCACAGAAGGAAGAAATGACAGAGGAAAATAGAAATACGAGCGACGCATCGAATGGGGTGAAGAAACCGCCTGGTCCGATCCCAGGCCAAGTGCTCCACCAGCGGCACAGTCTTGGCAGGAGTCCGGCCGCCATGGCCGCCGGTGGCCTTCTCATCATTGCCGCCATCATCGCCGCCATTGGCTACTTCACTCTTTACACTAATAAGTCCAAGCCCTTCTTCTTTGGACAAGCATTGGAATTTCAATGAATTTGTTCTTTTTTTTTAAATAATTTTCATAATTGCCGATTCAAAATTGGCATGAATTATTTGTGTAGCTTTTTCATCATTTATGTTTGATTTATACTTTTCATGAAATTTTAGACTTTGTTTGGGATAACTTTCTTACTACTTTCTGGCGCAATTTTTTTTCTTAAAATCACTAAAAAAAATAGTGATCAAAAGTGTCCCAAATAAAGCCTTATTCAGTGATGTTATGTTTAATCAATTAATTAATACATTAATTGGACTTTCTTGATAACTTAATCTTAGGGGATGTTTGGCTACAAGTACCCTAAAATGATCATTGTTATATAAATGTGTTATATTTGAAAATTGAGTAGCAATCAAGATGATATTGAACGAGAGTTCATTGGATTATATCAATCTTTCCTTGACCCCTCGATACAAGCTCAAAGAATCTAAAGGTTTCATCATTATGTGTTCAAGTAGTCATGAGGGGGAGCCTTACAAAAGATGTGCCAAGTTTATAGCTTCAAGATGATTTGACCATAGTAGTCAACTAATAGAGCTTCCATATGCTTCATGTGTTCATTCACTATGAGTAAGACGACAACAACATCAAGCCTTTGTCCCACTACGTGGGGTCGGCTACATGAATCCTTTTTCTCCATTGTGTACTATTAAAAGTCAAATTCTCGTTTAAATCTAATAAAGAAAGAGCATTTCTAATATTTTCTAACCAAATCTTTTTAGGTCTACCTTTACCTCTCTTAACGTAAGTCAAATCTAATACCTCTACTTTCCTAACTGGGTCATCGAAAGGCCATCGTTTTATGTGACCAAACCATCTAGCGACTAATCTTATCTTCCACTGGAGCTACTCCAACCTTTTCATGTATATGCTCATTTCGTATCCTATCTCTAAGGGTAAAGCCACTCATCCACTTGAGCATCCTCATCTCTACAACACTTAACTTAGTAATATGCTTCTCTTTTAATGGCCAACATTAGGCACCATAAAGCATTGTAGGTCTCACCACCATCTTATAGAATTTTCCCTTAAGTTTGAGGGGGACTTTTCTATCACACAACAAGCCCAATGCATTCCTCCACTTCAACCATCCAACTTGAAATTCTACTGATAATATCCACATATATTTCCCCATCACTCTAAACAATAGATCCAAGATAACTAAAACGTGCACTCTTATTAATGACTTGATCGCCCAAAGTCACAATCCCCTCACTAGGTCTATTACTACTAAAATTACACTCCATATATTCCGTTTTAGATCTACTCAAGCGAAAACCTTTAGACTCTAAGGTTGACCTCCATAATTCAAGTTTACCTTCAACTCCCTCTCTAGTCTTATCAATAAGAAGAATATCATCAGCAAAAAGCATACACCAAGGTACATCCTCTTGCAAATGTCTAGTGAGAACATCCATGACTAAAGCAAAAAGATATGGGCTTAAGGCTGAGCCTTGATGTAATCCAACCGAAATAGGAAAATACTTGGTCAAACCACCTTGTGTTTGAACACAAGTAATAGCTCCTGCATACAAATGAGTTCAATGTAAGACATTCATCAAAATTTCTGGCACCGTTAATGCAAAACTGCACTTCACATATACAAGCTTCAAACTCAAAATCTCTTGGTTGAGAGCTATAAATCAAGGTGGGTTGCATGGTCAACTACTAGTTGATCGTAGGATTGTGCTAAGTGTGCAGCTTTGCATTAACGGCGCCATCAATAGGCCAATTTGTGTTGATCTATATGCAATTAGTGTTGATAATAAGCTATGTATAACCTGCCAAAGCACATTCAATTTATATGAATTGAATCTCATTTGTGTAGCAATTTTTTTTTACTGCTGCTTTTCCAAAGCGGTCTAAATTCATCTAAAATGATCATCACATCACAACTTTAAGCTGTTATATAACATGTACTGATCCAAAGTGTTTCAAGCAAAGAAATGAGCTATGCATACAAAATGTATGATCCTATGTGTGTGTATATATAATGTGAGTATTATGTTTGATGACTTCACAAAGTATGAGTTAGAGCATTGAGCCTGAAAGTCCTATGGCTAAAAATTCTGTCAATCACTTCTTGGGAAAGAAATAAGAAAAATAGCTGAAGTTTCAATATATTTTTCTACTTGCACAAATTAATTTATGCTTTGTTTGAGATGGCTTTCTTGCTACTTTTTCATAATCATAATTTTTTTTGGCAGCCACTTTTTAGTTGCTTTTAAAAAATTGTTGTACTATGAAGCAACTTTCTACAAAAGCTTTAAAAAGTTACTTTCTCTACAGCAGCTTACTCTACAGTAGCTTACAAAGCAGTAAGAAGAAGACCATCCCAAACAAAGCCTTAGCTTACTAACTATAGTGCAATCAACATCACTAGAATAGAGGAGAAAATAGCATAATGAAAACAATGCAACACTAGGCTTGCTTAATTCAATTAGAACATGACACAAGGATGCACTAACACCTAACCTTCACTCATGAGATAACTCATCAAAGCTTACTTCTTATAAGGTGCTAAATTATCAATCTTAGAATAAAATAGTCATCATCAGATTATTATACAAGTAGAGACACATAATATAATTATATATATCAAATGTAATAAATATTAATAGATTTCAATATATTTTTCTTCCCTTATAAAAAGAAAGTTAAGAAAAATTTATAGATAATGTTGATAATGCATACCTTATTGTGCTTATGGCGATGATCAATAATAGTAAGGGGTGACAGTGGCTAGGTCACGAGATGAAGGGGTTCCACAGTTTGTGGGAAGAAGGGCTAACAACAGTGAAGGACGACAAGTGACAAGAAGAGCTGGCAACAACGATGAAGCATAGGCAAGGGATGAATTGTGGTTTTGCGATAATAGCAGGCGCAGGCATGGGGCAAAAGAACGCAAAGGCACGTGTATGATCATGATTAATTTTTGATGATATATCAATACAAACTTTTTCCCCTTATCTAAAATACGAAGTACATAATAAATTTGAAGCGGAAAAAAATATTTCTCATGTGTAATTGCATTAGCTAGTACTTTATACTTTGTAAGATTCTATCCCATATCCATGATTTGGAACTGATACTGAAGAACAGCTAAGGGGTGTCATATCTGTTTTAGATGGGGACTAGACAAGAAAACTATTAGAAGCCAAGATCAGTCAAATCTATATTATTCAAAAGCTAGGTAATTGAATATGAAGCTAAGTAAGAATTTATTAAAAAAAATTATGCCAGCATTTTCTTGATCTTAAATTGATAATTATATTTTAAAATGAGTATATATATAATCAAATTTAATATTATAATCATGTTAAAATAAATTCAATACTTTAAATATTTAACAAAATTTTTCATAAAAATGTACAAAAATCAGGATGAGTGATTCAAAACAGACTGATTTGATTCATTTATATGTGATTTCAAATAACAATCACATTAAACTTCAAAAGATTATTATTGAGTAATTGGCTATGAGTTGTTATGTTTAAATTCAAATTATGGTAGCTAATTATAATACCCATCTATTGCATAAAATAAATAAATAAAAATAAAAAATTGAAAAGCTAATGGATGACTATTTTTTATTAATTGAAAGATCAAATGAGTTTACGTGTCTGTTTGGGACAGTTATAAATTTTTGTTCATATAGATAATATAATTATAAAATTCTAATTTGTTAAAAATTATGATTAAAACGATACCACGGGAACAAATGATAACCAGCTTGATCATACAAAAGAACTCTTAAACTTATAGATGTAATACAAGTTTAAATAAGATTCAGGCTTCGTTTTGAGACAGCTTTCTAGTATAAAATTTTTTAGTTCAAAAATTTTTTTGTGCTCGAAAGCTGCTTTAGAAAGCAATAAGAAAGTTGTCCCAAAAGAATGCCCTAAAGAGTTTAAAATTCATGCTAAATAGTCATCTAATTACATCTAAACAAATCATATAATGTAGCTTGTTCAATCATTTTTGTAAAACATATTATTTTATTTAAAGCTATCAAATCAACCATAACTTATTAAAAAGAGGGAAAAAAAAAAACATTGCTCATTATAACATCACATAGTAGCTATCAATATAAAATGTAATGAGAAATAAAAACTATATGTGCTAAAGTTTGGGTAGCTATTCAAATAGCTACATAGGCAGCTGAGTTGTCCAAAGCATTGTTATCTTCAACTTCAATCATACACCAACTTTGTAGCCATCAACTACTTATCATTAGTTACAATTTTAGGGTTTTAGCATACCAACCCTACTTAGCAATTCAACTTAGAAAAATCAAAGCTTTATCTACTTTCTTCTTCTTTTCAAAATTGGTTGAATATGACATGCAATTATTACAATTTTGCCACTTGGTCCACATGAAAGAATCTTCCTATGCTTGGATAAAGGGAGGGAGAAATTGGTGGAAAATGACTTAGCCAAAGTATTTATGTCTCATCATGAGGAATGTGAAGAAAAAAATGTGTGTGGTCCTCAAAGAATCATGATAGGAATCAAACATAATAAGTAAGAAGATGGCCCTTGTTGGTCTTTATATGATAATCACTTATGGATTTAATGGAACTATTCCCAAAAGAGCAAAATGATTGCTCATGATTTTAGCAATCTATTTGATTGTTGAATGCTTTGGAGAATGGCCAGGCAGTTCTATTGCTTTCCAGCTGCAACAAATAGGCTTGCTTTCATGTTAAAATATATTATTTTCTATCATCTAACAAGTGAAAAGTAGAGCAATGCTTTATGTATTTGTATATTAGAGAAAAGTATTTTTCATATTAGTATTTGATTGCTTTACAAGACTAGGAACTTTAGAGTTCGAGCTCAATCGGTATGCATGTGTATGCGTACATATTCTCTTATAAGAGATGAATGCCTTCTTCATCTTTTTTTTTCTGTCTAATCACTGTATCAGCAGCAACGACGTGTTCAAAGGATGTTTCATCAGTCGTCTGCTAATTATTTGACAGCATTTCTTTTGGGTTCTGGAAGGTCCCGATCGATGTTAATCTCTTTGTAATCTTTCGACTAGCGCTTATAAGAATTGGTCGAGATGTTATACAAATGTCCTTTCAAGAAGGTCCATGATGCTTTGACTACTTAAAAGGCATTTGTTTATTGGAGTCAAAATAAGATATATGGTTCTGTATATCACTTAAATGTTTTCTTCTGTTCATTTAAATTCGGTAATAGTATAAGGACAAGCTAATGATTTTATCTGAAGGAATGAATTGTCTTAGTCAATCTTGATTATAAAGTATTCAGCATGAACCCAATGAATCTCCAATCAAACGATCATGCATATTAAAACAAAAAAAACTTAGCACTAATCATCATTAAAATTTCAAGATGCAATTTAAGGTTTCGTTTGGGACAGCTTTCTTATTGCTTTCTAATACAAAATTTTTTACAGTAAGAAAGCCGTCTCAACCGAAGCTTTAATTTTAATATAACCAAAAAAGAGAGAGAATATTAAGTTGATATGCTATGAGAGAGTGACCATTGTCCAAAAAATGGAGAAAGCACTATCATGTTTTGACACCTAAACCACCCAACCAAATGGATCACTGGACCACTGGAAGTGATGGAGGGCAAAGCTTCAAAGCCTCTAAATTGACTGCTATTCTGTCACCTAATGAGAATTAATAGCTTCAGGTTTCTACTTTGAACTTTGAACAGGTGACTGCACATATCCACATTTATTTTGGATGTTCATTCTTTCATAAAGGACAAAGTAGGGAGCATAGAAACCTAAAAGATGCTTTGTATTAGGCTACAGTTGCTTTAATTACTTGATGGAATGAAGCCACGTTAACCATTACAGCTCCACATTTATGTCTCTAATCAATGATATTCATAGATAGGTCTCAACCTTTTGTCTAACTTTATCTGTGATACTTAATTAATCCACAAATATTTCAGCTACAATGTAAGATGGTGGATGATTAGTGACATAAAGTGGGGCCATTCTGTTCTATTTTAAATTTTGAATGCATCATCAATCATTTAAAATTGTATGAATAAAGAGTAAGAATTGTAAGTGTATATTGTGATATGTATATCTTAGTTCATGATCTTGATCAATAACATGCAAGTAAATTATTTATCTCCTATATATATTTCATTGATAATTGTTCTATATTAGAAAAAGGAAGCAATCTCTTAAGTTCTTTTCTTCGATTTATAATTTCATTCATTTACCAATATTCATATAACATAGTCAGAAGGTCAATCAATACATCATTCTATCATTTTAAACTCCTAACCATGAAAGAATAAATCAAAATACAAAATAAAAGAAAACCTCGGAAGCCTGATCTGCCTCACTCCACTGGATATTGACCCCTTCCTGAAAGTTATGTTTCTAGAAATCAGTCTTATATTATATATCATAAATCAGGTGTATTTCATATAAAAAGTCGTCACTTCCTGCCCATAAACGTATTATATCATATCAATCAGTCTCCTTACACCTTTTTTAAATCGCTTAGGATTACATCATGAACCTTATTTAAAGGAAAGCTCGTCGGCCCATCCTCCTAAGTAGGGTGACATGTTTCCAACCAACCTGAACCAATCAGCCATTTCCAACCATTCTTTTTTGCTTTTACACATATTTCATATCATATAAACAATAGTAGCTAACATCACATATAATTAATACATATTTTATATAATTATTAGTATTGTAGTATGTCAAAAATGTATGTTACACTAAATGAATAGTAAACATGTGTAAATGAATAGTAAACATGTGTATATCATATATTCCATATTTAAATGAAGTACATAGATTCATGATCATTTTATAATTAATATTATACTACACATTTTATTTAAAATGACATATAAGCAAAATTACCTAGTAAAATTTCAATATTAATCAGGTAAAATACTCAGGATGGTGATATCTATCACATATCAAAAACTACACTGCGAAAAATTACTAGAACGAGAGATATTGCATTTTAATCAAGTTTAGGACATAAAATTTGAGAAATCAAAATTACTAAAAATAAAAATAGGATTTGGGTTACCTACCACGATCATGACACTTGCCTCAACTGGAGTGACAGACGAGAATGACATGGAGCGAACTTTCTCTCTCATCTCTCTCCTCCTCTCTTTAGAGGTGTAAGTGAGTCAAGTCGACCTGTGAGTCGACCCAAGCTCAGCTCGATAAATGGCTAGTGAGCCGAGCTCGATGAGCTAACGAGCCAAACTTCAGCCAGCCTAGCTCGACTTATTAGCTTGCGAGCCGGTTCGTTTAAAAAGTATTAACATAAAATATTACTTACAAATATATTAGAATTCATGATCTTAAATATAAAGTTATTGAAAATTATATCTAGCTTGCTTGAATTAAAGAATTCTTTATTGTTTTCCTTATAATTTTTCATTCTTTTAATCATTATATTATAATAATTACTTAAATCATAATTATTTTCTCTTTTTCATAATAAATGAGTCAGCTCGTGAGCCAGCTAGAACTCATTGAATAAAGCTCGAGCTCGAGCTCAAACCCGCTTAATTAATTAAGCTCAACCTCAAGCCAAAGGTGACTGGAGCTCCATAATTGTTTAAGTAAATATTTTAAGAACCCTACAATTCTCTATATCATGACAATGATCATTATGTAAATACATACCTTAGAGCTCCATAATTCTCTATGCTATTTTTGTTATTACTATTTTTTTTCATCAATTGTACCTCTTTTTTACTCTAATGCACAGTTAACCTTTCCTACAAACAACAAGAATTATACAAACACAAACAATTAGCTTTCACTCTTGTTAAATTGTAATTATTGCACTAATCATAATAGATTTAGAAAATAATCAAGATTATTTTTAAGATAATAATGAGTAAATAATAAATCTCTATATGATATAGAGTCATTCAAAAATAAATTACTTGTAGGCTTACATAAATTAGAATCCAACTATCACAAAATAATACACCACATTAAAAAGAAAATTCTCAAGATAACATACATTTCATTAATCATATGGAATGATCATATTTCACATAAAAGAAAGAAAATGATATATTTTTTTCCTATTTATCCTTTGTGCCCTATTAAACATAATTTACAAAAAAAAACGTACAATCATTTAATACAATAACAATAACGTCATCAAGTATTAGGCTTCGTTTGGGACGGCTTTCTTATTGTTTCATAAAGCAGCTTTTTTGTACAAAAATTAAATTTTTTATATTAGAAAGCTGCTTTAAGAAGCTGAAAGAAAGTCGTCTCAAACGAAGCTTTACTCCCACTACATAGGGTCGACTACATGAATCATTTTTCTACATTACATCATATTAGGAGTATCTGGCCATTTAATAAAGAAAAAAAATAAAATTGAAAATAAAAAAATAATTTATAAAATATCTCAAAATATTATATTATATTGTATTTAGAATATAATTAAAATTTATAAAAAATAAAATAAAAAATCATTATAATTTTGTCATTAACCATTTTATGCTATAATCATCAATATTATTTTATGTTAGTGTTATATTGGTATAATGCTAAGTAAAAAAAAAATGAAGGGTGGGTTTGGCATATAACACTATTATTAAAAAAAGAAAAAAAAAAGTAGCACTAAAGCCAAAGGCGACGCTTGTGGTGCTCCCTCTAACATCATTGTACGATCCATTAAAAAATGTAAAAATATTTTAATTAATTTTTTATTAGAATGAATTTTTAAATTATTAAATTTATTTAAAAATAAATTAAAAATTAATTTTATGTTAAAATCATCTTTAAATAAATAAGTTTTTTTAATCAGAATATTCTTCTGAGCAAAAAGCCGTCCAAAGTTTGGGAGAACGAAAATTTAAGAAAAAAATATTGTGATAATATTAAAATATTAGATTTCTATAAGATAAATATAATATAAATTTATTTCATTTATTATATATTTTATTACCTAAAATAAAATTAATAACTTCGGTCCTTTTTGCGACAATTACAGATTTAGTAAAAGTGATTATAAAAATGTTATGAGAAAAATGGTTTTTTTGAAAGTTATTATAAAAAGGAATCTTTCAATATAAAAGTTTTTAAATGAAGCAGAAAAAATATTAAGAGCCAGATAGAAAATAATTATAGTCTGAAAAGTAAAACATTAATAAAATTATCTTAAACAGATCCTTTAAAATCTAATTTAATTAAAATTTATGGTATGTTTAAGATTAGGGGTGCAAAAGAGTCGAGCCGAGCTCAAGTCCTCTAGCTTGAGCTTGAGCTTGATTAATTAATCATGTTCAAGCTTGAGATCGAGCTTTATTCTACGAGTTCAACACAGCTCACGAGCCGGCTCATTTATTATGAAAGAAAAGTTACTTAAAATCTTGAATCCTAATATATTTTATATTAAAGTTTTTAAATGAGCCTCTCAGGAGCTGATGAGTCGAGTCAAGGCTGGTTCAAACTTGACTCGTTAGCTTATCGAGTTCGATACACAAGCCATTCATCTAACAGAACCTGAACCAGCTCACAAGTCGACTTAATTCACAACACCCCTATTTGAAATAATTTTCTCGCTACTTTTTTTTTTCGAGACATCAAACACAAATTCATTTTTCTACAACTTTATTATTTTTTTCTCATTACTTTTTAATTTTTTTTTTTTAAGAAACTTATACTGTACAATTGGAATAGTTAAGTTTTTTTTCACAATAGTTTTATAAAATTAGTCATAGGTTTTGTTTGGGATAGCTTTTATATTGCTTTATAAAGTTGTTGTAAAAAAAAAAAATTTTAGTGGCAAAAAATAATTATAATTTATGGTGAGAAAAATAAATAAGAAAGAAAGCTGTAACAAAAGAGGCCTTAATTAGGATAATTTTAGGAATACGTCATCTAACGAGGGTGGATCAGAAAAAGCTGCGAGGAGAGCTAAAACTTTTTGCATATTCCTCCCTGGTCTTTGTCTTTTTGCAAATGTCTAGACTTGCTCCACAGTACAAAATGCAAGCCGCGAATATTCCGTTCATTTCTTTGAAGCTTTTGGTCAGCACTTTTGGCGACTGGATCATATTTTGGTCCCTGATGTGACTATGGTAAACAAGTAATTTGTAAAGTTGTAGTTAGTTATATTCTTCAAATGAATTTTGATTTCACAACATTTTAAGAAAAAGTTAAACTTTATAAATTATATAGTATGCATCACATTAATATTATTATATTTTTATTTCTTGTGATTTTATTTATGGGTGTAAATGAATCAAATCGAGTCTAATTCGGACAAACTCGAGCTTAATTTGCCTATTCAATGGCAAGTTCGCACACAAGCTCAAACTTGAGTTGGGGTCTTACAATATGTTCAAGATCAGCTTGTGCCCCTCCCTCAAGTTAACTAATGAGGTCAAGCCAAAGTCGCGATGGAAACTCATTGGAGAAGGATAAGAGCCCTATGAAGATGGAATCGATGGGGGATCACACACTAGTGGCTTTGTGGGAAGTCACGATCGAAGCTCTTTGGAGCAGGTAGAAACTATGGTCCTGAGGTGAGCTCAATGGAGAAGGCATCGTGGGACAAACCTTAGAGAAGTTCCGATGGGAGCTAAAGAAGGTAATGACAAGACCATCAACAGTGCCAATGTAGCAGGAGCTCATTGGAGAAAGCATCGACAATACATGTAGCGGCAGTTATTTGGAGAAGACATCAACGGGTGGTCCAATGGTGTTTAAAAAAGAAAATGACTTATGAGACTTGCAGATATTTCCAAATTAAGATAAGATTAAGTAAAGCAGGACGAAATTAATGTTTATGGCTTCTAATCGAGCCAGCTCATGAGTAAACTAGTCGAACGTTGTTAAGCTCAAACTCAAACTTGTTTAATATACAAGCAATAATTTAAGCTCGAACTTATCCTCTTCACTTGATAAGCTCTAACAAGTCAAGTTTAAACTAGCTCAAGTCATTTTCACCCTTTGATTTACTCATCACCATTATACTCAATTCTTATATCGTGAAGTTCATTATCAAGCAAAAGTTCAATTTGATTTCTCTTCGGTTATACTACACATTCTATATATTTAGCACATTTTGAGATTTATTCTAGAAAATCATTTTAGATTCTAAACTTAACTTATATATATAATATTAAAAAAAAATCTTGATCGGGCACGAATCTCGAGGCAAAATCAAGTTGGAAACTTTCAAAATTAAAATTAGGACGATTTGAACTCCGATTTCAGCAAACTTATAGTCGAACTGAACGTATCAAAAATACGAACCCAACGACACAAAATTCGACTCAATCTGAGCCCAAATGGGTCCAAATCAAGGACCTGAAGCGCTATTGGAAGGTTCGAACCACAATTTGGTTTACCAAACGGTTTCCAAACATGACATAGTTATAGTCGAATTGAGTGACTCGACGAGACAAGTCCAACGAGCCTAAGATCACTAAATTCTGATATCACTAAGACATTCAAATGTCCAGCAAACAATCCATGATCAAGGGAATCAACATCAACCGTCCATACAAATCACTCCCAAAAATACCCTTGATCTTCCTCCTATTTACGGGCCATGCCACTCTAGAAAATCTATAAATAGAGCCCCCATTTCTCATTAAAAGAGAACCAAGCCAAAGGAAGAGAAGTAAGAGAGAGATTGGAGATCGCTCTTGCCTCCTCGCTCCTCCTCAACCACCGCCTGGAGGTCCACCGGACCACCAACTGATGCCTAGAGGTCCGCCCGACCACCATCTGATGCCCGGAGTTCCGCCGGACCACCACCTAACGCCCGGAGTTTCGTCGGACCACCACCTGATGCTGGAGTTCCGCCAAACCACCACCACCTAACGTCGGAGTTTCCATCGGACCATTACCTGACACCGAAGTTTCGTCGGCTCTTCCCCGGCGCTGTGGAGCACGATTAAGCCTATCTTTCTATCCAAAAACTCGATAGCTCAAAACTGGGGCGCCGCCAATCCCGGTGTCATGGCGCATGCAGAGTAATTTTCCAAAACCTTGTATTTTCACTTTTTCAACCCCAAGAATTTGTTACTCTCTACCCCTATTCAACATTATAAAACTCACAATTACTAAACAATTTAAAATTAATGATTATTATTAACATAAAGTTACCTATATTTGACAACAGACATTACATTCTCCCCCTTCTTATCCTGTCCAGATTTTACAAGCTTTTATTTTAAAATTATTTTCACAAATTTTTGATCATTACATGACTTAAAATAAATAACGGATCTCAAACATCATTCTTTGATAAATGAAGAGCTATTATGATCATTACAACACTCTAAACCAATTAGAATATTATATAATTGCCCACTAATTAAGCTAACAATTACTGTAACCAACATACATTGTCGGAGGAATTTAATGAATAACAGCCCACACCAATCCGACGAACAGGGGCAAATATGTAATCTAGTTCAAAGGTGGCGTGCTTTCACGAGTAATAATAAAAGCTTCTGCATTCCATGAGAAGGTCATAGGCCAAAGTCGTCGGGTAGTTATTGCCCTCTCTCTCTCTCTCTCTCTCTCTCTCTCTCTCTCTGCTTTATGGTACCGCCCTCATGACACGTGTTAATTTTATATATATATATATATATATATATATCTTATTAAAAATTTATTTATGATATATTTTGCAAATCAAAACTAACAATTAAACTATTTATATATTTAATTACAAATAAATAGTAATTCTCTATGATTCAAAAATATAATATTTTTTTATGAAAAATATATTTATGATATCTTAATGAAATTTTAAATTAGGTTGAGCTTGAAAATAATTAGATTTATTTTGAGATAAGTGAATATAAATATTTAATTATAGTACTAATTTTAAATCAAATTCATAACGACTATCCTGCCTAAAATTATGTTAAAAATATCCTAATATTTTTTTATTTGAAATAGAGGAAAGATAAAAAAAAAATATAAGAGAAAATTTAACTTTATAAAACTTTATTTTTCTCTTTTTTATTTGTTTTTTTCTTTATTTTCCCTTGTTCTTCTCAATAGTTTTTGATTGTTAGGAAAAATACTTTTAAGAGAAATTAATTTTGTTATTTTTTAAATTATTTTATTGGCTAGAATTAGAAATTAATATGAATATTAAGTTTCACAATTTCTCTTAATTACATTTTAATTAAAAATAAATAAAAACTAGATTATCCTCCTAAAAATTATAAATCCTAAAATAAAGTGCACTTCACAACATTAGTGAAAAAAAAAAAAGAATGTTATGAAAACTCAGCTCATCTTGGTTTATTAGTTGAGAGTTTTGACTACCAACTAAGAAGTTTTGGGTTCGAGTCTTGCGTATGTGATGCGTGTGAGAGTTTGCCTTAATTGACCTAAATATCTCAAAAAATAACATCAGTGAAAAGAAAGACTGGGGTGTAAGTGAGTCAAGGCGATTTGTGATTCTAGAGCTCGACTCAATTAATGGCTTGTAAATTGAGCTCGATGAGCTAACAAGCCAAGCTTGAGTCAGCCATGACTTGACTCGCTGGCTCTTCAGCCCACTATTTTAAAGAATATGAATATAAAATGCATTAAAAATACATTAGCATTCAAGATTTTAAGTGCAAAGTTTTTAAATATTTTTTTTAAAAAAATACTCACTTTCTTATATTAATCATTTAATTGATTAACAATTATTTTTCTTCTAATTTTTCTTTTTCTTTATTTCATTATCATGATTATTTCAATCATAAGCATTTTCTCTATTTCATAGTAAAGAGTCAGCTCGAACTCATAGAATAAAGCTGAAGCCCAAGCTCGAACTAGATTAATTAATCATGTCAAGCTTAAGTGAAGGGTGACTCGAGCTCCGTCATACTCGGTTACACCTCCATTTATGATTGTTTCCTACACTAGTGGGGTTGGTGCACTAATTATGAAATAAGTATGTAGTTAAATGCAAAAAAGCTTGTTAATGTTGTGGTGAAGTTTAGATTAGAAGAGGAAGAGAGAGAGAGTGTGTGTGTTGTGTAATGTGGGCGATTTGGTGGGTGCCGCTAAGAGGAGAAGTTATTACGTGCGGAGTCCGAATGTAGATTTATGTTCGGACTCTAATGAAATCGTGACATATGAGATCGAGTGTGTAGCTCGCTAGTTGAGCAAAGCTTTCCCCCCACATGGCTCATATTTGAATTCCCTATATGTCAAATAAATAAATCGTGCTATGTGAATTTATACATAATGTGTAAAAGCATCTATATTAACAAAAAAAAATATAGAGAGAGAAAGCTTAAAGATATATCTGACATGCGATGACTATATATTACGTTGTTTAGTGTTTATGTTTTATATTTTGTTTTATTTTTTAAATAAATTAATTTTGTGACCAGAAATTACTATTAAAAAAAAGAAAAAAAAAACTGTGCGATGAGATATTTATTAAATTTATATTTATATTTCATTTATTTTCTCCCGAATTTATGTCAATTCTCTTTCTTGGTACTTAGTAAGACTCAATATTTTAAGCGGGGAAGGCATCCTATCAGTGGGTTGGGTTCTGAATAGCGCCGCACCACCGAAAGCGACCGCAGAGTCTCTCTCCCACACTGCACTCTCTCTCTCTGCGCGCAAGTATTATTCTTGCTCGTTAAGAAGAGAGGAAACCCAGAGAGAGAGAGAGAGAGAGAGAGAGGGGAGGACCTATCGAGGTGATTTGACGATATAGTGTGTCAATCTTCTTTTTTGGGTTCTGGAAGAGGAGAGGGAGGTGAGAGTGTAGAGACATTGGAGCCGTGGAATCGGATGGTGGGTGGGAGAGAGTGAAGGAGGTTTGTTTCTGGACATTTCAGCTTTAGGTTGGTAGAAATTTGGGATTTTGTAAACGGCAGTTATGAAGTTTATGAAGCTGGGATCGAAGCCAGATTTGTTTCAATCTGAAGGGAACAACGTTAGGTGAGTGCGCTATTTGTTGTTCAGGATTCTTCTTCATCTTCTTCGCAAATTCCTTTTATTTTTTTGTTTTTGAAATTATTTGAGATGCGTGCGGCTTTGTCTGGAGTTGTCTGGAGTTTTCTGGCATTTGGCGGGTTTCAGTTTTTTTGGGGGAAAAATAACATCTTTGGTTTTTCTCTTCTTTTATTTCATTATTTTCTGTTTTCTTTTTTCTTATGGATATTTTTCTTATTTTTAAAAATGGCTTTTTGATGGCGAAAAACAATGTCAGTTCTTCCATTCTATGGATTGTTTTGGGTTTAAGAACTGCACTCACTATCGAGAAGATAATTTATGAATTTGCAAATGGAAGCCCTCTTTTTGTTGTGCAAATATTTACAATTTATTCATACAGAAGAAGATTTTTCATGTTTAAAGCTGTTATTAAGTTAAGCTTCCATATATTTTTGTTTTTTTTTTTAATTTCCTTTTCTTTTCTACTCTTTTCACTCTGTAATTATTCTTTACCGAGTTGAGAAGCTGTGGATGAGTACCCAAACAGTTTATACTGTCCATTGGGTTTCTGTTTCACCATGTGATTTCTGTACATGCCATTCCGTTTACTGTTCAATTACCAAAATGTGGGCAAGTTTTTGTTAATCTTTTATGTTTTCTTTGGTGTTCTTGCTTGTGTTCTTGTTCAACAAAGATGAGGAATCATGGGTTGATTGACCATTTCTATCTGTTCATATAAATTCAAAGAATATAGTCCTCTGATCCACTGTTGAGTCTGAGCGACTCTGAACATTTCTTGCTTGATAAAGCATCAGCATTGGTATGGAAATATTTTGAGAAGCCTGCGACCGGGTTATGTTGTTACTATATTTCTGAAGATTTTCAAGTAATTGTGTTTTAAAGATTTTTTTTTTTCTACTTTCTACAGTTGTGACATTCTGTGTTCACCCTTTGAAACCTTACTGCTTGAGGACTTATATTACATCGATTGTTTTTTGCTAATACATTGGTGGATCTATATTTTTTGTTTAGTCAGGAACAGTAAGAAAATTATGGTTTAATATCATAATTTCAATCACATAAAATGGAAAACAAGTTGATGGTGACGATCCTCAAATAGTTTTTATAACTCTTTTGACATTCTATGCATTCAAAAACGATCTTTTTAAGCTACAAACTGATCTTTACGATCAATTTATGCAAATCTCCTTATTTCTAATGCTGAAAGAAAGAGGGAGAAGGCGTAAATAAGCCAATGGGGGCGCATGCCAGTATGCTTGATCCGCCCATAAGTTGCTTACTACCAGTAGTTAAGAAACATTCATCGATTTCTGTAGTTTGCAAACTACCAATTCTTACAATCTCTTTGCTGTAAGATTTTTTTTTAACATGAGGCTTACAAATAGTGATGTACTGTTGCAGGTTTGTGTCATCAGAACTGGCAACTGATGTCATTATTATTGTCGATGAAGTCAAGTTGTATCTGCACAAGGTTAGCTCCTTAGTTCTGATGCTGTAAGCTGAGTAACCCTTACTGATTCATATTTTAAAAGAATTTGGCAAAACTACTTGTCTACGGAAGTATAAATATCTCTTACTTTTTAATAGTTAAGCATGATTTTTCTTGTCCCAAAAAAATAAAATCCTCTTAGTTTTTTATGTATACTGCCAAAAGCCAAAGTTGGCTGCTTCTGAGCTCTAGTTTATCTAAACCATGTGCATTTCTGTGACTACCTAAACGGAAAGGAATGGCTCTTAGTAGAGTTGGGATTGGATTCTATCGATGCCATTTCTCTTGATACGATTTTTATAATTTCACTGTTTTAACTCTACTGTTGAGCTTCTTATGAATGGTTAGAAGCTGGAAGATGGTCATTGTTGTGGCGTGGAGGGGGGGTGGGGGCAGGGAATCAAATTTCATCGTTATGCATAATAATTCTGCTTTGGCACTTCTCCATCCCACGGTGTTTTTTTATTTTTCTCATCATAAGATATACGGATGATGTGACAATGGACAAACTTTGTGTTATAAACCATATTATAAGCCCTTTAATGTTCTGAAATTACCAGAACAAAATTTTGAAGTTTGTAGCTGAGGGAGTTCAAGTGCCTTCTCTCATGTTATAGGTTCCATGTTGCAGATTCTCTGCTAAACATTCTTTTCATTGTTCATTGAGAATTGCTTAGTGCGAGCGTTCTACTTGAGGTTCAAAATTGCAAGGATCAGTACAATTTAACATCTGGGATGATGATGAGATTGGGCACATTTGTGTCTTTGGAAAAATCCTTTTGTGCTGGTTGATTGTAATCTTCTTAGGCTTAGTTTCATCATTTGGGACAGCTTTTAGCTACTGTTTTTTTCGTTGCTTTCAAGAAACTTTTGTACTAAAAAACTGTTGTAGAAAATAGTAAGAAAACTGTCCTAAATGAAGCCTTAATTTATATGTTTGCTTTCTCATACTAAAAAATCAGATTATTTATTATATTTATGTTTTAATACTTGGAAAACAGGTTTAGAATTTTTTGTTGACAAGCAATTATAAAAAATGTCAATATTTAGATGTCTTTTCTGGATTTATTTTGGTTTTAACCATATGGTACATGACTAATGAACATGCTTTAAAAACTATGAAATTTATTGGGTTCCATCATTTATGTAATTATAAATATACCATTGCTTTGACTCAACAAAGGTAGGATCTCTTTTGTAATAGCTTCAACGTTTTGTAAAGTTGTTTGTGAAATTGTTGCGGAGAAAATAACTTCGCTATTATTGTCGTAAAAAGGAGCTTTCTATTACAAAAATTTTTAAAAACAGTGAGAAATAATAGTCAAATAAAATTATGGTTGCTGTCTAAAAAACAAAGCAGCTAAAAAGCTGTCACAAATAAACCCTTAGCCAAAAAATCTAGCATCATCGTTTTCTAAAATATGTTTTCTATCCACAAATGAGCCCATCAGAATTTTGAAATTTTTTGCCTTTTGTTCTTCTTATAAATTAATGGCCATCATTTTTTAAAGCTGCCTCTGGTTTTCCTGGAGCTTTGCCATTTTACCTCTCTGTGGCTTGCTACTGCTTTGTGTGCTCGAACTGCTTTAACTTAACTGGTTTGATATTTTTGGAATTTCTCGTTGAACCTCTGCAATACTCATTTGACATATTTAGGCTTATTTTGTATGTTCAACATTAATAATTCCTGAAACCTTAAATTTTTTTTTTTTAAATGCAGTTTCCTCTTCTCTCAAAGAGTTATCGGCTGCAGAGATTGATTCTTGAAGCTAATTGTGAAGGCACAGACAAGATTAACATGAATGATTTTCCCGGTGGACCACGAGCTTTTGAAATATGTGCAAAATTTTGTTATGGAATGACTGTTACTCTGAGTGCCTACAATGTTGTTGCAGCCCGATGTGCTGCAGAATACTTGGAAATGACCGAGGATGTCGAAAAAGGAAATTTAATATACAAAATTGAGGTTTTCTTGAACTCCAGTGTATTACGCAGCTGGAGAGATTCAATCATTGTTTTGCAAACCACAACTTCCTTGATGCCTTGGTCAGAAGAACTGAAGATTGAGGGAAGATGCATTGATTCCATTGCTTCCAAATCCTCTGTGGATCCTTCTAGTGTTCACTGGTCATACACCTATAGCAATAGACCGATAATATCAGATAATAAGATAACTGAGATTCAGCAAAAGAATTCGGTTCCCAAGGACTGGTGGATTGAGGATATATGTGAGCTAGATGTTGACCTCTATAAGCGTACAATGGTGGCTATAAAATCAAGAGGAAGGATGTCTTCTGATTTGATAATAGAGGCTTTAAAAGCTTATGCAATGAGGTGGTTGCCAGACTCTTATGACACCTTAGTTGCTGATGACTACATTAGAAGAAATAAGTCTCTTGTTGAAACCATCATCTGGCTTCTGCCATCAGATAAGGCTTCTGTATGTTCTTGTAGGTTTTTGTTGAAATTGCTCAAAGTCGTTATCCTGGTTGATTCTGGCTGTTTTTTGAAAGAGGAGCTGATGAATAGGATAAGTACACAATTGGATAAAGCATCCGTTAAGGACTTATTAATACCATCAAGGTCATCAGGTGAAATCGCCTATGATGTTCCTTTAGTGCAAAGCCTAGTTAATCGGTTTATGATTCAAGAGAGAAGTGCTCGGGATATGGATTATGATGACTGTGAAAATAGAGCAGCAGGATTAATTTTAGGGCATGCATCTTTACTTAGCGTAGGTAAATTGGTTGATGGTTACCTTGCCGAAATAGGAAGTGATCCCAAGCTTTCGATGTCGAGCTTCATTGATCTTGTGCAATCACTTCCAGATGCAGCTCGGCCGACTCATGATGGATTATATGCTGCTATTGATATCTTCCTTAAGGTATGCTTTCTTGCTGGAAAAAACTTGACTTTATCTATATTATTGTAATGTGCTTTCTATGAAATTTAAACATTTAAGATCCCCTTGGCAGATTGGGCAATGTTAAATGAATTTCTTGACATTTATGAATCACCAGCTTGTCTATTTACTGTACAAAAAGCCACAAGGAGTGAGAATTCTCTCATTTGAAAATTTCTAATCTAGATAGGAGGAGAGAGCTTCATTTTAAAATGAAATTTTTTCCTATTTTGAATATTTTTAATATAAGCATATAAAGAGAGCACAAAACGGCATGTTGTCAGTTGATTTGACATTAAGAGCTATGTAGTTTCATAAGTTTGCTTACATCTTTAAATAATATTTTCATAAACAATATTTAAATTCTATTTTGATGGCGTCAAAATGCTTACCAAAACCAAACAAAAGAAATCTTTGTATTGCACATTCTTTTGATATCATTGATGTTGGCATAAATAAAATTTTCCCATTTACAAGCTAATCAACACCAAGTGCAATAACTTATATCAACATGATCCATAAAGTCTTGGCTATATTACTTTCAGGAGCACCCTGAGCTGACAAAAGCAGATAAGAAGAGGCTTTGTTCGTTGTTGGATTTGAAAAAACTCACCCCGGGTGCATCCATCCATGCTGCACAGAATGATCGGCTGCCACTACGGGTTGTGGTTCAAGTCCTCTTCTTTGAGCAGATGAGAGCAGCTTCCACTGCAGGAACTTTAAAAGCTGCAACTAATAGCATACTAAATGGGAGCACAAGATTGACAGGAGAGGTTGAAGAAGAATGGGAAGCGCCAGCCTCAGACAATTGTAAGTCCTTAGAAAAACAGTTAAGGTTCCTAAAAGTTGAGGAAGATGAGAGGCTTAGAAGGGAGACAAAGAATGAGAATGAGAAGGATAACAAGAGCAGATTATTACCATCCAGGTCAAGAAGAATATTGGATAAGTTTTGGGCAGGGAAGGTTCAAGTTGTGCAGAACAACAGGAGCTCTGAAACTTCAGGCAGTTCGCAGAGCCCTCCTACATCTGCAAATCCAGTGGAGGCGTCCACGACAAAGTCTTCTGGTTCTTCGTCAAGGCACCGTAGGCACTCTGTATCTTAGAACAGTTTTTTTATTTATTTTTAATGATTATTTTAACTGATGGTAGATGGATATCAGAGACTTGGAATTCTAGGAAAGGAGGGGAGAGTGTTTAGCTCTGGATTGGATTGGTGACTATTTTTTCTCTCCTTTGGTTTTTAGTTCTGTTTTTGGGGCCTTTTGATTGGAATGGGAACAAAATGTAAGCAGGCAGTCGTTAATTTGAATGTGTTTTAGTTCCTAGTAATTGGGAGTAGTTCTTCCTTGTAGGGTTTTGAGGAATCTAGCAACCAACAAAATTCAAGTGGACCACTGAATTTTAATGCTTATTGGATTAGTTCCAGAAAAAAACAAGTGCTCAATTGAAAAGGCTGTAGTTTTCTGTAAAATTAATAAGAAAATTATTGTGAAAACAAAAAAAGTTGCTGAATGTTGTTGGGATAATTAAGGTTGTTTTCTTCAAAAAAAAAAATCTTATTGTTGTAATATTCTACAAGTACAGATTGTGAGAAGCTCTTCATCATGTAAATTTTTGAAAAACAAGGAAAGTTTAAATTAAGACAAAATAAATTATAAAACAGACGTCTTAAATCTTCAAAAACTTAGCAGCAGAACTCTAGTCTGCATGGCTAAGCTGAGACTTGGCAACATAGCCTGTAGTAATTCAGATGGAATTGTCCTTCAGTTCTTTTATGATAGTGGTATTCGAAGAAAGTATGCACAGTGATAATGAACTCACTCTATTTTATGATCTCTGTTTGGATGGCTGACCTACTTGGAGGTTTTGGGATATTAATGCATTGCTATGACTGACCTTTCCTCTTCAAGCAAACCCTAACTCTATTATTTGGGAAGATAACTAGAGATTGTCTGCTACTTTAGCAACCATTAATGTTAAATCTTCAATGTTATCCTTAGACCTTAGGCCTAACATACATAATGAAGATGACAATATTTGTTAGGAAGGAAAAGCTTGCCTCTCAAACTCCTCTGCCAAGAAAGCTGTGCTTGAACACTGTTAGAAGATAGAAGCTGTATTTGAATATGAGTATTTTGTTGATTTCTCGTTTAACTGTTAGAAGATAGAAGCTGTGCTTGAACACAGGAACCTTTTCAATCCTATATGCATTTCTTATCATGATTTCTCTTTTAACTGTAATAAGAAGGAGAATGCACTATTATTTCTAAGCTATGTTGACCAACACATGTAAAAGCCTTCTTTTGCTTCAATGGAATCAGGCTTATGCCCTCATCCTTGTGATTTGCTGTTGCTCTATTTTGGCAGAGCTAAATATTTTTGGTAGCTTGCTTCCTCTTGTAAAAATATCATCTTTATGCTTTTTGGCTTTTTTTTTTTTTTTTTTTTTTCTGGTAGAGAAATGATAATAGGAGCGTTGACAGAAGAATTTTTATAAGTTAATTCCAGTCACAGTTTCCAGTTTCTTAAAAAAGTATTGAAAAAACGGCAAAACTTACCCCAAGACCTGAACAAAAATATTCACGGAAACATCTGATTCCTCCGCTTTGAGAAATCTTTGTTGTGCAAAAACAACAAAAAAATCCTCACTTTTGACCAATTCGTCGTCTGAAAGCTCCCAACACTGGAATTAACTGAGGTAAATCACTGAAGCGCATGTTTCTACCTCTCCAAGAAAACCTTGCGATTCACAAGAGCTCGATGTAGCTCCCACCAAACCTAGTCATCGAAAAAGAAGCTAGAAAACTTGAAATCACGTGTAGCATCGCAGACCAAGAAACGCCGCGCCAAACTCAAGCTTCTTTCTCCATTCAAACCCCCGATGCCCAACAGTCGCCACAGAAACCCCAACAGATTCATCTCTTGATGAGCCCAAGAAACTTTTAGAACGGCGGGAAGGTTTCCGATCTGGACAGGCGATTGACACTGAATAGCGCGAGCGAGAAGTGATTCATTGAGATTGCCTGAAATGGGAAGACGGAAGAAGAGAAGACAGAGATCGGTGGAAGAGTGGAAAGCAGGTAGCGTCGAGGTCCGAGGAGCGTAGACTGGTTCAAGGCGTGCAACCGAGAGATGCCGGTGGGCGCACGTGCGATACCGCCTCGGCCTGAATCTTTTCCTTTTTATATTCCATTATTATTTTGATTTTTGTTATTTATAATTATTATTTTTTTATAATAATTTT
The DNA here is from genome assembly GCA_019925795.1 of Dendrobium chrysotoxum. Lineage (NCBI taxonomy): Eukaryota > Viridiplantae > Streptophyta > Magnoliopsida > Asparagales > Orchidaceae > Dendrobium > Dendrobium chrysotoxum. Next base: position 4,740,214 of record CM034302.1, on the reverse strand, counting down.
AAATAGATTCAATTGTTTAATTGATTATTTAATATGCATTATTGTGTTAATTTTTTTATTATATAAAAATTGAAATTTGTATGATATATATATGTGATAAAAATATCAAATAATTAGCTAATCATATGTATTAAAATATTTTTATATGAATAATAATAAGGTCTATAATCTTAGTGTACAAAAGATATAATTTAAAATGAAAGATCTCGACGGTTCTAAAGAAAAGCACAATCTTCGTGATTGTACAACACTAGGAAGAATAACTTGAGTGCATCGAATGTTTCCTTATAAGTTTTTATATAAAAATTATTATTTTTCTTATTAGTAAATTTGGCTATGGATATGCCGTCTTGCAATATAATACAATTACAATAGCTATAAACAACCTAGGAGTGTCAATATTTGACACGACCTGAAAATTTGACTAGAACCCGATCTGAAAATTTCTAGTTAGGGCTAACCTGTTTGAGGAACGGGTCGGGCTCAGGTTCAGAATTTTGACCCATTTGTAAAACTAGGTAGGGTTCGGGTTAACCCGGAAACCCGAAACTAACTCGATTTGACCCGAGTACGTGAACTGACTGTTAGAATAGACTCCACGTCATATGCTGATGTGGCATTCTGTAACAAACTTTCTTTATTTCTTTTGCTCTCAGCTATCTATATATATCTCCCTGTACTTCTCTTAGTGATGTATGATACAATGGTTTCTAGACTTTGTTATCTTACAGATTATATCTTCTAGTTTACTGTTCCTTCATGGTATCAGAGCATCCTCTGTCTTCGCCTTCTCCACGACGTCAAGCAGATCAGACACGACGGATCATCCATGGTCTTCTACTTCTTTCTTGAATCAGAAACTTCTTTACTGATCCACGGAAGACTCGCCTCTGCAATCTCTTCCTCCAATCATAGCTGATCAAACATCAGCTTCTTCCCTCCCTCCCGATTCAAACAATCCCGCATCTCAACTCTTCGCCTCCCTCCAAGAATTCACCGTACCTACTCCTCTAAAATTCTTGATCTCAAACCTCAAAAATCTTGTTCCAAATCAGCTTACCAATGATAATTACGCCATATGGAAGCTTCAACTTCTTCAGCATTTTTCTGCTAATGGATTTCTTGGCCATCTTACCGGCTCCACTCTCTGTCCAGCCGACCCTTCTAATCCAGATTACAATCTTTGGCGTCTAATTGATCGAAATTTGATTTCTGCTCTCTTCGCCACCATCTCTCCGTCTGTCCTCCCATACGTCATTTATTCTTCCACCGCTCAAGAAGTGTGGCAAATCCTTGAACGCCGCCTTCAACCGACAAATCGGTCTCGCGTTATACAACTCAAGAATGAGTTACATCATGTTCAAATGAAAGACCAGTCTATGCAACAGTATCTTGCTCAAATCAAAATCATTGTGGACAATATTGCAGCTGCCGGATCTAAGCTAGACACCGAAGATATCCTCTTACACATACTGAACGGCCTTCCTTCATCTTACAACTCGTTCAAGACTGCTATTCGCACGTCTCTGCAACCCATCGATCTGGACACACTATATTCTTTACTTTGTAGTGAAGAAATAAATATACAAAACGAACAAAGCAAGGACTCCATCTCCTCCTCCACCATAGCAGCTCTGTATTCGAATCAACAATCCCGTGGTCGTGGCTCCAATTATCCCTCTAAGGGACGTTCTTCATCCTCACGGTCTCAGTACAACAGCTCTTGTAACTCTCAGCAAATCAAGAATATCTCTTCCAGTCAATCTTCCACCCGCCCAGTCTGTCAAATCTGTGGCAAGAACGGACATATGGCGCTCAACTGTTGGCATCGATGCAACCTCAAATACGCTCCTACCTCGCCGTCATCACCCAGAGCTTTGCTAACTCATCAAACACAGCCCCACCACAATGATTGGATCCTTGACACCGGTGCTTCAGCTCATCTCACACCGGACCTATCACAACTTCAGCAACCGAGCTCCTATCAGGGCACCGACTCCGTGTCTATTGCCAATGGCAGTTCGCTATCAATCCAAAATTCAGGACACGGAATACTCCCTCTTCCTGACTCCGCTCGTAAGCTACATTTACACAAACTTTTACATGTTCCTTCCTTATCTCACAATCTCATTTCTATTTCCAAACTTACTTCTGACAATCAAGTATCTATCTGTTTTGACGCTAATGGCTTCATTATTAAGGATTTACAGGATCAACGACCTCTTCTTCGTGGTCATCTCCATAATGGTCTTTACAAGCTCTCCTTCCCATCATCGCAATCCACTGCTGCTCTTAAGGCTACTCCGCACTCCTCCATCAACTGGCACGCTCGGCTTGGGCATCCATCCAGCCGAATCCTTTCTATTTTAGCATCTCAAAATTCTGAGTTACACAAATGTTCTTTACAAGATCTTTGTATTTCTTGTCAAGTGGCCAAGAGTCACAAACTCTCATTCAATAAAAGTGTCTCTAATTCTCCTAAACTATTTTATTTGATTCACTCTGACGTTTGGGGACCTGCCCCACTACAATCATTTACTGGTTTCAAATACTATGTTATTTTTGTTGATGACTATACGCGTTTCTCTTGGATATATCTTATGAATTCTAAACAAGAGACTCTCACCAAATTTAAACATTTTTGTTACTTAATCAACAACAATTTTAACACATATCCTCAAAATTTTCGATCAGACGGCGGCGGTGAATATACTAGCAAATTATTCCAAGAATTTCTTCAAGAAAAAGGCATTACACATCAAGTTAGCTGCCCACACACCCCCGAACAAAATGGCTTAGCTGAACGGAAGCATCGTCATCTTCTTGACATCACTCGTGCTCTTTTTCATGCCTCTCAAATGCCCACTCATTTCTGGGCTGAAGCCATTTCCACCGCAAACTATCTCATTAATCGACTGCCGTCCAAAGCTCTTAAACTTTACACACCTTACCAGAAACTCCACGGCAAACCTCCAACCTATACTCATTTAAGAACTTTCGGCTGCTTATGCTTTCCTTGGCTACAACCCTACGCTGCCAACAAACTATCACCACAATATCAAGAATGCGTCTTCCTTGGATACTCATCGTCCCACAAAGGTTATCGGTGTTTCAATCTTCATACCAACAAAGTCCACATCTCTCGGCACGTTATTTTTCATGAACATATTTTTCCTTATAAATCCACAACTTCCACTACTGTCACCAGCACTGTCGTTCCAAACATCTCACCTCTTCTCCTTACTCCCACTTCTGTCAGCCAACCACCTCCTGTCACAAAACTTGCTCAATTCGCATCCTCTCTAAACACCACTTCCACCATCCAACCTCCTACAGATATTCAAACTAATCGACAAGTCTCCTCTGCTGATTCCTTACCTGAAGCATCTTTCCCCACCGTTCCATCCACTGCCCCTCCCATTCCTCATCCAATGCAAACCAGATCAAAATCTGGTATCACTCGGCCAAAACAAATTTTTAATCTATCTGCCATTATCTCCACTCCCACCACTTATCTCCAAGCTTTTAAACAACCTCATTGGCGTTCTGTCATGTCAGACGAATTCTCAGCTTTGCAACAACAAGGTACTTGGTCTCTTGTACCCGCTCCACCAGACACACCGATCCTCGGCTGCAAATGGACGTTCAAAACAAAAATGCTACCCATCGGTCAAATAGACAGATACAAAGCTCGACTTGTAGCCCAAGGTTTCACACAGTAGTTTGGCATAAATTACAAGGAAACTTTCAGCCCCGTGGCTAAGATGCCGACCATCAGAATGCTTCTCACACTCGCTCTCAACCATCGCTGGCCTATTCTTCAAATGGATGTCTCAAATGCCTTTTTGCACGGAGATCTCCATGAAGATGTTTACATGCGCTAGCCACCTGATTTTCTTGACAAACATCATCCGGATCACGTCTGCAAGCTCCCCAAGTCCTTATATGGTTTAAAACAAGCTCCGCGACAGTGGTTCCAGAAGTTCACCTCCTTTCTTCAACAATTCGGCTTCGTGTTCAGCCGCTCTGATCCCTCACTTCTCTTATATCAACATCAAAATATTCAATTATTTATACTAATTTATGTCGATGATATTCTCTTAACAGGCAATGATTCTCCCACAATCAACAATCTCCTCACTCAACTACACTCTCAATTCAAACTGAAGCAACTGGGCAAGGCGGGTCTCTTTCTCGGTATCCAAATACTTCACACAGCTACAGGTCTTTTCCTCAGCCAACAACATTACGCCAATATCATTCTTCAACTAGCAGAATTCACCGACTGCAAATCCGCACCCACGCCTATGGCACTCCGCTCATCCTCTCCTTCATCTTCCGATCAACCATACGACAATCCTCAGCTCTACCGACGTCTGGCAGGCTCCCTCCAGTATCTGTCGATCACCAGACCCGGCATAGCCTTCTCCACCAACTCCATCTGCCAGCACATGCACTCTCCGACCGTCCAAGATCATCAAGCACTCAAACGTCTGTTAAGATATATCAAAGGCACAGCTCACTTTGGGCTACCAATTACCACCGGCAATCTTCAACTTAGGACCTATGTCGACGCAGATTGGGCGGCTGATTCAACCGATCGAAAATCTGTCACAGGATTCTGCTCTTTCCTTGGCCCTAATCTCATCTCCTGGTCAGTTAAAAAGCAAACAACTGTGGCAAAATCCTCTACAGAAGCTGAATACAGATCCCTATCCTCTGCCACCTCCGACGTTCTTTGGCTACGTCGTCTTGCAGCCGAACTCCAGCTACCTCAAACCGCTCCTACCACCATCTATTGCGACAACACTTCAGCAATTGCCCTTGCCAATAATTCGGTGTTTCACGCCAGAACCAAGCATATTGAAATCAACTACCACTTCATCAGCGAGCACATCAAATCAGGCGCCTTAACCATCGCTCACATCAGCTCCGTCGACCAAATAGCAGACATTCTCACCAAGCCCTTATCCATCACTCGGTTCTGCAATTTACGTCACAAACTAACCATCCAACCTTCGAATGCTTAATTTGAGGGGCCATGTTAGAATAGACTCCACGTCATATGCTGATGTGGCATTCTGTAACAAACTTTCTTTATTTCTTTTGCTCTCATCTATCTATATATAGCTCCTTGCACTTCTCTTAGTGATGTATGATACAATGGTTTCTAGACTTTGTTATCTTCCAGATTATATCTTCTAGTTTACTGTTCCTTCACTGACCACGTCAAGTCGTGTCACCATCGCGTCATGTCCATTCATCAGTTGCCGTCGTGTCAGGCCGTGGGCTGTCGCCCGCCGTGCAGTATCTCTCGCTAGTCATGAGAGCCTCGAGCCTCGCCTATTTCGACTTCGGCTGTTCGCCATGCCGCCTGAGGCTCTCCGAACTAGCAGACGGCTTTGATCAAGCACTATCTCACCAGCGCTAACCTCGCTTGCCACTTGCCGCCAATGCCGCCTGACTGCCTGAGCTGGTGAGCTCGCGCTAGCTGGCCTTGCGTGTTCGCATCCGGGTATACGGGTTGGGTCAGGTCAACCCATAATTTGCGCATGTCGGGTTTGGGTTGAGAATCCGGATCCGTTTGCAAAACTGGTTCAGGTTCGGGTTGACCTATTCAAACCCAAGTCAACTCAAATTCGACCCGAACTCGATCCGCCGACCCATTTTAACACCCCGTCACAACCTATTTGAATACTCATAAAAATAATTTCTTCATATTCATTATAGTACTTGAGATATATATTTATATCACTCTTTTTTTTTTTTTTGATAACTCACAGATAAGCGCGGCCGAGAAATTGTTCGGGCCTGAACGGGAGAATGGCGGCGAGAGTACAGGGTTCGCCGGCTCTGTACTACTGCTCTTCTTTCCTTCCCGTCTTATCCCGCCAGGCCCGACCACATAATTGGATCATCCGCCGCTTCTTTTCGAACTTATCCCTGTCTCGTCGGCGAACAGCCTTGGCCCTCTCCGGTCAGGCCCGGCGCGGCTTCTCCTTCCAAGAAGACAACTTCGCTTCCCGTAAGCCAAATCAACCCTAGGTCACTCTCTCCATATTTTCCCGCCCGCGTTCCAGAATGATCTTTCATTTTTTTTTTCCAGGCGATACTTTGGAGTTGGATAAGATGCTCACCCACCAAGTTTTTTTTTTTTTTTTTTGTTTACCAGCTGCTGATTTGTATTTCGAGGCCCCGCTCAAGATTGTTCAATATCCGGATACCAGATTGAGGGCTAAGAACAAGCGCATCAATACCTTTGACGAGAATTTGAAGAAGTTTGCCGACGAGATGTTTGATGTAATGTACAAGTGAGTGTTTTCTTGCGGACATGGCCTACCTGCATCAATCAATTTAAAATGATTTTCCGTTTTAATAGCCTGAAATGTAGAATTTTTGAGACAGAACTGATGGCATAGGGTTGTCTGCACCCCAAGTTGGAATGAATATTCAGCTCATGGTTTTTAATCCTGCTGGTGAACGTGGTGAAGGAGAAGAAATTGTCCTTGTGAACCCTGTGGTGCACAAGGCCTCTAAAAAGACTCTTCTATACAATGAAGGTTGCTTATCGTTTCCTGGAATCTATGCCGATGTAGTGGTAATTGTCATTTTGATCGATTTGTTTACACCTGCTAAAGTTTGTCAGGAAGTCACCAAGTCATTTCGTTAATAGTTTCAAATAACATCTTCTTTAGGATTGGTTAGCCTTTCCTTGCTAATATTGTATATGTTTTCAAACAGAGACCAGCTTCTGTCAAGATTGATGCTAGAGATATAACTGGTGCAAGGTTTCGGGTAAATCTTTCTGGACTTCCTGCGCGAGTTTTCCAGCATGAATTTGATCATTTGCAGGTAAGTTCTTTTCATTTAAATTTTTTTCTTTTTTTATTTTCTTCACATCACATAAACTTCTTTCTCAGTATCGCATTATTTATTGTGATGTACCACATGAGACTTATTGATTGATAGACTTTCATCAATTTTGATGATAACTTAACCATCATCAAGCATGTGAAAGAAATAAGAATGGTCCTTTTACATGCAAATCTACTTAAAAGAGTTTTGTTTTATCTATAAATCTCACCAATCCAAGCCATCAAATATATACTAAATGTCATAAAAAGCATTACATTTTGTTCCAAACCATTTAGGTAGACGTTGAAACACAATTATCTTCTCGTATAGTTGGAGTCATCTATTGAGGAATTTTGATGGATCTGATTGATGATTAAGTAATTTTTAATGTGTATTACAATAATTGTGTCACTAATTTTAATGATGTTAAAAATAGTAGAAAGTTTTGATCTTGTATTAAAAACTCATAACATTGAAACCTAGATGACATGAGAATGATAATTCTACTTTTAAAATGAGAAAAGTCTGTCATACTGACATACTTCCACACACATAGATGCAAGGACAAGCACCCAAGTTTATTTTTAAGGTTGATTCCTCGAGGATTGATTGATTCCCTTTTGTTCGGAATGCATTACCTTCTTATGGTCTTACCTACGAATTCAACTTGCAAAACTTTACTGGATCCTCCTGTTTTGTTTAAATCATAGTGAAAAAGTGCAATATTCATATCAATTCCTTTGAAAGTTTTTTTTTTTGAAGGTTTGGCATATAATTACATGATATCAACATCCAATTGAACATGCCCAGTTGAAAGAAACCTATTGAGCACAGTGTGTCTATTGTGACTGTTCAATCTTTATCTCGTGTGGCCATTGTATTATCATTGTAATATCTATATGATTTCCTATTCTTTAAGCAATGAAAATCTTCTACATCTACGCATTATGGAACTCATGTCCCGTGAAACTATCTTTATGCGAGTACATTCTTAGCTGGATATATGGCTTTGATTCTTAAAGGCTAGTTAATTTGCAGGGAACCCTCTTTTTTGACCGGATGACTGAAGATGTGCTTGATAGCATTCGGTTAGAGTTAAAGGTTCGTGTTGTAGCATGGTTAATAAGCTACATCGCCATTGCTTGTCATATGTGATTTGTATTCAGTCCTTTTTATTTTCTTTATTATTAGTATGAATTATAACTTATGATTTTGATAGCTTAGTATCAGCATATAATTGAGAATAAATATTCCCCAGATCAATCTATGCCAGCTGAAAAATGAGATTTAATAAATATGAGACATTGCCAAATCTCCTGCTTTAAGAATGCAAAACTTGAAATAGAATGCTGCATACCTGCAATCAGGTTTGGTCAACATTTTACACATGACAACTTATGGAAGTCCTCTAGCAATGAACTTGAGCAGATTAGATGTTTTATATTTTTTATATTACAAGTCCACAGAGTTGTATCTCAGTTTGGTTGAACTCCGAGGGTTAAACATCTCATTAACTTATGAATAAATATGAATATTATCTGATAGACGATGATAATGTAATTCCAAATAGTCATGAAAGAGGATGAGGAGAATGTGTTGATGATGAATGATTCTTCAACTAATATGGGTGACGTATAATTGATCATAATTCTGTAAATGACACCCTTATGAGCAATCAACTAGTATTTCACCATTTTATTTCTACAAGTTTGTTGATTTAGGTTGTCATCTGTTTTTATGATTTGTTATTTAGTTCAATTATGGGTTCACGGCCAGGCAATGACATCTTTGTTTTGAAGTAGGAATGCTATGTTGGTCAGTGCCTTCCCCCACCTTTAACTTACAGGCGTATTGTTTATTTGAAATTCCCTATTTTTCTTTAACTAATTAACCTTGACAACCACTTTTCTGTAGCATGCAGATACATGTAGATATTAATTTATACTTCACATAGTGCTACAGATTTTTTTTTCCTACCATAATAAGGGCTCATTTGGCTTCTTGAAGTTAGGAATCACGTATTGGAAAATTATGAATATACTAGATTCTGCTATTTGGTTGGAGGGCGTTATAACACAATTTGATATTTCAAGTTTATTGACACCTTTGATACCTCTCAAATGTGCCTATTCTATTTGCACATACAAAGTAATTGAATCAAAAGCATCATTGTCTAAAACATATTTTCCACCTAAAAGTAACGATATGAGCCCTTAACATCATCTTAATTACTTAGGATGGATAATACCAATCTTTATTCTTCATTCTTTTCCTTGTCTGCAGATGTTTTTGTCCAATTTCCATTCATATTACCTTTTTAGTCTATTCATTTGCGATCTACCATGATTTGGGCGTGTTTAATCTTGAAGAATCAGTGAACAATATCTTTACAAATTGAACATCTTTCTTTTTTTACAAACTTGATCATATTATGGCAGGCTTTAGAGAAGAAGTATGAAGATCTGACTGGGCAGCCTAGCCCAGAAAAGATAGACAATTACAAACAAAGACAGCAATTTGCTGGTTTTGCCAGAATTTGAAACACATGTAGGCTTACCCGTAAGTTACTTATTGGAAAAGTGCTTCCCCTTTCTCAGTTTTCTCGTCTATCTGCTCTGCTGAAGTAATGCGGTCAAAGCTCTTTTATATTTAAATGTACTTAAATTAGCTAAAGCTTATCCATTTGTTGTTTGAATCTATTTTGGTGAGTTTTGTATTCAGTAGCTTTTATATTACACATGTGGCGTCTCTAAAGTCCGTTGTCTATAAAGTCGGATCTTCAAATAAACCCTATCCCCAACCTCAAATTATATGTCTCTCCTATGTCCATCCGCATGCTTCTTCATGATTTGTTGTGCTCTCTATAGATGTTCCTTCAATTCTGCCAAAATTTGATATCTTTTTCCCAAGTACTGCTCCATTGATGACACTAGTATGTTGCCATGCCCATAATGTATCAGATGAGCATATTGTATGCACACACATGACATTTGAGGATGCTGTGCGAGTCAAGAAATGAACCTAAGTTCGAACCCAAACCTCCTATATGAATGAATAGGAGTCGACGCGGTTCGAATCATCAAATAAATATACGGTTGCGGCACCTACCATGATATTTATTTTACACATTCATATTAGGTCTTTAAGGCCTATAACAAAGAAAATTCACTAATAAAGACATAAAGCCTGCAATGAATTCGATCCCCTGTCGACAAGTGGATAGAGTCAATATGGTTCAGCTGATAAAGTAAAATTGCCCATAAATATCCTGATGATAGCCATGTTGATAGAAAATCTCAATCGGAAGGGACCCCAAATATTCAAATGCCTCTCAAATGCTTATGAAAATTCAAAATTCTAAAATATAAAAATCTAAATATTTAAAATTGAAATAAATCACCAAAATGCTTAAAGAAAAATGGCTTCAAATCCTTGAGCAATAAATCAATAGGATATAATTGATAGGGCACAAAGCCCTCTGTTAGCTAAGGTGGATTCAATTTGTCCTCTTAGATAAACATTCACCACATGTCTACAATGTACACTTGGATGAAGGAACCCATGGCTGCCAAGAAAGATCTTTCAGTCAGATTGGATCGAATACCTCCTATGACTAAGTAGACCAGGGATCATGATGGTCCGAGATGACGGAACCATGGAATCTTGATCGGGTCTATCATCACTCCCCCCACCATCCGCTTTAAGTACGATGTGCTGAAATTTTAATTTTAAATATTAAATTTTCAAATACCTAAAATCATGTTGCTACTATACATCATATACTATGTATCTATATGTATATGTTTGACGACTAGCATTAATTAAAAGTTCTCTCTCGCTATTAGGAGAGGTAATTAACTATAGAGGCTTGCGCTTATAAGAAGAGCTGGAAATCCAGTGGCTTCGCCGCTCTGAGATCCGAATTCAAGAAGAGGAGGAAGATGAAGATGATACCATGGACGTTGAAGTGGTCAACATGGTAAGGCATGAGCACGATGATGAGGGTGGTGATGAGAATGATCAACTGCTTAGACGGATACACCGACACCTCTATGGGCCTGTGTCCGTTGCCAACAGAAGTGGCCACTACTCGGAAGAAGAGGAAGAAGAGATTGAAGAAAATCCCTTTGTCGACGACACTGTCACGCTAGTAGATATGCGAAGATAGATGATACGACAAATGAAGGCAAAAGACAGGGAAATCTCTCAGCTAAACGATAAGATGACTGAGATGATGACCCAAATGATGGCGATGATGCAGAGAACTACTGCTGCGGGCCCTGCACCTACTCCTCCTGCCGATCCTCTGAACCTGCAAGCGCATCAAGTTTCAGGAGTACGAGGTACCCCTGAAGGTGGCAATGAGATTAATAACGTCGTTTGCCGGCCCACTCCGCAGAACATAGCAAGTACCTCTGAGCTTGTGATTGATGCATAGCTGGAGGGAATAATCACTGAAAAGATCAAGGCTATCATAGTCGTTGATCAGGTTGTGAAATTGGTAGGCAAGGGTCGCGCGTATCCCGCAGAATATGACCAAGTGCCGTATCCGTAAGGGTACTCTATCCCGAAGTTTAATACCTTCAATAGTTGATAATTATGGGAGCCAATCAATAATCAATTAACAATAATAATAAAAGCTGGTTGAATTCATTGGGGGAGATGCCAATAGTTGATAATACAAGAATGACACCAACTAAAAGAGTCATTGGACCGCTTCTTAAAATTTGGTGGTTGGAAGAGCAACTGATATGAGAGGATAACCCTTTTAGTGAAAAGCACTAATATCTACTATTGATAGATACATGCTCTAAAACTTATTTTTTTTTAAAAAGGACATTACAACTGCCAACCCCTTCATGCAATCTAGTCATAAGTTAGTACATGCCATTTCACATAATTTAACATGCTTAAAAAAAGTATCCATCAAACTCTAAAAACCGATAAATCGATTAAAAAAGTTAGTACATGCCAATTCACATAATCTCCTTCTGCTTCTTGGAGGTGGCAATCAAGATAAATTCACACATACATCAAATATACAAAACTCAAACTACTGACTTCTGAATTGATAATCAAAGCTCTCTACCGACAGACCAAAGAGACTTATGTATCTCCTCTCCTTCTAGTTATTTTATATGAGAAATCAAAAAAGTCAAATCTAGAGTGAAAGGAAAATATCTTTTGCATGTATCGCCAGCTAAAGAGAAAGCTTACAAATAATGCTTCTACACTTCTTCTCTCCACTTGTTTTTTTCTTCATTCCTTCTCAGTCTTTTTCTATTATTTTAAAATCTCAAATAAATTTAATCATAATTATTAAAATTTTTAAATTTCTCTATGAAGCCACATAGCCACCTCATATAAAAATACTTTAAGAGATCGGGTTTGCGGCAAGTGATCAACGGAATACGTTCCTCTCATCTCATCGGTCTCGAATCTTCTAACTGTCCTAAAAATAAAAAACTAAAAATAAAAAAATAAATAAAAAAAGCAGCTTACTGCACGTTGCCATCGAGGGCAGCTTTTTTTGTTTTTATCGCTTTACCAATTATTTGGCAACAAATGCTTTTATACATGAGAATAAACTTTTCATCAAATCATACTGGTTAATTAATGACCGTTTGTTTTTTTTCTTAATCATCATTTTTATTTGAAAAAATAAAAAATTATCAAAATAAGAAAAAAATAATTTGTTTTTAAATTTAAAAAAACTGAGAAAATATTGAAGATGTTTCGTTTGAGATAGCTTTCTTATTATTTTTTAAAATAATTTTTTAGTACAAAAATTTTATAAAAGTAACAAAAAAATAAAAGTAAAAAGCTATCTTAAGCAAAACCTATGACTTTGATTGTGACAATTTTTTTTACTATTTTTTAAATTAATTTTAGAGTATAAAAATTTCTAATTTAGCAAACTTTTATACTATAAAACTACTTTAAAAAATTAGTATAAAAAGTATTCCTAACAAAGGTTTAGTTTTTTATTATTTTATTTTTCAGATCACAACTATAAATTCTATTTGGTCACTATTTTTTTATTGCTTTCAAAAAATTATTATACTAAAATATTTTTATATAACAATTTTAAAAAATTATTTTATCTATAATAATTATACAAAACAATAAGAAAGTTATCCCAAATAAAATCTTAGACCTCATTTGAGATAATTTTCTTACTGTTTTAATTTTCAGATCACAATCATAATTTTTATTTAACATTTTTTTCTATTTTTAATAATTTTTATGCTAAGAAATTATTTTCCACAATAATTTAAAAAAATTATTTTTTCCACAACTTCACAACATTGCAACCCTCCCAAACAGAAAAAATGATTATATATTTTTCTCTATCTTGTACAGAGGGTGTATACAAGAGAAAAAATCTACATGTGTTTAAATGATTAAAGTCTAGACGAAAAATTACGTCTAATCTAGACTCAGCACGTAATAAGCACTACCCAAATAGACCCTAAGATCGCTACCCTTTATATTACTGAATTCAATTGCTGAAATATGCTAACTTTATTTCACATAAAGCTATGGTAATTGCAAAGGTTCTCAATCCTCAAAAGCATCAATCTTATTTCATAAAGCTGGAATATAATTATGAAAGTAAACTTTCACATGAAATTACACAAAGGGAAATAGCACTTCCTAAAAGTTTCATTTCTATAGAATTAAAAACCTTAATTCCTTCCTACAAGCAAGAACATATTTCTTATTTATTTACCAAACAAGGACTTTATCCACCAAATACCCTTTTTGTCCGTTGGGGTTGCATCATCACTCTCCGGAGGGGGATCCGCCTGAGGTGTTTTATGTAATTTACTAACATCATAGCCTTCTTCCTTTGCCTTCTCCAATAACTGATTATATATTTCATCATCAATATGAGTTGTCCTGCTCAGTATCTGTAATACCAATGACAAATAAACCTGTTCAGTACCAAATTTAAGTAAAAATTTGAGCCATAAGCAAGTTCATTAGAGCCAATTTTGAGATTTTTATTGTATTAAATTTAAATGAGAATTTAACTTTTAACAGGGCGCAATGAAGAAAAAAGATTTATGTAGCTGATCCCCCCATATAATGAAGCTATTATTCTGTGCAGACACCGGACAGTTCTCCCGTCCGGTTACGCTTAAGTACCGCAGTCGGTACCGCTCCCCCCACATAATGGAGCTATTATTCTGTGCGGACACCGGACGGTTCTCCCATCCGGTTATGCTTAAGTACCGAACTCGGTACCTAGCGGTACCAACTGCGGTACATTTTTGGGGTGACGTGGCGCAATTTTATTGGTCCCCAGACGTTGTCCGGACTCCACACAGAATAATAAAATGAGATAAAGGCTTGATGTTGTTGTTGCTGCTGCATATACAAGGTTAGTAGTTAGATATGTGCATGTAAAAACTGAGTAGGCCATTTAAAGGCAAGTTCCCCTTCTTGATCTGTTAACACAGATCAAGATTAGAATCGACTTAGGTTCTACTTAAAATGGTTACTATGATTGAAAAAAACAAAATTTTAAAAACTAATAAAAAGCTATCAAAAATTAATAACCAAATAAAATTATGATTATTATCTGAAAACATAATAGCTAGAAATGCAAAAGCTGTCCCAAACAGAAGATATTATTACGTATGGAATTAGGACGTAGCTTTCGTCCGGATTCCAATCACGCATTTACACGTATTTTCTCTCACTTGTACACGCACTGTGTGCAAGAGAGAGAGGAAAAAACACGTGTAAATACGTGATAATTTTTCCTGAAAGAGACCCTTAATAAATTTTTATTAGAGAAATCTCAGTTTTGGGTTTAGGTAAGGCTGTAAGCTAATATTTTTTATTTATAAAATGTTGCTATTCAAGTGACTGTGAAGAATGGGGAAAAATTAGGTCAGGGGAATCCAAGCAGTTATCAGTGAACAGCAAACAAACGAATCTCCGTTGACCTATTACCATCCTATTTGCGGATGCATCTCATTAAATTAATCAAATCTTTATATGAAATTAAATCGAAATAAATTATAAAAAAAAAAGTTGCTCAAAGAATTCATAAGATGCATAGAGCTATTAACTCGCTCCAATGATTTATGAAATCTTCTACTCGTTTAGCGTCGTCTGCCGACAAGGTGTTCTCTGTTGGATTCAATTTAGACCTAATCATCTAAGAGAATTTTTGAATCCTAATCTCTTTCTTACTGCTCCCCGAATCCATACTGGAGTTTTAATAATCTCCAGATGCAAATATAACTAATTCATCGATTGATTTTTCATCAAATCCCAATACCAAATCATATATGTTCTTCACGTAAGATTCTATAAAGGCTCACATATGTATGCCCGACATAAATATAGACAAATTGCTTGCGAGGTTTATTAGAATCTCGAGATAAGCACACAAGAAATTCAATCCTTCCATCGAATCTACCTCATCAATAATCCTCCAATGATTTTGTTCATCCTTCTTCATCGCATCAAAAGATTTTTACGAAACCCAAAAAAAAAAAAAAAAAAAAAAAAAAAAACAGCAATCAACCATATGCATCAGAGGTAAAAAAAATACTAACCCAGAGATAACTACGAGCCGGCTCTCCAATAAGCGCATAAGTATAATCCGGATCAAGGAAGAGAACCCAATAGTTGCCGGTGACAGGAATGATCGGGAAAAAGGGCGGAACGTAGAATTTCACCTTAAACTTAGCCTCATCGTTGTTAGGATTTGCCTTATAAGCAGAACCCTCGATATAATCCCTCTTTCCACCGCTCCAGGTCTCATTAAGAACATGAACGGTTCCATCAGCATTGAGAGAATAGGTCGCACGGGTGTTCGCACCGTCTCTGGGTTGGAAAAACGAAGGTATTGAAGCAATTTCATACCATCTTCCAGTGTACCTATTAAGATCGAGACCATGGACTACAGTCATCTCTTTGCTCCCTTTCCCCATTTTCTCTTCTTCGGTCGGTTTGGAGATGGTGAGGGTTTCTGGGGCTTATATGGGAATATTTTTGGGCAGGAGGAGGATAACGTTGGAGACGGAGGAGGCGGACGCGGAGGGTTTATGGCCCCATGTTTCACCGTTATGCAGATTTGTCCTCATCTTCCAGAAATTTCGATCATGCTTCGTCACGAAGAAACCAGGCGCCGGGAGCGAGGTGCTAGGGTTCTTTCCATGAGTAGAAATACCCACAGATTTCTAAATTATTATTTAAACCTAATACGTGTAGGTTCATGAGGCTTCTCTAACGTCCACATAAGCTATTTTTTCAATTTTATCTATCACACCTCGGGATAATTTATGCAATTTTTATTATTTATTTATTGATTGGTCTCCTTTTGTTTTTTTTCTATTATTTTTAGCTATTGTGAGAGATTTTGGCCTTTCAGACCTGATAAAAATAAAGGAAAAATAGAAAAACTATTGAGTGTAGTTCTTATTATTTTGCTTGGAGTGCAAGGAATTGAAGTTTTTATAACTTTTTCTCCTAATAATTCTTGGAATTTTGTGACCAAGCTTCGTTTGGAATGACTTTCTTAATGTTTCTTAAAGAATCTTTTTAGTTAGAAAGTTACTTTAAGAAGCAGTAAGAAAGTCGTCCCAAACGAAGCCTAAGAGTTTGTTTGGGACAGCCGTAACATTTTATATAATTGATTGTGAAATTGATATGAGAAAGTTAACTACTTTGGTTGCAAAAAAATAGCTTTTCATCACGAAAATTTTCATAAAAAATGACGCTGACATTGACAAGGGTCAAATATACACAAAGGGATAGAAAAAACAAGCAACTTCTTGCTGAAAGTAACATTGACAGACCCATAGAAGAAGAGATGGATCCTATGTGCCATGGCTTTTCCATTGTTCTTCTTCCTTATACGCCTCTGTGAGAATATTATCATCTGAGCTACAAGTTATCTTGTTTGTTCTATGTGAGAATATGATTTCAATCAAGACAAGTCTTATTCGAAAATAGGCAAAACCTAATTCGATTACTTGCATGAATATTAACATACAAAACACATCAAATTTTTACATAGATTCGCTTAGTTGAACGCTACATTTTGTTTGTCACAGCTTTCTTACTGCTTTTTATATCAGTTTTTTAGTACAAAAATTTCTTGAAAGTAGCGAAAAAATAACTATCAAAATCTATCCCAAACGAAGCCTAAGTCTAAACAAAATAACCTTAAAAGATAGCTTACAAAATAACCAGCTTTCTCAAATGAAGGTATTGAAGCAATTAATTTTTTATGCTTTCAATAATTTTTTAATTAGAAAGATGCTATAAAAAATAGTAAGAAAACTATACTAAACGGATCCTAATTATCATGAAGATGAATATACATGTCGAATGCGAAATAACTTGGAATGATCAATCCATATTTTGAAAATTCTTAAGGGACATTCACAATCAGCTCTGAAATAAGGGCTGCCACTTTCAGTTTAAAATCTATGGGAAGGTTCAATTTAAATAAATAGCTTTACTAATCTCATAGTCTTAGGATTTGTTTGAGATGGCTATAGTATTTTATAAAATTAATTGTGAAGTTGTTGTATGAAAAGTAATTTAATTATGCCGGCTACAAAAAACAGTTTTTCACAACAAAATTTTTTTAAAAACAGTGAGAAAGCAACAAAAAAGCTATAGCCAAATAAAATTATAGTTGTCGTCTGAAAAACAAAGCGGAGAGAAAAATGTCTCAAATAGACCCTTAGTGTAATTAGGGCTGCAAACGAATCGAGCCGAGCCGAGTATATGATTGTTCATGTTTGAGTTCATTTATTATCAACTTGTTCAAGTTTGCTTTGTATTTGATTCGGGATTTATTGTTTGTGTTCATGTTTGGTTTGTTTAAATTAATGAGTGTTCGTGTTTGGTTCATGTTCAATTCGTTTAGTGCTTATCGAGCTTTAAACAAATAAGTCTTAACGAGCTATAAATGAGCTCTACTTATAGATGTTCATTAACTTAACAAACGAGCTTTATCGAGTCTCATAACAAATAATTACATCGAGCATATTCGTGAACATATTTAGCGAATTTTTTTTAAACTAGGAAACAAGCACCTTCATGAACATATCTAACAAGTATTCTTGAGCTATCAAATGAGCAAGTTTATGAACATATATTACTAGTTATAATAAATATAAAATATTTATATTATGTATATTTATCAATTTTATAATTAAATATTAATTAAGTTTTTATCGAGCTTATTCACGAGTTCCGAATCAAACACGAATCGAGCTTCTTATCGAGCTTGTTCACGATATTTAAATGATGTTGTTCATGAACATAAATGAGCCGAATACATTAGTGTTCAAGCTTGTTTATTTAAGTATCGAGTATTTAAAATATTGTTCAAGTTTGTTTTTGTTTAGTTATTTAAACGATCACAAATAAGTTTTAATCGAACCAAGCAACGAGTAGCTCGTCGAACGTTTGGTTCGCTTCCAGCCCTAAGCGTAATTTTAGTTTTTATTTCATCCTCAATTTCAATTCTTCCATTCATACAATGATAAACTGAAAAAGTTTATGCGATTGATGTTCTTCTGTCATTGTTTTTAGTTGCGTTTGAGAAGACTGAGGTTTTGTTTGGGACTTGCTTTCAAAAGGAGCTTTTTAGTATAAAAATTTTTAGTTCAAAAAATCTTTATGCTAAAAAATTACTTTAAGAAGCAGTAAGAAAGCCGTCCTAGAAGAAGCCTAAAGCTTCTACTGATAACTTGTGAAAACTATATAAATTCTATAACTAAAAGCCATGTATTCTATTGTATATTCTCTACAGCTGAAAAAGGTAGTAATAGATGCATCAAACCTTGCTTATACTAAAATACTAGTAGCATATACATGTTTTGTCCTTTGTATAAAGAGATCAAATGCATATGATGATCTAATTAAAGTTTTATTTGGAACGATTTTTTTACTATTTTAGAAAGCCGTTTTTACTATAAAAATTTCTAAACAATAAGTAAAAAATAATGATATAAAACTATCCCAAACGAAATCTAAGACTGTAGCCTATACAAATTTTGCAATTGCTCCCTCTACATTCTGCCTCCCTCATGTTTCTATTAGATTGCAATAGTTACAGATCAGTAAATTATTGAAAATGCATATGACAGTCTTTTTAAGACTTTAACACATTTATGTTTGCAATTACTCCCTCTATATATTTGCCTCTGTCATATTTTTATATTTTGAAAATATGTTGATCTTCAGCTGTATAATAGAAATGATATTATAGGCATATTAACTAGTTAATTAGGGTTGACAATAAATAATCCGATCCTAGAAATTCGGGTTTCAATTGACTCGTTTACTAAATAGATCAGGTTTGAGTTGAATTTTCAAACCTGTTTATTAAATAGGTAGATTGGGGTTGGCCAGGGAACCGTTTTTTATCCGAAAATGACCCACTTAATATTCTTTTTTTTTTAATTTATTTAAAATGTGGGTAGAATCTTCTTATTTTTGTTAAATATTCTAAACTTTATAGTTAATAAGTTAGAAGAAAATATTAACCAAAATGGATTAACAGGTCAGGTTTGAGTCATTTGAGTTGCTAGCGGATCAAGTTTGGGCTGATCTTTTTGACCCGTTTACTAAACGGGCGAGTTCACATTGACTTGATTAGGGTCGAGTCAATTTCGGGTCGAATCTAAACTCAACCTATCAACCAATTTTGACACCCCTAATTCATATAAAAAGTTATAATTAGACCTCAATTTATCTAGTAAATTGCATCAATTTACTCTCTCAAGCACACGACTAACACATAACAATGCTAAGAAAATCAAAATCATCAACTATTTTTTATGAGTTAAGAGTAGCGTTAAGGAGCAAATCCAATAAGATTAAACAACTCAATCAATTACCCTCAACTTACCTTTGTTAATTGAGGATTGGAAACCTAATCTCTTAATTACTATTTTAATATGGGCCTAAACCTTTGACTTTGCCCTATTATTAGCTATATAGGGACCCACGTTATCAACAAGGTACTAATCACCAATGGTAAAAAGGCCATAAATTATGTACATTAAACAAATTTAACCACTCAATTCCCAAGCTGCTGCACCACGCCACCGGATCTGCAACATCCGTACAAGCAGACAGAAAGCGTTTACAAATATTCCAAGAATACCCCCGCACGTGTGCACTTTAATTTGTATACACATAGGTACACTAAAAGGGGAAAAATGGATGGAGAGATAATGACAAGGGTCTCCATGGAAGCTCCCAGCTTCCGTGGATCTTTCGGAGCCGTGGAGGTCGTGGCAGAGATCGCCGGTAAAGATGATTTCCATTATAAGAAGGATTCAATTTCTAATATTTAAATATCTTTTTTCAATAATGGAGACCGACTTAGAGACAGAATGCTCCAGTGGCTGATAAGATTAGAGAGAGACATCTTAGATTGTTTAGTCACATAAAACGTCGGCCTTCTGATGACCCGATTATGAGAGTAGATGCATTAGATTTAGCTTGTGTTAAGAAAAATAGAGGTATGCCTAAAAAGACTTGGTTAGAAAATATTAAAAATGATATTTTTTTTATTAAATTTAAAAGAGAATTTGACTCTTAATAGAACACAATCGGAAAAAATAATTCATATAGCTGACCCCACATAGTTAGATAAATGTTTTCGTAAATTAATGGAGAATCACATCCACTAAAAACTTAGATGTTATTTTGATTTCATAATGATTATAAGAATCTATTTTAAGGAATATGAACTACTACAATTTAAAAATTATTTATATCTAAATTTTTTATACAAAAATGATAAGATTAAATATGATTATAAAAAGTTTTTACACCCATTTGCAACCTTCTTATTAGTTTTATTTAACTAATATGTCCACTTGCAATCTCCAAAGTTGAAAATGATTATTTGACCTTTTTTTTTTTTTTTTTTGAATCTACGGATATGACACAACAGTAATATGATTCAAAAGTTAAAGATTGCAGAACACTGATAGAGTTAGAGGAGATTGTTTGGTGACAAAGATTTATATTGAGATTTTATATGAAGAGATAAAATAGATGGTTTACCTACTATACTTTCTCTTATATTTTCACATGAAATCTTAATATGAAATCATTTTCATTAAAAAAAAAAAAGAAAAGAAGAAAGAAAGTGGTGACTAAGCTGATTGACGAGTGCATGAAGGTTACTTAATGTTCAACTTGGAGAATGACTAGATATAAGTTGAGGTTGCTCTTGACTTACTATGATTTAGCCTTAGTTAAGATATTGTGTTGGAGGGGTTGGGTAGAGATTAGGCAAGGTGAATGATTGTGATCATCGGGTAAAGGAAGATTGTCTTATTCTTAAAGGTTTAGAATTAAGATGATTAAGCTTAGGCTTGGTTTGGGACGGCTTTCTTACTGTTTTCTGAAGCAGTTTTTTAGTACAATTTTTTTTAGTTTAATAAATTTTTGTACTAAAAAACTGTTTTAAGAAGCAGTATGAAAGCCGTCCCAAACGAAGTCTTAACCTAGGTTAGGTAGGGACAAGTTGGGTTACATTGATTGCTAACCTTGGCTGGGTTGGGTCAATATAATGCTATTAGAGCCAATGGGCCAAGCCAATTTGAATTGGCCAGGGTTTAGGTACATTATATCAAGTCGGGTCCATTTGGGCTAGCTTGAGTTCAATGCTCATTAGGCTAGTACAAAGGCTAATTGGGCTTAATTAGAGTGCAATTAACCTCTAGGGATTTAATATTGCAACTAGGTTGGATCAATTTAGCAAAATTTAGAGTTTGGGTGGGTCACATTAGGCTAGCTTGGGATTGAGGTTGATTTAGCCTAGTCGAATAGTCAATTCGGTTTGATTTGAGTATGATGGACTTGTTGGTATTGAATTTGAGAAATGTGGAACTTTAAATTGTTAAATGGAATGAAATTGACGATATAGTGTCAAAGGTTGAGTTGATTTTGGCCAGGGTCGACCATTGGTCAAGCCTCAGGGTAAGGGTTAACCCAAGCCTATCCAATGATCAAGTAAGTATGGCTGACTCATTCGAATTAAGTAGATTAATTACGTAATAGATACATGGATTGAGGGACGGTTGTTAATTTGGATTAAGGTTGTGCTACTTTGACTTATTGTTGACTTTGGTCAAGTCTTAACTACTTGGTTGAATTTAATGAATAATTTTGATTTTTAGGACATGTCCTACTGGCATATAAGTTCAATTAGGTCTATGGCCAAATTTTAGTTAATCTTAGTCAGCCTAATTTAAGAGTTGGATTAGAGATTATGAATATTCTATCTTGGAGGAGCAGCCTTTAATGCTGCAAGAATAAATTTTGGAAGAGTTGCCTATTTTAATATCTTAATAATCAACTTGAGTTTCTATGAATTCATCAACATAAATAAATCTAGCATAAACATTTAAAAATTACATACATCAAAATAATAAATTATATTCGTTCCTCAAAATTCATGTACAATAGCCAATAGTTCAATCAATACATTTATGAGTTTATTTTTTAGCTCTTAACTATAAAAGAATAAAACAAAAGAAAACATAGAAATAAAAAAAAACCTGAATATCAGATCTGTCTCACTCCCATGAATCCTAACCAATTCCTACGAAACATGTAAAATTACAGTGTGCTAACATCTCAATAGGTTACCAGAACATGCAACTAAAATCAATACAAAATAATAAAAATAAGATGCATATAATCATTTAATTACTATCAATATGAACATATAATTACAAAATATGTGGCGTTCAATATAATCAGTTTCATATCTTATAAGCAATAAAATCAGTATAAGGAACATAATTTATAATCAATGATCACTAACCAAGTGAACATGATATACATGTATGGCATAGACATTGTATGACATGCATATAATAATGACATGTATACTAATATAATAAAATTTTATATAAATTATTTTATAATTGCTAGGTATAGCATTAGTATAACTTATTGATCATTGCTTATGAATTGTGTTACTTACATTAGTTTTATTACTTATATGATATGAAACTGATCACATTGACTGCCACATATTGTACAGTTATTTGTTTATAATTAAAGTGATTTGATCATATACATACTAGTTATATTGATTGCATTAATTTCAGTTGTAGGTTCTGGTAACCAATTGAGTTGTTAGCTCACTATGTGATTATATATATATATATATATTTTTTAGGAAGGGGTGATCAAGATCTAATGGAGTGAGACAAATCTGATATTCAAGTTTTATTTTATTTATGCATTTTCTTTAGTTATATTCTTTTGTTATCAAGTGTCACCCAGGTAACACAGGATGTGATGAAAGGATATGAAGACTTGTTTTCTATTCACAAAGAGAAACATACATATGCATATGACACGAGAGGATATCTATATACACTAGAGTAAATAAAAGAAGTGAATTAAAAAGTCAATTCATTAGTAAGATGCAAATATCTAATACATCCAAATAACAA
Organism: Dendrobium chrysotoxum; assembly: GCA_019925795.1. Taxonomy (NCBI): domain Eukaryota; kingdom Viridiplantae; phylum Streptophyta; class Magnoliopsida; order Asparagales; family Orchidaceae; genus Dendrobium; species Dendrobium chrysotoxum. The sequence continues at coordinate 4,716,884 of CM034302.1, read as the reverse complement.
TTATTCTGATATATGCCAATATAAATATAATTAAAATAAATAGCAGGAAATAAACTAGCCAACCCTCATAATCAAAAGCATAATAAACTATTACAAAATAATAAATAAATAAATAATAGTCTACTACTAGTAACACTACTTCTGAAGTGATGGCCCGCTAAATACACCTACAAGACCTACTACAAAAAGAGATAATGGTTGAGTTTGATAAATCAAACTTAACAAATAACTCCTATCTATCAAAGCATAAATGACAAAGGAGTAGGACATATAGTATGAACAACCAAAAGGTAGAAGTAGTAACCTAAAGTTATCAAAATAAAATAGTAATGACATGCCTAATTTCTTCTAACAGAATTCTAATATGTTAGTACTATTAATGCATGTGCCAAACTACTATCAATGTAAATTATTTTGATGTCCATAAATACAATCATACTATTTATCATTATGTAATAATTCACAAGTGTGAAATAAATTATTTGAAAAATATAAAATTTTGAAGTAGAGCACCATGGTGCTAGGCCATTAATAATATTTTTAATTATAAATATCTCTGCATCACCCCATTGCATCCCTCACTTAGTTGTTCTTGTTATGAATTTTTGGGTCATATTTTCTTATTGTTCTTGTTATGAATTTTATTCTATTCATTGTAAGTAACAAATCTCTTACTCTTATTTTTAATGATTTTGATTTCTATGAATTTTATCTCTCTTAAATCTATTAAAAATATATTTAATCAGTAATAAGCACTACAGGAAAACTGTCTATTACCATCGAAATTTTCGGCGGATGATATCCGCCAGAAACTAGCGACGTAATTACCGGCGGATATGTCGACGGTAATTTTGCGGTGGAATTTCCAGTGGATTCGTCATCGCATATTTACCGGCGGATATTACGCCATAATTGCACCGAAAAATATTTGTTTTCTGATGCATATTCCGCCGCAAATTACCGGCGGCTTTTACGCCAGCTTACTTAAAGTCGACGAAATATTATCAGCGTAATATCCACCGGTAATGTTACCGACGGTTTATCCGTCATAAATTTCGTCGATAAAGGCCCTATTTCATGCCATCCCGCGCTTGGTTGCTCATTCTGTTCGGCTTGTCTCTCTATTTGACGACGCTCCCTCGCTGTTCGGACTTCAATTCGCTCCTTCGACGACGACGACTTCGCTCCTTCGACGACGATGAATTCGCTCCTTCTCCGACGATGCTTCGATGACGTTCCTTCGGCTTATCTGCTATAGGTTCGCTCCTTCGACGACGTTCCCTTAGTGTGAAGGTAACATTCTCCCTTTTCTTTAGTCATGGATGTTCTCACTTGACATTTGCAAGAGATTGTACCCTAGTGTATGCTTAATTTTTTATTATTATATTCTTCTTGTTGATAAGACTAGAGAGGGAGTTGAAGAAAAACTTGAATTATAGAGATCAACCTTAGAGTTTAAGTTGTGTGATATTATTAGTAGAATTCAAGTTGGATTGTTGAAGTGGAGGAATGCATTAGGCTTATTGTGTGATAGAAAAGTCCCCCTCAAACTTAAGGGGAAATTCTATAAGATGGTGGTTAGATTTATAATGCTTTATGGTGTAGAATATTGGCCATTAGAAGAGAAGCATAATATTAAGTATTTATAAGTATATTAGTTTAATTATTGTGATGTTATCTAAAAATTACTTAAATTCTTATTAACTTTCATAGGAGGAGTATACACGGATTCGAGAGAGCCAGGCTGCAGCAGGTGAAGGTTCCTTTGGTGGATCAACTGAATATTCTGACTACCGTACTTGGTCGCAAGCCGTAGGAGGAATGCAGCATGGCAGAGTATATGGTTTAGGCTTGCAAGCCCATGCATATGAGGGGCAGACATCTGGTGGCTCCAATTTTTCAGTTAGTACCCAAGAGTCTTTATATAGCTAATAGATAGCTGCCCTTACATCTGAGCTAGAACATGCAAGGAAAGCACAAGCAGATTGGCAGATGCAAATGCAGCAGCAGATGGAGATGCAGCAGCAGATGCAAATGCAGCAGCAGATGGAGATGCAGCAACAGATGCAAATGCAACAAGCTCAAATGTTAGAAAAAACATGAAAGATGAAGGAGCAGATGAGTAGTGGGAGGAGTACAGCAGCTGAGGAGGAAACATATTCAGACTAGATATTTTTTATTCATTTTATGGATGTGGACATTTGTATTTATGTTTTGGACATGTTTTGTAATATACTATTGTGGATATATGAATCAGTTGAGGAGGATGTTGTTTTGGACATTTCTATAATATGCTATTGTGAATTCCTTGCTACTGTTATTATAAAATTTGTATTGTGTTTTGGACATGTTATGTATATATTTTTTTTGCAGGTTGTGAAAATTCGATTTTAAAGGGAAGTAGTTTTTTTTTGTTTATGCTACAGATTTTCGGTGGATTTTCCGTCGGAAATGGTGACGGTAATACGATATATCGAACATTCTAGAGGCATATGCGCCGAAAATTTTCGGCGACTAGTCCGCCGGTAAAAAGGATGTCATTTTTCTTCTGGCGCATTATCCGCTGGTAGTTCCGGCGGATAATACGATGGAATTCAGCAGTAAAAGTTGTGTCATTTTTTTATAAATTTTTCATCGGAAATACGCCGGAAACTCTGCCGAAAATATTTTCGACAGATTAATTCTGCCAGTTATTTTTTTCCGACACGCGAATTACCGTCGGATATAAATTCGTCGGAAATCCGTCAGAAATCTACGAATTCCGACGGATTTTCATTATTACCGACGAATTCTGTTCGCTGGTAACAATGACTTTTCTTGTAGTGAAGTATCGATACAGTAATCAATATTATATCAAATATTCAGTTGAGGTTATATTATATCTTGCTCCTGACTCTCAATTAGTTGCTCCTTATGATTCCCAATTAGTGTACTCTTTATAACTCCCCTTGGATCATGTAAATAAATCCCCCCGACTCCTTATAATTCTCAATCAGTCTCCAACTCCTTATAACTCCCATTAGTGAATCATATGAATCAATAGAGTATCACATAGGATTATCATATCATATATCTCATATCAATCAGTACATCATTTTACCAGTACTAGTAGTATATTCCAGTATATATATACATATCAATACATTCCATTTTCAGTATACTTTTTTCTTACTAAGTCACGTAAAAATTTATATATATATATTTAACTGATAAAAATATAATAAAATCATATCAAATCATTTAGAATGATATAATCTATAACATATCAAAAGTTAAATAATGAAAGCTTATAAGATAAGGAGATAAAGAGTCATAACGGGCGACTAATTGAAAATCATAAGTGCATGAGCAAGATATAAAATATACTTAACTGAATATCTGATAGAATATTAATTACTGTACTGATACTAATTATTGATTATGGATACTAATTATTGATTATTGAATACAAATTACTATTACTAGCTACAGATACTGATACTACAGTATAACTGATAGATTGACAAGAATGGTTGAATGATATGACTGAATTAAAGTGATTCTACGATAAAGACATAATGATAATCTAGAAGACCAATACAGATAACATATATTGATTCATAGATTTTTTATATGATTTATAGCATATTATTTCTTTTTTATTGCATTGATTTAGTTGAAAAATTTTGGTTACTTACTGGGCTATGAGCTCATTACGTGATTTTACATACTTTTAGTAAAGGATAAGGATCTTGTGATATTAGGCTTCGAATAGCATGCATAATTCTTTCGATTATTCATAAGAAATTGGTAAGCTCTAGTTAAATAACTAAAATGAAAGACAGATGAATTCTTCCAATAAAGATCTTGGGGCGCACATTATACCTAAAAATGACATATAAGTTTATTATATATCCATCACTGAGAAGGTAAACACCAACCCAAGGAAATCTAATAATTTCCTATAGAGTCGTCACTCTGGGGGCTCGTCGATCCCAGCTAGCCAAAAATCATTAGAGTTCTACCGACATACATACAATCATACGGTGCAAGTGCTTTTATGAGTAACCAACATGCATTATATAAATTAACATGTCAAATATAATTTTTTATAATTATTATGAGCGGGAATAAGATTCATTTTATTTATCAAAACTAAAATGCATGAATTTAAATCCTTCAACATATGAATTTAACTTGTATCAGTTGTATGAATAAGAACTATTGAACAATAAATCAATGTAACATTAATTCTATCACATGCTGATGAACAAATAAAAAAGATTTACTACATATGTGATCATATTGAAAAAATTAATATAGAACTCTCAATCTACATATGTGGGCTCCGAAAATTCGGCCCCGGCCTCCGCCCGCTTTTTTGCTTTCTTCGGGGGGGAGTTTTAACGAACTAAGTTCCGAGGTAAATTTTGGAAGGCAGATGAGATAGTAGATAAGACACTACCCAGAGATTTCGCCCTCATTTTGCGAGGACTTTATGATCTGAGTTTTGGTTTCCTATAGGCGCAAGCCCCTATAGTTAATTACCCCTCCCGGTAACGAGAGAGAACTTTCGATTAAGGCTAGTTGTCAATCAGATACGTAAGGATACATGCATCTGGCAAATAGTAGCAGCATGAGTTGGGAATTTGAGGATTTCAGAATTTAGAAGATTGGAAGATTTGGAGATTTGATATTTAAAATAGAAATTTTTACCACCTTGCACTTAAAGCGGATGGTGGGGGAATGGATGATAGACCCGATCAAGATCCCATGGTTCCGTCATCCCGGGCCATCGTGGTCCCTGGTCTACTTAGTCAAAGGAGGTAGTCGACCCAACCTGACAGAAGGATCCTTGTCGGCAACCATGGGTTGCTTCGTCCAAGGGTACCTTGTAGACCTGGGGTGAATGTTTGTCTAAGGGGACAAATTTGAATCCACCTTAGCTAACAGAGGGCTTTATGCCCTATCGATCATATCCTATTGATTCATATCTCAAGGATTTGATGCCATTGGGGAGCATACGGGCTCTGGCCATAACCATAATATAATGGTGCCATTTGGCGGCGACCACCTGGTTCAGAGGGCCCCGAGTCATAACCGTTTATCCTGCAGTGCCATTTGGCGGCAAAACTGCCGGTTAGAGGACTCGTACCACGTCCTTGCTGGCAAGAGATTATTTGAGAATGGATCCTAGTGATATTTTCGACTAGGCATTGGCTCTTTGTGAGCTGAAGTAAATTTTAATTTGTCCACCTCGGCAAACTGTTGCGGAGGGTGGATGGATTTCATGCTTTGAGTGTTTGATGGTTTAGTTTCAATTTCAAATATTATAAACTTTTGGGATTTTTGACATTTTTGGAGATTTTGGATTTTGGGAATTTTTGTTGAGTTTTGGATATTTGGGTGGTATTTTGAAATATTTGAAATGGACCCCTCCGATTGAGATTTGCATTCAACACGGCCATCATCGGGGTGTATGGGGTCACTTGAAAAAAGATTTGAATTTTTGTGGAAGTTTGAGGGCATTTGTTTGAGATTGGTGTGGACCCCTCCGGTTGAGATCTTCAGTCAACGCGGCCATCATCGGGGTGTATGGGGTCATTTTTATTTATTGATTGGACCCTGTCGACTCTATCTACTGGTCGATAGAGGATCGAGTTTCGTAGGATTTAGACCTTTGTTAGTTAATTCTCTTGATTATAGGCCTTGAAGGCCTAATATGAATGTATAAAATAAATATCTCGGTCGATCTCGCGACCGTATATTTATTTAATGGTTCGAGCCTTGTCGACTCCTATCTACCCGTATAGGAGGATCGGGTTCAAATTTATTGACCCGCGCAACATCCCTAGACGTCACGTGTGTACCAATAACACGCTCACCGGGGCCCATGCGGGTTGTGATTATATTTACCCCTTCTGTGTCCCTATGTGTATACAAATTAAGGTGCACATGTGCGAGGGTACTTTTAAATATTTAGCGGGTCTTCTGTAGCGGCTCGCATGAGTTTTTATTCATCATAATACTTTAATATTTGTTCGTAGGAGGTATCCTGGATGAATGACCATTGTTCCTTGAGGAAGTTACAAGCCCTTGAGATGATTGGAATGGCGAATGTATTCTCTATTTGTAATTGTAAGTTTGGACCAACAAACTTTGCATTAATCTTCAACAGCACATTTGTCAAATATTGCTTAGTAATTTCAGTGGGCACGATGCAGTATACGATGACATTCACTTGAATACATTTCGATATGTCACGTCATTGCTTTCAATGCATGTAAAAATTCTCCTTCTTCCCTGCGGACATTTGCATCTATTGCCCAGCTGGTTGTTGTTTAATCATCCTTTGCACGGCTACTGTGTAGATTAATACCAAATTCCAGCTTTATAGTTTGCGAGAGAGTTATTCATTGCGCCTTTAATTTTTCTGTTTGTAGAAGATAGCGGTATTTGCTCGCAATTGGGTCGCTATTGATTGTATGAATGCCCTCAGTATTCATTGCATATTCTTCATATCATCATGCTTATAGTGTATTAGTCTAATTTACTTGTAGAGGTTTGATATACCTGCTTGTACTTCAACACTTAAGTTGAATATGTTTGGACATATTACACCATTATTTTCAATGCATGTCAAATCCTTTCGTTCATAGGGGATTGATGTACTTGCTCATATCCTCCACGATTTATGGCTTCCATATGACTCATACATATGTCTTTTATTATAGTGATCGTCTTCATCCACAATCATGCTCGATATGAAATATCCTCCAAGGACGAGTTAAGAATCTAGATACATGTTCACATTGATTGTTATTTATAAGCGAGGTGGAAGAATTTCATTTGCCATGAGTCATCATTTGTAACTATCCATTGATATTCATTTGAGTTCTTCAAATCATCGTTTGTCTTTTGCACTTGTTTGTATGTTGGGGTTAATTAGAAGTTGGTGCATGCATGGCAGGACTCCTGCAATGGCTTATATGAGTTCGTAAGTATCATGAATGTGTCATCCTTCGAACGCAGATTGTACGTTCATTCATCATTTGAACTTGAACTTTGCTTGCATGTTGATTATGTTTGGGTACCTTCCTCCACGAGTCCCCTCCTTAACCTTGCTTAGTATCATGGTTCAAATCAATCTTTTTATTGATTATTCATTTAATTAAATCCTAATTCAGGTTAAGTGCAATGTCACTTGAATCCAAGTTCTTTGTAGTTTAACTCAAATCCAGTTTGAGTTCATGTCTTATTATCCAAATCAAGTTTGAATATTCAAAAGTCCACTATGGTCCAAAGTTGATTCAAGTTCTTAGTCAAGTCCACTTCATTGTTCAAATTGAGTTTAATTCAACCTCATTTAATCAGATTTAATTCAAGTTTGATCCTATGTTCAAATCTTGCTCATTAACTTAATTCATTTGATGTTCATTTGAATTTAATACGAGTTCCCTTTGTTCAAAATTTGTTCTTGCTTGAGTGCAAATGTCCCAGTCCTTGTCTTATTTCAGACAAAATTTCGGCAGCCTCCCGGCGTCTCCCCCGTTTAGGAGAAATTACGGGAAACTGGGCCTTTCCCACCACGCTTAAGAAAGCGTGTATGGTAGGTGCCCTCTTTCGAGGACACCGCGGCCGTGTAAAGTCTTCAATCCCCCACCACGCTTAAGAAAGCGTGTATGGGTCTTCGAATGTACCTGAAAAAGAAGAGCATTTATTTCCCCGTAGGTACAGAGCCGCGTACGGGTACTTAAAATTGTCCCCACCACGCTAAGAAAAGCGTATATAGGGCCTACCCGCCTCGTCGTAGGCGTCGCACCGGGTTCCCTTCCTACCACGCTTAAGAAAGCGTGTATAGGCGGTTTGCCGGCTCGACTCGAACACCGAGAACGGGATTTTTAGGTGATTACCCGCCTCGTTGTAGGCGCCGCACCGGGGTCCTATCCCACCACGCTTATGAAAGCGTGTATGGGCGGTTTTCCGGTCCGCCGCAAACAACGAAACAAGTTCTCAAAATTTGCAAAAATTCTTTTTTTTTCTTTTTCTCTTTTTTTTTGGGCAATATCTCCCTTTTCTTTTTTCTGTCTTTTTTCTCTTTTTTTTTTGACACACATTTTTTTTACAAACATATATATATATATATATATATATATACATATAAAAATAAAATAAAATAATTAATTAAAAAAAAGTAACATAAATAAGAGTTAAAATATAAATATATATATATATATACATAAATAAATATATATCTATAAATATAAATATATATAATAGAGATATATATAACAATATATATATAATGACATATATATATAACAGTATATATGATAAAAAAAAATAGTAATAAAATACAATTAACACTAATTGATACATATTAATTACATAAGATAATAATTAGTAACTAAAAAAAAAAGAATGAATACAGAAATGTGATGACGACCTTAAGGTACATATCACTCAAACTAATTTTAATTGAAAATTATTTTGCAACTTTTTTTTAACGACAAATGATAACCGGGCTAATAATTAATAACCTAGATAATATTATTAACATAGCTAATATCTCTAATATAAGATAGTGACCCATGGCAAGTAACAGAAAAGCAAGATATAAATAAATAAGTAAAAAAAGATGTGAGCCTTAAGAAAACGTTGGGCTATCTATGTAGATCTATGAGTGTTAAGTTGGATCTTTTGAGTGGTTTCTTAAGTGGAGGAAATAAAAAGGTTGAGCGGATTTATGATAGGCTGAAATGTAAGGAACATTTTAGTGGTGTAATACTACAGCAATATGCTTATCATTTTTTTTTTTAAAGCTCAGGTTGGCCTTATTAAAATTTCAAACCAAATAAGCTTTACCGATTCACTGCCAACCTATCAAAATGCTACAGAAATATTCATCCCTTTATTAGACTACCCTTCATTTGTCTCTAGCAAGCATGGGGATGAGTAAAGCAAAGGAAATATCACATGTGATAATAAAATAATAATAAAAAAAAGGATCAAACCATCTCATCTCTTCTTTTTTTTTTTTTTACGTGGGTGTCAGGAATCTTTTTTTTTTTACCTTGGGAGAAGGAAGAAGTTGGGAGGCTACAGTTGTAAAGAAAGTACGTGGAAAAGGTTGATATTTGGAGCAAAGCTGAAGTCTTTAATAAACTCCACGAGCTCAGGTCAATACAGCTGCTTGTGAGGTGGATAAGAGCAAGAAAACGGCAGGGGCTTGTTCGTTGAGTGTGAGGCTTGGGACGTTGGTTTCGAACAATAGTTTGAAGAAGTTGAGATCTCAGGCAAGAGAGAAGTGGCTTTGGTTAGGGTCGGTTGAGAGCTGGACTTGACTTGCAACTAGGAATAGACTGGGCGAATGGGTGGAGCTCCCTTGCTTCTCGTGTGAGAAAGAGGTGGTGAGCAGTTCGGCAAAGGGAAAACCGGGATGAACTCGCTGGTGGCTTCTGTGAGGCTTTGGTTGAGAAGGAATGGGGATTTGCAGCTTCTAATGCAGTAGGAATAGACAATTGGCGAGGAGTTTATGGGAAGACGTGGACTGGAGTAGATCTGGTGGGTTTGGTGGGTAGAAGAGGCAGGTAGTGGGTGGAGACGGAGGAGAACAGTGGAGGGGAAGGTCGGTTTTGACGTGGAGAACAGGAACTTTGAGTGGGGATCGAATGGGAGAAGTGAACAGTAGCTAGAGCTCGCTTAAAGGAAAGAACCAGCGGGCTCGACGAGACTCCAGCCTCATTTTAATCCTTGCAATAGTCTTCACTCGAGGCAGGAAATCCACAACGATTATCTTACAGAATTTACAGCGGGTTTAAAGGGATTTCCTCAGGGATTTGATCGCGAATTAGACGGAGCGGCAGGATTTCGGGAGCTCGTCAGATACGAAGTCGACTGATACGAGGTTAGCATTTAATGTGATTTGAATTTCAATTTGACTTTACATTATTTTGGAAATATTAATCTGCAGTATTAATAATGATTTTCCATTATTAGTAAGAGCATTAATTGAGGATGACAGACACACATCCCTCAATTAAAAGGTCCTCGATTTGCGTGTTAACAACATCGTCAACATTTTGCCTCGTTTAACGTGCCAATTTTGTCGAGTATCAGAATTAGACAAATTGATGGTGCGTTTAGTATATTGCTGACGTTCCGGTCACAATGACACAGTCCGTTTCGCTATCAGACGTCATTTGAGCGATGACGAGACCAATTTTTCTCGACATACGCGCTATTGCATTAGAACCCTCGTCGGTCACGGCATAATTTTAGTTTGGACAAATTGACAGTCAATTTAAAGTATTGACAGTGTTCCGGACGTAATGAGACAGTCCGTTCATCGATCGGAGGTCATTTGGTCGACGCCGAGGGCTAAATTCCTTAACACGCGCATCATTACCTTGTGATTTGTGCTTTTGCCTCGCAAGTCTTGCCAACATTCTTGTACGTCATTTAATTCAATCAAATTAAAAGTCATTCTTAAGTATTTGGGATGTTCCGGACGCAGTGGTGAAGTTCGTTCGTCGATCAGAGATCATTAGGTCGACGACGAGGCTGATTTTCTTGAACTGCGCACTGCCGCATTTGAATCACTCCGGTCGCACCGTCAATCTGAATGCTTTGAATTGAGTAAACAAAATGTAGTTTTCAAAGTTTAAAAGTGTTCCGGACACGATGGCAAAGTCCGTTCGTCAATCGAAGATCATTAGGTCGACGACGAGGCTGATTTTCTTGAAAATGCACGTTATCGCATCGCATTAGGATCGCTTTGATTTGCGTGCCGCCACCCCGATTGATCCAAATTAATTAAATAAAATATAGATCTTTGATATTGATGACATTCCGGATGCAACCACGCAATTCGTTCGTCGATCGGAGATTATTTGGTCGATGACGAGGCCAATTTTCCTTGAAATACGCGTTATCTTATCGCATTAGGATCGCTTTGATTTGCGTGCCGCCACCCCGATTGATCCAAATTAATTAAATAAAATGTAGATCTTTGATGTTGACGACGTTCTGGATGCAAAGATGTAATCCGTTCATCAATCCGACATCATTTGATTGGCCTCGCACTGCTTAGTTCATTATTTTTGTCGCAAATAGATTACTTTCTTGAACTGTCCTCCAATGCCTTTCATTCAGGTTGTCCTTTAGAATGCCACCAATGATTTTAGCTGCCAATGGAGATCCTAAAAGCCTTCTTAACTATTTCTCCAACAATCATCAAAGTTGATGGAAACACAAACCCATATTTTAAGATCAAATTCCTCTGTCATTTCATCTTCATAATCATGTAGCAAGAGAGTTGTCTTTCCCATACCATCATGCCCCACTATAGATAAAAGAGAAATGTTTATGTGCAAATCAATTCCATCAATAAGAACTTGAAGTCCCTCATTTGATTGTTTTCTCAACCATGCATAGTAAAATCAAGGTGCGCTCCCCATTCGAGCTAAATCGTCTTTATCAAATTTGTGATTTTTGGGGTAGTTATAGGGGTCAACAACATAATTATAAAAGAACCTAATACAAATAGTATGGATTAACAGTTAATTATTTCTAAGTGAGCAACACGAAACTCTTAATCAAAAGTTTTTCAATCGACAAGGTTACGAGGGCAACAACACAAAGGTCCTACAAACAATGAAGCCAAATAGTTAAAAACACGCCCTTCAAAGCATAACAGTGAAAATCTTAATAAATCTTTTGTTACATCGAAAATACCAAATCAATTGCCAAATAATACGATCAACCCTACGACCTAACAAAACATCTTATGAAGACCAAACTTAAAGGAAGCTCCACCAACAAATCTTAGATTAATAATATATCCAAAAGGTAAAAAATAATATAAAGTTTGATCAAATCGAACATCAAACTCAAATAAGATCTCCGGAAGCAAGATAAAACTCCTCTAACAAGAAATTTGAGGCTATATAAATTTATTATAAATCAAATTTAACCTCAGAATAGAATTGAAAGAACTCTTAAGTACTTGATTTGAAACATAAGAAGAAGAAAGAGATAAAGAAAGAGAAAAGGATATGGAAAACCCACTGTAGAAGAAGAGGAGTTTGAGAAGAGTTCACTAAGAGCTACTATCGCAAGAAAGAAATGAAGGTGGAGGAGAAACAAGAGTTTGACGGCTGTTATTTATGGAAGAGAATGAAAAGAAGGATAAGAGAAGTTTTTGATGCCCTAAGTCTACAAATTGAATTAAATGGCAAGAGGAAGGCAGCAAGGCAGAAGGATCCGTCGAATAGGGAAAGAAATCGTGATTTGGAAAGAAATATTTTCACCAACGAGGGTGTTCAGCTTGATTCTGTGGTTTGCTGCTCGATTTAGCATTACTGAGTTCTAAGGGCACGATTTGTGCATGAGAAGGGGGCGAGAGGGGGTTGTTTTGCGCGGCTCTCGTTCATGCTACCCGGACGAGCAAAATGTTTGGATCGGCCAATTCGGGCTCCAATATTACATCAAGAGCTAGAAGATATACTAATAAATATATGGATTGAACTTTGGACTATTGTATATGAATTTTGAGGAATGAATATAGCTTAATATATTAATATAAATGATTTTCACTTTTTCAGTTGCTTCCACTAAAATAATTTTGTATCGATGAATTCATAGAAGCTCTGATTGATTAATTAAGAGATTAAAATAGGCAATTTTTCCAATTTTGATCTTAGAGTGTTACACAGCATAAGAATGTTCACATATTAAAATAAACCTAACTAATTTATCAAGATGACCTAAAGGTGGGGAACAAATATATAACTGACCCAAGCATGGTAAATCACACAAAGCTTTGAGGTTTAATGTCTTGTATTTACTCGTGTTATATGATGTAGTGATATAGAAAGAATGACAAAGGTATTGGTTGTATGTACTTAAGTGTATAAGTACATGAATCAAGAATGGTTAACTTAATCAAGTGAGTGAGAAGTAAATTGAACTAAACAAACCCAAAGATTAGGTGGTAATTGAGATTTTCAGAAAGTGTTGCCAACAAAGATCACACATCATGTTCGAACTCTTCAATAACTTATCACTTAATATTTCATTCATATGAAATTATTTTATTGTTTTCATTATTATGTTATCACAAAGATTAAGATGAATAAGAAGAAATCAATTACACATTTAATCATGTGATCGATTCATTTATGATATAGGAAGAGAGAACAAGGATTTCTATATTTAGCAATCTAAATTTCCAAAAAAAAAAAAAAACAATTTAGGGAAATGAACTATCAAGAATGATTATGGATTCTCTACCTAGAGTTGTTATGAAGCGTTGGAGGTTGACTGTATTTTATAATTCTAAGCCTTTCGCTCTCCTTATTTAACATTTAAGAAGTCTAATCTCACTCCTTAACACTCCCTTCCTACCTTCCCTACTCAATTCAATAATAACCCTCACACTAAGCTAGTAGACTTAAAAAAGAAGAGTTAGGTTAGAAATCAAAGATTGATTGATAATCTACTTAGCATTATACATACAAATTTGCAATGAGAATCAATTAAACACTTCTTAAATTTTTAGGCTAAAAAAAGCCATGACATATCCCTCTAAAATTGCCAAAAAGATTTTCTCAAAGGTAAAAATATTCTGTCCTTACATATTTATCCATGCTTTTTTATCACTACACCAAGTCTAATAATTCTTACCCTATTAGACAAATCAAGTCGCCCAACTTCACCTTTGCTAATTTATTGCTTAACCATCCAATAAAATTTGTATCACCTTCAATGAACTACCAATACATATTTCAATCTAATTCACCACACATCACAACTTCTAAACAAAAAAAAAAAAGAAAAATCCAATCTATGAATAATATATCTTATTAATTTATGCAATCCATCATTACAATCTAATTAGAGCATCAAAATTTTAAAAATTCAAACTTTGTAGTCATTACAACAATCTATAATAGAATAGATGAAATGAACCCATTTGACTTTTTCAAGTAAGGTGTGAAGCATTACTCCATTAAAGCTTTTGACCGATCGCCCAATCGGTGCCAGTTGCAGCCGGCCTTGTCTTCCACTGGCAATGAGGACCAAAACTGTCACTCTACTAGCAGCGTCAACCATCGCCGTTCTTCTGATCCTCCTCGCCATCCTGTGGCCAACCGTCGGCTTCAAAAAAGTTCTTTTTATCATCGCCGGCTGCGCCTCCGCCGTCGTTCTTGCTATCCTCGTCTACCTCCTTATCCAACGCTCCATCTCACCCATCCGACGCCACACCTCGGTTCAACGCCGCCTCTCCCTCAGCGCGGACACCAACCTCCGTCTCCAATTCAGCTTCCTCCGCAAAGTCGCCGGCTTGCCGGTCAGCTTCCCCTACAAAGACCTCGAAACCGCCACCGACAACTTCAGGATTCCCATCGGCCGCGGCTCCTCCGGCTCTGTTTACCGAGGTATACTCGACGACGGCACCGTCATCGCCGTCAAACGCATCGATCGTTTGGCGGAACAAGGCGACAGAGATTTCCGCTCGGAGATCGCCGTCATCGCTGGCATCCAACATGTAAATCTCGTCCGACTCCTCGGCTACTGCCTTAACTCCGGTGGCAGCCACCGGCTGCTCGTATACGAGTTCGCCCGCCACGGCTCACTCGACAAATGGATTTTTAATTCCTCCAGCGATGAGCAGCCGCAGCCGCAGTACCTTCCGTGGACGCTTCGTGTTCGAGTAGCCGTTGAAGTGGCAAAGGCGCTTGCTTACCTCCACCATAACTGCCGATCAAGAGTTCTGCATCTCGATGTCAAGCCTGAGAACGTTCTCTTAGACGAGGGATTCCACGCGCTGGTGGCGGATTTCGGGTTGTCGAAGATGATTGGGAGAGATGAGAGCCGGGTGATTACGAGCTTGCGAGGGACGAAGGGATATTTGGCGCCGGAGTGGCTGATGGAAACAGGCGTGACGGATAAATCGGATGTTTATAGCTTTGGGATGGTGTTGCTTGAGATAGTGGGAGGGAGAAGAAACTGTTTGTTGGTGGAGCAGGAAGGAAGTGATCCGATGGGGAGGCGGCGGCGGATCTGGTCGTATTTTCCGGCTATGGTGGTGGAGAAGGTAAGGGAAAAGAGAGTGATGGAGGTCGTGGACGGGAGGATGGGCATAGGGAAAGAGGTGGAGGAGGAGGTGAAGAGATTGATAAATGTGGCTCTTTGGTGCATACAAGAGGAAGGGAAGATGAGGCCCAGTATGGAGAGAGTTGTGGATATGTTGGAAGGGAGGATGGGGGTTGTAGAAGCGCCGCCGCAGACGAGTATGATGATGGCGGAGTTTCTCGACGTCGACATGATTGAAGGTCCAGCGTCGGCGTTGCAGCAGCTTCGGACGCCGGAAGCCTTGACTTATTCGTTCTCCACGACGATTCTCTCCGGCCGGTAGACTCTTTCTTCTTAAAAAAACAAAGTTTTTAATAATGGTTTTGTATGAGATTTTGTCGGCCAGATAAAAATGGCCCGGAAGAGAACTCTTTTATATTCAAAGGTTGACTTATTGTTACTAGCTGTGATCTTATGAAATTGATTATGTGATAAGTTTATCGGTTCACACAGTACATATTTTGAGGGTTTGATGATAATATGTTAAGCCATGAATTTTATAAGATATTACGCCCTATAATTTAATTTTAAATTTTTTTTAATGTTTTTAATTATAACAATCGGAGCTATATAATATCTTTCAATAATATAAATATCAATGAAAACAAATCTAAATATTAAAATATCAAAATATAATTTTAATCATTATCCAAAAGTCATGTATAATACTCAATAGTTATATAATATAAACAATCTATCTTCTCACTCCTAAGTAAAAAAATAACTAAAAGACAAAAGAACGAAATTACAATAAGATATGAGAATCGTGTAACTAATTAGTCTCAAACTCCCGATCCGTTTTCCTAACCCAAAATAATTCAAATACATATAATGAGCTAAAAAGTCAAGCAGATAACTACAATCCTACAACTGAGTTTAAAGCATGGTAAGAAAGCATTATGCATATAATCATTCAGTTCATAATCGCACAATTAACATGATCATGAATCTATATAGAAATAATAAAATATATACAATAGCAATAAAATATTTAAAGCCTTAAAATGGTATGATACGAAGGCTAGTAAAATTGCAGTACATAAACAGTGAAATATGAAAACTAGTAAACTCAGTACAAATGACATTCATACGTCATAAGAGTGTTATCCACTAAATAAGGAAATTATATAAACCAATAAAATCAAAAATTCTATGAAGACTATAAGAATCTATAACAATGTAGTACTATCAAATTAGTATTCACATAATGTTCAGCCATCTTATATCAATATCAAATCAGTTCTTATATCACATGCTTAGTAATAAAAATCATGTGCTGAGTAATTATGAAACAATGAATCAATAGCAGTAATAGTGACAGTAAATCAATAAGATTATCAGTATCAAAAAAATTTGTAGCAATAATTATGAAATAGTACGGTAATAATAAATCAATACAGTGATAATAAATGTAATGTCCCATAATCAAATTTGAAAGAATTGTTTATTTTATCTTCTTAATTAATCAACCAGAGCTTCTATAAATTATCAAAATAATAAATTTATATCTAGTGAATGCAACTAATAATCAGATATCTCAAAATATTGCACTATATTTATTCTCCCAAAATCAATATACAATAGCTAGAAGGTCAATACAATCACTAATCTATAATAAACTCCTGACTATAAAAAATAAAGAAAAATATAAATAAAATTAAAAGAAAATACGAGGATCTCTGTCAGCCTCACTTAAACTAGTCAAGACCCCTTCCATAACTTGAAATCAGAAAAATCCACATAATGAGCTCAAAAGCTCAGTAGTAATGTAAAAGTCACTAAAGCTTTTAATGTAAGGATTAAAGAATCAATATGATATGCTCAGTCTAATATAATCAATATTAATCAATGTAGTTAATGATCAAATATTATCAATAAAACTTAAAATGATCAATAATAAAAGTAGAGAATCATTATAATGAATCTTAAAATCAATAATTGATATAAAATTTAATAAATTAATAAAATAACGATATAGAAATCATTCATAAATTACTAAAAGAATCTATCTTATCTATTCATATGCATCATCTATTTATGTCTTATCAATGTATCTGATACTATCAATGATATTAATGTATCTACCAATGTCGTCAGTGTTATCAATATATATATATATACATCAATGTATGATTCTCAGTTGATCATCAATCATATCAATTATCACTTATCCAATTAATCAATTATCATTACAGGTGGCATCATTGAATCAATAAAGAGTCATCACTCTTTGCCTGTTGGTGTAATCGGTCATCTGTTACAGGCTACAACCGGGATTGTGGACCTCCGAAAGGGCACAACAAAACACCGCCTCCCCGTGAAGGGAGACAGTATTGATTGTCAATGGGAGGGCAGATTCGATCACATATATGATTAACCACTAAGGATAGTGGCTCTCACCAGCATACCTCGATGGATAATAATATGTACGATCTAATCACAACGGGTTTCTCCCACCCGATACATTAGCTCGAATGAGATTTATTTGAGAGTGGGATTCGATTTCCCACGGGTGCAAGCCCCCGTGGTTAATTACATCTCAAACCGGGGCCTGAGAATACTCTCGATTAAGGATTCTACATTATACTTTTCAAATTGGGATTGACACATAGGGAGAGGACTAGAAAATCCTACTCAAAGAGAAAGAAAGGTTCAACTAGGCTTAGTCAACATACACGGCTCAGATCAGCATCCGGAGGGACTAAGGTAGTGAGAAGAAACTGAAGAAAATAAATAAATCATGCACTCAAAGCATGTAGGAGAGAAGGATGGAGGTAGCGTCATTCGTGTGACGTAGATAGGTAGGGTTTATAGTATCTAGACGACAGAAAACCTACCTATTAATGAGGCATACTACGAAACAATAGTATCCTTGAGTCCTAGATCTAATGGATTTAGTGTTCTACGTACAACACCAACACCCGTGTCCTAGCTAATGCAATGCAAAACCTGGACTTACCCCGACCTGGATTGGGGAGCCAACTAACCACCTAGTCGCATAAAATCCATGATGTCCAGTCTTTATGAGAGATGGGTAGGTAGGTTATAGTTCTTGGAAGTAGGGCCGACGTCTAGAGGATTTCCTAATTGGCCCTGAACTGATGTTGGGTGAATGCTCCTAAAACTAATACAATTGAAATTTTAATTAATTGATTTCTAATGCAATGCATGCTGGTTAAAGCTTCCAAGTCAGGTATGCATAGAACTTTAAAAAGGCTTATAAAAATAATTTTTAGAAGTAGACTGGGCTTTTCCAAGTTTGGCACCTCATCCTCATAGGTCAGATTATCCGGCTCTACCCGCAGGCAGGGAAGTGTCTTATAGAAGGAGAGAAGAAATGCATTAATATACATGCGACCCCGGACGATTTCGACAGTTTCCTAAGTCGTTAGATTTCTATGTTACTTAAATCTTAAAATTTTAAATATTACTTGCGAGTAGAAAATATTTTTTTTAGTCCTTAGAGAGCCTAACAAGATCCAGGCTAAAATAAAAGCGGCACATAAATGCTAAGAAACTAAGAAAAGTATGTGTCTTATGCACAATCAACATCAAATCAAATACAGTAAATAATTAAACAAATCAATTAAATGTCCATAGGGCCAACTGCCCTTAATTACAACCCTGGGTCTGCAGAAAATTAAAGTGGCCGGGCACCACTACCAACAACCCGGATTTCTAATCCTAAAAACAAACGCAAGCTATTTTGAGTGGGATACTTTGGATCTTCATCTTCTTGATCTTCTCTTCCTTGGACTCCTTGGATCTCAGCTTCTTTGGACTCCTTGGATCTCAGCTTCTTTGGACTCCTTGGATCTCCTCTTCCTTGGACTTTTTGGGTAGTATACTGATCCAAATTTGAATTTCCAAATAGAAAAGGACTATCCTCATATTGGGTGTCATTTCCTCTTTGGAATCCAACCTTTTGATTCTTGTATCCCCACTCAAAATAGACTTTTATAACTCAATATCAAATTATAAAATAATTTACATTAAATGAAAGCAGTAAATCTAGACTCTCCTGTAAGGTTATCCTAATAAAAATCATCCCAAGCAGTTTAATATATCACAAGGGAGCATAAAAAGTACTCAATCACAGTCACACTTGGCCATGCTCTTAATCATTTTGAGGGCTAAGCAAGCTCTAGAGCACCTATAGCAATTTATAATGATAATTTTATTTAGCCCTCATTTATTTAGGGGGGCTGAGCAATTTCTGAAGCACCTGCATAAAATCTCATTAGTATTTTTAAATCATGATTATTACCCCCCCCTTTTTATTTAGCACTGCATGAGCATGGCCATCTGCAGAAGACATTATTAGTATCAACATCGATCCTAACCTATGGGTAGTTTATCGTGCGATCACATCAAATCCCAGAGTGCAGTAAGCAAATACACCAACAGTTCGATCACAACATGCTATGAAAACCGAAAAAAGCTCGGCACACAGCAAAAAAAGTAAACACCGGCCTAGCCTAAGTCTAGAAGTGGTGCCCTAGCAAATAATTCTGAAGTGTGTGTAGAGGTCTGTGTGGCTGGGATGGATCCTGAGCTGGGTAGTTAGTTACAATTACCTACTGTCTAGATTTGTTGTAGGTCTGAAGAGGGAGTTTTATTTAAAGTCCAAATATCAGTGAATTAGGATCCATTTTAATTAATTTGATGTGTAGGTCAGTTTTAATTCTTAGGGTGATAATATTTGGAGTTTAAGTTTCATTAGTGATTTTTAGGAGGTTCGGGGTCCACCTGTACACTAGGCTAGGGGGTCCAAAATTGATTTTTTTGATTAAAGGGACTTTGTGGATAGTTAACATTTTTATAAATACTAGAATCTTAACCCGATTAGTTAGCCTGTAAGCATGCCCAATTTGGATTCTTCTATCCAAAGTTATGAATTTCTGAAGTTTTGGTCTCGTTTTGAACTAGGTTTGACCGGATTGTTGATTTTTTGATTTAGGTTGATTTCTGGAATTTTAGCATTTTTAATAAATACTAGGCCCTAGTGTGAGTTTAATGCCTTTGAGTTTGTCCAATTTGAAGTTTTCTATAATTAGTTATGACTTTTCAAAGTGTGGGTTATTTAGTGAATTTTTGAAATTATTTAATTAAAGGGGCTGTTTTAGGGATTTTGATCCAAATCAGTTCCAAACTTCTTGGAGTCACCCCCAAAGATCAGGAATGACCCAAAGAAGTGTTCCCAAGTGTTTGATAAAAATTTGAAATTTTTAATTATTTTTAATTATTTAATTTAATTAAAAGGTGATTTTTAATCAAAATTAAATTAAAGTTCAGATTGAGGCCCAATCAAGAGGATTTTAATTTTCATGGATCAGGGACTGAATTCTGAAGAGTTTGATATATTATAGGTATTTTTATGATTTAAAATAAATTTATTGGAATTTTTTGAAGTTATCAGGTCCTAATTAAAGGGTAAATTAGGGTTGATCAATTAAGGGGTTTAATGAGTCGTAAAGATTCCTAGAAAATTCTGAAGGGTTTAGGATGTCACTAAGTTTAAGTTTTTCAAATTTCAAGTCATTTGGGATTCTACCCTAATTCCTGAAATTTTTCTAAGTTCACTAGACGGTCCTTAATTGTTGTCCTTAGGGTGTCACTACGTTATACAGGAATAAAGTAAATAACTAACCCTTAGGCATAACATGGAGGGTAAATGCAATAAATATAAAAATATCAAACCATATCCTTAGATCTAGGAGAGCCTAGGCTAAGTGCTTGTGCAACCTACACATGCAAGGACTACGAAAGTACTGAATAAAGAAGCCTAATGAAGTGATTAGTGAATGATTGGGATACAATCATTCACTAATTCTTCTCCACATGAATTGCTCTTCATATACATAGCCTAGGTTTAAAATTTCATCAAGTGTGGATCTCTCATAATTAAAAGATTTAAGTAATATGTAATTTTGAAATTATTTTAAAATAAATAAATATTTAAAATATATGGGCTTTTAAAAATAAAATAATTTAAAATAATTCATTACATAAGCATGAGAGACCCACTGACCACTCATAGCAAGGTTTCAAAATAATTTTGTATTTTAAAAATAATTTTTGTATTTAAAATAATTAAATAATAATTAAATAATCAAAATATTAAGTAGCACAAAAAATAATCCAGAAAATACAGAATTGATTCCAAAAAATATTTTTAAATTAAAATTCTTATTTTCTGAAAATTTTAAGGTATTATATGTCAAAATCTGAAGAAAAATGAGAAAGTTATGAATTTTCTAAGTTAAATAGGCTTAAAAATAATTTTTAAATAATTTGAAATAATTAATATTTAAAAATAATTAATAAATTTAAAATAAAATCTTTGGATTTTAAAATAATTAATAAGTAATAATAATATTAATAAATATAATATTATTAATATAATAATATTAATATTAATATAATCATACTATTAAAGATAATAATATTATTTAATAATATTAATATTAATGTAATAATAATATTAATATTAATACAATAATATTATTAAAGATAATAATATTATTTAATAATATTAATAATAATGTAATAATAATATTAAGAAAAATAATATTATTAATATAATAATATTATATATATATATATAATAATATTATTAAAGATAATAATATTATTTAACAATATCAATATTAATGTAACAATAATATTAATAAAATATAATATTATTAATATAATAATATTAATATTAACATAATAATATTATTAAAGATAATAATATTATTTAATCATAATAATATTAACGTAATAATAATATTAAGAAAATATAATAATATTAAGATTATTATAATAATATTATTAAATATAATAATATTATTTAATAATATTAATATTAATGTAATAATAATATTAAGAAAAATAAGATTATTAAAATAATAATAATATTATTATTAATATAATAATATTAATAATAATAATAATATTTAATAACTTTAAGTAAAATAATAATAATATAATAATAATAATAATAATAATAATAATAATAATAGTTTAATTATAGATAAAATTAATAAAAATAATTATTTAAAATTTTTGATTTTTTCTGATTTTAAAATTATATATAAAATATAATTAAATAAATATTATTTAAATAATCGCTGGCGGCGATGGCGGCGGATCGGTGTGGCGGCGGTCAGACAGCTGTCGGCCCGGGATTGGCTCTGCGGTCGCGGGCGATGATTAGAGAGAGGGATCGCACGGTGGCGGTTAGTGGGACACGCGGCGGGCTCCGGTTGGATCTGCGGTTCTGGGGCAATGATTGCTGCAGCGGGCAATCATTGTCGTAATGACCGCGACAATGATTGCGTGGTCGGTGCCACTTAGCTACGTAGGACCAATCCCCTCCGCCGTCTGATCCTCCGCCGAAATGAATCAACGGCTCTGATTGAGTCGGACGAGGGTGAAGACCGCGGGATCGAATCCATGGTCGGACGAATGCCGTGGAACGACGGGATCTCCGCCGTTGATCATATGATTAACGGCGGAGATCTCGTACATAGGAAGCTAGGGCAAAACTGAGGATACAGGGCATTTTTTGCTTCGTTCTCTCGATCGGGCAGATCATTTTTGATGAAATTTTAACCCTATAATCTACTCATGAATAGAAATCATGTGGGCTAATTGGTTTGTCTTAATATGCACTTAGTGAAATCCTAATTAACTCTAAGTGTTTAGACCTAGGTTAAGGGTTTATAAGAGATTATACCGTTGGATCTTCGGATTTTTGACACGGTTGAGCTTGTAGATTGTCCTCGTACAATTTCCTAGTTGACCTCGAGCTTTGAAATGCCTTGGATCGGACGGGAGAAGCTTTGGAATGATTTTGACCTCGGTTGGCCGGAGATCTCGTCGTCGGCGGCCCTTCTCCGGTGGATTTGGGTTGAGGGATGTGGGAGGAAGTTGTGGAGGCTCTCCAAACAGATCTTAGGGGTTGGGATTGCTTAGAGAGAGAGAGAGCTCAAAAAAGGTCCCCTCACCAACCCTAAAAAGCCTATATATAACCCTTAACCTATAAGAGGCGGCTAGGATTAGATCTAGGGCTTAATTAGGAGGGAAATAGGCTATCAAGGCCGTAGTTTGGGTTTTGAATAGACTAGGAAAGGATTAGAGCTTTAAATGGCTCTTAATGGGTTAATTTTGACCCATTAAGACTTGGGTTGACCTGGTCAGCCTAGTCAATTAGGGTCAAGGGAGTGAGGGGTATGAGCCTTGAATAGGTTTGAATTTGATTTGGACTTGATTTGAGCTTAATGGGTTAATTGGGTCAACCCAGGTTGACCCAGGCTCTGGATCTGAGTTGAAAATAAGGTCAACAGGGACAATACAACAAACCATCTTTAAAGGAATGGTCGTCGGCCCACCCTTATACGTAGGATATTATGTTTTAACAGCTAACCCAGTTTATAGTGTTAACAGTCAACCTTTCTTACTTATGCAAATGCCACAATCAAAATATTATAGAAAATAGTTAATTCTGTTCAATACAAGAAATTCTATATAAGACTCAAAATAATTAAAAACTAAAATAAGATTTCGGTTACTTAATTATAACAAATAGAAGAAATTTCTGAACAAAATTGACAGATAAAAAAGCTCTAAATAACATTCTCTCTCTTCTTCGATAAGGCAAATGCTGAAATTCAAGTTTTTTCATTAAAAAATTTTTTAAAAAATTTAGATTATTACAATAAATCAGTAATGTATCCCATTAATCATACTAAATAAGTAAGGTGTTCTAGCTAAAGTAGTATTTTTTTAGTAATCAATAAATTAGTAAATCAGTAATTGTTTGCTCAGTAAATAAAGTTATCGTTCTTTACTTGTCGGCATAATAATCATCACCTTATAGCTCATAATCACTCTATCATGCGAACCAATAGAAGATAACACCAAATCCTTATATTTAAAGGAAAGTTCATCGGTCCACCATCTTGTACATGCCAGTTAGTCTCCAGCCAACATTAGTGAGTAATCCACATTAACTTATTTTCACACACATTATTATTCAATATTATAAAAATAATAGTGACCAGCTATCACCCAATCACATACCAGAGTTTATTCATTATGCTTCCAATAATAATAGAATCATAAAATGTCAAATTTATTATTCTTATTAAAAATATATAAAATACAATAACTTCACTTTTAACCAACGAAATTATGAAATCAACCGGCCAAAATATCCAAAATAATTTGTATTATAACATATAAAAAGTTATGAGATAAAAGTTTACTAAATATGAAGAAAATATAATTAAAATTATTTTAGGAGAAATCAAACAGTCAAAATCAAAATCTTTAAAAATATAAATAAGAAAGAAGTCACCTACAATGGTCTGAGTAATTTTCATAAAGGTGACGAAAGAGATCGTTGCTTAAGACTCCACTTTCTCTTTCCTCTCTCCTCTTTCCCTCTCCTTCTTCTTCCTTCCTTCCATGGGCAAGAAACAGGGTGAGAGAGTGAGGGAGTAGTGAGTGGTAGAAATTTGATATAATTATATATAAATATGTGTTTTAGTGCATGGCATTGCGACACTCGCCAAATATAGTGCTGCATATAAATAAGGCTGTGGCGCCGCTGTGTTGAATTAATTTCAATTTTTTCCAAGACTACGGCACCGGGGAGACAATAAACCCAGTACCACAGTGTTCAAGTTCAAAAGTTTCAAATTTTTTATATTTTTATTTTAAAATAAATTTCAAAATTTTGATGTTGTCATAATATACTCACCTTAAAAAAAATGACATCCTCAATATTTTCACTAATAATTCAGGCATAAAACCAATACAAAATAAACTCATTCTAAAATAAATTTTACAACTAAACTTAAATCAAAATCAAATTAAAAGC
Source organism: Dendrobium chrysotoxum (assembly GCA_019925795.1). Lineage (NCBI taxonomy): Eukaryota > Viridiplantae > Streptophyta > Magnoliopsida > Asparagales > Orchidaceae > Dendrobium > Dendrobium chrysotoxum. Next base: position 4,691,896 of record CM034302.1, on the reverse strand, counting down.
TCGTCGGAGGATTTACATTAAACAAATAATTACTTATTATTATACAGTCATGTAGTTCAGTCAATCACGCATCGCTTAGCAGGAAATGAAATGCCATGTCAATCAATCATCCAAAATAAATCTCTGACTAGTCAAATTCTCAGGTTATTGTCGATCTTTCTGATACTACAAATTATATGATCGTGGCATCACTAGAGTAGGTGTTATCGATCTTGATACAATAGACTCCCTCTAACTATCATTTACAACTCTATCATCAGTCATGTTCATAGATCTTTCACTATACGCTCTCGATCTTATAGTCCTTTATCCTTCAGTATGTCTAGACTGTCCTGCTCCAACATCAGTTTTTCCTCCAAAGCCTCTCTATGGGCAATCTATGTCATGCCTCAGAATCGAAATTTGGAACAATTGTATCCTTCTTTATAACCAATTAATCACATTTAACCAGAGCTTACTAATTCATATAAACATCAAAAAGAAATGCATTACCATTCATCAATATGTCCCATTCTTATCGTGATAGAGCAACACCATTCATAATTCCTTCATAGTCTGAATAATTCTTTTCCCATATCCAGGTACTGGGCAATGCATCCTCTTATGCCAAAGACTACCACACATAAAATAGTGCCCTATTACTCTATACCATTGGTTTGCATGCCTTTTTCAACATCAGACACACTACAAAGCAAAGGCTATCATATCTTTTTTCATACTCCCTTCACCCATTCTCCTAACAGGTGGAGGTTTCCGTTCAAAAAGTCGTTATTCAGACTGATTAGCAAACTTTTCACTAACAATCTAAGCAATTATATCAGCAAATTTTAACACAACCTCTGGTGTAATAGGAGTTGCTCAAGTATATATTCTATTCAATCGGAAGTACTTTCCCACATGGATTCATTTTTCTTGTGTCTGAATAGTCAAACAAATCTTTAAGATATAATGCGTGGGAAACCATATAGGCAGAAAGTATTCATGAATAAATGCAAAACATAATCTTATTTCAATTCTTCGATAACCATTGCTCTAATACTATTTTGTCACGCCCCAGAATCAAAATTTTGAATAATTGTATCCTTTTTTCTAACCAGTTAATCACATTTAATTAGAGCTTACAAATTCATATAAAAAGCAGAAAGAACTACATTTCTACTCATCAATATGTACCATTATTATAAGTCCAAAATATTATGTATACAATAGCCATGATTCCATAACTATCCCGATGGAAGAATACCAAGTTTCGACCTCCGAATCTCTCTTTTTCCGTCTCTTCCCTTTCTCCTCTATTCTCCAGTAATGGCTAGGTGAAATGAGCTTTTTGCAAATGGTTTTAGAAATTTTAATATTTAAAATCCACTAACTTACTTGACCTTGCGCCATGATGCTCACCTCCTTAGCGTTGCAGCGCCCCCAAAGAATCTTTCGGATTCTCTCAGAATATCCTTACATGAGACTTGGCACCGTGAAGACATTTCCCAGTGCCGCTGTGCACACCCGAAGCCTAATTTTTTGTCTACTGTCCCGAGATCTCGATGCCACGATGCTACATATTCTAGCGCCGCAGCGCCCACAAAGTAATTTTTCCAACTTAGAATTTCACTTTTTCAACCAAATCCTAGCTACTCAAAACCCCATTAAATATTCTAATGCTTATAATTGCACATTGCATCAATCACAAATGAGTATTTAACTTAATTAACTTTAGTTACCCGAGTTTTGGGACAACAAATATTAGACAATAGATGTTCATTTGCATCTACTTTCAAAGTTTAAATTTTGCAACTTCTATATTTGTTCCCTCTTCAATTTGAATTCTATTTATGTTTGTTGCGGACTCAAATATACGCGGCGATAGAGTTTAATATTTCCGTCTCAGCGTTGTACGTATATCCAGCACACAAACAGAAGAGTGAAAGAAACACCAGGATTTTTACGTGGAAAGCCCTGAAAAAGGGAAAAAAACCACGGGGCCACGCCCAGTTGAAAAGTTCCACTAGTGTTGTTTGAATACACGAGGCTGACTGTCCTTTAACTTCAGGACGATCAGATTACAATGAGTATCAATTACAAGGCCAAGCAGAGTTCCAACGTTACTCGGGCGTCAGACAGAATTCGGCGTCACTTGGAAAGAAGTCCGGCGTCACTCGGACGTCGGGTACGTGGTAGAATTCTAGCGTCGGGCAGAATTCCGACGTTGCTCCCGTGTCGGGCAGGGCTCCGGCGTCCCTCGGGCGCCTGGTGGTGCTTTGGTGGTGTTCCGGCGGTGTTCCGGCGCGGTGTTCCGGCGGAGTTCCGGCGGTGTTCCGGCGGTGGTCGAGGAGGAGTTATTCCCTCCTAGGCTTCTCTTCTCTTCCTTCTCTTCTTCTCTTCTTGGCTTGGGGTCCCCTCTTAAGAGAAATGAGGGGCTATTTATAGTTTTTCTGGAGTGGCATAGCCCGTAAATAGATGAGGGATCAAGGGCAAATAAGGAGTGATCCGGATGAACGACCGATATTAAATCCCTTGATCGTGTGACCGTTTATCAAGCATTTGAAGGTCTTAATGATATCAGAATTCTGCGATCTTGGGCTCGTTGGATTTGTCTCGTCGAGCCGCTCGATTCGACTATAAGCTCGTCAAAATCGGAGACCGTTTGGTAACTCAAATTGCTGTTCGATGCTTCCAACAGCACTTCGGGTACTTGATTTGGGCTCATTTGGGCTCGGATTGAGTCGACTTTGCTGTCGTTGGGCTCGTATTTCCGAGACGCTCAGTTTGACTATAAGCTTGCTTAAATCGGAGTTTAAATGGTCTCCGAATTAATTTTTGAAGTTTCCAACTTGAGTTTTTCCTCGAGATTCGTGCCCAATCAAGATAATTTTTTGGCGATACATCAGTTGCCCCCTATATTTTCGGACGTCGAAGCTTCACGAGTCCGAAAATACTTGTTCCGGCATTTTGCATTGGCCGAATTGCAAAAAAATTGCATTCCAAAATCAAATGTTTGCTCGAACTTGATCATAGAGGCCCCGTTGAGCTCCGAAAGTGTCAAAATTGAGTCCGGAACGTCGAAAAACGTGTCCGGGGACCCAAAAACGTCGAATTTGGACCGTCCGGGCCCGAAATTGGAGCCCGGGAACGCGTAGGCGGCCGAACCGGCGGCCGGCCTGCCGGCCGGCGCGCGGCGCGGCGGCGCCCGCGCCCGCGAGCGCGTCTGCCCGCTGAACCGCGCGAGGCGCGGTTTTATTAAAAAAAAAATATATATATATTTTTTTTAAACTGTGGGCCCCACATGGGTTTAAAAAATTCCCAAAAATCCAAAAAATTCAAAAAAATTCCGAAAAAATTCTGAAAAATTCAGAAAAAATTCGGAATTTCTTCTAGAGCCTTCTCCTACAATTTTTAAATTTTTCCCCCTTTTT